>CM053510.1:65801531-65845076 GCA_028627145.1 Eidolon dupreanum | reverse complement strand
TCCTTGCAAAAAGCTCCGCCACTATGAACTAAATCGCATGAAGTCAAATATTCATCTTTCTAGAATTCTCCTCCCTTCTTTTTTTATTTTATTTAGGATCAATAATGAAAAAGAATTCCAGAAATGGAGTGGCATGGATGTAAAGGTGCTATAATCATAAAGTTAGGTATAGAAGAGGAAGAGCAACTAATCAAATGGGTCAGCCTCCCTTCAAGTGACTTCGTTACAGCTATACCCTGTGCTCCACTTGACCTGGGATAATCATCCTCCAAAAGAGAGACCATCCCTTCCCACCCATGCCCTACTCCGGTGTTATTACCAACACAGATTCAGAGGAAAGTGCCTTTGGGGTTTGGTTTTGGACTGAGTGATAAATTGAGTGCTTTTCCACTTTACTGTTCTACATGGAAAAGAAATTAATGACACCATTTTGTTTTTTTAGCTCTCCTTTCTGCAAATATTTGATTCCTCTGTGCAAGGCATAGTTCTAGAAAGAAGCTCAGAAATAAGACATGGATCCTACCTTGCTACACAGTATAGTAAGTGCTCATTAGGAGCTTACCATCTACTTGGGAAAACACAGCATATGGATAGAACATAAATAGAGACCATAAAAGATAATAATATGATTAAGTACTAAGTACCACATTTGTAGTATATTTGGTCAACAAATAATTATAACGCCTATTACATGTCTGAAAGTCCTAACATACTAAGATATAGACATTTTTGGTATGGTACAATAAACAACCAGGTTATCTGGAAAGCTCAGTTATTTAAATTTGAGGATGCTTTTATCAAAAAGAAATGAATGAGAATATTTTATTGCAAGCTAACAGATGATATTTACTTATTTTAAAAGTATTTCATGTTATAGTGTTGTGTTTTATACCTAGGGCCTTCAATAGTGCTTAATGCACTGTAGACTGTCATTAATATGTAAGTTAATGGAGCAAAGTATTTGTAAATATGGACGATGATTTGGGATTTAAAAATAAAGGTTAAACTTTATCAACCATCTCAAGATAGAAAAACAACACACTGGATTAAAAAATTCTTTTAATATTATTTTCTATAGAGTATACACAAAATATGCTTTTCTTTTTGTTCCCACATGATTTCATTCGAAACAAATTTATCAAACCAAAAATATGCTTAAAATTTATTTCAAAGCTTCTAATAAATTTTTCCTTTAGGAGATTTCAACCAACTTATTGCTGTAATTTTTTAGTGTTAAAGCAAGTATTTATTATGTGGTTCTTCTTTACTGTGAACTGTATTATGTAACTATTTTGGTAAAGTAGTAATTAAAAGACCCTGGGAAAACTAGGTCTTCTTTATTGTTGTAAATCAACTAATGGAATCAACTCATTTATATATGAACCTAAGTATTGGCATTTTGACATAAGTGAGCCAGAGGGAGGAGATAAATTAGGACACTGCCTTGTGTATATTGCCTGGAGGAATTTCTAATACTTAGATATAGTATGATATTTCTTAATTTTTTAATTAGAAAGGATAGCTGATACTTCTTAACTTTAGTAGATCCAGAAATTGTAGATGAAACTACTTTTAACCAGATATTACCCTTTGTTTTCTTCCAGTGTACTATTATATAATTATCACTGGACCCAAACTACTCAAACTATTGGAGTGCCCAATCAGCATTTTGCTGACTTGGTTCATTGTTGAAAGAATAAATAAATGAACATGTAACCATATCGCATTGTAATCACTACACATATAAATTTTCTTGAGTAGCATAAATATGTTTGGCAGTCTTATTCTATTCAAGAAGATGACTCAAATGAATTGTACTTAGTTCATAATTAAGATATACAGTATTTTTAAGTCAACAGGCCACACAAGTGACTAAATTGATTGAGAGGTTTCTCTAATCCTTCAATGGACTCTATCTGTTCCTATTCATTCTTTCATAATGGACTAGAGCTATTCTTCTTGAAGTGCTGCCACTTTCAATGAAGTGTTTGAAGTTCTAAAACTCGGGTTTTTCTCTGAGTGAGCTTATATCGGTATGTATAACTTGTATGTAAATTTTTTTAAAGTTGTCAGAGAGAATGCTCATAAGATCTTGTTCTCTTCTTTCTTATAATGTCTTGTCAAGAGCTTTGTCCTGAGTGAATTCCTAGTGCTTTTGAATGACTTTTGTCTCAAGGCTATGAGTAAGCTATGCAGTTCACTCTCTCTGGCAATAATGTCTCTAGATATGGATCTCGCTCTGTTAGTGTCACTGTATAATAGTGTCTTTCTCTGCTTTTTACTTCAATATTGCTACTCTGTCTTCCATATTGCTATTCTGTCTTTGCTTATTTAATGTTTATATTCTCCTTGTTCTTTAAATATTAGTGTCGTTGATATGATTGTTTTCATTAAATCACGTATGCTGTCTGCTGATAATTTAAAATTTTGATGATAATATAAAATTTATCCTTTACATATTTACTGCTTTTAATGGCTTGCTAACTCTGTTTATCCAGCCATTCATCCATGAAACCTACACGATTAGTTCATTTTGATCCTGACATTATCTTATTACTAGACTTTCTTCTATAAAACCAAGTCAGAATTCAGACTATAATATGAGTTACATGATGCATCATTTAATCATTGTTATTAATTTGGAAGAGAAAATAATACTACATATTTCAAATGAGTACATCATGTTATAATCTCTCTCTATAGTTTTCTTTGTTATTTTAATATGATTTTATCTAGATGATAACTTTTAAATGTAATAGTACTTTCCCATATTTTATATCATCAGTAAGACAGATCATTGCTTTAGTCTAGATTTCCTGAAAATGTGCTTGCTATTAATTTGGAGATGTTTGAGATAGTTACTTTCCTAATATGTAAATGCTATTATGCTCAGTAACTACTAATTAAGCACACATTATGTATAATTTAAAGAGGTGCATAAGTGAATAACGAGGCAAATAAATCAACTGAGGTCCTTTGAAAGAAAAAGGAATGAGAATTTCTATGTTTGATATTATAGATTGAAATTAAGTAGAGAGAAAAGGCCATTATTCATCATCACAGAGTTAATGAGTAGACAGAAGAGTAGATAGTCGATAGGTATATGATGAGCAAGTATATTAAAATTTTAATTTAGAATGTAGGTTAGAGTATACCTGTGTTTTTTATTAAACTTTCAACTTTGCATTGTTTGAAAATTTTCATAATGAAATATGTTAAAGACTAATGTGTGGAGATAGACTGGAGATAGGTTAGGAAACAATGGCATCGCATTAAAAAATAGTTTTATATTTCTTGACCAATTATAAGCTATATTTTTATAGACACTCAATCTCCTATTTGATCATTTGACTAAAGATCTGGGTGTTTGTCTGTTAACAGGGAAAGTCCTTCCTCTGGCATGGACACATGTGCATTTCTGTCATCATTTATGTGCTTCAATAGGACTATGATAATTGATGGCAGGGTAGAACTCAAAAAAGGCCAAGAGAGACGAGAACGGCATCTTTTCCCGTTCAGTATTCTGTTTGTTGTGGCCCGGGTCAAGTAAGTATATTCTACACTCTCTCCTGGTTATCATTACAAAACTGTACTTCCACTAACAAACATAACCTTTCTATTCAGTGCTTACCATCTAATATCTGAAGTGAATTCTATATGTTTTGTTTTGTTTTTGTTTTTGCTGTTTCAATTGTTTATTCATTCAACAAGTGTTTGTTTAGGTCTCACTCTGTGCCATGATCAGAATAAATATAGAGGATGAATGAAGAATATGATGGTTATGGTCCCTGCTTTCTTAGTGCTTCCAGCTAATGTGTCAGGGCAGGGGAAAATTACAGATTATGATTAGTGCTAAGAAAATAGGGTGCCAGGTAAAGTAAAATATGGGATATATGTTAGGTAAGCATAGTCGAGGGGAAAAAATTATTGAAGATTGAAAAGCAACCAGCCATTCAAATATTAGAGGATCAGCATTCTACACAGAAGGAACTTGTAGTCAAGCTGTTGACCAGGGTTATAAGCCATCTCAAAGCTTGACGGGAGCCAAAGAATCTACTTCCCAGCTTGTTCATATGAATGCTGACAGGCCTCAGTTCCACACTGGCTTCTGACCTGAGGTTGTAGCTCCTCTCCACATGGATCTTTCCACAGGGCTACTCATAACATGGTATTGCTTCCTTCAAAGATAAAGATCCAAGAAAGAGAGTGAGGAAGAGAGTAGGTGAGAGAGAGAATGCCCCAAATAGAAGCCACAGTCTTTTATAACCTATTTTTGGAAGTGGCATATGATCATTTCTGACTTATGCTATTGGCCACACAAACTAACCTTTCTACAGTGTGGAAAGGAACTAACTACACAAGGGTGTGAATAATGGGAAGCAAGAACCTGTAGGGGCCATCTTGGAGGCTAGGTTCCATGAAGGCTATGATAAGGGGGTTGGATTTTATCTCAAGGAGTTTTAATTAGCATAACATGGTTCATATTTTTAAAATATAGTTCTGGCTACAATAGCTAATGGATTAGAGGGTAGGCAAGAGTAGAAGCAAGGAGACTTGAGAGGAGGTTATTATATAGTCCTGATGAGAGATAGTGAGGGCTTTAATTGAGGAAATGACAGTTCAGCAAAGGATACAGACATATTTGAAATATACTTTAGAAGTAACCAAAAAATTCACATTTTGCTCAATACTAAATGCCAATACAATGAACACCCAGCCTGGAACATGGTAATTGCTATTTGCTCCATCCCCCATTCTCATTTTTTATGAAACATCATAAAAGATGAAAGTATTTTTACAATTCTAATCTCATCAAAGAGGTCTTTATTCATTAGAAAATTGCAAACACTTTCTAATATCGACACTCTCACACCGAAGTTATGACATTTTATAAATGAGACACAGGCTTGGCTAAAAACTGATTTTCTGAAATACTATATTTCATCTGAGTGGCATTAATAGCAACAAAGACCTCACATTTATTGAGATCTTATTGTATATTGGGTATTTTTCTAGAGATTTTATCTCATAACTGTTTGATCTGGTGGATATTATTTTTTTCTCATTATACAGAAGACATTGATACTCACAGAAGTGAAGTGACTTCCTCAAGATCAAAAAGTTAGTGATCAGTTGAGCCCATATTTACACCTAGGTCTACCTTATTTCAAAATCTATGTTTTTAACCATTATATGGTCTGCTGTCTCTATTACTTACCTCTTTTCTTATGGATTTCATACAAGATTCTTCAACCATTTCATTTCTTTTTATCCATTAAATCTTAGTCTTTCTTTTGTGGTGAGTAAAAGAATCTAACTAAATACTTATTTAGTAAGAGATAATGTAGAATGCTTTGCAAACTGTTATTATATTTTTTAAAGTTGGAGGCAAAGACAAAGAAAACTGTTTCAGAATGTGTTGGATTATATTCCTTAGTAAAGATGTGTTTTGTATGTGTGTGTGTGTGGCAAGAACACTTAATGTGAGACCCACTGTGTTAACAAAATTTTAAGTATACAGTATTCTTAACTAATAGACACAATGTTGTACAGAAGATTTCTAGAATTTATTTATCTTCCATAACTGAAAATTAATGCTCATTAATTCGCAATTACCTGTTTTTCCCCTTCTCCCAGGCCTTGGCAACCAATATTCCACTCTGATTCTAAAATAGATACCTCATATTAAGTGGAATCATGCAGTATTTGTCCTTGTGTGACAGGCTTATTTCACTGAGCATAATATCTTCCAGATTCATCCATGTTGTTCAATATTTCATGATTTCTTTGTTATCTAAGGTTGAATAAAATTACAATACCACATTTTCTTTATGCATTTATCCATCAATATACACTTAGGTCACTTCCATATCTTGGCTGTTGTAAATAGTGCTGCAGTGAATATGAGAGTGCTAATATCTCTTCAAGATCCTGATTGCAGTCTTTTGATACGTATCCAGAAGTGAGATTGTTAGATAATGTGATACTTATATTTTTAGTTTTTTGAGGAACCTTCATACTATTTTCCATAGTAGCTACACCATTTTGCATTCCCACCTACGGTGTAAAGTGTTCCAGGTTCTCCACATCCTCACTAATGCTTGTTGTCTTTTTTACTTTTTTGTGTTTTTGGTTTGCATTTTTATTTTTTAACAATAGCCACACTTACAGGTATAAGTTGAAATCTCAAGTTAACAAAATTAGTAAGAATGTATATTTTCCATCCACTATAGAATGAAACTAGTAATCAATAGAACCCAGAATGTTCTTTATAAAAGTAATGCTTTTGGCTATAGTTTTGGAAGTAGAGGTGATGTTGTGAGCAATATAGAGAAAGAAGTGTCTGTCTATCCAAGTGTTTGTACTAAGTCCATTTGATAAACTCTATTCTATTGATAAAGGTTATTGATAGAGAAACAAATCATTATTTTTTAAAAATCTACATTAGTTACCTTTCGTTTATTTATTTATTTATTTATTTATTTATTTATTTTTATATTTTAGGCAAGGCAACCCTTGGTTGACCTCACAGATTGCAAGGAACTTGTCAGCTTATAATTTCTTATTATTTTTTATTTTTTATTTTTATTCTTTATGCCTATAGCACCTGGTATTCATAGGTGGTCTCCCATCCAAGTACTACTAACCAAGCCTGATCCTGCTTAGCTTCCAAGATCAGACAGGATCAGGCTTGTTCAGGATAGCATGGCCATAGACACCATTCCTTTATTTAAATGTATTGGATGAGAGTCTGGAGATACATGGCAGATAGACATCCCCAGATCACTCCCCTTGAAACAACAATAAGCTGAACATCTAAAACTCAACAAAAATACCCAAACTGCACACCAGCATGCCTGAGCATGAGATCTGCACATAAAAGCTACCACAGGTCAGAACCCCAAGTGTTAGTGGTACACTGTGAGAGACAAATAAAATGCTTCTCACAGCCACTAGAGCTCCCTGTAGGAGGAAGGAAAATGGAGAATGTTTGGCAAGCTCCCTGAACAGCCCTGCCTAGGAGTACTGTGAGCCACATGCAGCCGGCAGCAGGGCACAGTTATCAAGGCAGAAAGCAGAGAAGCAAAACAAAAGAGAAACAACACTTGAGTTTTTCCAGCTACAGTTGCAAATATGAGCCTATGCTGCAGCCCTCAACTTCCAGCCCAGAGGGCCCTCCCTCCATATCCTCCGAATGAACACTGCAGAGCCCCAGGGGAATCTGAGCAAGTGCTACCGAAATTGTTGTTAACACTGACATAGACTGAGACTAAGGGTAGTGAGCATGATTAAACACCTACAAGGGAAAAAAAGGCATTCTTAAGGGTTTATATAAAGCAGGAATCCAAGAGACTTAGATGCCACCTACTGGAAACCGAAAGAAAAGAGCATTCTTTGCAACAGGCTAAAGAGAGACCTTGATATAATAAATCTTTCTGGGAAAAAAAAGAAGAAGAAACTTCCATTAGTGCCCAGGCAGAGAAATAGACCATTAAACAAGGTGACAAGGCATCTCAGAAAGAAAGAAAAAAATCTCCAGAAAATGAGCTTACAGACATAGAAATGTGTGATTGAAATGACAGAGAATTCAGAATGGTATTTCTGAAAAAATTCAGTGATATCCAAAACAAGTCCTATCAACAATTTCAGGAATTGAAAAACAACATTAGCAGAATGAGTTCTTTAGCAAGGAGATTGAACCCCTCAAAAAGAACAGAATATATCTTCTGGAGATAAAAGGAAACATACTGCAAATGTTGAAAAATAAATAGCAATCCTGGGAAATAGAATTGACCAAATGGAGGAAAGAATCAGTGATATCAAACACAGAAATCTGAAATAAAACAAGGGAATTCTGGGAAAACATGGCAGAGTGAGATACATCCTCAGATATCTCCCCTTGAAACAATAATAAGCTGAACATCTAAAACTCAACAAAAAACACTCAAACTGCACACCAGCATGTCTGAGTGTGGGATCTGCGCATAAGAGCTACCACAGGTCAGAACCTCGGGTGTCAGGCAGTGGACTGAGATAAATAAAGAAGTTGCCTCTCACAGCTGCTAGAGTTCCTTGCAGGAGGAGGGGGAGGGGTGAAGGTGCAGAAACTTCCTGATTAGCCCTGCCTGGAAGAGCCAGGACTTTTCTACACAACCAGCAGCAAGGCTCAGTCATCAGGGCAGAAAGCAGAGAAGTGGGATGGGACCACAGAAAAACAACAGTTGATTTCTACCAGTCCCAGTTGAAAAACCGAGGCTGAGCCGCAGCTCCCAACCCCCAACCTGAGGGCCCCTCCCCTGATACACTCCGAGACCAATCACTGCGGAGCCTGGGGAATCTGAGCAAACACTACCAAAACTGTTGCTAACACTGACAAGGACTGAAACTGAGAGTAGTGAGTGTGATTAAAATCTACAAGAAAATAAAAGACATTAGGCTCTATATAAATCAAGGATCCAAGAGGCTTAGATGCCATCTACTTGAAACCAAAAAACAACAGAATACACTTCCATTAATGCCCAGGTGGAGAATAGTCCATTAAAAACCATGAACAACCAAGGTGACAAGTCATCTCAGAAAGAAAGAGAAAAATCTCTAGAAAATGAGTTTATAGACATAGAAATATGTAACTTAAGTGACACAGAATTCAGGATGGTACTTCTGAAAAAACTTAGTTCTGAAACGAGTCATATCAACAATTTCAGAAATTGCAAAAACAACTAGATGAGCAGAGTAAGGAGATTGAAACCTTCAAAAAAAAAAAACAAATAGAACTCCTGGAGATAAAAAACACACTGCAAGAGCTGAAAAATAAAATAGCAAGTTTGGGAAATAGAGTCAACCAAATGGAAGAAAGGATCAGTAATAAAGAAGACAGAAATCTAGAAATAAATCAGAAGGAAGAAGAGAGAAACTAAAGAACGAAAAATAATTAAAAATAAATACAAGAACTATCCTGATACCATCAGGAGAGGAAACATAAGAATAATGGGTATTACTGAAGGAAAGGAAAAGAAGCAGGGACTAGAAAGCATTTTCAGACAAATAGTGGACAAGAATTTCCCAAATCTAAAGAATGAGCTGGAACTTAGAATTCCAGAAGTCAACTGAACACTCAATTGTCTCAACCCAAAAAGGTCTTCACCAAGATACTTGTATTAAAATGATCAAAAACCAACAATAAAGACAATTCTCAGGGCAGCCAGGGAGAAGACAACAATAACTTACAAAGGAAAACCCATTAGATTATCCTTGGACTTCTCAGCGCAAACCTTACAAGCCAGAAAGGAATGAAATCAATAATTTAGAATATTAAGTGAAAGGAACTACCAGCATAGAAAAATGTATCCAGCTAAACTCTCCTTTAGATATGAAGGAGAAATTAAGATCTTTTCAGACATAAAAAATTGAGAGACTTCTCCACTATGAGGCCTGCACTACGGGAAATTCTGAAAGGGGTCAGCTCACCTAAATCAAAATAACAACAACAAAAAAAATACATAAAGTGACTATCATGCAAATAGAAGCAGAGGAGTGCAACCCTTACTAAGAAAAGGGTGTTATAAGCTTAAATAATAAGAGAATTACTATAGCAAGATATAATGAACCTTCAGCATACATAGAAACAAATTGAGATAACAATGACTGAAAAGGAAAGGCTTCAAAGATCCACATTTTCAAAGGGGAAAGGGGAGAAGGCACACACAGAAAAAAATTGATGACTGTATATATATAACTAGCTTTTTTCATATTTGTAATGGTAACCATACACCATAGTTATATTAACATAAATTGGTAACCATACATAAGTTTTATGTATGGTTATAACATAATAACATAAGTTTTATGTTATATACTGAAGTCTATAACATAAAACAAGAAGAATCAGAGGCAAAGCCCACAAAAGACAACCAAAATAAAGAAAACAGAAACAAGAAAAGGAAGCAATGGAAACACCCCAGCTACCAGAAAGCAAGATACATCAGCTATATGAAGGCCTCATATTTCAACAATCACCTTAAACATAAATGGACTGAATTCACTAATAAAAAGGCACAGAGTTGCAGAATGGTCAAAAAACAAAACCCAACCATATACTGCCTCCAGAAGAAACGTCTCAGCTCCAAAGACAAATATAGACTCAAGTGCAAGGGTGGAAAATGATATTTCAAACAAATGGCATTCAGAGGAAAGTTGGAGTAGCAGTACTAATATCAAATGAAATAGACTTCAAAATAAAAAAGGTAAAGAAAAATACTGAGGGACACTTCATAATGATAAAGGGAATCATGCACCAAGAAGACATAACACTTATTAATATCTACGCTCCCGATCAAGAATATGTAAAGCAATTATTAACAGAACTAAAGGGAGAAACAGACCAAAACACTGTCATAGTAGGGGACCTAAATACCCCACTGTCAGATATGGACAGATCATCCAAAGAAAATCAATAAAGAATTAACATACTTAAACAACACATTAGACCAACTGGACATAATTGACATTTACAGGGCCTTCCATCCCAAAAGAGCTACATATACATTCTTCTCTAGTGCATATGGAACATTCTCAAGAATCAACCATATACGGGAACACAGAAATAGCCTCAACAAATATAAGAGGGTTGAAATCATGCCAACCATATTCTTTGAGCGTAATGCTTTGAAACTAGAGATCAACTGCAGAAAGAAATCAGGAAGAATCACAAATACATGGAGATTAAACAACATGCTACTGAAGAATAACTGGGTCAGAGAAGAAATAAAAAGAGACATCAAGAGATACATAGAAACAAATGATAATGATAGTACAACATAACAAACTTTTGGGACATGGCAAAAGCGGTCACAAGAGGAAAGTTCATATCATTAAAGTGCTATCTCCAAAAATAAGAATGAGCCCAAGTAAACAACCTAATGCTTCATCTTAAAAAACTAGAAAAGGAAGAACAAATGAGGCCTAAAGTCAGCAGAAGGAAAAAAATAATCAAAATTTGAGCAGAAATAAGTGAAATTGAAAACAAAACAAAAAAAAACAATAGAAAAAGTAAACACAACAAAGAGTGGTTCGTTGATTATGTTAATAAAATTGACAAACCCCTGGATAGACTCACTAAAGAAAAAAGAGAAAGGACATAAATAAGCAAAATCAGGGATGAAAGAGGGGAAATTATGAGTGACATCTCAGAAATACAAAGGATCACGCAAGAATATTATGAAAAAGTATATAATACCAAATTTAATAACCTGGAAGAAATAGATCAGTACTTAGAAAAATACACTCTTCCTAGACTGAATCAAGAAGATATGGAAAATCTAAATAGACCGATCAGCAGTATGGAAATTGAAACAATCATCAAAAACCTACCAAAAAGTTAAAGTCCAGGACCAGATGGCTTCACCAGTGAATTCTACCAAACATTCAAAGATTTAACCCCTATTCTCCTCAAACTCTTCCAAAATATCGAAGAGGAGGCAATACTTCCCAACTCATTTTATGAGGCCAATATTACTCTACCAAAACAAAAAAAGAAAACTGCAGACCAATATCTCTCATGAACACAGATGCAAAAACCCTAAATAAGATACCAGCAAACCGATAACAGCAACATATTAAAAAGATCAAGTAAGTGAGCTTCAATCCAGGGGAATAGGAATGGTTCAACATATGCAAATTGATTAATGTGATACACCACATAAATTTAAAAATAAGAATCATATGATCATGTCCATAGATGCAGAAATAGCCTTCAATGAGATACAGCACCCATTTATGATCAAAACACTTAACAAAATCGGTATAGAAGGAAAGTATATCAACATAATAAAGGCCATCTATTACAAACCCTCAAGCAACATTATACTTAATGGTGAAAAACTAAAAACCTTTTCTCTAAGATTAGGAACAAGGCAAGGCTGTCCACTATCACCACTGCTATTCAATATAACATTGAAGGTCCTAGCAAGTGCAATCAGGTAAGAGAAAGATATAAAAGGCATCCCAATAGGAAACAAAGAAGTCAAACTGTCACTATTTGTGGATGACATGATTCTCTATATAGAAAACCCTAAAGACTCCACAAGAACACTACTAGAAACAATAAGCAAACACAGTAAAGTCTCTGGATACAAAATCAATGTTCAAAAATCCATAGCGTTTCTATACTCTAATAATGAAGTGTCAGAAAAAGAAGTTGAAAAAATAATTCCTTTTGTAATTACAACAAAAAAAATACCTACGAACAAATTTAATGAAACGTGAAGGACCTATATAATGAAAACTACAAGACCCTATTAAAAGAAAGTAAAGAAGATACAAAGAAATGGAAAGATATTCCATGTTCTTGGATTGGAAGAATCGACATAGTTAAAATGACCATATTACCTAAAACATTAAACAGATTTAATGCAATCCCCATCAAAATCTCATCGGCATTTTTTAAAGAAGTAGAACAAAAAATCATTAGATTGTATGGAAGCATAAAAGACCCACAATTGCCAAAGCCATCCTGAGAAAAAAAAATGAGGCTGGAGGCATCACTCTGCCCAACTTCAAATTATACTATAATGCTACAGTAATCAAAATGGCACGGTATTGGCAGAAAAATAGACACATGAACCAGTGGAACAGAATCAATAGTCCAGAAGTAAACCCATATTTATAAAGGCAAATCATTTTTGACAAAAAAGCCAAAAACTGATTGTGGAGGAAGAAAAGCCTCTTCAATAAATGGGGCTGGGAAAATTGGAAGGCCACCTGCAAAAGAATGAAATTAGACTGTTGTCTACCACCACACACCAAAATGAACTCAAAATGGATTAAAGACCTGAATATAAGACCTGAAACAATAGCATAGAAGAAAACAGGAATGAAACTCAAGGACCTTAGACTTGATTTTATGAATTTGACCTCAAAGGCAAGGGAAGTTAAAGCAAAAATAAATGAATGGGACTGTATCTGCTCAGCAAATGAAATTGTCAACAAGGTAAAGAGACAACCATCTCAATGGGAAAATATATTTGCAGGCAACGCCTCCGATAAGGGCCTAATATCCAAAATATACAAAGAACTCATGACTCAATAACAAGAAAAAAACAAATGATCCAATCAAAAAAAAGGAAAGAACATCTGAACAGACACTTCTCCCTAGAGGACAAACAAATGGCCAACAAATATTTAAAAAGATGCTCAACATTGCTAGCTATTAGAGAAATGCAAATCAAAACCACAATGAGATATCACCTCACACCTGTTAGAAAAGCTATAATCAATAGGACAAATAATAACAAATGTTGGAGAGGATGCAGAGAAAAAGGAACCCTCATAAACTGCTGGTGGGACTGCAAATTGGTACAGCTACTATGGAGGTTCCTCAAAAAACTAATAATTGATCTACCATATGATCCAGCTTTTACTCTACTGGGTATTTACCCCAAAGGCTTGAAAACCCATATCCAAAAAGATATTTGCACATCGATGTTCATAGCAGCATTATTCACAGTGGCCAGGACATGGAAGCAACCAAAGTGTCCTACAGTAGATGATTGAATAAAGAAATTGTGGTACATATATGCAATGGAATATTATTCAGCTGTAAGATATGAAATGCTGCCATTGGTGACAATATGGATGGACTTCGAGATAATCATGCTAAGAGAAAGAAAGCAGACAGAAAAAGTTGAAAGTCACATGATATCACTTATATGTGGGATATAAATCTAAAAGCAATAAATGTGCAGGGCAAACAGACAGAGACTCAGGGACATGGACTATAGACCTGTGGTTACCAGAGGGTAGCAGGGAGAGGAGAGGAGTTCAAATATGTGGTGACAGAAAGAAATCTAACTATGGAAGGTGAACACACAGTGTAAACATATATATGCCTTACTGTTCAAGTGTACAGCTGAAACTTATTGGAATTCATTAACCAATGTCACTATAAAAATGAATGAATAAATAAATAAATAAAATTTAAAAAATAACAGTAATAATAATTATAGCTTTTTAAAAATAATAATAATAAAATAAAAATAGAATGTATTGGCGGAGATCTGTATGCTAGATATTATAATAAGAGAATCACAAAGATGTTATTTAATTTTCTTAGCAATCACCTTAAAACAAGAGTTGTTTTAGATATTGAACATTCAGTCTCAGGGAGGTTTGTGCAAGATCATAGACAAGGAAATGGCTGAGCTAGGGTTTTTAAAGTAGGCCTTCCTTCCAGTGACTGGCCCTTTCTACTGTTCCTCATTATACTTAGTATCTGTATAGCTTTGTACTCAGCCTGGAGGTAGAAAAGCAAGCAAGCAAAAATACTTATTATAATAATCCATGTTCTACACTTCAGGACCTTAAAAACTATTTATTTGAACACATATTCAGTTCTGATGAAAGAAAGTATGTTTCTTCACCTTTTTTAGATTTTTTTCCTCAACGATTATGATAATATTTAGAGTAAAAGTCTTTCTTCCCTGCCCAGTCATGTATTGTTCTGAATAGTGCCAGCATTTAAGTGGTTTTATGTAACCTATATAATGTTTTGCTAAAAACCTTTTATATAAAGACAGTTTCTTTACAACTAGAAAATTGCTGTTTCAGATATATTGGCAAAACCTGAACCAATGATCTACTTCTATAGCTAACTTTTTATTTTCATTTTTCTTTCTCACATATGGTGTACACCATTTTTTTCCACATACTGCTTTGGAGATCATTCTTTTTGTTCACTTAAATGTTTATATGAAGTGACAAAATCTATATCAATTGACTTAATTCTGTGCTTATTTAAGAGATTCAATTTATAAAACATTATTTTAAGTACTATCTACATTCATTGAAGATATTAAAAAGTATGAGTCATCTAAGTTAATTTGGCATGGGGGATGGGCAATGAACCCAACTTCCTTGAGAAAGAGAAAACGTAGAGATGAAAAGTAAGGCTGATGATATAAACACTGAAGGAAACTTCATAGAAAGATACTCCCATCCAGAGTTTATAGAGTCATATGGTTAAGAGTACAAATAAGCTCAGGAATCAGCACTGCTTAATTATCTAGTTCTGATAATTAAGCTATTTGACTTTTGGCAAGTTTGTTAATCTCTCTATGACACTGTTTCCTTACTCTAAAATGTTTGAGGATTAAACTAAATAATATACGTAAAATTTTTATGATGACTGGCACATGATAAATATTCAGTAAATATTAGCCATTAGAATGAAAGTCATTTTTTACACTTTTAGACATGTCCATGTTTTTTTGTATCAGGAAGTGTATAATCTTGACACTTTTTTAATCTAGGGAAAGAATCCTTGGAAAGACACTTTCCAGGTCAACAGCTGTGGCAGTTCCCACATGGTATCTGAAGTATCTAATATAGAAAGAGAACTGCATTAAAAAACACAAAATGTGTGAAAACATATGGAAGCACACCATTTCTTCCAAAAGATTTGTAGTTTCAGTTTTATATTACCTAATTGCCATCAAGAAATAAGGTTTTTTTAAAAAAAGAAAGATTTTATCTTCAATTGAGTGTTTCATTAAAAAAAAAATCAAAAGATCCTTAACAATCGGGTGGAAAATATCTAAAGGAAATACAAAAAGAAACCATTGTGCCACCAAGTGCTTTTCTATTACACTTACATTAGGTGTCCCCTACAGGAAGCATAAATGAGACTGTGAATCTAGATCACCCTTCATGTGTAGTTCCTATGAAATCCTTTTTTATTCAATAAATTCTGAAGTGTTTTAGCTTTAAATATCCCATGAAGAGTTTCAGGAATATTTCCATATGGAATAGCTTTGATTTCATTTTCACTTTTAATGTTTTCATGAATGTTTCCAAATGATAGGAAGTACCCAGGTTACCTTGAGCATTCTCTTTATCTTACCCTATGCCTTCTAATGATTTAAGTCTTAGGTCCATATGGGCATTAAATCTGTGATTAGGTCAGGAGAGATGGTGGTATTGATATCAGGGTTCTAAGGGAAATTAGGTAGAAATTGTGAAAAAGCAAATTTATTGCCATCTTAAAGTAGGTCACCTTTTCAGTCCCTAGAGATAAATATTAATTGTGTCAGCTCTAATTAAATATAATACTTATTGGCCACTTTTTTCTTTTTTAAAGTCTGTTTTTAGGCAAGTATTTTAATTTTAGCCAGAATATAAGGAGAAATAGTAGAAACAAAATCTTAAATAAAAATTAAAATAAACTTTACTTCTAAAAACTAGAAAACATAGTAACTACTCAACTGGAAATTTATTGTAAATTCCTCTAATTAATTCCAGGTTATTTTTTTTAGTGCATCTATCTTTGTTAAGGTGAAAATTTTATAAATATTTTAATAAATAATTTGTAATTTTAATCTTTTGTTCAAGCAGTCAAATCTTTTTGGAATTAAGTAAATTACAAACAATATATGAATTACTTTTTCATAGCTGCAGTAAATTTCAAATTAGGATTTTGATCCAAGTGTAATGCTCAACATATAGAAAAGTAAAGTAACCAGTCTATAACTATTTGCTGCCATAAATGCAGACATGAAGATTAATACTCAAAAGGTTTTAAAGGTCTTTTGGGGCCTGGGTAGCCAATCATGTTACAATTTACTCCAGTAGGTACTGAAGATAAAAACAATCAATAAGACATTCTTTGCACATGATTAGCTTAAACTGTCCTCTTATCACAAGTACAGAAACACTCATAAAATTTAAAAAAACAAAATAATAAGAAGGCCTGTCTGGTTTTTACCTCTCTAGATATAACAACAACTTTAGGAAAAAAATAAAATTAAATGACATGTGGACAGCAAGGTGAGTTGAAGTAGAAAAAGGCAACACTGATATCATGAAATCCTTTGTCTTGAGCTGGCCCACGGTGAACATTGTGGCCACTTTCAGGTGAGAACCATAGTTTGTCCTGTATTTCCACAGGTTAGCTACTGTGAAATACAGTTACTTATGTAATTTCTAGGACAAAGAGAAAAAAAGTTAAATTTTGTCCTCCTAATTTTTTAAAGGAAAATATTTTATTCTGATTGAGTTATTCTGCAGGCAGTAACTCATCCTTTGACACATATTCAATAAAGACACTTGCCTGCCATGTGTTTTTCCCAAGAAACTTTTTATTAAAACATGTGAAAAGTAATGGTTAATACTGAGAACTCTACGAGTCATTTATCTGGTTTGACTCATGATTTTTAAAGGAGGTTACTGAAACACCTCAAGGACTATCCCTTCCCTAATGTTTAGGTATTGTTTTACATATTGAACTTTTGAGTTGATCTTTTCAAACTACTGAAATAGTCCTTTACTGAAAGAAATTTTATAAAATAATCCAATTAAGTTTGGATAACTGTTTCATACTTCCAAATTTTCTAAACAAATTGTTTTTATTTATAGAAATAATATTAATGTCTTGATATAATGGGATGGCTAATTTGTATATCAGGTTCTGATTTGGTGTCTATGGAGATATGACAATCAAAAGTGAATTTATGATTCAAGAAATGAAAGTTAAT
Organism: Eidolon dupreanum; assembly: GCA_028627145.1. Classification (NCBI taxonomy): domain Eukaryota; kingdom Metazoa; phylum Chordata; class Mammalia; order Chiroptera; family Pteropodidae; genus Eidolon; species Eidolon dupreanum. The sequence continues at coordinate 65,827,551 of CM053510.1, read as the reverse complement.
TTTCTAAGACTCATTCTTGGCTAGGATAGGGTTGAAAAGTATATGAATATAGAATCTTTGTGCTCTTATCCTCAGCATGCTAAACTGGCACTATCCAGTTCAGGATGAGCATATCAAACTTATATCTGTGATTTTGAACAACTATACCCTCAAGGCCAGCATTTGTTTTCCACTTAAAGAATTAGTGTTTGTGACATGCACACAAGTTTTGTTTTGTTTTGTTTTGTTTGCTTCTTCTCTCTCCAATACCACCAAATTCCTCAGGCATCATCCTAAAGCCAGATAACTGAAATTTTCCTAGCTGTTAACCTTCTAATAAAAGAAAAGCATGTCATTAAATTCTGATATGCACTTTAGGCCACCACAAGATTTTAAGAACTTATTTAGAAGAAATATGTGTTTGTATCATTTTCTGCATGTCTTCTTTTCCATGATGGATTTCTCTAGATGTTATCATTTTCAATTGCTTAATCTCCTTGGACTTACCAGTGAAAGGAAGCAATTTCAAGTGAGGGATTGGACTACGTGATGTCCTTAATCAAGAAGTTTCTATGAAACTTTTTTTAAGAAGGGAAAATGCAGAAACGAGTTTGACATACATGTATTCCTCAAAAAGTATAAAATTTTAACCACATAATTAAGGTTAACATCACTAGTGATCTCATGTGAATCAAGAGATCATATATCTCTTGATAGAATGTGATGAAAAGAACAATTTGCTTCCGTGGTATTCCTCCCAAAACTCATCATGAGGAAAACATCAGAAAAGCCCAAATTGAGGGCTATTCTATAGGTTGCCTGACCAGTATTCCTCAAATCTATCAAGGACAAAAAAAAAAGAAAGAAAGAAAGTTATAGAAATTGTCACAGGTCAGACACTAACGAAACATGATAACTAAATAAAATGTAGTATCCTGGATTAGATCCTAGAACAGAAAGAGGATATTGATGGAAAAATTGGTGAAATCTGAACAGTCAAGAATTTAATCAATAGTAATGGACCAACATCAGTTTCTTAGTTTGACAAATGTGCCATGATATTGTTAGAGGATAACATCAGAAGAAACTGTAACTGGGTGAGAAGTATACATGGACTCTCTGTACTATCTCAATAACTTTTCTGTTAATCTAAAGCTATTTTGAAATTGAAAGACTTCTTTTAAAACGAGTAGTATTGAAGAGTTCTACCTCTGGTATGGCAGAGTGAGGTCTTAACAAACTGACCACCCTAAAGATCAGCGGTCCCCAACATTTTTGGCACCAGGGACCGGTCCTCCTATGAGAATCTAATGCCTAATGATGTGAGGTGGAGATGAGGTGGTGATGCTAGCACCCAGGAGCGGCAGCAAATACAGATGAAGCTTCACTCACTCACCCGCTGCTCACCTCCTGCTATGGGACCCGCATAGGGACCCCTGCTACAGATAACAATTATAAACTCTGAACAAAATACAACCAGCTACCTAAAGGCTCTGGAAAGTGAACAAAAGTTGGGAGATTCTGGAGAGGAATTGAAACTTTCAAGGAAGCACCTGCACTGGGTGAGTTTCCTGTTTCTAAAGTATTAGGCTGAGGGCAGGCAACAGTCACATCATGGTGGAAGGCAACAAAATTGACAAAAACCCACAGTCTTTCTGCTGAAGAACCAGAGGACACAGTCTGGGTCAGCCACAGCCACAGCAAAGTGAGGGATGAAATCTCAAAAGGGAGAGTATCAAAGAAGAAAAGCTTTAAACTTTGAGTATACACTCTGCCCAAGCCTCTGGATGATTACTGACCACACACACATGGGACAGACTCAGAGGCGCTTAAAGCTAAGACTAAAAGAATTCAGCTGAGGCCCTGCCCACCACAGGTGAGATAGAGTTTGCAGCTTGACTCTAATCAAGTTAATTGTTAAAACAAAAACATCAACACTGTTTTACAAACACAACAGAAATCAGGCTCTCTACACAAAATATTCATGATATTTAGAATACAACCTAAAACTTCTTGACATACCAATAACCAGGAAAGGGAAAAGACAATTAAGAGGCCAGTCCTTAGGTTATCTATGTATTGGAATTAACAAAAAAGAACTTTAAAGCAGTTCTTGTAATTATGCTCAGTAGGTAAAAGGAAAAGCCAATTGAAACGAATGAAAATATAGGCAATCTAAGCATAGAAATAAAAAATATATATTTAAAAAAGCCAAGTAAGAATTCTAGACCTAAGGACTATAACATCTTAAACTTTAAATATCTCCTGTGCAACTTTAGTTGCAGAATGGAAATGAAAGTGGAAAGACTGAATTTGAAAACATCTCAATGCAAATTTTCCAATCTGAAGAACAGGAAAAAAATATTTTTTAGTGAAAAATGCATCAGAGACTTGTTGGAAAATACCGAAAGGTATAGTATACATGTAATTGGAATTCCAGAAAGAGAAGAGAGGATGAGACAAAATAGATATTTGAAGAACTATCTGAAGCAATGATTTCGAAACCTTTCAGATTGGTGAAAGGCATAACATGTACTGATTTAGTAGGCTCAGTATATGCCAAACAGGAGTATGAAGAAAACTTTACCTAGTCATGTTATTGACAAACTGCTAAAAACCTAAGATATGAGAAAATCTTGAAAGTGCCAGAGACAAGTAACATATTACATACAAAGGAACAACAATTTGCATCACTGTGTGTTTTTCATCAGAAACTATGGTGGTTTTAGAGGACAGTGAAATGGCATCATTAAAGTGTTGGAAAAAAACAACTTTCAACCTAGAATACTATCTCCTGAAAAATGATCCCTCAGAAATGAAGGTGAAAAAAAGATTTTTTTAAACTCTAAAAATCTATTGCCAGCAGAACTGAACTACAAAAAAAAAAAAAATGCTGATTGTTTCATAGCCTGAAGTGTAATGATATCAGAAGAAAGCTCAGATTTTTAGGCAGTGGTGAAGAACATCAGAACTGATACACATCTTGGTAAATATTAAGAAAATATAGGTCACAATCAGTTTAAAATGCATCAGGCTAGCAGTTCAAGTAGCAGTCTCTCCTAGCCAGTCACTATGATATCTATTAAGAAACACAAAAAGACTAATAACTTTTAAATACAAGACTGACAAAAAACTGCCAGAATCTGTGAATTTCTAATTGAATCATATTGGAGAAAGAACAAACAATAAATGGCAACTTTCCATTCTCTATCTTGGGAAACAGGATAGATCATAAAAGGCCAAAAGAAATTTCATATCTCTATCATTACTTGTACCTCCATTTACAAACCTACGATCTATATCAACTGGAAAAATAGGCACTGCAACTTGATTTCACAGATTCAATATACACTTGAGTGCTCATTTAATGTCGCTGATAGGTTCTTGGAAACTGTGACTTTTAGCAAAATAACATACAACAAAACTAATTTTATCATAGGCTAATTGATATAAACAAGAATTAAGTCCCTAGAGCATATTTCTGGTCACAAAAAAATCACCAAACTTCCAAATAAAGACCCAAAACACTTCTAATATTAAACATTGAAATAAATCTGAGCTACACATACATCTAAGAAAGAGTAATGAAAACAAGTGAGATAATCTTTTTCCAACCTGCTTATTTCATTTAAGGGTCCCAGGTGGGACAACCCTGGACAAGACTACATTCCATCACAGGGAGCACTCACACACACAATCACATTCATTCATACTGGGACAGTTTAGAAACACCAGTTAACCTAATATGTCCATCTTTGAGATGTGGTAGGAAACCAGAATACACAGAGAAACTCCACGAAGACATGAGGAAAATGTGCAAAATCAGCACATCATGGTCCCAACCAGGAATCGATTTTTTTTCTCATCATCATTACAACAAAACAGTGTTGAATGAGATGACATCATTTAAGGACCTGCTGTATAGTAAAATGAGAACATTATTCAAAAGACATTTTCAGTGAATGGGAAGTGTGTGCTTGAGAGAGGACTACTGACCCACTCTCACTAGGAAAGAGAAGACACACAATGTGGTTGAATGCTGTGTTTTTATCACTGGTACCCTGGTTAAATCAACAATGATATGACACACTGTCCTCTCCTCTCTGAAGTTGCTTCATGTCAAGTCTCCTTTCAGGGAGAACTGCTTCCAGAAAGGATGACTCCCCTCAAATAGGAGTGCATGTATGGGAAAGAATTCTTTATCTTTGGCTTTTAGTTATGCAGCCTGTCAGCGAATTCTGCTAAATGGAAAAAAATAGCCACATTTTCAGTTTTGCCCATTTATATGTTTACTGGCCAAAGGGCACTAGCTGATAAAATTTATTTGTTTTGTCTACCAGAGCGGCATGCGGGGGAAAATACACATTATATAATTACTGTTTTGAACAACTATGCCTAATATTAAGAAAAATTATCTCAGAAACCAGGTACATTGGGAGTGATTATTTGTACTACAGGGCAGTCTTTACTTCACAAAAGATTTCATGAGAGAGTTTCTTTAAATTAAATAAGGGGTTTACAGATGTTAAAAAAAAAAAAGCAGAAGCCTGTCATGAAATTATATCTCAATTTAAAGCCCAGTATATAAAACATCTTTGCCACTTTGATAGAAGAAAAACACTAGGTTAGTTGGGTGCTCTATGCCCTCCCTCCCTATTGGGATCTGAGACACTTTGCATAATCCTTAGAACTAGAACTAGCACAATGTGAATCAGTTCAAAAACAACCAAAACAACCTTAAAAGGCAATTTATCATGTCAAGTAATTGGCTCAAAGAGAAATAATACTGTAATGGAAGAATAAGTGATGAATTATCATTGAATTTCACTTAGCTTTATTTTATGATTTTTGATTTTATGTCATTTTGTCTACATATTATGCTACTTATTTGTGCCAGTTAAGCCCTATCAGGGACAGAGCCTTAATTCCTAATTATCTGATAATTAGAATATGTAAATCCTGTATGTGTAGTAAATATTTCTTTTTTGATAGCATAACATTGTCTTATATTTAAATACTCTGTTGGAATTCCGTGACCTCTATCACTGTCTCAGAATCTTGTTAATCCCTTTGGTTTGTTGCAAAGTGTCTTTCTATTTTTAAGTAGTAATTTCTTAAAGTAGTTTAGCACAGAGCTATTATAGATACCCTATTCAATGGCAGAACTGGTAACAGAATTGAGCTTTCTAAAATTTTCAGTCCTTCTTGCTAGACTTTTTTTAAGGCCTCTACAGATTTCAAAAAAAAACTCCGTAGCCACAATGTCTGATGTATAAAAAGTGCTCAATAAATAGTGGGATTTAAAAATTCTAAACTTTAAATGTCTTTTAGAACCAGTTCTTATTCTGATTTTACCTAAACTGACTTTTCTCATGCAAAGAAATAAAAACCTACACTGTGGAGGCAGTACTCAGGAAGGAAGAGAAAATGATTCAATTCTCTCCCTCTTTTATTACACGTTGCATAATGGAAATGATGCAACGGATTAACCTCACTGATATCTTTTTGGTTGAGAGGGTGATCCATGTACTTTCTCTGAAATATGTTTATTCTTTTTCTTTCTCGCTTAAGTTATTAGATTTGTGAGCCATGTATACTTTTTTTTAGGAAAAATAAATGTTTTATTAAAAGTTATATATAATGAAACGAAAGTAGATTATATTCAAAGATTTGTGTTCTAATTAAGTCATACGCTTTACTCTGTCAACAATTGAAATCTGGATTTGCCTTTAATCATTTGACAATAATTATTTATTCATGTTTTAAAATCCTTTATTTATAGTGATATTTCTTTTTCTTCTACAGTCTAAAACGGTAGCAATAAAGAATTCAGATACTGCGAGCAAAGTTATCAACATGTCCCTGTCAATACTAAGGATAACTGTAAGTTACTCCGTTAGATATTCTTAATTAACAAACTTTGATACTTTAGATCCATATAAATATTATCCCTTCTATTAAAAGACAGCTGATTTCTAGAGATACCAGGTCATATTTTGTCCTCAAAAATGTAGACAATAAGGACAGTAAAGTCTTGATATTAACTTAATATTGGGTCCTATTCTTTTACTATCATTTTAAAACCTGTGCAAACTGAAAAGCATAAGATTGGCCTTAATTGGAGTGATAATAAAATAATATGTACTTTTACTGCATATGCCATATGTATATACAGTTGGAGAGTTTTTTGGTATAAGATTCTTATTAAGAAAGTTTCAGCATCCTTCTCCTTTCCTACTTGTCACTAAATCACTATTATTTCCCCATATCCTCTCCTGGTTCTTCTCACATACCTAATTATTCTCTTACTATCCCAAGATTCAGTAAATGTTAACAATAATGAATTCTGAAGGATTTTCTCTGTAGTAAAATTTTTACATAAAGTACCCATTGCTAGAAACTGTATTCACTGACTTCGGGTTCAGAAGATGAGATGGCTAGTACCTCTAATGAATTGGTAAATTAGAAAACAAGATTTAAAGAATTTTAGTGTGCATACCACACTTTCCTCTGTTTTGCTTTTAGCTTCTGCTTCTTTCTATTTTATGGGGCAAAGATAAGTTTCCAAATTGCATTAATGGAGATTTTAATGTTTGAGTATGAAAGAGAAAGAAAATTGAAAAGTTCTCATCTCCTGCCTACTGGTATATAAACAACATACATTGAGTACTTGTATTAAAGGGAAAGACTTTCAGAAGGAAGGAAACTAAAGGAAACACTTGAACAGCACCATTTCTTGAGTGAGATTCTCTATAAATATGAAAACATGAGGTGACCTGTGACATATGTTTAATATATGCCATAGTCAACTTATCTGCATTGAGATGTGCTTGTGCACAGTGCTGTAGAAACTGGGGGCAATGGAAATATAGTGTAAGAAATCTGATTTCTTTTAGTTAAATTTAATAATATATTTAAGATGTAACTAGATTTATGTGCATTGAGTAAAGACGGCACCTCTGCATTGATTTTTAAGCATATGTAATTATGTCTTGGAAGACAATGAGTAGTTTAAGGGGGAAGGAAGGGAGGTTAATGACATGACTCATCTTTTTTCTATCCTTTTCCCTTGGATAAAGTGCTCAATCTCCTCACACCAAAAATACTTCTATTCAATATAATAATTTTTTACTGTTCTAAGGAATTATTACCATGTTTTCAGACTTCAAAAGGATTTTTGTTACATTGCTCTTCATATTTGCAATGAAAATTTTTGACTAGGGGATGGAGAAAGAAATGACAAATAGACTGGGGAAGTGGGAAGAGGGGTATTCTCCATAGCAAAAAACCTCCCTTGTAAGAAAGGTCAGGGTCATATTTTTTAATCAGAAGATAAAGGCAAGGACACTAATATTGCCAATCTGTTCTAGCTTCATTTAAAACATTTTTGCTATTTCCTCACCAGATACAGCCAAGTCAAAATAATTTAGCATTATTTCTTTCAAGTAGGATTTTTAGTATTGCCTATTTATAATTCTGCTAGTGAATGATTCCATTGTTTTCTATCACTAGGCCTATTCTCCAGACAGAATTCTTGTTTTTTTTCAGATAGACATCTTGTGTTGAATAAGTAATGAGTGCTGCTTGAAATATATAGTACTCTTCCTTTATCTAAACAATATTAACCACTGATGTTTACTTACTTGATCCTTAAAATTCTGTGTGATGGGTAAGGTAAATATTTTAAATTATGGATTTGAAGCTGAGAGAGGACAAGGGTTTGCTGAAGATTTGTAGATATAGTTAATATGTCAAAGGAAAAATTAGAATACCTTCAAATATTCTTAGATGCGAACACAGGAAACCTCAGCATTGTACAACTCACAGAATAATCTGTACATTCCAAATGTAATATGCTTTAAGGATTGGCTGTTTTTTCCCTCTCCTCCACCCTCTTAAAACTACTCTGGTAGGGACACCTGCATTATGCAGTGGTCTCCAACTGTAAGAGTGTGTATAGTGATCATTCAGTCAACAAAAGGATTCTTCATACCAAAAGTCCCAGGAGCAAACTGCAGTGCATCCCAGTATGTAGCACATGTGCTCACAGTACCAGTCGGCCTAAAGTCTACATTTAGATTTTACTCTGTGTAGGGCATGAATATCCCTATGGAATTAAAATGAGCCATCTTCGAGACACTGCACTTCTGGCAGAGTTATCAAAGGAATCCACCAGCCCTTCCAGCCTCCAAGAGCCCTTCCTCATAGAACAGCTGCCCCGAGAGATGCAGTGCCAATTCATCCTGAAGCCCAGTCGCCTGGCTGAGACCCAGCAACTGAGTGGTGAGTTGCTTCTCCTCCATCACAGAGCCCTTATTTTAGTAGGTTTCCATTTCTGAAAACAGAATTAGTACAAAGGCAAAGACCCAGACTTGCAGCCAGAGAGGTATATTTTCACTTGAATTTGCTAAGTAGTTTGAAAGGAAAGATGGAGATTTTAGAAGATAGTTTTAGAAAACAGCAGCAGGTGTTAATGACTTGTAATCAGTCACTAGTAGCAGTATAGTCTGTCCCTTCTTTCTTCACTATTCTTTCCCCTTTTACCTTCTGCCTGCTGTAGTCAGAGGCACCAGGCAGTGCTGCAGGTGCTTGAATGCTTTCTTGGTTCTGTAATACATTGCACTATATGTTCTCTATGTAGTCATATTTTTAAAAGGAGGTTGTTGGTAGTGGCTGTTGGTAGTGGGTGTCAGGAGTCTGTGATGCCCTACCTGGATCCTGGTACAGATAAATATGTGAAGACTAAGATGATTTCCTCAGATATCTCTTCTTAGTCTACTAATTGAATCTGAATGCCATGTTAACATAGCCATCTCTTAGCCATCCCGTTATAAAGAATGATAAAACTGATATTCAACATAAGAGGACCATCATTTATCCTAATGCAGGTTTGAGCTTTAAGCTTTCATTCTGAAAGTAAAATTGTATAAGAAATAGAAGAAAAAGGATACCAACAAGTGAGAATGATATACTAAAAAACTGATGCTGAATTTCTGTAGCTGCCTTTGTGAATCTGAACTAACTAGGCTACCCAGTGAATAGTGGCAACTTTTTTATACGTGCACCCCCACACACGTGCATCCAACTTTATCCATTATAGAAATCATCATCATCTGGCCAACACCAGCTGTAAAAACTTACCCTACATTTACATCCATTGTCTTCTCTCCCGCAATGGTTAATTTAGTTTTTGGACTCTAAGGCTGTGTACTCATCATATCTCTGGGCCACTTTGAAGTAATATTATAGAGATGTCATAGTTTTTCATCCACTAAACTATGAGCTCAATGAAGGCAGAGATTTTAATCTGTTTTGTTCACCACTGTGTTCCCAGCACCTGGAACACTGCCTAATATATGTAAAGAACTCAATAAATATTTTTGAACAAATGAATTCATTAATAAGTCTGTTGCTACTACTAATTAAAGATACAAAGGGAACATTGCCACCTTTATAACTAAGCCTAGGAGACTAGTATTTTACTCTTCTACCTTCATACCCATGTTTTTCAAAACTATTTCTCTGGATCCCTTGTGAATTTTAAATGAATTTTTAACCAAATAAGCAGGGATCAAGAATCCCAAGAGTTTTACTCAATTTTGCCAATGACTTGCTAAATCCTGCTTCTCCCTATTGTAAGTTAGGATACTGGTGTTTGCAGCTATAGATGATTCGGGGTAAATGGGATAAGGGATAAAGTAACTAGAGACCAATGATGCCTGCCTTGCTGGGCATCAGAATCACTTTGCTACTAAATAAACTTATAAGTGAACCAGTTCTGCATTTTTTTAAATACAGAAGATTTTGATAAACACCTGCTTTGGAAACCACTAATTTGGATTAGGGATGAGCAAATTTTTTCTATAAAGGGCCAGACAGTAAAATTTGCAGGCCAAGAGATAAAATCAAGGATATTATTTAGGTACTTCTATAACAAGTTTAGAAAGAGCAAATTTCCACATATTCACTATTGATGATATTCAATACCTAATAATAATTGAGTACAATTTTTTATCATACAAGTCTACTAATGGGAAACATTGAATTCTTTTGAAGGGATAAAATTTTGCTTAATTGGGGTTCAAAGTTAGTGTTCCAGTCATCAAAATTGATTGCAATTGTTCTGATCTGTAATGAGATTTTATGTAGTGTATCATTGAAAATATCTTGTCACACAATTAGGTAGCGCTAAATACTGATCTTATAAGTATGTAATTTTGATTGAGCATATTTCTCTCCCTGAAGGCATTTGAGAATTTTTTGTTAGGTTCTTCTTTTGATATTTGTCTTTTAATATGTCATTTTGTTGCAGATAAATCATTTCCATTGAAGGTTAGGTAGAAGCTCCTCAATTACACAATTAAATGGGTTTTTATATATGGAAATCTTTTTTGTACTTGCATTGGGATCAGTAAATTCTTCTGGAATTGTAGTTTGAACTCAGAAAACATACCTACTGCAATTAGTATGGGATTGGAGATCTTGCTTCTTATTTTAACTTTGACAGCACAAGAAGCATATAGAGCTGCTTGGCATTACTTGTCATCAAATGTTAGTTGTTTTCAAAATAAAACTTTAAAAAATTTCTATGTAAGCACTGTTTTCCTTTGTTTTTTAGGGTGAATTCATTAAGAAACCTTATAAATTGGCAGCAAAAACTAATTTCCAAAGCCAATTAGTATTCGGTAATAGTGGTTGAGGGCAATTCTTCATAAAACTTTCATAATGAGCTCTATGTTCAAATATCACTATAAAACCACTACTGCTGAGCTATTAGCTTCATTTCTAACAAAAATTCACAGAACTGGTAACAGTTAACTCCACAAGGATGAGTGAAGTTCATTGTTGATACTACTGATCCAGTAACACCTGGTAGATTCAAATAATTTCCACGCAGTACCACTGATGAATAATGCAATGAATAACAGTAGGCATTAAACACTTTATCTTTTCACAAGCTTTGTGATTTTATGCTTTTATAAAAATTGTACTTTTTCCTACTTCACACACTTTTACCACCATCACATATAACACATTTTAGCAGATTCCACTTCACATTGTACTGAGTTATTGTTTTGACAACATCTTTGAAAATACTCTTACCTGTGGTTGTTCCACACAGGCTACTGAAGGCTAATTCTTCAGTCACTTAAAACAAAGCATCAACTTCCAGAACAAACAACCAAACAATATTGGTAACATCTATTGACTAATCAAGAACCAAAGAAAGTCACTAGAGATGATTTGCTTTGATTTTTAATCTACTATTATTCTTAATTCTAATGTCCTCAACTGTTCAAGCAGCTGTTCTCACCAAAAGGCTGACAGTCTTAAATCTAGTATTTCTGTACAAATTTCTTCATGTATGCAAGCACACAAGATTTAATCAACTCAGCATTTGTGTATGACTTTCTTCAGATGGCTAACAAATGAGCTGCTCAGAAACTTACATGTGTCTAAGGCCATGCCACCCTAAACAATCCGGATCCCGTCTGATCTCCGAAACTAAGCAGGGTCTAGCCTGGTTAGTAATTGGATGGAAGACCACCTAGAAAGACCAGGTGCTGTAGGCATAATAAATAAAAAAATAAGGGATTGTAAGTGGACAAGGTCCTTGCAATCTGTAAGGTTGACCAAGGGTTGCCTCACCTAAAAAAAAAAAAAAAAAAAAAAAAGACTTTTAGATGTTTTTATAGCCTCGTTTTCATTTTTGTGAAGAAATTCTGCAGTACTGAGATGTTTTATTTTGAATATTCTAAATTTTCCTAATCATTGCTTTCCTTTGAGTTAGGAATATAGTGATAAGTTCTTAGTCTGGCAAGATGACACATATTATATTCTTTTATCACAGCTCTTATGTCATTGCACAATTAAAAAAGTCTTTGCCATTTAATTCAATAACAATAGCATCCACACTTTACTGTGCCTTGAAAGCTCAACATTAGAAGTCCACTTTTATCTTCTTTTCTTATTTAAGCATGATGCATAATGAAAATATTAAATGTTGCAGTATCATGTGTCATGTGGCACCCAAAACACTGCGGTTGATCGCATGGAGCAGCAATGCATAGCAATGAGAGCACCGCTTGTCGTCTCTATCAAATCTACACAGCTCTACCATTGCATGTGAAGCAGAAGCAGCCATGGACAATACATAAACAAATGAAGGTGGTGGTGGTGACACAATAAAGCTATTATGAACAGTAAAATTTAAATTTCCCATAATTGTTATTTGTAAACAAATATTATTCTTTGACTTTTTCTAACCTTTGAAACTGGTAAAAACTTTTCTTAGCTCATATGCTATCCAAAGAAAGATAGCAGGCCACATTTGGCCTACAAAGCATAGTTTGCTGCCCTCTAATTTACATGATAGAAATGCACACTTATCAAAAACATTTAGCTAAGGTCTCAGTTTAATACCAAACATTATACCATCACTTCACTCAAGTAACAGAACCATCTCATTTGACTTGTTACACATCTTTCCCGTTACATTTCTGTAGTTTTTCATTAAAGGTGGAAAAGCCAGATGGAACCTAGAAAGACTGAAGAACTGTAGAGTGTAGAGATTCTAAACATGAAGTTATTGGCTGCTGATTGATGATGCTCTTCATAATGTTAACAAGTAATCTCTACACAGAATTTAAGTTTATAAAATACTTACTTTTAAGCTTCAAAACAACCATATAAGGTAACATTAATTAATTAATTAATGTCCCATCTTAAAAATGAGCACCTTCAGACTGTCCAGGATCACAAAGGATGTAATAGGAGAGCTGAAACCTAAACTAGATCTTCTGTCCTAAAATCCCTGCTCTTGTCACTAGACCTCACTGCCAAAATAACCTAAGGTGAACAGAGTCATCCCCAATCTGTTTTTTGAATGTCTGCCTCAGTGTGGGGAAGATCTACTAAATACTGTAGTAGTAGCACACTGAAAACAGAATAGCAGTAAGTCTCATGGAAGATTACCTCTGTGGCTTATATCACTGTCACTTGGTCTTGGGGTGGCTCTAGTGTAATTGATTGTTCAGGATATAGACACTAAAGATCTGACCTCAAGACCCAACTCAAATATTACTTCCAGATCTGTGTTCCTTCAGGCAAATAGCTGCCTCCTCGACTGTGTCTCTAGAGCACTTTATAAATGTCTCTAGTGTGACATATAAAAATTACATTATAATGATTTATTTACATGTTTCATTATACTGTGGGCTTCAGGCCTGGGAACTCATAGCAGGGCTAAATCCAGTATACAGAACAGAGAAGTTGAATGAAAGATTGAGTGGCTTAGTCACACCTCATATGGAAAAATTTGAGTAAAGCAGAAGAGTTCTGAGGTTGAAGTGGGAACTTTCTGGGAATGGTCTGAAGTAGCACCTCAGCTTCTAGCCTGACTGAGCTGCTAGTTATGTACCCACAGCAGGCCAACCTTCCACATCTGCTTCAGACCCAGGGCTGTCGACTTTTTACACAGATATTAAAATATGGGACACAACTTTTTCCTCTACTTGTTTACCCCACCATTCTAGTATTTTCCCTATGTATATCCTACTCTAGGGTAGTGGAGGGGCAGGTGGGTATTCTTAATTTGGGAATTTATATAGCTAGATAGAATTTCTAGTTAAGGATTTGTTGTCGTGATTATTATTCTACAAGCACACACTTATAAAATTGTAATTTTTAATGTTCAGTTCCCTAACTTAAGCATGAAGAAATGCTAGCTGAATTTTGCTTGGATTATTTAGGAAAGTTAAATTCACATGAATTTAGTTTGTTCTACATTTACATCACCCTTATATTTTAATAGCAAGAGCATGATTTTCATCATGTTTTGACATTTAGAAAGCAAGAGCTATGCATTTAAAGCTCTTCAAGAAAGTAAACTTTAATGAAATTTCTTTCTCTGTCCCACAGGAAACATGAACTCTAAAATTGAATGTTGTACATAACAAAAGGCATGGCTGCAGCTGAAAGTATTTATAATACAGCACAGGACTCAATTTCTACTTTATCATCTGCCTACACTCACAGGATAGCCGGGCATATAACTTTATGAAAAAGCATTCTTCCTAAGGAGTGTGTGAAAGCTAAAAAATCAAATAAATCTAATAGTTTCAGAAATAATGAAATCAGGCTAACTGTGAGGAAATTAGAGTGAGTACAAGAGTTCAACATAGATAAACATACAGATGAGGAAAACATTCACACAGACTGACATTGGTAGGCACACTGGAACCCCCTCTTGGACTTAAGAATAGTTTAGTTTCCTTTTCTGTTTTTTCAGAAGGGTGTAGCTTGGGAATGTCAGGCCAGGAAGACAGTGCTCTGATCCAACAGACTCTGGTATTCCTTCTGTTCTGCACACTTCCAGAAGGCTGTTGTTATACCCAATAGAGAGTGGATGTGGGGAGGAGGTTGGTATCTTAGCAACTTCAGTCGAGATCACTGAGACTCATGCCCTGGGCGGAAAAAGTACTTTTCATGCATTACCCTACTTAACCTTCTCAATAAGGCTTTGAGAGGTAGGTAATATCATTCCCATTTCAAAGTTGAGTAAAGAGGTTAAGTGATTTCCCCATTTAAGTGTCTGAGCCAGGAGTCTAACTGGTCTCCTGACTCCAGAGCCAAAGACCTTCACATCTGGGTGTGTGTTCATGGACGATGCACTTACTGTATTCTTAGGAAGCCATGGGTGGATGATGGCTCTGAGGCCGTTCAGGAAAATGATACTTATTTGTTTATACTCCCACATCTTGGCTCCAGGAGTATTTTGTTTAATTTAGTTATTATGAGGAGATAAAATGCTAATGTCCATTAGAGACAAGCAGTATAAAATATTTCTTTGACATTAACATTTGACCCTGCCGACCACATCCTCCCTAAAATGACCATCTCCTTCACGTTCCATTGTCAGGGAATTTTGAGTAGCTAAGCATCATTTCCAAAAGCTTAGTTGGATGTCAGGGCCCTGCAGCCAGAGTTTAATGACTAATTCTCAGGCACTTGCCCTGAAGACAATGGAATCAATCCCTGTGTGGGTGCCACCTGACAGCTTAAGACTCCTCGAATCTCACTTTTGTTGGCCTTAACTGCTAGCTGTTTTGCATCTACCCCAGGTATGTGTGCTTCAGGGGTCTGTGGAGATCTGGGCAGAATTTATACACAGTATTTGGGGCTCTCGCTATAGTTTTCTTAGGATTTTCCCTCCTCACTTTTCAGCTGCTGTGGTTACCTCCATCTCTGTTCTTTGAGCCAGTAAGAGTGCAAATTTATATCCAAATTTTAGTCACCCCACCACCTTGGAGCCTGTTCTCAAGCTAAAAGCTTTAAGAACAGGAAACTTAACTAGTGCCATATCATTTCCATCTGCCAAGTGCCAGACTTTTACCTCAGTATTTACCTTCTTTTGCTCCCTCCTAGTGCCTTCATGTATGCTTTTTAAAAAATTATTTTGTCCAGAGTTCATAGTTATTATTTGTCTATGTTTTGAGATTAGGGAGGGTGGCAAAGAGGTCCAAATGGAATCTTAAGGTCTGTCTTTTTAAAATATCAAATCTTGTACACATCCATGAACCTTCATGCTGAAATTCAAGAGAGATGACATCAAAAATGTTTTAGCATCGTGATATCACAAAATCACAATTTGCTGTTGACCTCTTCCTTCTGCCTATTTTGTTCATGTTGTCTTTTTGTATTTTTCCACCTAAATCTCTCCTTATTTCAATTGTTATTCAAGACTGATTTCTTGAGTGCTTACTAAATGAATGCAAGACACAGCTGGATGCTCCATTGAAATCTTGTTCATTTGAAATCTAAATCAAATGTAAATTCTTCCAGGATCACACCTTCCCTTTTAATGGGTAGATGTGCTTTATCATGCTTCTGAATGCCTTTGGTACTCTCTTCCTCCCTTATGACATTTTTTTCTATTAATATACTTCCTTCTTGCCCCCACCACAACCACCAGTCTTCTTCTCCCATTAGATTATAAACTTCACCACGGCAAGGGCAAGTCTCATTTATGTTTGCATCTGTGCATGCCACCTTAAACATGCATTTTTAAGTAGAGAACTGAAAAGGTACATGAAAGTCTTTGCAGCTGGACCGAAAGGGGGGAAATGTAGAACATTAGCTTCTTGTCCCTGTTCTCAGTGTAGAGTTGGACATCAGGAAATAAAGCATTCCCTGTTTCAAGAGAATATCTTAATAGAGATAGTTCTATTTCTACTCCTCCTCCTTCTTTCTTTGTCTTACTTTTTAATTGCGGTCTAATTTACTCTTCATCTTTCTTGTGTGCCTAGTCTCATCTTTCAAATGGCACAGTGTATATGTTGGTATGAAACACTGTTTGCTTTAAGTTGTAGTAAGTGTAGTTAGGGAGACTTTCTTTCACCTTTGAAAACTCAGTGCCAAACAGATGAGTGATGTTCCATATTGGATGGGAGTATAACCCAAACATTTGACTCTTTCTTAATTTATGAAATGTTATAATAAAACTTCATAGATCAAACTAATAGTAACAAAGAATTTCTACAACTATTTTTTCTCTTAAGCAATAGTAATGAACATATTATAAAATGGTAACTGTACAAATAAAGTTAAGTAAATTAAACTAGTTTTTCTAATCTTACTTCATCCTTAGATTCAGGTCAGAAGACATCTAAAAACAGAAGATCTATCATAAACTGGGCCTTTTGGCAGAGTTCTGGCACCCATCAAGATAACTCACCTCTGTCAACAACATCTCCTATGCCAGGACAGCTCATTGTAGTGTTCCTACCAAGCCTTTGTGAGAATGACAATCTGCCCAAACCTGTTTCGATAAGTCTCATTCTGACCTATAACATCAATGGGAAAGGATGATTAGGAAAGAAGAGACGTCTGTTCCCAAATGGAAATACAGACACGCATGACTTTTGCTGAGAACCTTCATTATCACCACTTTACAGAATAATAATCTGATAAAGCTATTGTAGAATCATAAGGAAGATACAAGAAGAAGAGATCATTTAGTCTACTGGTTTCAGGAAGGAGCCGCATAAGCCTGCTCAGATCATTAGAAATTTGCTTGGTAGATGAGAGGAGTCATGTTATCTCTCGCATTTCTCTCACTTCCTTTCTTGAACTCTACATTGTTTCAAAAGTCTCCTGAATAACTTTAGCAGCAGAGACTCCTCAGTCTTATGCTTTTTAAAAATCTTACATGTGTTTTATTTGTATTTCCAGTGTTTACACATAAAGATATATCCTCTGGCATTTAGTTATTTTTCTTGCATAGAATGGGTCAGATGAAAGACATTGAGTTTGCCTTGTCTCCAACTGATATATTAAATGATCACTGTTAAGCAATATTTTTTGAGTATCCAGTATCCTCCGAGTACTATACTAGATGTGTAACATACTATGGTATATTTG
Organism: Eidolon dupreanum; assembly: GCA_028627145.1. NCBI lineage: Eukaryota > Metazoa > Chordata > Mammalia > Chiroptera > Pteropodidae > Eidolon > Eidolon dupreanum. The sequence goes on along the minus strand of CM053510.1, from coordinate 65,810,151 downwards.
CATCTATAAGTGCCAGACACTAGCCTAGCCACTTTATTGCTTACCTTTCACAGCAAATGTAGAGGATAGTTATCATCATCACCATCATTCCTGCTTTACACATTTTTTTAAAGCCTCAAGATTATGCAAGATCACACAGTAATTATGTGCTACAACCAGATTTTATATTTCATGGGTTGCTTGTCTCCAACACCCATTCTTTTCCTACACTGAAAACAGAGGACATACAGCTAGAAAGAAAGCAAAATGATAGATTGATCAGAATGGACTGGAATGGAGAAAGCTTCCTGGAGGAGATTTTTTGAGACTGATTTTAAAAGATGGAAATAAATACAGAGAGTAGAATGAAGTATGTAGATGCATGAATAGAAAGACAAGCAAATGGAGAATGAGTTTAACAACAATATTTCCATAAAGAGTTTGCATGAGAGAATAATGGGAAGAGAGTAGAGACATTGGAGATCAGTTAATAGAGATCTTGAAGCAGTCAAAGAAATTTGATTTTAAAGTGGTAGTTGATTCATTGTAATAAGACAATCCCGTTAAAGCAAGTGTTTAAAGCAAAATGTTTTAGATGTTGATTAATTGGGAGAAAGGAGATTTAGAATTACCAAAAAACAAATTGACTTTAATCCTTCTAGCCATCCATCTATCTCCAGTCCTTCTGTACTTTTCCCCTAGTACACCCTAGCCTCTAGCAGCCGAGAGATTGCTTATGTGTGTAAAGTGCCATTTTTTTTCTTTGTTTCCCCATAGGATATGCTTTGCTTTCTTAGTCAAAAAAGGACCCCTCGCAAAAGGCATTTTCAGACTATCAACCAATGTGAAATCTTGCAGAGAGCCAAAAGAGGAAGTGAATTCTGGAGCTGAAGTACACCTAGACTGTGAATCTGTTTTTGTGATAGCATCTGTCTTAAAGGTAGGAAAAGTTCTCCCTTCATCCACTGCATGGTATATCTGTGGAGAAAGACAACTGGTTTCTCTCATTATGCCATTATTCCCATCTGCAAAGAACCACAATAGATTTAGAATCTAAAGATGTTAAAAGCACTGCGCAAATCCAACATTGGCCTTTAAAAGCCACTGCCAGTGATAAATGTGTGCCAGACATTCTTTTTATGCTTTCTCATCCCACACCACTTTCATCTTCGCTTCTACCTCTACACACACACACACACACACACACACACACACACACACACACACACACACACAAAGTTAAGTTAAATTAAAAACAACCAAAACACATAGATCATGTTTATCAAAACAAACATCCTGATTATGATGATTTCCTCACAATCTGAGTACGTTCCTAATAAACTCGAATTTTTCAAAAATGAACTTTATTAAACTTTGAAGAAGGTTACTATAATAAACTAGCATTTTCCTAATAACGGAAACAAAAACTTGCTCACTGAAACCACTGAAAATTTCATTCATTTATACAGTCCTCATGCCTCCCCTGTCCGCTGATGCCTTTTAAAGTAAAAGCGGAGTAGGAGTGACTCCAGCGTCTGGGTCTTCTTTTATAAAACCCTTCCCACATTTGACATTCTTCATGGTTCTTTCCCTTCAGCTCACGGTTCCTTCAGTCACAATCAAAGTTGGGTTAGAGCTCTTCTAAAATGTTTTCCTCCCCACATTCTTGAAAATGCCTCCCATTTTTCAAAAACATAGTCAAAACCTACTTTTAACAGAGCTTTTGAGCCCAGCAGTAGCTTCTGCAGACCTGGCCCAGGCTTTCAGCAGGGTGGGAATGCACTCTGCCAGGGCTCGGAGCATAAAAACCAAATGAAGGAAAACATGAAGAAGACTCTCACATAGCCCTACTCTTGCTGGGCTGTCAGCTTATTACAGAATTTTATGCCATGACTTTGCGTACAATCAGTGTTTCTTGGTAAATGGACCATGTCCGCTCTTCAACAACCCTTGTTGTGGGCTTTTGCAATAAAGTATCACTAAAAAGAGCTGAAGAGCTGGAGTTAGGGTCATCTAATCTATTTTGCACAGGATGGAATTCAATCCTGGAATATAATAAAGATATGTCTGGTGTGCTTTTCTAGATATATGTCAGGAATATCTATACAAGATCAAGTTTTCTTTTTTTTTTTAAGTCATATAATGAGATTTTCTCCTGTCTCTTAATTTAGGAAGTTAAAGCCTCTGTTTTAGAAAATGTTCCTTACTCTGCTATTCTTTACAGCAACACACTTGTTAAACTTTTGTGGTACATTGTCAAGGCTGTACACAGAAGTAGGATTCTAGAAGAGTTCGATTGTATTTCAAGTAGCATAAATATTACTGTGCAAAAATAAGCAAAAGTAAAAACTGATCCAAATGATTGAAAAGTCTAGTTAAATTGGTTCCAAATAGTTTTTAATCATGTAACTGCATTTTACTCTCATTTCTTCCAATTAGTTGCAGGAAAGGAGGTACGTTTTGCAAAACATAAAAAATAAAAAATTAAACATTTGTTTTGTTTCTTATTTTTAATACTTTGGAAGTGGTACTTAAGTTTTCCTTTAATTTTTTACTTATGCTCGTTTCGCATAAATGTGAGCTCAACTCTTCAAACTATAATTGAAAGAAAATTTCTAGAGACACTGTAACTTTGATCCATCAGATCTTTGAGGGAAAGTTCATTTTTAATCCTCCAAGAAGCACAACACAAATGAACTTCGCAGTTCTGCTGATGACCTAGGCTCTGGCTTTAGAGGGAGAAGTTTTTCAGTTAAGTATTGTGACTTGTTGATTATATCAGAACCAGCACTCCCATCCTTTCTCAGCTGTGATGGTGGTTGTATATTGCAACCTTTTATTCTGCCTATGTACAGTTCATTGAGATGTTACGAGTTATCTTTCCAGAGTAGGTTTAAGATTTAATTATGATTTTCTTCATGAAAGATCAAAAATATGTTTTCCACTGAGATTTAAAAAGAAAGTTTTTGTCACTGCCCCACTTTAAAATAACAGATTTTGCCTATTCTAAATCTGACTTGTAAAGTAGGTGCATCAACTAAATTAGTTTGGAATTAGGAAAATTTAATAGCTTTACCCAAGAAGAGGTAACTTTTGTGAAGACACATCTGAATCACAAGTATCCAGGTACACTTCTACTGGAACATGTAACAGAACAAAGAAAGAGTTTGAATCAATCATCTTCCTACTTGTTCACTGCTTTTTTAAAAACTTGTGTCATAATAGGTGACATGACTACAAAGAGGTTTTCAAAATTATCTTAGAATTTCTATTGGAATTAGTACGACTTCCCTTGTCCCTCATTAATATTTGTCAATGTGGCAAATAACAATGGTTCAGTAACTACTGCTGCTATGTCTGGGACTGCACTTGGCACTGAGGTGAACCAGAACAAAGTATGTGTCTGCCCCCATGGCCTGGAGGAGCTTGTAAGCTAGTGGCAAACATACACGTGTAATCGCCTGCTATGACAATGAAGTATCACAGCTTTCATGGTAGTAATGTAAACATATAAGTAACGAGTTGTGTGTTGCCTTTTGTAAAAAGCACATAGGTAGAGTTGCCACTTAGGTTTTGAAGCAAGAGTTAAAATTGCTCAATTGCAAACTTTCACTTGTCTTCACGTTAAAAACAGAAATGTATAAGATGATAGCCAACCATGGGTATAGAGTTAAGACATGAAATTGAATTTGCTCGCCTAAAGTTAACTGAGGTGGAGATCAGACACTGCAAGTTTAGCCTTGTTAATCCCATGCCAAAAGCAACAGAGAGGGTTGGCTTAGAATAGAAATGAGCAAGGATGAGAACAAAATTTAGTTTATTTTTAAGCTTTTTATAAACAAAGGTCGAACAACAAACACCCTTGGCCATATACTACTTGTGTCATAATCTGCTTCCACCACACCAGCCCCACCAGTGATCTCAGCAAAATAGGATCAGGAAGGCCAGAAAGGATGATGTGCTGGGGACATATTACTTAGTGTACATCATATATAGGGGTGCTTCTCCAGGTTCTCAGAGCCCAGCCATTGCCTGGAAGGCTTTCTCCCACAAAATATGTAAGAACCGTCTATGGGGAATACAGGGCAGAACCCTAAGTATCTCTAGATGGAATTGCTTACCAATGCCACTGGAATATAGTGTTAAAAATAAAAGAAACTTTGTTTTATTCACTGCTTTGTCCCTAGCACCTCAAGTGATGCCTTGCACATATGAGTGAATATGTATAGAATGATTGGATAATTGATCACAAAATTATGAACTTCACAAATGTGTTTGTGCATTTCTTTGAACTAGTGATCGAAAGGAGGAAAAAGAATTTAGGATGATTTGCTAGGCCCTGTCTCATTGTACTAGTTTGCTAAAATGTACACAAACAGGAAGTTTCAGCCCAAAAGAGTTGTCTTCTATCTTTCCCACTATAGTTCAGACTCCAATTATTGCTCTGGTTTTTGTTAGAAAAAAATCAAAATGTATTCTGACATGTGCACATCTGTGGAGAGGTGGCATAGAGATCTGTGTGTCCCAAGGAAGGGAAGACTTAACTGACATTTCAACAAATTTCAACTCATTTTTTTTCATCTACTTTCTTCAGTATATATTTAGCATGAGAATAATGCTTTAAAATATTTATTTTTCCTTCTATGTAAGGTTTTTCTATTAAATATTCCAGAAAGTGTGTGTGTGTTTTCTTTAATCAGATCTCTATGATCATTGGATCTGTGTAATGGATCAAGGAAATGATGAAGAGAAAATAAATACAATTCAAAGGTAAATATTCTAATTTGGTCATGTCTCAAAAATACTTTCAAAAATTTAAATTTTATAAGCTTGTCTATTAAAGGAATGATGACTGTCAAAATCATATGCATGGGGACCAGTTTAAAATGGATTTATACTAGTTACTCTCATAATTGTTATTATTTTCTCCCTGTTAACATGAACTACTTGACCATCATATACCTTCTGTGTGTCTAAATCTGAGAGGTGCTGAAACCCATTAATGATAGCTAATGCTGTAAACCCAAATGACAATTTATGATCTTAATTTTGGTAAATATTTAACTAACCAGACAACTCCTTACATATCTCATTCATCCAACTAAATTAATACATAGAAAATTTCCTCCTCCAAGCAACCAACAATCTGTTAGAGTACATAGATAAGGCAAATATTACAATTACAGTACAGTATAATCAATACTATAAAACAGATATGTGAAAGAGGTATTATGGGAGCACTGCAGAGAGGCAGTTAACTCTCTGGGAGCTACAAAATTTTAATCTGATCACAAAAAAAATGCATTGTCTGTACTGAAAAAAAGGGAGTTACAAAACTTTAATCTGATCACAATAAAATGCATTATCTGTACTGATGCAAAGGGAAGTTGCTGGCAGAACTCAACCAGCCCTATGTCCTGTGTTATAGGAGAGAATAAGTGTCCATTAATGAAAAACAATACTTCCAGGTCTTTGAAAACCCAAGAATTCCAATATCATGTTTTCCATATACTTGTTTAGTATAGTTTCTTCTTGAGCAACTTCCAAGTATGAATGATTGATTATCCATGCACAGCAATTGATAGACATCTTTTATTTATAGAAGAACATAAAAGAAATGTTGGAGACACCAGAAGTCAAAGCCATGTAACAAAATACACTCTCTGCTTCCACTATGTTTTGGTGGTAACCACTTGGAGATAGTGAACATCAGATTCTATACTTGATGCTCATTGTCTAAAACTTTATAACTTACTGTTAAAGGATGATTTTTCTTTTTTTAAAAAAAGTAAAATTATGACTCGTACAAATATAAAATGAACACATATGAAAGATTTTATTTAAGTCATTAATTAATGAAAACTAATAAGATGTAGCAAGCATTTCAAAGGAGATTTCAAAGTATCACAACTTATGTAGTTGAATCAGATATGCTGAAATGAATTTACAAATAGCTACAAAACTGGCTTTCTCCACTCGGGCATTGAGAGGTTGGGGGAGGGCACAAATAAATCATGTGTTTCTCCACCAGACAGAACTTTCAGTTCTATGAAGAAGGGTTGTGTGCATGGCTATCATTTATCTATAGCTTAGAGTTATAAAATTACTTCAAAGGCTTAAGGCCTTCATAAATCAGAAAACCCAGAAGAGTGTGCTAGATACACAAAGCCTTACTTTCCACTGAATACACTCAGTAATCTTTTGGTCCATTTCAATATTTTTCATAATTTGTCCCTACGAAACTGTATTCATTGCCTGTTCATTGTACTGAAGAAATGCCTCTCTGCTACAGGAATCAGATTACTTGATTTTCTCCCCTAGGTTGCAGATCCTTGTTGAAAAAAGCAACAAACTTTAATATTAACATATATATGTTTTTTAGATGATAGTAAAAATCATTTTCAATGAATGATAATTTAAAAATACCATCGATTACAAAATGTAACAGTTGGAAATATACTGTGATAAGCTTAATTATATATGAAAGTGATAATAGTGAGATCAGAGATTTGGGACAAAATGGATCTTGTATGCTGGTGAAACAGTGCAAAAGCTTTCAGAATCAACCTGGAAGTCTTAGTAGTTGAAGTTTGGGTTCCCACAAAGAGGTAGAATTCCTGTGTTACTGCTTGGAAATAAAGGAGCACTTTAAGTTTAATGGTGGTTTGATTTCATCAGAAAGCTCTCTGGGGTTTGGGTTGAGAATATGTTACAGGATTTGTCTAAGTGAAAACATGTTGTACTAGTTTCAGGTAAATATTTCAGGTGGCATTTTGTGTGGGCCATTTTTCTGCTTTCCTTTTCATTTTCATTGAGTAGTGAAAATAGCGTACGAAATAAAGTCCTTATGCTTATTTTCTCTCTTTAAATACAAGCAGTCCTCATTTTGCATGGTGCCATGTGAACTGAAACTCTTGCATATCTGGAACGTGTTCTTGCTTTCCATGGAGAACCAAAGTGAGGGTTGCCTACTTATACACATGTTTTACTAAACATCTACCTTGAAGAGTACATTTTTCTGTCTTTAAGCTGTTAGATCAGCTCCCAAGAGCCAATGTTGTTCTCCTAAGGTAACTTTTTGGAGTATTACACAACACTGAGCAACAGTCCTTATCCAATCAATTGACTGCATTTAATTCAGCGATGTGTACCGTTCCAAACATTCTTTGTCCTCCTATTTCATCCAGCCCAGAATTAGAATGTGAATTTACAAAAAAAGATAATGAAGTTATTTATTTTTATGCCCTGGGAGATTGAATTTCCATTTTGAACCTAAATTTGGGTATTAATTCTTAAATACATTTTTTTAAGTAACTTATAAAGTTGAGTTCAATAAGTATTTTATCCTATCCCAGTAGACTATAGAAAAGAGATTTCTTAAGCAGAAATGTGCTAGCAATTGGATTACTTCTCTTTTCCCTTTAAAGAGGCAACAATAGAGTAATAAGAAAATAGTCGACATGGTTTAAACAAAGAAATAAGGACTTTGGAGTCAGATAAGCCAAGATTCAATTGTCAGCACCACCACTTGCCAGATATAAAATCTTGTGCAAAATTCGTTACAGCAATGCAGAGTGTCCCCATCTAAAGAATGGAGGTAGTGATGATACGAAGCTCATACAGTGATTACTTGAAGTCACACTCATGTAGTGCCTGGCACATAACATATGGTTTAGGGATATTAGTTCCCTTTGCGCCCATCATTCTTCCTGCTCCTTTGCCTCAGCTATTGGAGAACTACAGAAGTATTCCAGTACATCTCAGTGGAGGCACAAAGCTCCCTAGTGAAATCTTACCTCTATCCCAAGCACCTCCAGTTAGTGAAAATTCATAGATAGAGCCCACTCAGGCAAAATGCAAGTTTTCTCTCCCGCTATCTCTCTCCCTTACAATAAACCCACAGAGGATGCCCTCTTCCCAAGCTTATGGCAACTGCCTTTAACATAAGAAATCCATTTCATAAGTCTTTATCTAATGATGCTTTATAGATTTTAGTGACAAAGTATATTTCTTCACCTCAAATGCCCTTTATAGAATATTTAAAACTACCCTAATTTTTGAAACAGAGCCATTGGTATAATATGTTAGCTTACAGGCCAAGGCCACAAATAATAACTTAGGCCACTGATTAAAATTAATCTCTATACCCAAATTTCTCTTGACAGTATTGTAGTTTTTTAGAGAAAACTGTTTTGTATATTTTAAAGTAGACATGAATTTTTCTCGGGATTCTTTTGCACTTTTTTTTTGTTAAAATCAGGATTCACATATGAAATGTGATGTATTGATATGCATATGAAAAGTAACACTTCATTTTTGTTGTTTTTATACAAGTTTTTCAGTTTATTCAATTTATGATTAAAAACTGCTGTCAGATATTTGGAGAAGAAATCACTTCCCTCTCAGGAGAGGTTTCAGTGAGATGTGACACTAAAGAGAACACCTCAGGTATTGTGAATAATTGGGTTGTTTTTTGTGAGAAAGAGACATGTCTGTGAAGATGCTGGGACAGTGGTGGTCCCAGAGCCCACAGAAGCTCATGTGAAGGGAGCCTCTGAGCTGAGTCAGTGGGTCCAGGGCTCCTTCCTGAGAAGGCCTGCTAACGTTCATACTGGTGGGGTTAAGAAAGGCATAAGGCTAG
>CM053510.1:65493791-65801031 GCA_028627145.1 Eidolon dupreanum | reverse complement strand
TTGTTTTTTGTGAGAAAGAGACATGTCTGTGAAGATGCTGGGACAGTGGTGGTCCCAGAGCCCACAGAAGCTCATGTGAAGGGAGCCTCTGAGCTGAGTCAGTGGGTCCAGGGCTCCTTCCTGAGAAGGCCTGCTAACGTTCATACTGGTGGGGTTAAGAAAGGCATAAGGCTAGATGCCAAACTTCAAGAACTTGTTAGTTGGCAGCATGATATGGTACGGTAGTTTTAATCATTTTTTAAATAAAACTTTACAAGGAATGCTAATATACATATAGAACAACAGTAGTTAAAACTGGAATAGAAGACCCAGAGGCAGGCCTGGTCTTTTTCTTCCTCTCTTTCCTCTTAGTGGTCCCTGAGGCACTTCAGAATTCTGGGGTACTTTGAAACAGTTTAAAAACAATTAGCATCATGGCCGAAGTAGGGGGGAGACTTTAAAGCATTTAACCTTCCAGCACATGAATTCCTATACCACCAATTACTAGTTATGTTACCTTTGGCCAATTATTCTCTTCTATGCCACTGAACATCAGTTCTGCATCTAAGAAACATACATAACCATAATGTCTAACTTTAAAGGTTGTTTTAAAGATTAAATAAGTAATGGATATTAAAGAACTTTGTCAAAGAGAAATTGATAGAATTAATAAACAGTTACCCTGAGACTAGAGTTAATTATGTATACCCACGTCAGAAGGCAGTCTTATTCAGAACTAGTTATACCTGGCACTGATTCCTTAAATGTTTCTTGCCATTTCTTGATGTTACAATGCGTCTCATTGCTTTGAGAAATCTTACTTAAGGAAAGCCCATTTCTTCAGGAACTGAGGTAATCTAATATACCATAATAATTTTATTTCATATTTCGTATTAACAGCTGAGATGATTGTGAAAGATCTCCCCCTTCCTTTTTTTTGAGAGTAGGAATTGAACAATTCACATGAAAAGAGAATTAAACTAAGCAGCACAAGTTTTTTTTTAAGGCAGCATGTATTGATAGCAACAATGTTAATCATGATTTGATTTATTGACAGTTATCCTTTACATCCAAATGAATGACTCCTCCTATGACAGCTTAGAAAATGAGCTGAATGAAGATGTTGTTGCTCCCCACAGTGAGATCACAAAGAATCTTGGTCAGGAAAGCAGAAGTATAGGCTCCATGTTAACTCTTCGTGACTATTACCTTGACCAGCCTGAGGTGGAAGGTCTTTTAACCCTGAGCTACTTTAACTTAGACCATACTAAATATGAAGACATTCAAGTGGAACTTGACTTAGATCATTCTAAACCCAAAGACATTCAAATGGAACTTGATGTAGACCATCCTGAACATGAATATATTCAAATGAAGCTTGACTTAGACCATCCTAAAAATGAAGACTTTCTAATGAAATGTCCACTTGAATCCAAGCTGGTGACTGCTTTAGTACTGTATAGAAATGCCACATTACAGGACCATGCCAGGCCCTCATCCTGAACTAGCATGAACACATCCTGCTGCCTGTCCACAGCTACAGTGGATACTCCAAAAAGCCCCAAGTGGATCTGGTGCTTCTTGGAGCCCAGCACCAACTATGAAGCTTCAAAGCTTTTCTCTCTCAGGGAGTTTTACCAGAAAAAAAACTCAGGTACAGCTATGATCCAATTCTGTCACAAGAAAATGAGGACTATCTGAAGCAGAATCAACTCCTACAGAAAGAAAGTAAGACATGTTTGAGACAAAATTTAGACAGAGGCACTGATATCAAGAAAAATGCCACTAATAAAATAGTTAAGAAGGATAGCTCATGTGGTAATGAAGGAAATCACGTGAAACTTTTTTCTAAATCCAAACTAGTGGCCATTTCTGTGGCATCTTACAATCATGTATCCTCATGTGATCATCCCCAAAACATGTCCTTTGATTCAGGTACATCTGGATACTCCCTGGCACACACACAGGTACCCTCAAGAGTTCAAGGAGGCACCGGCGCTGCTCAGAGCCCAATGGTCATGACCAGCACTGCAAATATCTCAGGGATATTTATTCAAAAAAAAAACATAAAATCAGCTATGACGCTGATCACTTGGACAGAGAAGATGACTATCTCAAATGACACAAGTCTTTGCAAATGGAGGGACAAAAGCTCATTAATTAGAGTTTGGTCATGGGCATCGAGGTGGGCAAGACTCATGCCTCAAACCAAAACACTGAGAAGTTTTTACCCTCAAGCTTAAACACTTGCCCAAGCACTAGCTCTTCCAGTTTGTCTTCCCCAGGCACTTCCCCATCTGGCTTATCAGTGAGCTCTCAAGACAGTGCTTTTTCCAGATTTCTGAACACTTTGTGTTTACACCCACTCTTACTTCCTCACCAATCATTGCACTTTTCAAGCTCAAAGAAAACAGGAGGAACTTTCTTCTGACCTTTGCAGTTCTGGCCTCATTTCTGGAATGTCTGCTCCCTCATCTGGGCAGGCCAGCTGTCAACTGGCTCATACAAATAAGAATACCAAAGAGTGTCACTCACATTCTGTAACTCTTCACCCCATCACATGGTTGAGAAACAGCATGGCCAGTCTAAAGAACTCGTCCCTCAGAAAGAAACTAAGGCATATAGACAGAGGAAAAGAAAATAGATTCTCTCAAAAGATGCACAGAGCCACCTCCACATGCTTCTGGTGTTCCAGAAGCCAGATCACTGCAAGAGAAACAGGAAGATATGCCCCTAAGGGCAGCTAAAGAACTTGAAGCTATGCAAGCAGCCAAGTGCTGTAGCTATTATCCCAGCCAGGACTCAGAGAAACGCTTTAGCTCTGCACTCAACCTAGTGGAAGACAGTCTCCAGCTTTGTATGCAGTCACACGAAGAGAGAATCATGGGAAGTGCTCTTTGGACACTCTGCCTTGTGCGAAATCCTCACCCTGCCCTTAGATTAAGTAATGTGTCCAGCTCAGACTCAGGGCTTATGATCATTTGTGATGTTGGGGACAAACATTCAACCAAAGACAGTTAACCACAAAGAATCTGATGTCAACAAGAACAGAAATCGCACTAATCATGGACATAATGACAGTTATTATTATGACCCCATTGTACAAAATACCTAGGATGGATAGCGTAAAAATAATCATCGCTAATACTTAGGACAACAAAAAAATCCTCTTTATGGAGACCATTTGGCAAAAAAGTTTAGACTAAAACTTTCTTCTGAGATGGGCTTTTTCAAAGCTACTTTTTGCTTTTGGAATTAGGTTTATATAATTCTCTAAAAGAGCAGTAAAGGGAGTTAGGTATTGAACTCACATATTCACTTTTAGTCATTGGAAACAATGACTAAAGAGTTTTTTTCTCTTTTTACTGTTATAGTGAATCATATAAACTTAATTCTGAAAGAAAAAAGCAGCTTTATAAAAGCCCATTTCAGAGGAAAAGAGCCAGTTTTAGTCTTAACTTTTTGCCAAATGGTCTCCATAAAGAGAATTCTTTTGTCGTCCTATGTGTTAGTGATGATTATCTTTATGCTATCCTTTCCAGGCATTTTATACAACAGGGTCATAATAATTACTGTCTTTATGTCCATTATTAGCTCAGTTTCTGTTCTTATAGATATTGGATTCTTATTTTGGTTAACTGTCTTTGGTTGAATGTATGTCCCCAACATCACAAATTATCATAGGCCCAAAAACTAGTTTATTCAAAATTATTTTTCTGAGCCACCAGGAAACTTTTTGTCAAATGTTATTTCCCTGTAGTTCTAAAGGATGCCTTTTTTGGTTGGAGAGGAAAAATATGTTTTCTGTAAGATCTAAGAAGTCCTTTCAGTATTAGCTATAGGTGCTACCTACCTCTAGGGTACATTGCCGTGTTTGCCCTAAGCATTATAACTAGCTTTTAGAACACTGAGTCCAAAGAATTCCTTCATGATATTAACCATCTCAGTTACAGATGTGAAGTAGACTTCACTTTGTAACCAACCACTCCTGCATAATTTTCCATATGCATCTTTTGCAATGTAATATATAAAGGCCAGGGATTTCTTTTACCCTTAAGGCGATACTACTGTCAGCACTGAAAGATGTGAATGAAGCTCTTATGCTTTGGAGCGTCTTTCTGGAATAAATTCCTTCTCTACTTAACAAAATAACATTCTAGCCTTTTTTTCCACATTGACAAGTCAAAAATCACCAAAAAAAAAAAAAAAAAAAAAAAAAACAGAAAAAAGAAAAAAAAACACCCAACCAATTTGAAGCACAGAAGAAAATAGATATTACAGTTCTGAAATAACCATTCCTACTTTCTGTGTTCCCTTAGATACTCTGCAATACTTAATGTGAATTATTTGTTAATATTGCTGTGAAGTCTTACATGGTATTATTTGAAAACAGAGTACATGTCACTTTATTATACTAGGTTAATCTATAATATATATTTATTTATGCTTTATCTAAAAAGCTTTGAGTTTGTATAATATGTCTGACAAATTTTACCACCATATGTTATGTAATATATGTGTGTTTTTGTACTTGCAGAAACTGCTGCTAACTTTTAAATCGTTTGGTTATCAAGGCACTGATAATGAATATATATAAACTCACGCTGTCTGTGAAATAAAATACACAGAGTTAACAGTCTCATCGGAGCATTATTTCCCTTTGTAGAATTGCTTTAGTTAATGACCCCAGTGTCTGCTTAACATTTGAAATTTCATAAAATGTAATTAATGTACAATTGGAACTTTGAGCGTGTAGCCACGTTCCATCTTTCTAGAAAAAGAGTTTTTTGCTTTTATGTTTTTCTAATCTTACCATTTACCAAACAAGTCATGTTGTAGATACAGTCTTCATTTTTTAGGTATTATTTTAATTGTGCTTGTATATTCTTCTGTCAAAAGAACCATCAAATAAGTTTAATTGATTGTATGAGATTTTCTTACCTAAATTTGAACCGTTCTGACTAGAGCACCCAGTTGACTTCAATACATACCCAGACATCAGTTCTTCTCAGGTCATATAAACTTTTTAAATATTACTGGTTTCTCTTGAATGTTGCATCTTTGCCTACTCAGAGTTCATTGAGGTTCACTCAATGTATGTTTAACCACTATTTCAAAGAAATTCAAAAATATATACTACCTTAGTATGGAAAAATTGTTTGTTCTCATTGAGCACTGAAGACCACAACCTCAGTATCAGAAATGTCATCGATTAGATTTGGGCAGTATATACATACATTGATGTAAATTTCTCTATGTATTTTATAGAAATACAGAGATTATTTTAATTTTTAAAAAGTCTTAATTGAATAAAAACGTTGGATTCAAGAAATTATCTAACCGTGTGGTGTTTTGTTTTGTTTTGTTTTGTTTTACTTTATATGATATAGCAGTGAATTGAAAAGATCTAATGTTTCCTCAGGCTAATGGCATATTTGTTTGTTGAAAATAAACTCTAGGAATGTTATGTATCTTTATGCAAATTATGGTGATAAGTTTTATACTTAACTTTTCCTACCTGGTCATGTTTTAATGACTTGAGAGTAAGTATTTGCAAACTGCTTATTTCAATACAGGGAAAAAAACATTAATAAAGTTTAGTGAAGTGTTAACTTTCTTCAATATCGCTTTTGGTTATGAGGCTATCTTATAAACTTAATTTTCTGCTGAAAGAAAGAATACTATTAAGTTGTGTACTGTTTACCCCAATCATGAGTCAGACTCTGTTTCTGAGCCACTTGTGAGTATAAATCCTTCATTTGTATTTGTTTGTTTTGTTTCATTTTTAATGCAGTGAATTTCTTGAGCTTCTGTTCTGCATAATGTCATCAGATGTGTGGTAAAATTGGCAGAAGGCTCTGGGGTGGACTTTAGAAAATTTCATTTTGAAATCCCAAAGAAATACACACAGTGGATATTGGATGTATATTCCTTAATTTGTACGGTGTGTTTTCTGATCGTGCAGCGCCAGAGCACACCTACCACTTTTAGATAGTTCAGTGTTTTTCTAACCTATTTCATTTGTTAAGGCCAAGTAAATATGTTTTGTGGAGTTTGATTTTTCATGGTAACATGCGATACATATTTGGCACACATTAAGATTTAAATGTTCATCATTTTCCTCTAGGTTGATTTTACATTATAATAACTTAGATTTAAATTTCAAACTTCTCCTTGAAGTCTCTTGATCTGTTATGAGGAGTGAATAGATTAACTAAAAACCTGTATTTGTGAGGTAGGCCTATTATGCTGGTCAAATAAAGTGAATGCTGTAAAGAAATATTCCTTGTCTGCCAGATCACAGGGGCGTTGATACGTATGGCCTAAAATTTAGGAGAAAAACAGTTTACATCTTTGCCCAAGCATTGAGATGACTGAAAAACAGAATCATCAAAACACATGAGCACAGAAAAGCTTATTGCTTAAAGGCATAGGAAATGAATGAGGGGGAGGAAAGCCAATAATGAGCTAATTCAAGCAAGAAAGTAAATCTCAAGGAGGTCAGTGAAATTCGAAAAGATGGAAAGAGCATGGCTGGGAGGAGATGGAGGTGTTACAAATGATATTAATGGAATTTAGGCAGTTTAATTTTTTTTTTCAGGTACTGTTCTAGACCCTAGAGATACAAGGTAAAAAAAGACAGATCATTTCTGTCTTCAGGGACTTTAAACAACTCAGGAAAAAAATGGACAGTGTAAAGGAAAGGAAACAGTAATGTTTATTGGGCACTTATTGTTGCCTGCATGCACTGAGAACCAATGCATTACATATGTATTTTTACATATAATGATCACAATAGCCCTACATAGTGGATACTTTCAGCTAGAACCACATGTGACCCCAGCCTCTTTTTTTTACCCTTTCACCTTAAAATAGAGATTATAATAATACTTCCTCTATGATAAAGCAGAGGCAAGTATATACAGGAATTCAGTCCACACCTAACAAGTTAATGTGTCTCCAGTAGGTATCTTCACTTTTAGAAAGTCATTCAGTATCAGAAAAAAATCAGAAAGCTATAATAATTGTAAAAATAATTGGGCTGAAAATTTTGTCCAGACAAAGTGGTACAGACTTGTGTCTCCCTGCTCCTCCCCACTAAGTATAACAATACAGTTAAGTATAATCATAAGTCCTCAAAGTAATGCAAATGACAACCAAAGAAGAATCCTAAGAAGTGATAAAAAGAAAGGCAAATTGGTTCAGAATCCCAAGACTGGAGAAACAACACAGTAGCAAAGCATTTTACTTCTCACCATATAGAAGGTGACCTAGGCCTGACCTTTCACAATGTAGTAACAGAAGGACACTCATTCCTACCTCAGTACAGATGGAATCCCTCTGACACTGTTGGATAAGCCAGGTACCACCAGCAAGAGGGATAGTTGAGTACCCCACTAACAAGTGGACAAGAGGAAAATTGTTCTTTCCTACTAGGCTTGAGATTCACTTCCCCCACTGGGAGATAGTCAAGTGACCAGGCCAATAAAAGAAAAAGGGACTCAACCACAATGAGCAGCTCAACCTGGGAAGCATCTTTGCCCTAGCAAGTCTAAGTCTCCCTTCTCCCACCCAAAGAAACTGGGACGACCAGATAGCTTGAACAGGAAGGATCCCATTGTAAATATCACCAAGCCAGGGCAGTCTCAGGCAATGGAACAAAGAGGTCTCTCTAGCAGAGAACAGATCAAAATTGCAGCACAAAACCTCCAAAATTAAACTCATTGGGCCCACAACCACCAATTACAGGAAAGAACCTGTGTGCTAAAGCTAAACAAGGTGAATATCTATTAAAATAAAAGATTTAAATAGGACCCAGAGTCTCCTAACAAAAAAGACAAAATGTCCAGGATATAACTGAAAATCATCTGTCACACCAAGAACCAGGAAAATCACAACTTCAATGATAAAAGACAACTGACACATCAAAATGATTTTAAAACAGGCATCTTAAAAATGTATCAACAACCAAATACAAATTATTTTGACATAAATTTTTTTAAAAGGTTCAGCAAAGAAATAGAAGTTATACAAAAAAAATTGAAAATTATAGAACTGAGAAATACAACAGGTTTAAAAACTCATTGTGTGGAGTCAATAGCAGAGTGGAGATGACAGAGGCTAGAATCAAGGAACTTGAGGACAAATAGAATCTACACAGTCTGAACACAGAAAAGAGACAAAAAAAAAAAAAAGCAAATAGAGCCTCAGTGATCTGTGGTACAATAACAAATGTTTTAACATCCTAGAACTTCCAGAAGGTGAGAGAGATGGTATGGCTGAAACAGTAGTCAGAGAAACAACGGTTAAAACTTCCCAAATTTAATGAAAGACACAAACCTATACATTTAAGAAGGTAAGTGAAACCCAAACGGAGTTAACACAACATAATTAAATATTTGGGAACTAAAGACAAAAATAAATTTGAAATCAGAAATAACACCTTGCCTATAAATGCACACTAATTTACATGTTTGGATTTGTGACCTGAAACTATGGAGGCCAGAAGAAAGTGGCACATTTCTCAAGTGCTAAAAGAACTGTCAACCCAGAATGTTGTCCATTGAAACTATCCATGAAAGAAGGAGAAATAAGGACATTCTCAGATGAAGGAAAACTTTTAAAAATGTGTCACTTGCACATATACACTTGATGACTAGCTAAAGGAAGTTCTATAAACAGCAATTAAAAGCTAAAAGAAGAAAATATGGAGCATTGGGAAGGAGAAGGGACAACAGGAAGTAGAAGTAAGAGTACATAATGATAGACAATATTTCTCATGAGTTTTATAAGTCATCTTTGATTCTTGAAACAGAAAGACTAACACCATTTGATACTCAAGAAAATAATATTTTAAAGTGGGAAAAACAAAGGACCCTAAATGGAAGTGGGATTTTCATAGGTAAGTGGTGAAATGTAGAATGTGATATGCTACATATATATATTATAATACTCAGAGCAACTACAGACACTATATATTTGGAGACTACATCTCTCTTAAACACCATTAGTAAGTCAAGATGGAACTCCAGAGAAATGTTTAAACTACAGGAGGGCGAAAAGAAAAAGAGGCAGAGCATCAAAAACCATAGAAAACAAACAGAAAACAAATAATAAATGGCATGATTAAGCTCTAACATATTAAGAATTACCTTAAATATAAATGATCTACATACACCAATCAAAAAACAAAGATTGACAGTGGATTTATAAAGACCTACCTAACGATATCCTATCTACAAAAAACTCACTTCAAATTCAATGACATAGGTTGGTTGAAAGTAAAAAGATAAAAAAGATATACCGTGCTAACATTAATCAAAAGAAAGTAGGAGTAACTATATTAAAAATGAGTATGGTATACTTCAGAGCAAAGAAAATTTCCACAGACAAAAAGAGACATTATATAACAATAAAAGGCTCAATCCACCAAGAAGACATAACAATTCTAAATGTGTATGAACAAATGACAAAGCTTCAAAATATGTAAAGCAAAAAAAATGACATAACTGAAAGGAGAAATAAGAAAAATCACCATTATAGTTGAAGAATTCAACACTTCTCTCTCAATAATTGACAGAACTCATCTGAAAACCAGCAATGACATAGAACATAACATCGTGAACTAAAAGGATATGATTGGCATTTATGGAATGCTCCACCCAACAATAGAAATAAACATATTCTCTTCAAGTGCCCATGGAACATAAACCAAGATAGACCATATCCTGGGCCATGAAACAAACAGCATTTTAAAAGAATTGAAATCATACAAAGTATGCTTTCTGACCATAATGCAATGAAACTAGGAATCGGTAACGGAGAGATAATGAAAATGTCAAACCCTCGGGAACCAAACAACACTTTTAAATAATCACTGGGACAAAAAGAAAGTTTGAAAGGAAATGTTTTTAAATAAAAAAGAAAAAAACTTATCAAAATATGTGGGATACTGTTAAAAGTGTTGAGAGAAAAAATCATAACAATGCTTACCTTTAAAAAGAAAATCTCAAATCAATACACTTCCTACCTCAAGAAACTAGAAAAAGAACAACCAAATAAACCCAAAGCAAGCAGAAGGACGGAAAAAGAGCAGAAATCTAAAAACTTGAATATAGACAAACAATAGAGAAAATAATACAAAAATTTGGTTCATTAAAAAAAATAATAAAATTAATAATTCTTTATCAAGTCTGATGGCAAAAAAAAAAAAAGCCCACAAATCACCAATATCAGGAATTAAACAGGATATCATTATGTTGCAGAAAAGATTCAAAAACAAACCGGGAAAAAACCAAGACTACTCAGAGAGTTAGAGAACTCAGGTTTATTATGCCTGCGGTCCCAGAGGAGCTAGCGCTCTGAAGATCTGGGCCCAGAGCTCAGTTGCAACATTCCTTATATAGACCCTTTTTGTCACAGGCTGATTGGCTAATTTGTCCTCAGATCATTACAAAGGGCAGGAGTTGCTATGAGTCACCAGCAGTTACAAAGTGTTACGAAGCCCGGGAGTTGCTAGGAGCTACAAACAGTTATTTTTTGCTTAGACAGATCAAACAAAGGGGAAGGTGAGTCTTTAGTCAGTTTTGAGTATAGCCCATGCAGCAAACATAACAGTCCTATATAATCATTAAATAAATTGAAATCACAAATTAAAAGCTCCCAAAGAAAAATTTCTAGGCTTAAATGGTTTCACTGGAGAATTCTAACAAACATTTTAAAAAATATTAACACCAATTTTCACAATGTCTTCCAGAAAATAGGAAAGAAGGAAACATTTCCAATGCATTTTATGAGGTCAATATTTCCCTGATGAGAAAGCAAACAAAGACAGCACAAAAACAGAAAAAAAAGTCTCTCATGAACTTAGATGCCAGAATTCTCAACAACAACAAAAAATTAGGAAATGAATTCAACAATTATAAAAAGATTTACACAATATAACCAAGTGGAAGTATTTTCCAGGTATGCAGGGTGGTTAAACTTTTGCAGATGACATGATTGTTTACATAGAAACTCCCAGGGAATATTTAAAAACAAAACAAAACAACTCTTAGAACCAAAAACTGAATTTAGCAGGGTCACAGGACACAAGATCAACACACAAAAGTCATTTGTACTTGTATCTGCTATAAACATGTAGAAAGTAAAATTAAAACACAATACCATTTATAATTACTCCAAAGGAAATGAAATGCTTAAATATAAATCTAACAAAACATACATAGGATATATATTCTGAAAATTATAAAATATTGATAAATTTTTTGATGAAAGAAATCAAATAAGACTTAAATAAATGTAGAGATATGCAGTGTTCATGAATTGGAAGACTCAGCTTAGTAAAGATGTTAACTCTTCCTAAATTGACATAGATTTAATTCAATTCCAACCAAAATCTCAGAAAGGAATTTTGTAGACATAGACAAGCTTCTTCTAAAAAGTCACAGGCCATAGAATAGCAAAGCAATCTTGACAAGAATAAAATGGGAGAAATCACTCTATCCAATATTAAGACTTACTATATAATTATAGCAACCAAGACAGTATGGTATTGGTGAAGAGATAAACAAATAGGTCAAAAAAATGGAACAGAATAGAGAACCCAGAAGTAGACCCACAAAAATATGGTCAACTGATTTTTGACAAAGATGCAAAAGGAATTCAATGGAGGTAGGACAGCCTTTTCTACAAACAGTGCTGGAGCATTTGGATAGCTAAAGGCAAAAATAGAACCTCAACCTAAACCTCATACCTTATACAAAAATGAATTTTTCAAAATGCGTGTAAATGTTAAACTATAATATAAAATGTAAATTATCTTTAAAATGTTAAAATGTAAATTTTAAACCATAAAATCTTTAGGAAAAAAGTAGGTGAAGATCTTTAGGATCTAAGGCTAGGCATAAATTTCTTAGATTTGACACTAAATACATGATCTATAAAAGGAAAATATGATAAACTGGACCTCATCAGAATTTTTAAAATTTTCTCTTTTAAAGGACATGTGAGAAGTATGTGAAGCTACAGACTGGGTAAAAATATTTGCAAGCCACCTACTTGACTAAGGAGTAATATCTAGCATATATATAAAAAATTAAACTCAACAGTAAAGTTTTTTAAAAAAAATAGTCCAGTCTGCTATATTAGGTGTTTCGAAGTCATCGCTTGCACCCTTACAGCAAGAAAAAAGTTGAACAAATGAAATCAACCACTCAGATCCATCAAAGAACAGAGGTCACAAGGAAAACTGCCACCCCCAAAATTATACAGACAAGTGCATACAGAATCACAGCTTACCAGAGCAGAAGCCCAGAAGCAGAAACTTCTGTGGGAATAAGTCTTGAAGAGGAAAACTTAAACTGTAATTGAGGAATTGCTAGAGGCCCAGTGTGGACAAGTCTGAAAGTTCAAAGCTCCAATGTGCCCAGTCTTAGAGGACCACCACACTTTGGTGAATGTTACCTCCAGTAGCCCTAACAGGTTCTCACAGTGATGGTTAGAAAAAGATCCCCTCGTGTTTCCAGCAAGGAGTGAAAAGTAGTCATTTTGAAATATGCCCAGAGCATTCTGTTTTTAACAAAGAGAACTATTTACCAGAGCATAACCCACAGAGGGAGGGATTATGCTCAACTCCAGCCCACTCTAGCCCTCCTGTCACACCTGCAGGAGAGAAAAACAAAAACAAAAACAGAAACCTAGTCATTGGAAATGTTTTTGTGTTTTTTCCCCCAAGATGTTGGGGGTCAGAAGTATAGAAACACTATCTTATATCCTCATTTGTAAAATGAAGATATCTGCTCTATTTAAAGGACAGAAAACAATTATTAACTCATTCAACAAATGCGTATTGAAATGCACCAGGTGCTGTCCTGGCTGGGCACAGCTGTGAACAAGCCCCGCACCAGGGAAAACTTCTGCTCCAGTGGGGTTTACAGTCTAGTGGGGAAGACAATAAAATAAGACAAATAAGAAAATTTTTAGTGTATAAGAACTCCTCGTTTTATTGCGCTTGCCTTTATTGTGCTTTCACGATGCTGTTTTTACAAATTGAAGGCAAGACTCTCCACCAGCAAAAAGATTATGACTCGCTATATTGTGATACCTGCTTTATTGTGGTGGTCTGGAACTGAACCTGCAATATCTCTGAGGTATGCTTGTATTGGATGACGACAAGTGAAAAGGAGAAAAATAAAGCAGGAAAGGGAGATGGAAGTGGCAGGAACAGAAGGGCGAGGTTACAATTTTTGATCATGTGTCCAGGGAAGCCTCTCTGAGAAGTCACACTTGAGTAAAGAGTTGAAGCAAGTGAGGGAGGAAGGCAGTGAGCTTTTTCGGTATCTAGGGCAAGAGCATTCCTGGCAATGTGATGAATGAAGAAACTGTCAAAAAGTTGAAAACGCTGTTATATGTGATTGGGTGAGGGAGAATTAACTTGATGTCTTAGGGATTTTGCGGTCTGTTTTCCTTCTGTTGTCTCTAGGTTTTGTCAAAAGATTATGAATATTATCTAGAATCATAGCCATTTGACGTAACCTAAGAAATCACAGGCCAACCACAAATGACCCTCAAAGAGACCACGTCTGGCACAGGTTCCATAGTTAGGAGGTGGCAGGGCGTTTCCCAGTGCTCTCTCCATGGACCACACTAACCCTGGCGTTTGCCTGCATGAGAAGCTGGTCATTCAAGGCTCGCTTAGAACCCACAACTGGGTTAAGCCGAGTCCAGGCTGGGACACAGAGATGAGCTTCATGAAGACTTTTCTCAAATGCCCAACACTCTTAGCTGAGGATCTGTTCCTGTTCAGCTCTGGCTTCTCATCCCCTCATTTGCAAGCACAGGGCCCTGTTCCTTCAGCTTCCTTCTCTCTGCAATGTTTTCCATTCAGGCCCACCCACTGATGCCATACATATCCTCAGAATCGAGGCAATGGAGAAAACAACACTTGGTCTTTTAAAGGTGGGGCACACAAAAACAGTTCCCAGTCAGTCGGGTCGGTTATATTTGACCCAATCCGGGTCCTTCGCGTATGGCTCTGTGAATGAATGTAGAAAATGAGGTTTTACTAGGAGAGAGAAAATGGAAGAAATACCTGGTCTGTCTGGAAACAGGAATGACTGCAAGGCTTTCTGTTGTGGGCCGCTACCTCACAGTGACTACAGTGACAGGAACCTTCTCCTAACTTATTCTGATTACTTTTCTGTTTTGGAGTGAAAACAGGATAAGACAGTAATTTTCAATCCTGCCTAGTTACACATAGTTGCCAATAATTATTCCAGAAATTACAATTGTTGAATTGTTTTTCATTTTCAGTGCTATTTTGCAAATCTTTTTAATATAATCCTGATATTTAAGTTAAGACAATGGAGAAATTACTACAATAGCGAGCTAAAATGGGCTTATTTCTTTCAAAGGTTTGAAATATTTTTTATAGTATTTTTTATTTTTCAATTATAGTTGGCATACAATATTATATTAGTTTCAGGTGTGCAACATAGTGATTAGACATCTATATATCTCACAAAGTGATCACCCCAATGTCAGAGTAGCTGGTTTCAGTCAAAACAGCTCTTGGTGCCATGTGGCACCAATGCAAACAACTGATTGGTTAAGTGTTATGTAGACAAAACAACAGTTTGAAGGATTGAGTTTTCACTTTCCACCCTGCTCAAGTTGGCGTAAGTCTAGGTAGTGCCTGCCAAGTATGTGCACAGGTTGGGGCCCTGCACACGCTGCTGTTTGTGGTGCTGGCAGCCCCCTTTCCCGCCTCTCTTCTGGCGGTCTGAGGTGCTTGGTTTGAAGGGCTGGGGCAACAGAAAGGAGCTAAGTTTGAGCTGATAACTAGGCTGAGGGCTGAGTGTGTCTGTTCTCTAACCTGAAAGGGTCTCAGATGTTTCCCAAGTGGGATTTACAGGGACTCTGAAGTTCACCCCAGCCTGTGCCTTTGTGTGACTGACCAGACTACAACAAAGGCTTTCTCGGAATCTGAGGTTAAGAAAGATGAAGGGCCAATGCCGCCTGTCTGTCTGCAATGGGCATATTGCATAATAATAGCTCTCTCTGATCTTTCTTTTGCATGTTCTTGGTTTCTCCACAGCTTCCTTTCAGCTTTGTAATGTGACACCCAGCCTCAGGCTTCTTATCTTTGCTGCCTCCCCCCACCTAGAACTCTCTTCTCTCAGATCCAGGCAGAGAACAGAGACCACTCCTGCTTTGAAGCCTTAAGGATCATGTCATTTCCCTTAACACAGATTGTTTACTGGACTCATTTAATGATGCCGTTGCCAGGCAGGGACTATAAACTGCCCCTTCAATCCCCTGCTTCCATTGCCTCTTGTCCCAATTATAAGGTATCTTACTCAGGCAGGCCACCATGCCCTCGTAGGCCCTGGAGGCCCCATCTCGAAGCGTGAGCAGGGTCTAGATTTGAACATTTGGTCTGGAGTTTTTCAGTTCCTCCATAAATTCAGGAGATATGAAAAACAAAACTGATGACTTTCTTACACAGTTTTTATACTTTATAACCTTCTTCTGGAAGAGGATAACAAAGAGCCCTGTGCTATCAGGCCAAGCCCAGAAGAGACATTTTCTGTCTGTGAGGAAGCTACTGGGGTTACCACAGTCTTGGGGGGTCCCTCAGGTGTGGCCATGGGTGGCTGCATAATGAGCTACATACAGTATGTATGGCCCAGCTTGACACTTCTGGGACTACCAAGGCTTAAGCTACCGGCTCAGCGGGGGGCATAATAAAAGTAGGTGTTTTCCAAGTATCCCAAACTCAGAAAATAGATAGATATTTTCCATCACAAATAGACAATTTACTTCATAAAGAGATTCCTAGCCTGCTTCCTTTGCTCCTTCCAAGGAGGAGGACTGTGCTTTGAAGCAAGAAAAAGAAAAAGTTTTCCACATAACTCTCCTCAAAGAGATTGACTGCAATGAGCAGGAACACCCCATCAGGGGTCCCCAACTGCTTGGGCCTATCCCAAGTAAGAATGAAAATACCCACATAATAGTCAGCATTTAAAAAGCCAAATATAAAACTGCACAGGTTAATGACAATGTCAGCGCCATTCTTTACTTTTAGTTGTTATTCATAAATTTAATGTTAACAAGTGGGAAAATAAGGGCTGTTTCCTGACAATATAAACTACTTACAATTCCATAAGTGAAGGTTTTAGGGGGTTTTTGCTGTTTTGTTTTGTTTTGTTTTGTTTTGTTTGCTAAAAATATATGTTAAAAATTGGGATGTGCAGGGAGAAAATAATGAAAGAAGTCATTGAAGGTAAAAAAGCAAAATAATTTGGAAGCTTGCTGGGGAATTTCTTCTGTGGGAATTCTCATCAGAGGATGTGAACCTCTCAGACTCTCATATGACCCTCCCACTGCACAGAGCTCAGTGCCCAGCACACAGTCCATGGATCTAATATGCTACAAGGACTTCTGGAAACACAAACAGGCAATGAGATGGATCTGAGTTTTGCAATCTTTTCTTTCTGCCTGCCCCTCAAAAAGATGCTCTTGAGCAATGAGGTGCTCAGAAGTGAGGGTTGCGGGGAGAGGAGAGATGAGGTAACACAAGCAGGATAATGAATTACCGTAGGGCTGATGATAATAATAGTGGTAGTTACTGACATTATAATACTCATGATCACTTGTTAAATACCTTATGGCTTTCAGAGTTTATTCAAATCCCAATATCCAAAGCATGTTATGATGTCCTGAGCAAGAATGATTACCTCCATTTTGCAGATGAATAAATTGGTTACTCAATTAGTAAATGGCTTAGCCAAAACTGGAATCAAGATCTCCTGATAACTCTTCACTAACTTTATGCCTTTTTAAAGCACCAAGCTACAGAGTTGTTGCACATTTAAAAGGTGAAGCTTCTTCCACTCTCGCCCTATTTATTCCCAGTTATGCCAAATTCTTTTGGGGCTTCTAGACCTATGTCTCATGGCTGAAAACAGCCACTCACATGAAAATTAGAACTCCAAGCACTAACAATAAAAGAAAAAAAGTTAATGTCATCAAAATTAAAAATTTCTCCTCATCAAAAGACACCTTTAAGAAAATGAATAGATAGTCCACAAATTGGGGAAAAAATAAACACAGCACATATCTGACAAACCAGAATACATAAAGAAACTCTATAAATTAAGCATAAAAAGACACACAATCCAATTTACAAAATGGTTAAAAGATCTGAAAAGATACTTCACCAAGGAGATATACAAATGGCCAATAAGCATGTGGGAAAGTGTTCAACACTAGCTATAAGAAAATGCAAATGAAAATCACAATGAGACAGTGCTACATTCCCACTAGGACAGCTAAAATTTAAAAGACTGGCATCATTAAAGGATGTGGAAAACTGGAACTTGCATACATTGCTGGGAGTATACATAAAATGGCACAACCATTTTGAAAACTGTCAGTTGCTTATAAAGTTAAACGTATGTTCGCTCCAGATACTTACCTAACGGGAGTGAAAAACACATGTCCATACAAAGACTAACACACAAATATTCATTGCAGCTTTTATTTATAATAGCAAAAACCATTAAACAGCCCAAGTGTTCACGGGTAGGAGAATGGATAAATAAATTATGACATATTCATGAAATGGAATACTATTCAGCACTAAAGAGAAATAAACTACTGACTCCTACAGCAGAAAAACACATTCTATTGAGCAAAAGAAGACAAGCACGAAAAAGTACTTCCTATATGATTCCACAGAACATGTGAATTTGTAGTGACAGAAGTCAGAAAGTAGTTAGGAGGATGGTGGAATTGATTGGGAAGGGGCACAGGGAAGATTTGGGGGATAATAGAAATATTATATCTCTTATTTTGAGCAGTGCACACACCAGAATGGGTGACTAAAACTGTCAAAACTCTTCTAACTGAACTCTCAAGATCTACATATTTTATTGCATGTTAATTATGTCTCGATAAATTATTTTTAAAATGGGCCCTGCTGGGTTAGCTTATGGTTAGATTATGGTGCTGCCCTTTGGAGCCCAGTTTCTTTCTCTCTGACAGAACCCTGAGATATGAGTTAATGAACTCCCCAAATAGCCTGGGCCTAAGGGGTGACAGTAATAAAGAGTTCCAGCAAAACAATTTCAACCAAAAGTTCTTTCTGCATGGTAGTGCTGAAGAGGCTGCTTCTCTCTGCACCCACCCCAGGGGTTAACCAACCCCTTATTTATTATCTTCATCTGTTAAAACTCAGAGGGAGAATACCAGAGGCATTGGCCAGTCATTTCCTACTGTTGTCCAAAAAGGAATGAAGAACAACCCTCTGCAGAGTATGACTGGTTTAACAGGCCCAGGATCACCAGCCATGCTAGGCAAGGAGGTGCCCCATTGCTGGCATAGAAGTCAGCTCCAATGACAGCTTCACTCCTAATTTTAGGAGTTACTGATCCTCACACAGAGATCATTTTAAAACTTTAGGCAAAGATGGTAAAAACAGGTTTTCAGGCCATACCTATACATTCCTAGACCACAGATGCCTGGCTTCCTCGGGGAGGCATAGTCTGATGATATCTAAACAACCCCTGGGGCCAGGGGATTCCCATCCTAGGGAGATCAGGATGTCAGGGGGGTTGGAAACCAGTCATATGAGGGACAGTCACAAGAATCATGTGCCTTTACCCGGGAGGGAGTGTGTGTGGGGAGACACCAAAAACATTCAATACTTGCAGTGCTATCTAACTGGGGAAGAAACAGGCTTTATTTTATTTTACCCAAACTGCAGAAATTCAATCAATGTATAGAAGTCACAAGAAACTGGATTTTAACACAACATAAAAGGGACCTTTGTAACAAAGCTGCTTAGCATTCTATTCATATATGCAACTATTCAACCAATAATTTTTGAATACCTACAATGTTGTGCACACACCAGGATGGAACAATTGCAGACTTGGTCATGAAGGGTGTTCACTGCAAATGGGAGACAAGATGTAACTATAAGTAACCCAGATACAAGGCAGCAAGAAACAAGTACAGGCGCTCATCAAGAGAATGAGAGATTACTCCTAACCTCAGCTAGGTTCTCCATGATGCTCACCAGTCATTTTGCTCCTTCTCATTTATTTGTTCATCCATTCAACAAATATTAATCGAGCTCTACTATGTGCCAAGTACTGTTCTAAATGCCAGGAATATAGAGTGAATAAGAGACAATCCCTTTTCTGTATGGATTTTATATCCTACTGAGGAAAAACAGCCAAAAAGCAAACATTTATAGTGCGTGAGTTGGTGGCTTGTATTATAGAGAAATAGGATTGCTTTGGATCTTTATCATCTCTTCAAGCAACCAAATAGGCCCTCTTCTCTTGCCTTCAACTGCAATAACGTCCTACATCATTGAGAAAATTGTGGCCTCAGTCCCCCTTCTCTGCGCATTTTAGCCTTCATCATCTCTCCTCCCCATTCTTACCCAATTACTTTCTGATTCTTCCTCCATGACCGAACTCTCCACTTATGCTCTGTTCCTTTCTCAGGGACCTTGCTTCATCAACTCTATCAGCCCATATGCTCCCCATCTTTTCTCTCCTAGTTTATTAGTTTGTCTTCAACTCGCAGACTTGTTGATTTCTCACAGTCCTAAAACAACATTCCTTGGCTACCCACAAGATGGCAAGTAGGTGTTAGTTAAGAGTTAGCTTGGATCAATTGCTAGCAGCTTTCTGAGCACAGTGGCCAAAGGGAGAGTTCCCAGGATCATGTATGGGCTCACAGAAAACATATATGTGTGTTGTTATGTGTGCCCACTGTCACAGAAAGCACCAGGTGTTGTGGGGCTCTTGATGAATGCTTATAAGTCCTGTCCCACTGTGACTCTCTCTCTCTCAGCCTTTGTTGTCAAACTTCTTAAAGGCTCACACTGTACTTTTTGCCTCCACTGTTCACTTCTCCTTTATTCCTCACCTGCCCCATCATGCTTCTGTCCACTGACCTGGTACTGAAAAGATCATACAATGATCACCTAATTGCCCACACAATGACTTTGCCTCTCTTTGTGTTCGATGTCTTGGTAGCATTAAATGTTGGTGTTCCCTAAAGTTATGTCCTTAGTCCACTGCTCAACTTTCTGTCACATCTTGGACAATCTCATCCATCCCATAGATACAAATTAACTTGTACTTTGATAGCTTCTCCATTCAGTCTCCTGCCCAGTTGCTAAGTATCAGGAATGAGGGGATGGTTGTGGTTATAAAGGGGTGACACAAGGGAGTCTTGTGGTGGTGACAGCACAGTTGAGTATTTTGTGATGATGCTTACTCAAGACTACACATGTGATAAAATTACATAGAGCTACAGAGAGAGAGAGTGCATGTAAGCTGGTGAAATCTAAATAAGCTCAGTGGATTGTACCGATGTCAGTTTCTCGGTTTTGTTATTGTGCTGTGGTTTAATATCTCACGCAAGTATAGTTGTGTTGAGGGAGACTGGGGGAAGGGTACATGGGACTCCCCTGTACCTTTCTTTGCAACCTCCTAGGAATCTATAATTATTTCAAAATCAAAAGTTAAAAACTAATTAGATAAATAATTATTAAAAAAAGTAAAAAAAAAACACACAACAAGTAAATATTCAATGGCTTCCAACTTTTACAAAACAAAATACAAACTCTTTTGCTTAATATCCAAGGCCCTTAACAATATTCCATTGTTCTTCTTTAGATTTTTCATTGCTTATTCCATAACTATTGGTAACTCAAAATGGGCTAGGACACTGAAACTACAGTGGTGAACAAAGTAAGTTTCCTGCCCTCAGAAACTTACAACCTTTGAGGAAAACAGCAGAGTAGGCAAGCAATTTCAATAAAGATGGCCAAGTGCCCCAACTAGGAAGTGCAGTACAGAAGGCTATCTAACCACTCTCCTCATTATTCCTTTTCACTTGTGCTCTTTCCTTTGCCCAATATGCTCTTCCCTGCACTGGTGAACTTTCACTGTCAACACTTGCATAAAATCTACCCATTTATTCATTCAACAAACATTTTACTGAGTGCCAATTCTGTGCCAAATCTTGTTCTAAGTCTTAGGGTTTAGGGCTGTGCTGTAGACAACACGGCACAGCTTGTGTCGCCTTGCAGCTGACATTAGTGGGAGAGACAGATGATAAAGAGCCAAATGGGGAAAATAACAGAGATAAGGTATAGCAGAGTAAATGAAGAGCTGATTTAAGCTGGACTGGTCAGGGAAGTTCTCACTAATCAGGTGATATTTAAACTGATACCTAAATTGCAAGAAAAAGTGAAGAGGAGCATTGCAGATAAAGGAAAAAGGAAAACTGGTACAAACTCTTAAGAAGGGAAACATTTGACCCCTTTAAGGAACAGAAAGATTAGTGTGGTGTAGCAAAGTGTAGGAGAGGCAGGTAATGAAGTTAAAGGTTAGAAAAGTGGGCAGGGGCCATTTTAAAGGGCTTTTTAAGTCAGGATGATGAGTTTGGATTTTATTTCAAGTACAATAGCAAGGTTATGAAGGAATTTAAATAGAGTAGAAATATAGCTGATGGAACTTGAAAATGATCTTTCTGACTGTTATGTGGAGAAGGAATTGTAAGATTCGGGTTGAGCAAGAGAAGAATTAGAGAGACAAGTTCAGAGGCAAGAGATGATGGGGTTCTTGGCAGCCCTGCAGGTCCTTGATCACACTACTGATATCTCATTTGTCAGTTGGTTTAGGGTCTGTGGATTATGTACCTGCCTTCCTTAGTAGACAGTAGCTGATGGAGAAGATGGATTATGTATTCTTTTTTGTCTCTCTCATGCCTACCTAATTCATTAGTTTCTTAAATAAAATTGAATTAAATAGTTATGTCTGGAAAGACAGTAGATACAGGAACACTCTAGAGAACAAATGGCATTAAGTCAACCATGAAGGATGGGTAAAATTTGGACATATAGAAATGGGAGGAAATAGCTTTCTAGATAGAGGGAACAGCATGATGAAAGAAACAGTGATAGGAAAGCAATGCGTATGGGGGAAGGGTGGGACATGGTCATGTAGCAATCAGCCTGGAGGAATGGCTGGTGAATGGAAACAGGAGAAATAAATTGGGAAAATTAGAAATATAAGTTGAGATAAAATTATGGTTGTTCTTGAAGGTCGAACCAAAGAACCAGTCTTAAATTTTGAGGAAAAAGGTGGAGCTATTTAATGTTACTGAGCAGAGGAAAGATAATGTTTTAAACTCTGTCTCAGAAAAATAAAACTGAAAGCCACTGGAATGGGAAGGAATAGGAGATGGGAAAAGTGATTTTGGAGAATAGAGAGTAGTTTCCAAGGTAATAAGAGTTACCTTGACCAAGCTTTGTTCTTCTTCCCCTGAAGCAATTGGTTATCTCTGAAATTTCTCACACTATCACTTCAGGGTTTTTATTAGTTTAAGACTTTATAAGGTCATCACAGTTTATGCATTCCCTGAAAGCACAGATAGAGTAGGTGAAGATTGATTACAGAGAAGTATGAACCATTATATTCCTTCAGTTTCCAGACCAAAACCTGAATAAAGTTGAAGAGGGTTAGTAAAGATCTAACCTGAAAACTGTGGACCCAGGGACTGGGAAGGCCTGAGAGGCAAGATGGGGATGTAGAGCCGGCTCACTACTGGTCCGGGGATTTGTTTTTCCACTTGCATTTCCTTCCAAGAGTGCAAATGTGTTTTCTTCTCTTGGTCTACATTTTGCCATGCTTCCTAGCTCATTCCACTGGACTGGGTTACCAGCTGGGTTGGGTCGTTTTTCCCTGAATGTTTCCAGCTGTTTCACTCCCTGCTTTCTGCTTATGTGCACTTTCTCAGTCATGGGGTTCTTGTCTCCTGTGATGCTATTCTCAGCACCAGTTGTGAATACAGCTCTAATTCAGCTTCTTCCCTGCCCTCCCCTGACTACCATTTTCTACTATTACCCATTTCTATTTATGTTTCACTAATCTGAACAAGTGGAAAGGAACTAAAATTCATTATTTATTCAGCACTTGTTACAGACCAGGCACTGTGCTAAACAATTTATATAAGTAATATCTAATCCTCACAGCAGTCTGTAAAGTAGGTATTATTTTTGTTCCCACTTACTAGATGAGAAAACTGATGTTCAGGGAGTTTATGCAACTTGCCTATGATTGTAAAGCTCAAATCCAGGATTTCACCCAGGTCATTGCAACCCCAAAAGTCATCTACAGCACCAAGTACATTAATAATTGAAGTATTTTTTTCTTTCTTTTTTCAAACTCATTTGAATTGTTTCATATCAGAAGCACCTTTTACAACTTGCTTTTCTTCATTCAACATTATATATTTGAGATTTATCCATGCTTATAAATTTTACCTACTTATTTTAATAACAATATTTCATTTTATGAATATTTTACATTGATAGATGTTTAAGTCATTTCCAATATTTTGTTATTACAAGGTGTAGTACTTACTGTAAGAGACTTTATTTAGGGTAGAGATCCTCAACATTTTTGTCACCAGTGATGGGTACTCCTATGAGAATCTAATGCCTGATGATCCAAGGTGTTGCTGAGGCAGTGATGGTAGCACTGGGGAGTAGTTGCAAATACAGATGAAGCTTTGGAGGCTTGCCTGCTGCTCATCTCCTGCTATGCGGCCTGGTTCCTAACAGGCCATGTACCGGTACCAGTCCATGGCCTGGGGACTGGGGACCCATGATTTTAGGTACATACCTAGAAATGAGATTTCTCAGTTGTAAGGAATGGGTTTCTCCATCTTTAACTCTATCTGAATTACCTATGATCTCTCTCCAAAGTAGTGGAATCAGTTTATACTCCTGCCTATATTCCACATTCTCACTATCACTTGACATTTATCAAATTCAGAAGCAAATATGGCAAAATCTGGATGGTAGATATGTGGATATGTTGTGTTGTTATTACATATATACGTACATACACACACACACACACACACACACACACATGCTCCTCCATACATTTTGAAATACTCCATAATTAAAATTAAATTGTTAGTACTATTGCCTACTTTTATCGGTGGCTTGGGTGAAGACTTAAAACTCTTACTGATGGCACCTGCACATGTCACTAGGCTATTATCCAAAAGACCCTAACATTTCTCAATACCTTAACAATGTCACAAGCTACACTTGCTTACAAGAAATGAAAAGGATTTCTGACTGCAAAGACCAAGGTGCCAAGTGCAAAACGGAACCATGTGCAAAAAGGCCAAGTGCAACAGAATAACTGCGCATGACTAAATCACTCAATGACACAGCTTATAAATACAGAAGTCTCCCCAGTAGGGGAGAAGGTGCCTTTAGAGCATGAGCTCACACATCTTCATTCCGTGATCAAAGAATAAAATTTCTGCTGTGCTTCACCAAACTCAGTCTCATTCTTTTGGGATGAAGGACCTCGATTTAGTTCCCTGACCAAAAAAAGTCGGTAACAATAACACAACACTTAGATGAGCAAGCTATGGTGAATGTTAATGTGATATTGTGATTTATAATAAATATGTATTTAGTCTTCTGCCCTATTCTTGGCATAGAGCTCCTAAAATCTTAAGTGATGAGAACAATAAAAGTATATTTTATCATGTTAAAGAGGTGACTTTTGGACAGCACCTAAGAATGGGGGTTAGTTGCCAGGAGAATTGACCATGTGATTAGAGGGTTGGGGAAGAGAGAGGAGCTGAAAGGTGAATCAGTTTCCAATGGCCAACGATTTAATTAATCATGCCCATGTAATGAAGCCTCCATTGAACCAAATGAACCAAAGGACGGGGTTCAGAGAGCTTCCGGGTTGGTGAACACATAGAGGCACTGGGAGAGGGCGTGGAAACTCCACTCCATTTCCGCATGCCTGGCCCTAAGCATCTCTTCTCTCTGGCTGTTCCTGAGTTATATCCTTTTATTTTAAAAAACTGGTAATCTAGTAAGTAAAATATTTCTCAGAGTTCTGTGAACTGCTCTAGCAAATTAATCAAATCTTAGAAGGGTGTCATGGGAACTTCTGATTTATAGCCAGTTGGTCAGAAGCACAATAACAACCTGGACTTGTGACTGGTGTCTGAAGAGTGGCGGGATTGGGGGGAGGGGGCGGGGGAGGCACTCTTGTAGTACTGAGCCCTTAACCTATGGAATCTGATGCTATCTCTGGGTACATAGTGTCAGAATTGAATTGAATTCTTGGACATCAGCAGGGTATCTGAGAATTACTCACTGGTGTAATTTAAATTTTGGGTCCCAGAACACCCCAATTAATCCAGGCATTCAGATTAAAAGTAACTTCAACAGAAATTGACAAAACCAACAAAAATTAAGTTTAATGAAGATTAGTTAAAAGTTAAAAATAAAAGATCATTTTCACGAGCACAGGATCATGTTAGAGCTTAGCAACAGCTTCGAAATAAAGTTAGTGGGGGTGTGGGTTTAAGGATGAGTTTGGATGACCAGAATCTCAATGTGAGCCATCAATGGGATATCTATTCATAATACAGAAGTGAATGACATCTGTACCCATCAGCATTCCTTGGTTGCAAACAACAGAAACTGACTTTGTCTAACTTATGCAAGAAAAGAAATTGATTGGAAAATCATCCCTACTCAGAAAGATGGCAGGAAGGCTATAGAGCAAAGTTCAGAAATAAGCAAAAACCTGGAGAACCTATGAAACAGGAACCACAAGAGAGATCTGGTAGCAGGAATGGCAAGGTCTGAACTCCCTTAGTAAACAGAGGTCCAAGTCCAGGGCGAGAGAAATATTATGCCTAGCAGGTTCTATGCTGGCCAGGTCAGGCTTTAACTGAAGTGTTCACTCCTTACTTTGCTTTTTAAAGGAACACAACCTGTTCAAAAAGGAACATGCTTAGAAGAGGCACCTCTGAGAAACCTGGCTTTCACAGGAGACTGTCTGAAAGCCACTGCCAGGGGCACTCAGGAAAATAGACCTGCCTCTTGTTATCCCACAGAACAGAATTGAGGGCAATAAATAAACACTGTAGAAGTTTCAAGGAGACAGATTTGAAATCAATATGACCAAGGACTTTGCAATAAATAGAACTATTCAACAATAGATTTAACAGATTTCCGTGGTGGTGAGCTTGCTGACCACTGCAACTGTTCACGGAAAGACTGAATTCCCTCTCACAAGATATGGGAGGGGAATCTTGCATTAATAGGAAATAGATTAGACAATCTAAGGGTCACTCAACTCCTTATATGCAATTATCTTGTATAAGTCACCTATTTGAGTTTTCTGTTATATGCATCTAAAAATGAAACTTAAAGAATTACAAATTCTAATCACAAATGATTAAAAATACTCTTGAAAATCCCTTAGGACAACACCATGTTGGAGACCACATCTCTCAGCAAGTCCAGTAGAGCCACTATTTCCTCCATGGTTATAACGGATCTGTTTTCTTCAGTCGAATATAAAATGGAGTAGATGTGTCATGTTTAAAAAAACACACACAAAAAGAAAAGCAAAAACAAAAAATGTTTCAACAGCAAAATGACAAAACACTGCCCCTACATAAGGTTTATAAAAACTGAGGCCAACTGAAAAGAGGTCACATTCTAATTTCCCTTTTATGCTCACTAGGTCTGAAACCACTGAATGGATTGGCAAAGAGAATGGCCCAGATCATTTAAACATGTGTGTGTGTGTTTGTATGTGTGTGTGCATGCACACACAGGCATCTTTCCCTCTTTCTCTTTCATGTAAGAAATTGTTGAATTTCCATTCATTAAATGTGTGTTTTATGAAATTTCATTCTTTTTGGAAGTCATTTGCTCATTAAGTTAATGAGTTGTTGTTTTTTTTTAATCCCCAGACAAATCTCTTTTTAATATTTGTTTTTCATAGGTACTCAGTAGCTATATACTTTTTAAATGACTCCTAGTCAGTGGGCTAGGGGCCTTACAGCTGAGGCCCTGGCCACAGTGATGATCCGGGAAAGGGAAAAATCTCCTTTCCAGGGAAGTTATCTAAAAGGTAAGTATGATCACAGCACAAAAAGGTGAGTATGAAAAGCAATTCCTATCATCAGATCTAAGGGATACATTTAAAGCTCTGCTTAGAACCCAGACAAGGGGGAAAGGGAAGCTGAGAACCCCAAGAACAGACCAGAAAAGGGCCTCATTGTGGGAAGACGCAACAGATGGGTCAGGCACCACACAGTGGTCCCAAGGCTGAATATTCCTGTGGTCTGGTGGCAATGATTTTGCAGTAAAAGCCATGCCAAACACCATTCTCTGAATTAACCTTGGCCTACAGTAGCAAAAATAATGATGATAAAAACTTCATTTTTCTCAGAGTCTATTATGTGTCAGGCACTGAGTGAGGTGTTTTACAAACATCATCTTTATTCCTCAGGACAGAACTGGAACCTAATTTGCAGGTAAGAAAACAAGGATAAGCCAAAAGACACAAGTGCTTTTCAAGGCTTTACTGTGTCCTGTCACAAGGCCAAGCTCAATATTAATGGGAAGAGAAGTACATACACTCTGCTCTTAGCTGGAGGCACTGAATTGCAGGACAGCGGGTGTGGACATATAATCCTATTAAAGGGGAATAAAGACTTGAAACTATTACTCCCATCTAATACATTTCTCATCAAAAAATAAAAACAGTATTATAGCCAGTTAAAAAAAAAACCCTTTAAGAAACCCTGCTCTAACCTACCTAATACTAAGGTGATATAGAAGTAATTAGTGTGGCCAAAAATAAAGATGACTAGTCTTTGCTGTGTCCCCTGAGAGGGCAGAATATTAGTTTATATGTAACTGGCATCTTTTTTGAAACATTTAAGACCTGAATACATCACCTGTGGCATTTCTCTTTGGTTCTCTCCTCCAACCAAACATCTTGTTCTAACTCCCTTTTCCAATATACTTAGTTGTAACAGAAGACACAATTTTTGAAAACTACTGATTGAACATACTTCAAAACAGCCGTGAGGCTGTTCAAATGAGGCAATACCTATAAAGTATTTATCAGGGTGCCAGGTCCGGTTTACAAACTTAATACCTGAGAACAGATGGCTGCAGTTATGCTTCTCCCATCCCTAACAGCACCAGCAGTGTCAGGCCTGTGGTTCTACTCAATAAACACTTGAATCGACCTTATCACCAACTGCATGTTCATGACCTCATTCTTCCCCTCTCTACTCAAGAGGATACTAAGAGGCTAGTACTGTAGCCCAGCCGGGAAGAGAGGGGGCAGTTGGGGGGGAGGAGGTGTCAGAGGGCAGCTGCAGAAGGAGGGTGTAGCCCATTGAAACTCTGGATAACAAAGTCAATCACAAATGCCTGGGGAATTATTCACTTTTACTTTCTCTTTGCCTTTGATTGACCCCATAAACAGAGAAAAGGAAAAGTTAATTTCATCTTACTTATTTGTCAAACATTACTAAATGTTACTAATTACCAAGCCAGGAAAAGAAAAGAGGCTGTTATGATGTCAGATAAACAAAATTCAACCTTTATCTTTGTGTCGTTCACAGGCTAGTGGGGGACTTCAACCCTCAACAGTTAGACCATAAACAGTCTCAACAGAGGTAAGAAGAGGTACTCTGGGGGCCCAGGTAACATATGCCTTGACTGTATTAGTTTCTCAAATAATAGAAATTGAAAGCATTGTTCTGTATTAGCATACCATTACATATTGTTTTTAAAGCAAATCGCTGTTGAACAAATAATTGCTCTCTTGGGAGCCTCTATATGTCTTGGTCTTGCTCTGGCGACTACAAATTCTAGGCTATCTATTCCCACATGGGGACTTGGTTAATGTTTGCTGCCAAGTTGAAGGAGCCTTCATGAAGTAGCACCCATTCTGCTGAATGCTGGTGACCACTCAGATTCTCCCCAGACACAAAGTTAAATGATTTTGTTGGCTGCAGAGCCTGAAAGGGGCCCTGGTGCTTCACTCTGACTTCTCCTTTCCACCTACCCCATATTTGGCCCAGGCTTTGTCCCTGAATCATACTCCTCTCCAGTTTCTCTGTTATGAGTGACTTTTCCCCACTTTCTTATTTCCCCTTTTTAAAGAGAGGCACTACATTATGCTCCAGGCAGCTCACAGAGCCAACAGGAGTTGGCTGCCCTTTCCCAGAGCACTGAACATCTTGAAGATATTTGTAATTTTACTCGCAACTGGAGGATATAATTCATTGCTTGCTGAATCAAAGTCCACCAGCTGCCAGAGGATTCCAGGGACAATTTGCATGATACTTAAAAGTAAAAACAAAATGAAATGGTTCTACTCTCATCCTACTCTTCCTCACATACTCACAACCGAGTCACGGGCTCTTTCTTATTCTCAGACAGAAAAGCCACACCATCTTGCTTGCCCCTGCCTCCCACCCCTTCATCTCTAAGGAGAGAAGGTTTGACTCATATTTGGGATATACAGACTTTGTGGATGCAAATCAGGCCCAGGCAGACTGCAAGGTTGAGAGTAAATTACTGTCAGCTACAAGGGACTTAAGGGATCGAGGGAATCCTAGCCAAGGAGAGGGATACAGGCTTGCTTTCCTGTGCAATTAATCATCTGCAAATGCAAAGAGGTTGCCCTGAAAGATTAGGTGAGTCTCCGAAGCTTACTACATCTCTGCTTTTTAGCTGGAGCCATAGGGTCAGAGCAATTTGACCAAACCCTCTCCCTCACCTGGACCTTGGGGGACAGGGGAAAATCAGATTGCTGTCAGGAGAGACTGGGAAATGAGAATGTCTTCCCTGTCCAAACAGCATTGGCAGGCACTGTCCCAGGCACAGGGATTCTGGCCTCGACTCCCCCCATGATCTCTACATGCAGAATGCCAGTATCAAATGGATCGTTCAGTGGTAATAATCGCTGCCATTGATCGAAGGTCAACTCTGTGTCCTGCACTTTATTAACCCTATATAGAGACAATTTTATTTATCCTGACTGTAGCCCTTTGAGGCCAAGCACCATGCTTATCCCATTTTCACAAATAAGTAAGAAAAGTAAGGCTTGGAGAGACCCAGTGACTTGCCCAAGGTCACACAGTTGTTGAGTGAGGGACACAGGATTTGAACACAGGCTTATTTCATTTGGAAGCCACTGTTTGGAATCAGCAGACTGCTGCCTCTTCCCAGAAACTGAAGGAAGCCTTATGACAAGGTCTTTTTTGAACTGAAAACAAGAAAAAGATTTTATTCCCTTAAACACGTGGTAGATTGTCCCCACTTCAGTAAAGATAAATGTAAACATAACTAGGAGACAATTTGTGGCTCAACAATAGCAGCAACCTGCTATGTCCTTTCAACATATTTTGAGTTTCGTATCCATATTTTCATTCTCAAATTCTTGACTTCCTATACATTTCGAATCCTCTATGTGTGTGTTTGCTTGTTTTTAATTATTGTGTGAGTTTTCTGCAATCTACTGCAAATCTTTTGTAGAATGAGATGGGAAATGGAAATATGAAAGACAAGTAGACACAGAGATAGATGGTAGATAGCTGGATGGCTAGAATGATAGATGGGTAGATAGATAGATATACACAGATGGATGAAGATATGGCCAGATAAATAAACAAACATGTGGACAGACAGATAAACAAGAAAATGAATAATTAGGTGGGCAAACAAACAAATAGACAGATGGACAGACAGATAAATAGATGGACAGAGCTGCCCTACCCATATATAGACTAGCTCTAACTGACACCCACACCAGCAGCCTGGACGTTCTGAGAATGACAGCTGACCACAAAGTAATATAACCCTGAAGGCAGAGAGGCCTGAGAGGTCCTCTGAAGTCATACCAATTTGGCACATGTCACTAGGAA
The DNA here is from genome assembly GCA_028627145.1 of Eidolon dupreanum. Classification (NCBI taxonomy): domain Eukaryota; kingdom Metazoa; phylum Chordata; class Mammalia; order Chiroptera; family Pteropodidae; genus Eidolon; species Eidolon dupreanum. Next base: position 65,770,224 of record CM053510.1, on the reverse strand, counting down.
TTGGCTTTCTCATATCTAGTCAGTAAGGAAGGTGTTGGAATGGCTTAATACAAACCCAGGACCACTGCCTCAGTCTTCCTCCTTTGCCAGGCCTTGTTCTGCTACCCTGATTCTTGTCACTGCCCCGCCCTTTCTCCATACTTAGCCCTCTCCACTGGCCAACATTGTCTTACCTGGCTTTTATATTTTATGTATGGATTTTTGTACCCCACAACTGCCTGCCACCCCAGCCAGACTGTAAGAAATACATCTCTTACCTCTATTTTTCAGCACTTACCTAAATGCCTGCTGATGACAAGATAAGAAATTATCTCATGGAATGCATCATAAGTCTACATCATGAGCTTCTTTACTTGGAGAAGTTTCTTTAACCTCTTTGAGCACTGTCACAAAATACGTGCAATGCTCAATGATGCCATCTGCAAATAGCAACCACAGTTTATGAAACTGTCCCAGCGCCACCACAACGCCCATTTACTAAGTGCTTAATAACCGCATTGTATTATAACAACATCACTATAGAGCACTCACTACCAATTTAAGTACTTTACATCTAATAACTCAATCTTCATCTATAACAGGACTTAGAGGTAGGTCCTAGTATTATCCACATTTTATAGATGAGCAGACTTACACTGAACAAAATCAGATAATCAATCAAAGTCACACATGACTAAGAAGCAGAGCTGGGGTTCCAATCCCAGTCCAACTCTAAGCAAGTGGTCTTAACCCTCAAGCTATGGGACCATTTTAGGTGGAGCAAGTGGAATGAGCCCTCCTGACCTTGTGGTAAGTCATTACAGAGTTTTAGTGGATGCCTTCTCACCAGTTCTGACCACACAGCCTCTTTCTCTGATCAGACAAGGGCTGCTGAAGCCCAACACAGAAACTCAGGCTGTCAATGGCTCATGGGGCTTTTCTCAACCAATTAATGACATATCATTCCTGCTTAACACCAAAAATCACAGTAGGAAGGAAGGGCGCCTGACTGAAAAATCAAGGTATACATACATGGTGTCCATTCAATGCTTTTTGGGACTTTGCCCAAGTCATTTAACTTCTGTGAGCTTCAGTTTCCCCATCTGCAAGGGGGAATAGTAACATCAACCTAGGATACTGCACAAGGCTGTTGTGAGAATCAAATGAGTGGCTGAGAGTGGACCTCACTTTATAGGGAAGGGACTATAGCTGCCTTGTACAGTGAAAGGGACTCTGTGCAGGTCTGCCAAAGCCACTGGCAGCATTTCTACATCAAGTTCCTTGGAAAACATGATCTAATTGGGTGATTCAAATGGGCTTCCCAAATGCATTACAGATCATTGTTAGGAAATACCAAGTGGTGTCTGAGGGTTCAACTAGCCCCAAAGGTTACTCTCCAGGCTGGTGAGTAAACCATGGTTATATCACTTTGGGCTCCTGGCCACTTGGCTGCAATGCTAGAATTGCTTCAGGCTTGCTTCATTTCAAGTCAGTTTAACCACAATCATATTAAATATTAAATCATCTAGTGGCACTGGCATGGAAGAACACTATGTCAAGTGTTAGCTATCCTTCCTTTTGTTACTATCCATAACAACTTCCTAAGCATTTAGAAAGCTCCAACTTCGAGCCCAAAGCCCAAAAGAAATTATATCTAGTCTAAAGAAACTTTGTCCCACTTTCACTAGAAATAAAAACTCAGCCCCCAGACACAGACACTGTATTTCTTCATGCTCTTGGCAAGCTACAGGCACCAGGACAAATGTAGGCCTTCTGCTCAGAAGGAGATGGCTGCTCTTCAGTGTTAGGACTCAGCCTTCTTGCTTCTCTGCCCCATTCATCACAACCGTAATTCCTGGCCCTGTCTCCTCTCTTCAGGCTTTCAATCTCCCCTTTTCTGCAACTTTCAGCACTGCTACTACCTCACCCAGACTGTGCTTTTCTAACTATGGGTCATCCCCTTAGACTAGGAATCCAACACAGCCTCACCAGTAGAGGTACAAACTTACATCATGACCCTCTCCTGGCATGCAAAGAAGAGTACATGACAACATCTATACAGTCAGTCATCTTGCCAAAGGGTTTCACCGGTTTCAAATAATGAGGGAGCAAACAGGCAAATCTAGAATGTGGGACTTTCTGAGAGGTGACTGGCTTGGACTCTGCAAAAGTGTTAATGTCATTAAAAAAAGGGGGTGGGAAACTGTTTTAGATTAAAAGAGATTAAAAATAATAATAATAACTAAATGCAGTGGGTGGAAAAATCCCAACTGGATTCTTGTTTCCCAAAAACAGCTCTTAAAATTCTTGAGAAACATAGGAAACGTTTGAATATAAACTGCATATCAGATGATATTTGATGAAGGTTAGTTTTCCTGAGTGTCATAATGGTAATGTAGTTATGTTGGAGAATGTCTTTACTCCTAAGAGATGCATTCAGGAGTGAAGAGACATGATGTTTGCAATTCTCAAAATGCATACAATCAATCCTCATTATTCACAGATTTCATATTTGCAAATTTGCTTACTTGCTAAAATTTATTTGTAACCCCAAAATTGATTCTTATGGTGCTTTCATGGTCACTTACAGACATGCACACCCAATGTTCACATTACCACCTGAGGTCAAATAAGGCGATATTCTGTCTTCTTGTTTCACTTGTTTTATACCATAAACAAGTGTCCCTTTCACAGTCTACTAATGCCATGTTTTTCATGTTTGTGTTTTTTCTTTGGTGTTTTCACTGTTTCAAATGGCCCCAAGCACATTGTCGAAGTGTTCCTAAGCACGAGAACACTGTGCTGTACCTCATGGAGAGAATTCATGTGTTAGGTGAGCTTCGTTCAAGCATGAACTATAGTGCTGTTGGCCGTGAGCTCAATGTGAGTGAATCAACAACATACATTAAATAAGATGTCTTTAAAAAGGAACATACACAAAATAAAGATAATGAAAATGTGACCAGAGGCTCACAGTAATCTAACCCTGTATTCCTTCTAGGAGTGCCAGTTCAGTGTTTGCTATAGAATACAACTATTGTGAATAATGAGAAATGATCGTGTTTATGTGTAGACATATATGCACATATACACATGGACATATATCCATATATTTGTGTGTGTTATATTCACACACAGACTGCACAGATGTGGCAAAGTGTTAACTAGATGAAGAGAATACGGATATTTATCGTTCTAGTATTTTCTTACCCTGTGGATTTAACTTTTTCAAAATAAAATTTTGGAAAAGAAAACATATACACACAAACTGGCTTGTGACCTGTTAATGGTCATAAGATTAATTTAGAGAGTTTAACCAGCATTTTTATAATGAAAGAGATGGAATGGAGTAGAGTAGAATAGAGAATGAATATATTATCAGTGACTTGCATTCATTTTTTATGAAATTTGGTTTCATATAGAATGTTGATGTGTCTTTACTGGGTTGTAAAATAAAATGTTTTTCTTATTATGGGTTATGGTTCAAAAAAATTGGCAAGTCACAGGCCTATAGAACCGAAGACATCCATCTGGTGCCCCTCCTTTGCTTCTTCTTTTCCACAAAGCGTTTCTGTGCCAGGGTCCAGCCCTGTCTTTAGAGGAAGTCCTTTTTCCCAGGCTGGTCCACTGCAGGCTGTGGCTCCCCAACTCCGCTCTTATGCTGTCCATTATCCTTGACTTCTCCATCACTCCACCCCTTCCCACGTGCTCCTTCCAGGCCATCCGGAATCACACTGCAGTCTCCCCAATATGATCCCCTTGGCTATGATACCTTTCTCTCTAGGCCTACATAAAGGTATGACTTGTCTCTGATCAGTGCACCATGGAGGCAGTGAAGGGGGTAGGGGAGGGGACGGTCTATGAGAGCAAAGGGGAAACACTTGGATAGAAGGGGAGAGCAGCAAGGGCTTCCAGGAGGAGATGCTACCTCAGAAATTAGAAATTTCTTTTGCTAAGTGGTTAGCAGAGTTCTGTATGGAAAATAGAAATGTTTTGTAATGTTCAGGAGAATAGACAGGAATTGGCATAGCAAAGAGTTATAAGGACAAGAGCATGCAAGGTAGCAGGAACAGCTAGAATGACACAATTGTGTGATGAAAGAAAGCAGCAGCAAGAAGTGAGTTTGAGAAAGTGAGGTAATCCAAGAATCAGAAATGTGGGTAAGATACCCTTCCTGATGTCACAAAGAACACTCCAAAAGGATACTGTGGCTTCTTTGTTGTAATAGAAGCCATGGAGAATAGGATAGAAACCACATGCTGAGTGGCTTCTATACCCTAACAGATACTCAGGGCTCTGTGGAAATAGAAGATGCTAATTAAGGAAATAGTTTCTTTCTCATTTTAGCTTAAGGTCATACTAGTCAGCTTTCCCATAAAGAGCCCATTCTTAAGATAGGTGTTTTCATTAACTATTAGTCTCAAAAAATAAAATAAAATAAAAAATAAGTGAGCCTGCAGCTACAAAGAAAACTGAACATGAAGGACACATTCAGGAATACCAGTCACACTTCTTCATTGTCCAACACAGCTCTGTTAACAGCATCTCCTATTCTTTAGCAGAGGCCTGGGATGCTTTCCAGCCTAAACAGCTCAGATCAGGAAAGACACATGGAGAGGAGGGAAGTGAGGTCTTCTCAGTAAGGAAGATGAGATTTCCAAGAGGTAGAAGGAGCTTTTCAGGGAACCAGCTTGAGAAAGGGAGGACAAGGATGAGGGCTGGGAGGACTTGGACTGGTCTCTTAGAATGGTCTGATTCCTCTTGTGCTGTCCCCTTATGTAAATGGATTTCACAATCCTAGGGGTGACTGGAAGCAAGCTAATCATAAGATGAACCACTCTTGCCCAGGCAAGAGTTTGTTACATATCCCCGAGTCCACATAGCTTTATTTACATGGATTCTATTTGTAATGGCTCAATATCCTTACAACACTGGCCTCTATCTTGTCCAGCACAGTGTTTGGTTACAACTCAATCTGGGAAAATTCAGCACTTGGTTGCTTCCAGGAGAGAGAGAAACAAATGAAGTTCCCTATGGGCAGCAAGTATTGTTATTTGTGGATTTAAAATAGCTATTAGTGATTGGCTTGAGTGGATTCTGAAAGGCCTAAGTGCAGAGGAAACCGATGTCAGGGTCCTCTAGCCTCTGAATGACAGCCCTTGTTTATTTAATATTCTCTTTTTGAAAATCTGCTGCAATTTTGGGTACCCCACTAAGTGCGGTGCCTGAGAAATCTCTGCCCTACCTGCTGGCTCTCTTTCAGTCTCATTTATCATCAACTGTCTATCATTTATAACCCCTCTAAGTTGAAGTCTCAAACTGATGTTCTATGAGACAGATTGAGCAACTGCATTTGACCTGCATATTATTGGCTAGCATAGTTGCATTGCTATAGTTTTAAAATCTTGAATTATCTGTTGTATCTAAAATTTAGGAGACTCGACCATCTTCTGGTTATCTATTATTGCGTAACAAACCACCCGAACTTAATGGCATAAAACACAATAATTTTTCATGCTCATGCAGGTCAAGAATTTGGACAAGGCACAGCTGGGGAGGTGGGAGGTGGCTGGTCTCTGCCTCCTTAGCTCTGGGGCCTCAGCAGGGAGAACTTAAAATGTCTGGGTGACTTGAAGAGCTGGTGCCTGCTCCGTGTAATCCTATTACTCTCATTCCTAGGATTAGTCTAGGTAAGCCCCATTTTGTTTAAAATGTATATATTAAAAAATAATATTTATTTAAGAAAAGATCCAAAATTTTACGTCTTAAATGGTGAGGGCGTACAATGACGGCTATGACAGAAGCTTATAAATGATTCCATTCACCTCAAGAAGAGAAATTGGTGAAAACCCATCTTTTTGCCTTCATAGTGGCATATTCTGAGATTTGCTTGAGAAATCACCTCAGATTGACTCTAAACTCCTGGCCTACACATAGGAAACAGAAGACTTCTTGATGTTCTAAAAGTATTTTACACCTCTCCTGGGCCTGGTTCTCCTGTCCACTTCCCCCTGGTTGTTGATTACATTTTTCTGCAAGTTTTTAACAACTGCCTACCATTTATAATTCCTCTATAATTCCCCTGAGTCCCCCAGCACAGCCTCTCTTTGACTCTCTGTGGCAAGGGCCTATTTTACACACAGACCTCATGCAAGCTCCCAGAGAATCCTATACATGAAGTGACTTCTGTATGGTATGGTCACACGGCTATTTAGAAACAGTGCCCAATCAAATCACCTGAATCTGGACCCCTCAGATAAAGATGAGTATTGACAGAGAAGTAGAGGTCATATATATGTATATTTGGGTATTTATGTATGTATATGTATGTACATGCATGTATGTGAATATGTATATATATGTACACACCTATAGGCATATCCTTTTTTATAGTTACCATTTATCAAACATTTCCCAAGTGCTAGATCTTAATTAAATGTTCATAATATCACCATGAGGTTGTTATTATTCTTACTTTACAGTTTGAGAAACTGAAGTTCAGAGAAGTTAAATGACTTACCCAAAGTCACACAACTGGTAAATAATTGAGCCAGAACTAGAATTCAGGCCTGGGTGTCCCAAAGACTAGCTCTTCACCACAGAGAAACCCTTTCAGGAATGAACTCATGTTGGAAAATGCAGGCTGCTGCTGGAGAACTTCCTCTCTCAATAGAAATGTGGTCATTATTATGATTTCCAGGAGCTCCTTGCAATGGAGAAGGGAGCAGTCAGACAAGGGGTGAATAAAGACACCCCTGTCTTTGGGAGCTGAAAGCAGTTTGATTCAGGTCAAATGGGAGGAACAGAGAGCACAGGTGTGGAGATCAGGATCTAGGGGAGGCTGACCAGAGCTCTGTGAGTGAGATTGGGGCAGTGAAAAGCAAAACCCAGCAGAGGAATCACAGGGGCCTAACAGGACGGAGCCCAGAGGCCTATGATAATATGTAAGCAGCTAAGAGCCATACAGGCACCAAAATAGGAGAAGAGAGAATCTCTTCTCTCTTTGTTATCTGACTAGCAATATCTTATAAATAGTGGTTGACTAGTAGGAGGAAGTTAAGCCATCAAAAGTTACTTGTAAGATTTCATTAATATGGAGAACCAGAATATTTTGTAAGTAATTTTTTTTAATGCTCTATGGGTAGACATCAGTGTCCCAAATTTATCTCCAAGGAAACAGGCTTAGAGAAGCTAAGAAACTTATTAATAGGTAGCAGAGAGAAACCACCTTCTTTCCCTTATACCACACAGTATGAACATAATATTTATCATCTGTGTACCTGAGCATAATAGTAAGTGTTCTGTAAGTTGCTGACATGTTACCAGTCTGAGTTCCATTCCTCGTTGGAAAAAAAGTTTACTCTCACGTTAGGGAAAATGATTCCATGTTTTTAGTCCTCCCCTTTCTTTTCTTTATAGAGCTCTGTCTTCTCACTTTCTGTGCAGATCTGCAGCATTACACACGCAGCTACCTGCCTACATGGGCCAAGCATTGTGCTTCATCTCCCATCCAAATGCACCCGGCTCCAGTGGGCCAGCCTCTGTCAGGCCCAGTAGTTGATAGATTGGTCTTTTTGCTGGAGTTGTACCAAGAATTTCTACATCCCTCTTTGCCAGAATGCATGTTTCCAATTATGTAAAACTCTTTGGGAGACATTAACTTCTTTTTGAATTGATTAAATAAAAACGTGGTGTTTGGGAAGGCACCACCCTTGCTGCACGTGTGAATCCCAGAGGAGTGAAGCAAGGGCAGCCCCGCCTACAACCCCCGCTGGAGTCTCTCCAAGCCAGCAGTGGCATTGCTTACAATGGATTTCCCTTTTTATGCCAAATTTTCTCCCGTTTGCAAGATAGGGGGTCTGCTGTGGAGAAATGGGTCTCTGAGGTCAGTGTCTTGGCAAGTAGCTAGAGGCAAAAGGGTAGAAGTAACCCACACACTTACCTTTGCTTTTCTAAGGCAACATGGAAGTCAGACTCTGGATTGGTAGCACAAGGAGGTGCAGACCTTCATGGCAAATAGCCTGGTAAAGAGTTTTAAAATGGGATGGCATGTCCCCTCTTCCTCCCCCTCCAAGAGTCCTGGCCCTTCTCTCCCCTTCTGAAGGCTGCCTCTTTCAAGCCTTTGGTTGCATGTGCTCAGAAACCTGTCTCTTCTCTCCCTTTCTCTCTGCTGCCTCCCCGCTTTCCTCCCCTCCCATCACACGCATTCACACTGGCACTGAGATTTCCGCTAAAACACGAAGCATGGAGGGTTTGAAGAGCCAGACAGAACGTCTTCCACCCTTTGCTGTCCCACAGACTCTTCTTCCAGCCAGTGGCCTCATCTTCTCCAGACTCACTTCAGTTTCATGTAGGCCAAGGGCCAAAGTGTTAATGCTACATCCACAGTAGAGTTAATTCTGGATCATCCTCCCTCCCACTGATGGTTTCCCACTAAACAAATCTTTGATATCATTGCCTAAAAGGCTGGAACTCCACCCCTTGCCCACCCTCTCCCAGTCAGCCAGTTGTTGCTGAAATGGGGAACACCCACCATGTAAATGATCATACAGGGAGCAGAGGGAAAGGGTAGTGATTGGGAAAGGCTTCAGCAAGCCTCTGGTGCTTGCACTGTGTCTTAAAACATATTTCAAGTTTTTCTTTCAAAACTTTAAGGTGTCTTTGAGGTGGTGAGTGGAATGAGTAAGAAAGGACTGTCCAAGCAGGGAGGGTGAGAAAGGCACTAGCCAGGGATGTAACCTCACAGCCTAATCCAGAAACAGTAGAATAGCATGGAGCTCATAATGGCCAAATTTTAATTTTAGAATGTGAATGGGGTGTGGATCAAAGGTGAGGCTGCAGAGGAAGGCAGAAGCCTTTCATCAAGGTCCCTGTGCAGTGGCAAGGATCTGAGACTCAATGTTATAGTTTAAAGGTATCACTGAGAAATTTTAATAAGGAGAGAGATGTATTTCCCAAAGATCATTATGGGAATGTATGGAGAAAGACACTTGGAAGCAGAGAAACCCTTGAGAAACTTGTGCAGTGATAGTACAAGGAAGAGATAAGGATCATCAGAAGCAAGGCAAGGGCAGCATAAATGGAAAAGTGAAAACCAACCAAGAAATTTTATTTAATGTGCAGGATATACAAGACATAGTGACTGGGTCATTGGTTTAGAGGTAGGCACAGGGTAACACCCTGGTGTGCTGGCTTAGGGCTGAGTGGTTGATGGCTCCATTAACTCACAGAAGTAGGAAATCCTAGAAAAGGAGAGGTTTGGGAGAGCCCATGAACATGTGGAGCTGGAGGTGCCTGTAGGACATGCAAGTGAAGATGTCCAGTTGGCAACTGGCTTTTCCAGTCTGGAGTTCAGTAAAAGGGTCCTTCCTGGGTAGAGGTTCACGTGTTGACTCCCAGATCACAGAATCCTAACCTGATCTTCTTTCCACTCGCTTCTAACTGCTCTCATCCCCCAACCCCAATATGCTCTTGTTCCTAGCCAACTGGGATGGTTTTGGGAATAATGTGGGCAATAGACCTTTAATGCCTAGAAATCACTTACTCGCCCCATGCCAGTTATCTGCCATCTAACAGGCAGAAACACCTATTAAACTCTTGGGTGTCTTTGCCAGTGAGTGGTAGGATTTTATGCAGCCACAACAAATCTAGAATGAGAGAGCTGTGGGGTTTTTATGGTGGTGGGTGGGTTTTTTTTTTTTTTGTGGCAGAACGGATACCTTCTTGAACTTTGTATGTTACATGACCTGAAGCAGAGATAAAATAATGTGCAAAGCCCAGGAGACTAGAAAGAAATTAGCACATCTGGGAACTGCAAATAGATATGTGTGGGGTATGTGTAGGGAGATGGAACAGGAAGATAGATAGGAACCAAATCTCTCAAGGTCTTATAAATCATATTAAAGAGTTTGAAGCAGGAAACTGGCATAACAAATGTATACTTTAAAAAGATGATTTTACCTGCATGGAGACCAGGACATGATTGCAGGGAGAAAGGAGCAATCACGGAACCTGGGAATCCAGGTAAAAAGAAGCCATTGTGATAGTTCAGGCAAGAGATGATGATAGCCTGACCTAGGGTCATAACTGTGAGGACAGACACAAATGGATAGATTTTAGAGCTTTTTAGGAAGTGGGAACTATAGTATTTGAGTAGTAAGCCTCCTAAAGCTCTAGGTCATCACTGTCATCTGTGACCTCCACCTACACTTACCTGACAGGATGCAACAACCCCCCGATCCCCCAACTCCCCCACCCCTGTGTAAATGGATTGTTTTGTGGCTCTGAACCATGATCATCTATGAGTGACAAGTCCCTCTCTCACAGTTTTTGTAATTCAGGAATTTGGGAGCAGCTTAGTTGGCACTTCTGGCTCAGAGATTCTCATGAGGTTTCAGGCGCAATGTCAGTCAGAGCCACAGTCAGCTAGAGGCTTGGCTGTGACTGGAGAGTCTGCTTCCAAGGTGGCTCACCCACAAGCAGGGACTGGTTGTTCATGAATCCTCAGTTAACCTCCCATGTGGAACTCTTCACAGAGCTGCTTAAGTATGCTCCCAATATGGCAACTGACTTCCCCCAGAGTGAGTTACCCAAGAAAAGAAGGCAGAAGGCACAATCCCCTTTATTAGCTAGCCTCGGAAGTCACACACCATCACTCACACAGTATCACACTGGTCACACAGGTCAGGCCTGGTTGACATGGCAGAAGCCTACACAAGGGCATCAATAGCACAAGTGAGAATCATTCAGGGCCACTGATAGACCAGCTCACAAATTAGTAAGTGCTTCATTCAAGACAAAAGCACGGGTCTGTGGGACATCTCATTTCACTCCCTTGAATGTGGTCAAATAAGCTTGGAAAACAAAGTTACATGCTTTATTTACCTCCTCAGAGCCATGTATGATGATTCTCCAAGAATAGAGTCAGATGATGTTGGGACAAATTTAGAAAGTAGTGTACAACCTGTGCAGCTGGGAGCTCTGAATGGAAGGTCTGTCTGTAGGTGGAAAGAGATGGCAGCTATGATCATTTTATAGAGAAGAGCAGGGAGAAAATTTCAAAAAAAAAAAAATGGCAAGACATCAAGCCATAAAGGTCGGGACTATCCACATTAAGGCCAAATTGAGAGAGGGCTGGGTTCTGCACTGCTTGTTTGAGTTTTAACCATGGCTCCAGGGTATGTAGTCAAATTCAAATGAATGGTAAATGGCTTTATCCAGATACATTAGGGAAAACCATTTTTATTGTTCACTTTACTCTCTGATACTAAAGTAAGTTGATGTCTGTAATATGAAGTTAGTATAATGCAAGTTGTAATCAAATATATCTTTATCTCAATGTGATTCAAGGTAAATATTTTGGACTCTAATGACCTTAGAGTAATGATTCATCACCTGGCTACAAAGTAAAATCACCTGGAAAAGATTTAAAACCATAGTCATACTTGGGCTCTACTCCATATCAACTAAATCAGAAATCTAAGATGTAAGGCTTAGGGACCAATAGTTTTTAAATCTAAGATGTAAGGCTTAGGGACTCTAATTTGTGGCTAGAGTTGAACACTGTTCTGTTTCTCTTGTTCTAGCATTCCCTCTCTCTCTGTCTCTCTTTCTCTCTGTCTCTCTTTCTCTCTCTCTGTCTCTCTCTCTCTCTCCTCACATCCACCCCCAGGCAAACATCCAACTTCAGAACTATCTTAAAACCATTTTTTTTCCTTCACAGGGCCTAGCATAGCACTGGTACAGGCTGGTGCTCAGGTCACATTAGTTGGTCTGAACTGAAGGTATTTCTCAAGGAAACTATTGCTCCTGACATCTCTCTGGTTCAGTCCAACAGAACACACTCCTACTGATAGTTTGAGACCCTGAATGGATGAAGGACATGATTCTTTTTTCTTAACATTTGCGTATTTCTGGATAAGTTTTTCCATGGTATTGCTTGTTGATTACATGTACCTTAAGATTTAAGCTGACACTCAGCAAATCTTTCTCAGATTTTGAGACAAAAAAAGACTTCTTATCAGGGTATCTGAAGTCAGTGGAGAATCTGGCTTGTCAAACACCAGAGACAAAAATTTCAAAGATGGAAACACAACCTCCATTATGTCACATGCATTTTTTATTATTTTTAAAGCATTGATCATCTCAGAAGATAATATAAGAAAATGATGCTTTTATTTTAATCTTTGGGATAAAATTAAGTTAAAACCAAGCCTAGGGGAGGATAAATATTGGTTTGAAAAATGGATTTTAGGCATTCAAAAAATCCAAATTAATATTTATCAGACAGGACATACAGGAAACAAGGTTGAGAGAGACTTATCTCTGCATAAGTTTTTATACTTATTGGCATGTGAACCGTGTGTATATCTCAATTATTAAAAAAATAAAATAAAAATAAATAAAATATAATCAACTATATTGTATATAAATGAAAAAATGACATTATGAGATTAATGAACTGATTGCTTTGTTCTATTAGTATTTATTTTGCTTTTCAAATTCAAAGTAATTGGAAACTAATCTCTTCCACATTGCTGAAAGAGCTCACTGAATCACAAATTCTATGCCTTTTTCCTCTTGAACTAAGTAGGTTTTTTTTTAAATCCCATTTTCTACAAAAGCCTCTTTGTTGACTTCCTGGGGCACTCCATGTAATGCAGAACTCAATGAGGCCTGATGCCCAAGAGATGGACCAGAGAGATGGTAACAAGCCAGAAAAAATAGGAAAAACTTCAGTCAGATGGAAGAAACTTAGGAGTGGACAAAGAAATATATTGGACTGGAAAAAGATCAGGCTGGCATTTTCCTACCAAACTGCCTTGCCTATGCAGCCCATCTGGCCCACTGGGCAGAACAATCTTTAAGAGAATCAGAGAAGCCAATGCAAGTGGAATACAATTGTGTGGAGGCAGCTAACATGAGCAGAGCATGGACCAGCCTCTCACAGACAAGTATAATTGCAGCCTCCAACCACCACCGGTCTCTTTTACCTGCTTTCTGAAACATCGTATTCCTTCACCTGGGAATTAAGCCTTCTCTCCAGGATAAATGACTGAGAGGAAGCATGACCATGGACTGACCTTGGATGGCACCACACTACAGCTTGTGTGGCTGGTATCAGGCCCTTTTAGGAGCAGGACTGAGGGAGCGGAGAAACTAAAGGAGCTGTGGAGAAAGCAAGTCCAAACTGGGACCTGGGGAAAAGTTGGGCTGTGGCTTCCAGGGACCATGCTAGGAATGAAACACTTGGCCTGAGTATGCCCAAGGCTATCAGGAGATGGGACCAAAGGTACCACCTCTATACTTCACTCAGAAGTTTAAACACATCAGGGATGGTGAGCACATAACCTCTCCAGAGACGTGGAATCTCAGCTCTGAATGCACATCGATTGGCAGAGAAGTGGTGGCTCTCAGTCAACTCTTAGGGGGCCTTCTTTCCATCTTGAGGGTCCATGGAGGGAGCTCTGTGGCTGCTGCTGCCCATGGGCACAGTCTGAAGTGACAAGCTCTAGAGCCAGCCTTCCTGGATCCAAAATCCCCTGTGCTTCTGCTTCCCAATCTGTGATTATGTCAGTCAGAGCTCAGCTGTTCACCAGTGACCAAGCCTGGCTAAGTTCAGCCCAAAGGAAATTTATTAGATGGGTGTTGGGTCATAGCTAGGGAACCAGGACAAAAGCCAGGATGGCCCCGATATCTATGCCATCTTGTCCCAGAGCTGCTGCTGGAGAGAATCCACTCCCATATCTGCATGCTTTCCTCCATATGCTGTGAGAAAGAGAAGACTGAGACTGAGGACTACAAAATCCCAAAGCATATTTACTTTAGTGGCATTGAATAAGCTACTTTATCTTAGCCTCAGTTTACTGGTTTGTAAAATGGGAATATCATTAGTACTTACCACAAGAGGTTGTGCTGGGGAATCAATAAAATAAGGGAGGGTAGATGCCTAGGCCAGTGCTTGGCCTGAAGTTGGTGCTCGATACATCTCAGCTACTGTTCTCTCCCATTCTCGGGTGGCCCAAACCATTGTTCAGAGGACACACTTTGTCCAGCCACAGGTGCTGTTTCCCTGCAGGCTCTGAAGGGTCTGCGTTGTTACAGGGCAACCTGGCTCATTCTGATCACTTCTGGCACATGAACAGAATCTGGGTCCCGTCCCAGTAAGGCTAGGGACTCCTGCTCTCAGGAAGCCACTCGCACCATCCCTGTCCTTTCCCTCAGGACACCACAAAGGAGACCACACATTCCTAGGAAAAGTTTCAGTTTTAACAAAAACATTTCATCTCAACAATTCTATTTCAAGTGCATTGATCCCCTGTTGTCAGCAGGAATAGAAAACATGATTTATATCTGTCACAATCTGTCTCTTCACACACATAGGACTGTAAATATCCCCCAGCCTCACCCCTGCTCTACCACCTGTGACTTCTGCTGACTCTAAGTAGAGTGAGCAAATCTCCTTAGCTGTTTCTCAGAGGTGTCATTTCTTAACTTCATAATTCAGTTAGCAGCTTGAAAATCATTCATCCAAGGAGTACACATTAACTTGTGCTCTGCCCCCAACACACACACACACACACACACACACACACACACACACACACACACATGCATGTCTGCTTACTCCCAGTACTTCGTGTCAAACCATTGCCCTCTGTCTCATAGAAGCTGACTCTCAGAAAGCACCAATCTTCAGTGTGTCCTGTAGGTGCCTCAATCAAACTCTCCCCAATCCTGCCTGCCTGTTCTCCAGTCTCAAACAACAAATTCCAGTGTCTCAGAGATTATTCTACTTCCTTGCATAAAAGGAGACCTTCCAACCTCCTCTAGAGGTGTGCACGCATGCACGCACTTATGCACACACACATACACGTACACAATGTAAGGCGCCCATGACCCCCTTCACTCACTGCCTTGTGAAATACGCAGTGCCATATTGCTTGTCTTCAGAGTACTGACATACATAGTTTATTTAAGCAGTTTGTGGATTAAAACAGGTTCATGTAGCTGTTTGTTTGGTAAAAAGAGTCTGTTAGATTTCTGGCCACAGCAGCAAAGAGAGTGCTGAATTTTTAGGCTTTCTATAGAAGCAAATCCAGTCTACCAAACTCTGACTTCATAAAACTTATCTCCGTCCCCCAGCCTTTCTCCCTTCTGGTCCATTCTTTCATTTTGCGGTGAAAATGAGCTGTCTACACTAAATCCAGAAGCATCAATCTTCCACCTCTTTCCCACATACCCATATCAACACCCATGCCCTCTCTCCACTCTGGTTTCCTACATTGTCCCAGAATAAAGTTCGACTTTCCTGTCACGACTTACAAAGGTCATTGTTATCTGGCTCCTCTCCAGCCCCTCTCACCTCCAGTTCATCCAGCAGCACTCGGTCAAGCCCTCCTCCACTCAGGACTGCTTCCCCAGCCTCTCAAGCCTGGGCTCATGTCCCTCCTATGCGCTCGCCTCAATCAAAACACAACTTGAAGCAAGTACTATGTCCTTCTTAGCTGTCCCTCCAGCTCAGTGCTGATCTAAACAGGCTCTCAGTAATTATGGGTTGAATTAATGTCTGTGAATGAAATAAAAGGATAGGGAGGGGCCTCACTGAACTGAAAAATGTCTTGCTTAACCAAAGCCTAGAGGCTGGGTTCCCAGGAATAGCAGGGCAAGCCCATCTGAGAATTATTTATTTACAGGACATGGATATTATGAGGAAGGAAGCCAGTAATAAGTGAAATGAATTCATTATAAGGAGAAAATTATGCAAATTGGAATCAATTTAATCAATTCATTCATTCATTCAGCAAGCATTGACAGAGGAGCCACAGTGTGCCTACCACCACACTAGGTCCTAGGGATAAAAGAAAATAAGAAATAGTCCTTGCCCTTGAGAAACTCAGAATTTAGTAGGAGGAGACACATGTTTACAAAAGTTAATAATAACAGTAAAAATAAATAACACTAACAACAATAACAACTAGCTTTGTTGAGCATCCCCGACATTCTGAATCCTGTTCTAAGCATTTTACAAATATTTGGTCTCATTTTCATCTTCCGAGCACATCACTGAGCTGAGTAGGTGGGGAAAGAGAGGAAAGGCCTTGAAGTGTGGACTGCAGTGAGAGCCAAGACTGAGTGCTGGGCAGGTCCGGGTGCCTCTCAGCTTCAATTGCACCCCCCTCAGGCAGCCTTGCGTTGGCCAGTGTAGCCATCATGCAGCTGGACCTGGGGCCTACGCCAATCAATCTTGCAGTGCAGGCAGTTGCACTGGGACCTCTGCAGAGCCCGTAATTAATCTGGCTGGAAACAGAACTTATTTTTACACCTCTTCACATCACTCCCCATAGACCAGGCTTGAGCACAAAGTGAGAAAACATGAGTTGACCACAGCTGTGAAACCGTGGTAATTAGTGCAAAGTACTGAAACCTTCATTTCTGTGGCTGGAATCCCTGGCTTCCTGACCACAAGTGATTAATAACACAAATACCTACGTCCCAGTCTTCCACCTTAGTGTCCAGGAGCTGCAGCAGCCCCCCGCTTTCCTCCTGCCTAGTGACCTGTCAGCTCAAGCACTATAATGGCCTTTGGAGTCAGTAAATGGAAGGGCTCTGCTAAAAGCTTCTGCAGCCACAACCAGAGGCCAAATGATCATCAATGGAATGAAGTACAGCATCTTAGGGCTCACAGCGTGGTCCCTGAGACCATAGACTTGAAGTCAGGTCAATTGGGTTCAAATCCCAGCACCTACTTTCTATGTAACCTGGGGCAAGTGATTCATCTCCCTGAGCCTCTGTTTTCTCACCTATGACATGGAAATAACAATATTATGGAACTGTTTCTCAAACTCTCCGAAGTAAAGGACCAGCTTTCAGTTTTTGCTTTTTGTTCTTATCTTTCAAACTTAGCCTGATATTTTTGTAAAATACAATAATAATAAAATGCTTGAACAATGATCTCATGCTTAGAAGTTGCACCAATGTCAAATTGCTATAAAAATTTTTAAGTACTTATCGTCAATTTCTATACTTATTGTCATGTACAGATCATGGATCGGCCCTGATCTATAGATCACGCTCTGAGAATCAGTGTCTGGCTCAGAGCAGAGGTGAGCAAGTCTTAGCTGCTACGATTATGAGTCCCCTATACACACCAAGGTTCAGACTCACCATCACACACACAGTGTTGGTCAACTCCAAAGATACTTCTGGACTTTGTAAAGTTTCATCAAGCAAATACACTGGGAAAGAGAGAAATAGTCTTCTAACTAATTTTTTTATCTGTTTATTCATTTACTCTTCATTGGCAGGATTCAGATTAAACATAATTATTGAAATTTATTGGCATTTCTGTTTAGAATTGTTTAAGTTCTACATTTTTAGGGGTCATCTTAAGAGACTCATTTCCTTTCCTGCAGCCCACTGCATAACAAGGCTAAGTCAGCTCTAGGTGGGTTTCTGTGGGCCTGTTATGTTGGCCTGATTCTCTCCAGGGATTAAAACCCCCTGAGGGTTAGAGAAATAAACCAGACAGCCTCTATATATGGCCCCTGATTTGTTTACTTTCTCAAAGCAGGCTGGGATCCATTAGTGCAAAACCCTGATGGCATCAAACTCAAATTTTTACACATCCTATTGTCTTAAACTTAGCCCAATTAAGCAGATTATGAGCCATTTAGAGCCAGCCTGCTTTGCATACCTTGTGAAACTGCCCATCTACTAGCCATGGATCCTGTGGTGATAAAGAGCCCCAGCCACTGCTACTCTTCCGTGTTCTCTGATCCAGACGCCTGGACTTACTGCTGAGTGACATCACCTAGACACATAAGCCCCCTCTTTGACCTCATCTTCCTAGGAATTTCCTTGCCCTCTTTCCCTCCCGAGTGGTGACCTCCATGCTATAGCTCCTAGATAGTCTCATGCTGTGAGGGACTTTCCCCCCATGCAAACCTGTTAAAACACAACTCAAATAAAGCTGTGTGTGCTGCTGCCATCTCATGGTCATACCTTTTTCTTTGATGAGACCCTAAATTCCTCAAACCCCACTCAAGGAGGGGACTGTCAGGTTTTTTGTTCTTTGAACTTTGACATACAGTGCCCAAGATAGTGGTATGTAAGGCTGGCCCTGCGCACAGCTGTGGCAGAAGGAAAAATCTGTTGGTTGCACCTTCCTATTGCAAAAGGCTAGAATATGAAGTCAGCAAATCTGCCTTCAAGTTCTTATTCTTACCAGCTATGTCACCATGAGCAGGCTGTGTCCTTTCTGTGCTTTGGCTTCCTTGGAGAAAGGAGGGTTGTAACATCTACCTCACAGATTGTCATGAGAATTAAATGAATTAATGCATATGATGTGTATAACACAGTGGTGGATAAATAGTAAAGACTCAATAAATGGTTACCATCATCAATATTATCATTGTAATTTCTCCTTCTGTAAGCAGTGCCTCAACCTCCATCCCTAATATACTTCTTCATGTATTTATTCACTCTTCCAACAAACAACTAAGCACATATATGTACCTGGCTGTACCCTCTGCTAGGGACACAAAGATAAATTGATTTGGTCAGAGAAGCTCACTACTGGTCAAGGAGACAGAGGCCAGCAAACCATGGCAATGGGGTCTGAGTAGGACAGCAAGAGAGGCAAGCACAGAGGAGGTCACTCAGAGAGAAGAGTAATAGCCACTGTTGGGGGTAGAGGAATGAGAAGTAGGGAAAAGTGGAGTTGGACCATTCCTGGCCCAGCAACCATCTCAGGCCAAACCACAGAGGTGGGAGCAGATAGTAATTTGATTACCTGCACCATGACTTAAGGGCTGGGGAGAAAAGGGAACCAATTTAGTTGAAGGAGGGAGGGCATGACAAGTATTGTATGTCTTTTCCAAGAGCTTCCACTTTATCCTACAGGGCAGAGAGCCATTGATCAATTTTAGGCAGGGAATAACTTAGAGTTGTATGTGTCAGTTTATGCTGCCTCATAGCTGCTCATTTGTTTGATTGATACCTATAATTATCTTGCTAAACAGAAAATGGGTTTGGGTCAGCTTTGGTAACTCCCTTGACAATCATTTCTTTTGGCCTTAATTAAGCAGAGAAGCAGGGTGATGAGGGGAGGCTGTACGAGTAGAGTTTTAAAGCTTGTGCTTTAGAGTTAGACTTCTTACCAGATAAATATCCTTATCAACTTGTACTCATTAAATGCTAGATTTTTTTTTTAAATATATTAGTACATTGGGTTTATAAATTGGGACAGTCCCTTATTTGTCAAAATGAAGATGATGATATATCATAACCTCAATTAAAAGTCTACATATACCTCAGATAAAATATATGCAGTGCTTGACACATAGTAAGTTTTCATTTAATATTAAATACATCTTATTTAAAAATAAATACACATTATTACTAATAAACAAATTCAGCAAAGTTGCAGCATAAAAAAAAACAAACAAAAGTCATTTACATTTCTATATGCTAGTAAAGGATAATGTGAAAGAAAATTAAGAAAACAATTCCATTTACAATAACATTAAAAAGAAGAAAATACTTAGGAATTCATTTAATCAAGGAGGTAAAAAAAAACCTGAACACTGAAAACTGCAAAACCTTGCTGAAAGAAACTAAATAAGACATAAATAAATAAGATATCTCATCCAGTGTTCATAGACTGGAAAACTTAATATTGTTAAGATTCAACACTATCCAAAGCGACCTACCATTCAATGCAATCCCTATCAAAATCACAAAGATTTTTTTTTTTTTTGCAGTAAACTACATCCTAAAATTTATATGGAATCTCATGACCTCAAAGAGTCAAAATAATCTTGAAATAGAAGAACAAGGTTGAAGGACTCACACTTCCTGGTTTCAAATTTTACTGCAAACCTGCAGTAATCAAAACAGTATGGCACTGGCATAAAGACAGACATATAGACCAATGAAGTAGACTTGAGAGGCCAGAAATAAACTCTCACATATATAATCAAATGATTTTTGACAGGAGTCCCAAGATTATGAAATGAAGAAAATACAATCTTTTCAACAAATGATACTGGAAATATTGGTTACCTACATGCAAAAGAATAACATTGGATCTTTATCTAACATCATATACAAAAATTAATTCAAACTGGATAAAAAACCTAAAAGTAAGAGCATTAAAATTACGAAACTCTTAGAAGAAAATATAGAGAAAAAGTTTTATGACATTGGATTTGGCAATGGTTTCTTAGATGTGATGTCAAGGGCACAGGCAGCAAAAGAAAAAAAAAAAACAGACAAACTGGACTACACCAAAATTAAAAAATTCATGCATCAAAGGACACTATCAACAGAACGAAAAGGCAGTCTACAGACAGTGAGCAAATATTTGCTAATTATATATCTGATAAAAGATTAATATCCATAATATATAAAGAACTCCTATATTTTGCATGGTAGATATTTTTTCCATTATTTACTTTTAATCTAACTGTGTCTTATGTTTAAAGTATACCATTTATGAATGACCTATAGTGGTCTTGTTGTTTTTTTTTAAATCCTGATAATCTCTGTCTTTTAATCAGAGTGTTAATCCATTCATAATTTTAGTGGGTTGAATAGTGTTCTTACAAAATTCATGTCCACCTAGAACCTCAGAATGAACATTAAGAATCATTAGTAACCACTCACTAGAAGCTAGGAGAGAGGACTGGAACAGATTCTTTCTTTCTCAGAGTCCCCAGAAGGAACCAATGCTTTCCAGCACCTTGATTCTGCACTTCTTGCCAACTGAACTATAAGAAAATAAATTTCTATTGTTTTTAGCCACATAATTTTTGGTAATTTGTGATGCTAGTGCTAGGAAACTAATACAACATTTATTGAAATCATTGTTACAGTAAAATTGTGTCTACAATTTTACTTTTTGCTTCTATGTTTCCCATTTGTTCTTTATTTCTGTTTTCTCTTTTCCTGACATTTTTAGTTTTAATTAGTATGGTCTTTTTTAGTATTCCATTTTTTTCCTCTGTTGGCTTTTTTTTTTTTTATCTATGTGCCTTTGTTGTATATATATAAGCAGCTGTTCTAGGGATTAAAATGTGGCTTCTTAATTTATCACAGTCTATCCAGAATTAATCTTATATCACTTCATATATAATAACTAAATCTTACAACAATATTATTTCAGCAACTCCCCTCTTCTCTTTTGTGCCACTAGTTTCTGCATTTTCCTCTCCCCAAGCCTCCCATTTTCTCTCCTCATTCTTTGTTTTCCACCTTTCCCAGTGCCAGATGATCTAATGGTAAGGCCAAGTTTTAGACCCATCTTACAGACTTGAGCATATCGGTTAATGTTGGATGTTTCCATGAAGTAACTTAGAATTTATTGAAGAATTAATCTGAGGGGAGAAAAAAAATGGTGTAGATGATAGAGGCTCTGTTAATCCCTCTAACGACCAAAGCTGTGACAAAAACGAGGAGCAGTAGCAAGGAAAAATCGCCTGGGATCTAGAGGAACAAGCCATACAACTAGGGAGAAATCCAAAAAATCACCTTGCAATGGCAGAAAGTAGGAGGAGCGAGGACGCGGGGCTCCCTGATCCGGAGCAGCTGAGTGAGACGGAGGCTATGGCAGTAGCAGTGGCAGAAGGCTCTTAAAGGGGCTGCTACCACTAGTGGTTTTTTATGGTGACAGACCTGCTCACTCTGAGCACCAGTGCCGATTTGGCTGTGCTCAGGGGGCACCAGGGACTTACAGGGAGACATTGTTGGAGTGAGGGCCGAGGTGACACTTGCTATATACAGAAGTGCCCGGCAGTATCCATTGTTCCCTGTTGAGCCCTTCCCACTCCCAGTGCGTGGACACAGCACCACCATAGCCAGGATGTCATCAAACTGGATAACAGAGGTCGCTCCACCCAGAGGATTTCCTGAAAGCCCACCTCCCCCAACTTGCGGCTCCACCCAAGCCACATCCTGGTATAGCCTCAGCGAGTCAGGTGCTCCTTGCTGAGCAGCACCTAGACTCACACTGGAGGCAGCTGGCCTCGGTTTCTGGTTTGACCTTTTGAGGCAACTATAAGCACAGCATCTGTGGATTACTCGCTGAATCTTAACAGGTGGCCCTGGAGGGGTAGAGGCTGGGGCTAAGGTTTGCCAGCAGCTGAACGCCTCTCTGGACTGTGCCTCTGACACCTACTTCACAAATCCACACTAATAAGACCAGGAGACTAAGAAGTTTTGCTTAGTACATAGAAACAGACATGGAAAGGCAGCTAAAATGAGAAGACAAAGAAGCAGAAATCATATGCGAGAAGAGAACAGAGATCCAGATATAATGGAGTCAAGTAATCTAACAGATGCAGAGTTCAAAACATTGGTTATAAATATGCTCAGTGAACTTTTGGGAAGTGTAGAGAACTTCAACAAAGAGATAAAAAAAAAACATAAAAATGGAAATGAAAATTGTAAAAGGGAAGCAGTCTGAAATGGAGAACATATTATCTGAAATGAGAAGTATATTAAATAGAATAAACAAAGGAATAAACAAAGTGAATAAAGAAGAGGATCAAATGCCCTATCTAAAAGACAGTAAAGCCAATCAGAACACTCAATCAGAATGGCAAGAAAAAAAGATGCCAAGACTATAAAAATAATTTAATAAGGATATGGAACACTATTAAGACTTCAAATATTCCTTTGATTGGCGTAACTAAAGAAAATCAAGATGTTGAACAGCTGTTTGAAGAAATAATGATGGAAAACTTCACTAACCTGGTGAAGGAAATGGACATAAAACCCCAGGAAGCGCAGAGAATTCCAAAAATCAGGGATCCAAAGAGGCCCACACCAAGACACATCATAATTAAAATGCCGAAGTTAAATACAAAGAAAGAATATTAAAAGCAACAAGAGAAAAACAGATAGTTTACTTATAAGAGAAAACCCATACGACTGGCAGCTGATTTCTCAAAAGAAACTATGCAGGACAGAAGGGCTTGGCAAAAAATATTTGACAGGATGAAGACCCAGGATCTACAACCAAGAATAATTTATCCAGCAAAGCTATCATTTAGAATTGAAGGACAGATAAAGATTTTCCCAGACAAAAATAAGCCAAAGGAATTTATTACCACTAAGCCAGTATTACAAGAAATGATGCAGGAACTTCTTTAAGGAAAAAAAAAATGTATCAAAAACAGGAACGAAGAATGGTAACAACTACATTCCTATCAATAAGTACCACAAGTGGAAAAGAATTAAGTGCTCCAACCAAAAGATCGAGTGGCCGAAAGAATAAGAAAACAAGACCCCTGCATATGAAAAGGGAGGGGATGAAAAAAGATGTTGCTTTGATGGACCTCGAAGTTATTTAAGTCAGACAGATAAAGATAAACACTATATGATTTCACTTATATGCAGAATCTAAGGGATAAAAAGAACAAACTAATCACAATCAGACTCACAAATATAGTGGACAATATGGTGTCAGACTGAGGGGAGGGGGGTTAGGGGGCTGAAAGAATGGGGTGAAGGGTTAAAGAAGTACAAATTAGTAGCTGATGGATGGTCACAAGGAATGGGGAGCACAGCATAGGGAAAGAAATTAGCATTAATACCTTGGCTAAGTGGAGGAGCGATAGGGGAGGGAGGGTGCAATTGGAGGGATCATTTTATGAATGTACTGTATACTTGAAACTAAATAAAAATAGTAATAAATAACATTTATTAAAAAATAAATAATAAATAATAAATAGTAATAAAGAATATATATAATCCTAAAAAGAAAAGAATTAATCTGTTTAGAGAAAAGTATGCTTATAGAAGCATCACCAGAACTCAAATTGATAGAACTTGGAAGTACTAATTGAAACAGTCAAACTTGGAGCACAAGGACAGAAAAAAGTGTAAGTGTAGCCTACTGAGGGGTAAGTGCTGGGAGCTGGAGCTGGAGGCCAACTAGGCCTAATGACACAAAGCCCTGTGGGCTCCGCCATAAGAAGCTTGGATTTTATTAAACCCACTAATGGAAATTAAGAGATATGACATGATTATGTTCAAAAAGATCACTCCGACTGAGCTGTGAGGAGTCTGGCTTGTAGCAGAGTAAAAATGGAAGTAGAGAGGCAAGTTAAGAGGCTGTTGCCCTCATCCAGGAACAGCTGATAAGAAAGACTGATTTCTCTGAACTTCCCTGAAAGTAAATTGTTTTAAAACTCCATTTCTCTGAATCTGTATGTGTGTTTAATAAGGGAGCAGTCTTAGACCATGAGATGAAAGAAATGGCCTGTTTGCACCACAGCTGCAGAGCCAGCTGTCAGATGTAATAAATTGCATTTACCTGAAGGGCCGAAGGGAAGTGGCTGGATGGAAGCAGCGATTAGCTACTTAGAAAGGCTTATTCTCTCCACCCTGTGACCCCTCCAGTTGACTTGGGCACGGTTAAAGTGAATGAGAGTAAATATTATGCCTTCTATGGGTTGCCTTGGCAATAGCTACTTCCAGCTTTTCTAAAGTCAAGTCACTCCTGTTCCAAGTTGGAAAAGCAATCCTTAAAGTGTTTGGCTAAGATGCAAACTGTTACCAAAGCACTGGGAAAGCTTTACTGATTGTTTGCAGGAAAACCCTGCCTCTTTGAAGATTTGCTGACCTCTTTTTCAAACGTCAAAAAAAGTAGCCCCAGGCATTTCCCCTTCAGGAACACTTTTCAAGGGGCCTCACTCCCAGGTAGAAGCCGAAGGGCAAAGGGAAGTGTGGAGTGAA
Organism: Eidolon dupreanum; assembly: GCA_028627145.1. Classification (NCBI taxonomy): domain Eukaryota; kingdom Metazoa; phylum Chordata; class Mammalia; order Chiroptera; family Pteropodidae; genus Eidolon; species Eidolon dupreanum. Next base: position 65,745,504 of record CM053510.1, on the reverse strand, counting down.
TGAGTCAGCCTGCCCACTCCAAGGATTAGGGGAAGTAGTAATCTGTCTAACAGAAACTGTCCTGCCATTCTCCACTTCCAGACTCTGCTCCCACAGTGTACCTATCAACAGAAGCAATCTGTCAGTCTGGGTGATCCCCCACTGTATCCCAGAGCAGAGGTGTGGGCAGTATGCTTCATACCAACCATCAGGGGTGGGCAGAGCTGGTTCCTTGCTGCTTGTAAACACAGGATGTGGTAAAACAGACCAGCACTGCGTACAAATAATTGAGAATCTACTATTATGCAACACTTATTGTGGAATGTGCTGAGATCAAGTGGTTAACAAAATTATGTCTGCTTTCCTAGAGCTTACTTTCCACTGGAGGACCTATAAAGAGACAGTGACCCAGAAACAAATGATCTTGCACCAGCTCCTATTCTTCATATTACTCCTCCCTGCAGATGGAGTCACCATATCATGCTCTTCTCTGACTCAGCTGGGGCGGGGTGGAGGTTTCACCTGATCCTCACGTCCCCAAACACTGATGGACCATTGCCTTGAGTAAACTGCCCAGAACCAGAAAGCCACTATCCACCTGATTTTCAGCCTCTCCCTTTATTGTGTCTCCCTGCTGAATTTAATTTCCATAGTGCCAACAGTAGGCCAGCTTCCCTCCCAGTTTTCCAAGCCCTTTGGCCTACCTGGTTGCCATGGGAACTAGTACAGTCAGTGCGTCCACCTCCATCCCATCATTACTGTTTCTCCCTGGTTGGGATGAAGTTCAGGCCTCAACATGCTTCCTGCTTGAGCCTACATTAAAATAGTTCTGGCTCTTCAATATGGTTGATTCACACTAGGCCATGTATTTCTTTTCCCTTTCCCCTGGTTGTCAAAAAAAAAAAAAAGTTAATTTGACTAGAATTTTCTTTCTCAACAATATTTTCTCTCTAAATAAAACTTAAATCTAACCATCATCTCCCAGGCAGTGGATTTCAAATCTAACTACACATTAGGATCACCTGAGAAATATTATAAAAACACTGAGGCTTTTACCCTACCTCAGACTTGTTAATTCAGAATCAGCCTCACTGAAAGCTCCCCAGGAAATCTAATGTGCAGCAAAGCTTGAGAACCACTTCCCAAGGAGACTGTGTCACAGTTGAGATAAGTGAGGGTGAGGACTGGCAGGATACTGGGCCAGGAACAATCCCTGGATTACCAATGTAGATAAGGACAGTCAATGGGTCAAAAATTAGCAGCAAAATCAACCAGAGCCTGATTTTCCTGACAGGAAATATACACAGCTTTGCTCTGCTATTCATTTCTTTTGGTAAAGATTTGCAGAAATCCAAGTCTGAGGAATAACTGAGTTCTATACTTGCAAGTCCTAGCAGAAAACAGAGCTGGGCCAGTGTCCGCATGGACCAGGAAGCTCTAGAAGGTGCATACAGATGCAGAGAAGAGGAAAGAAAATCTCTCCATCCTTCCCCATGTTCCCCAAACTCCACCAGCCTGGAGACCAGTGGGTTCCCAGATGTTACATTGGTTTCACTTTAAATCTGAACTTTAGAGGTATATGACCTCAGTGGTCATGTGGCTCAATCATTCTCAAAACTGGCTGCACATTAAATAATTTTAAAAACTAGAAATGAGAGAAAAATCTCCAATTTCCACCCCCAGACCAACTAAAACAAAAACTATAGAGTGAAGCCCAAGCAACTATGCTTTTAAAAAGTGCTCAGGTGATTCTAATGTGCGAATCCCTTCTCATCCAGCCCTCTCAACTAGATGAGAAAACCACAGCCCAATGGATTAGAAAATGAAAAGCATTCAACCAGTTATATGAGCCATTTTGGAAGAAATCAAATCAGATCCAAATCATGCACGATACGCCAAAATGAATTCTAGAAATTTAAGTGTAAAAAAACTCACTCCTTATAAAATATAGGGAAAAAAATGTGAATATTTATCTGTTAAAAAATTATAAAGAAATGCTCACCTACTTTAATCAGAAAAAGAAATGTGACTTCATGCCACATTGAAATGTTTCTTTCCATATAATAGATAAATAGGATTTTTAAATGATGACCATTAAATGGGTAAGACAGATAATCTCACACTATATTTCTCTTCTTTTGTGAATTGTCAGTTCATGTCCTCTCATATATCGTTGGCGGGGGGGAATATTCATTGTTAAGTTCTTTGAGAGAAATTTGAAAATCGCTATCAAAAACTTTGAAAATGTTTTAACAAGAGAATGTTCTATTAGTCAGGCTTCTCCACAGAAATGCAATTGATAAAATGTGTATCTATATCTATATTTATCTATATCTACATCTATAGCTAGATAGATAGATGTAGATAGAAGTAAAGATTTATTTTAATGAATTGGTTCATGCAATTATGAAGACTGGTAAGGCTAAAATCTATAGGGTGGGCCTGCAGTCCGGAGACCTAGAGAAAAGCCAATGCTACAGTTCAAGTTCAAAGGTCATCAGTCTGGAGATCCAGGAAAGAGCCAGGGGTTGCAGCTCAAGTCCAAAGCCATCTGCAGCAGCAATTATGTAATGAATATAAAGTGCCTGGTACCTAGCAAGTGCTTAATAAATGATAGCTGTTTTTATTATCTTCATTCATAGATTCCTTTTTTGGTATTCTGCTCTAAGGAAATAACCTGAAATATGAAAAATGTGTTTATTGCTATACTATTCATAATTCCTTCTTGCTTAGGGGAGGTCAGTCATTTTTTCTCTATTTAAGCTTTCAACTGATTGGATGAGGCCCTACACATTAAGAAGGGAAATCTGCTTTAGTCAAAGTCCACCAGTTTAAATGTAAATCTCACACAAAAACACCCTCACAGAAACATCCAGAATAATGTTTGTCCAAATACCTGGGCACTGTGGTCCAACCAAGTTCACACATAAAATTAAGCATCAGAAATGTATTTTAGAATTAGACCAATCAGCATTTGAATCCTAATTTTGCCAGTTAATTGCTGTGTGATTCTCTGAGCCTTTCTTTATCTATCAAATACAAATAATAATAAAAAAATCTTGTAGAATTATAAGAATTAAATTATGTAATGAATATAAAGTACCTGGCACATAGTAAGTGCTTAATAAATGATAGCCATTTTTAGTATCTTCACTCATAGATTCCTCTTTTGATATTCTATACTAAGGAAATAACTTGAAATATGAAAAAAGTTTTTATTGATGTACAATTCATAACACTGAAAAACAGGAAATAATCTAAATGTTCAACCATAGAAGAATGGCGAAGGAAACTACAGTAGGAGAAAATATTAAGCAACCATTAAAACTGATGATTGCAAAGTATTCTCATCGCTATAGGAAAATACTCATGTTATATAAAGCAATGAAAGCAGGAAACTAAAGTCATATATAATGTATGTACTCAACCATGTGAAAAAGAACAATAAAATATCACTAAAAGAAAATACTCCAAAATATTGTTTTACTATTTCTTTTTCTATATCTTCCAATTCGACGATGAGCTTTCACATTTTAATAATTAAATAAAATTAAAATAATTTTGTTTAAAAACAAACAGCTTCATATTGCCCTCAGTGATACTTCTCTTCAGCATTGTGGCAGAATAGTGACCAGGAACACCCTCTCCCCAGCCGGGACCTTCTCACTCCAGCTGGGCCTGAGCTGCTCATGGGCAAACACAGTAAGTGCATCCCAGCCTGGATGCCAGACTTCTTCAGATAGTTTACAGCCAGGCTACCTCATAGAAATGCTCCAAATAATTTTTCATCAGTTGGTTCTCTCATGGAGTCAGGCCACCTACCCTGCAGCCTATATAATGGTAGCTCTATATTCTTTATTTCTTGAGCAAAAGTGAAAGAGTGCCCATGGACATTAGGGCTATCTCCTGGTTCCTGGCTTAGAGGTTCATTTAACAGACAGAAGTTAGATATGCTAAGTCCCTGGCAGAACATGCATCTACAGGGCCTATGTGCTGTATCCACAGTACTTAGTATGACTAAGAGAGACACCCAGCTAAAATTACCAATCCCTCCAGATGACAATGGATTGACTGACCAGAGATCCAGCATCCAAGAGCTGAAATAACTCCTTACATTGCCTCATCTCATGAAGTGCATGTGATTAGCAAAACAAATTACTCACCCCAGAAATCACAGAGCAAGAGAAGATCAGGGAAGGAGGAAAAGAGGAAGGTTGCCTTTTCCCTGCAATAAAATATGCATAACTCAAGCATAAATGAGGATCAAAATTTTGTCAGTGTGGCAAAAAATGCTTGAGATATAAGATCAGGAAATGGTTTGTGCAGCTTATTAATAATTTAATCCTGTTGCAGAAATGTTGCAAATATCAGACCTGCAAGAAACCAAGCAGCAATCGGAGAGTTGAAGAACTAAGGTTTATTACGCCAGCGGTCCCAGAAGAGCTAGTGTTCTAAAGATCTGGGCTCTAAGCTTAGTGGCAGCTTTACTTTTATAGAGCTTAGTTGGCATAGGCCGATTGGTTAATTTGTCCTCAGGTGGTTACAGAGCATGAGAGTTGCTATGGGTTACAGGCAGTTACATTTGTTATTTAAACAGAACAAGCAAAAGGGAGGATGAGTCTTTAGTTAATTTTGAGGTCACCCTGCCCTACGGCCTATGTGGCAAGCATATCTACAGAAGCAGAACAAAGAGCTGGTTATAAGGTTAGCCTTTTGAGTGAAAATTCCTCTTCAATCCTGGTCTCTAGAATTATCATCATGAGTGAGCAATACCCTTGCCCACAGGCACAGGCCTAGAGCCAAGGAGAAATGTGAGAATGGACAGCATAGCATAACTATGCCTCTGCCTCAGGAGTCTTCACATAAGATGGCATCAGAACTCTTTCTCTGCTAGCAGACGGTGGCAGCAGAGGCGTGTTGCAGCCATGGCCAAGATTAAGGCTCAAGACCTTGGTAGCAAGAAGGAGGAGCTGCTGAAACAGCTGGATGGCCTAAAGGTGGAGCTGTCCCAGCTGCGTGCCACCAGTGACAGGTGGTGCGGCTTCCAAGCTCTCCAAGACCCAAGTTGTTCGCAAATTCATCACCTGTGTTCTAACCATCATTAACCAAACACAGAAAGAGAATCTCTGGAAATTCTATAAGGGCAAGAAGTACAAGCCCCTAAATCTGCAGCCCAAGAAAACATGCGCCACGCACCGCGGGCTCAACAAGCATGAAGAGAATCTGAAGACCAAGAAGGGCAGCGAAAGGAGTGGCTATACCCACTGCGGATATATGTGGTCGAGGCCTGAGCACTGTGGAATCAATAAAGCACAAAGTGACTGGGAGAACAAAAAAGATGGCACCAGAGCAATTGTCAGCAATAGGATTGTTGGACATGGCCACATGAGAGTGGGGCATATCAGTGAATGCTTCTCGCTCCAGGTACAAAAGGAAAGCAAACATTTCCTGGGCATTTCCCATCTTCCCTACAGTATCTTCTTCAACTTTCATATATCTCTTTGTTTATCCTCTCCCCTCCCTTTCCAGCATATTCTTCCCCCCTGGGTTGCATTGTGCTGCTTCCTGCTAAGGGCTCGGCTAGATAAGAGGTTAACTAATAAAAATATGTAGTGTGTACAGAGCCTTTGCAGTGATAGTCACTGTAACTAAAGGATTCTTTGGAGAAAAAAAAAAATCAAAAAAACTTTTCTCCATTTTGAAAGATGATACTGTTAACATTTCTGTATAATCTATTTCATTTTTTACTCTGTGCATAACTTTCATGTGAACTTTCGAATATAGCTGAGATGACACTGAATGAATGATTATGAAACCTGCTCTACTTTCATTTAACAAGAATTTTCCCCAAAATTACTATAGACTCACAGGAAGAATCATTTTTTAAGATACATACAGTATTCCACTGAGAAGATGGACCACAATGTACTTAACTCCTTCTTTATTGTCATGCAATAGTCCCCCCCTTATTTATGGTTTTAGTTACCAGTGGTCAACCATGGTTCGAAAATATTACATGAAAAATTTCGGGAATAAACAATTCCTAAGTTTGCAATTTCCCATAATTCTAAGTAACATGATGAAATCTCACAAGTCCTGCTCCTTCTCACCCAGGACGTGAATCATCCCTTTGTCCAACATGTCCATGATGTAGACGCTTCCCACCCATTAGTCACCTAGTAGCCGTCTTGGTTATCAGGTGGACCGTTGCCCTATAGCAGTGCTTGTGTTCAAGTCACCCTTATTTTTACTTAATGATGGCCTCAAAGTGCAAGAATAGTGATGCTGGCAGTTTGTATATGCCAAAGAGAAATCGTAAAATGTTTCCTTTAAGTGAAAAGATGAGTACAATACAATAAGATATTCTGAGAGAAACTGTGTAGTTGTGGCCAAGTGGTTAAGGCAATGGACTAGATATTTTGAGAGAGACAGAGAGATCATATTCACATAACTTTTATCACAGGATATGTAATAAATATTCTATTTTCTTATTTTTATTGTTGTTAATCTCTTACTGTGCATAATTTATAAATGAAACTTTATCATAGATGAGAATATAAAGGAAAAAACAGTATATATAGAGTTCGGGATTATCTGTGATTTTGGGCATCCACTGGGGGTCTTGGAATATATCCCCTGTGGATGAGCAGAGATGACTGTAATTCCTCTTAAGGGAGGAATTGTCTGAACTTAGAAAAGTGATTTTAAGTCCTAGAATAATAACAGCTAGCATGTATTGAATACTGACTATATGCTAAATTTTATTCTAAGTGTTATATAGTTAATAACTCATATGGCCCTCAAATCTTATAGGAAGCATATGTACTACTGATTTCATTGCCATTTTGTAAGTAAGGAAACAGATATAGGGATGGTGAGTAGCTTGCTGAAGCTCCTAGCTAGAAAATGGCAGAGCAGACCTTGTGAATCCATGCACTTTGGCTCCAGAACCTGGCATCTGAACCACCAAGTTCTGAATAAATGATAAGCAAAGGGCTGAGATCTGAGCTAGAGTCACAGTTCAGAGTTCAGGGATGAGGGCAGAAATGCTCAGCACCAGACAAGGAAAGAAATTTACCATTGAAGCAAGAGAAGGTGGGTGGGGAAAAATAATGGAGAGGAGGAGAAAAGAGTCAAAAAATGATGTGGGAAAGACCAAGAGAAGAGCTCACCCATGATGGGGAGCCTAAAATAGGACTTTGGAGAGCAGAAACGTCTACACTGGGTTTTCAACAACAGCTTTATTGAGGTATAATTGACAAACTGTACATATTTAAAGTATACTATCTGATAAGTTGAAACCATCACCCCAGTCAAGACAGTGAACAAATCCATTACCCCCAAAGTGTCCTCATACCACTTTATAATCCCCCATAACCCCTGTCTACCCAGGCAACCACCGATCTTAGTCACTACAGATTAGTTTGCATTTTCTAGAATTTCATGTAAATGAAATATGTACTATTTTTCTGTCTGGTGTCTTTCATTCAGTGTAATTAATTTAAGGTTTATTCATGTTTTAGTGTGTCAAGTTTACTCCTTTTCATTTCTGAGAAGCATTCCATTGTATCAATATATCAAATGTGTTTATCCATTCACCTGTTGATGGACATTTAGGTTGCTTCCAGTTTGTGGCTATCATAAGTAAAGCTGCTCTGAAGAGTCCTGCTTGTCTCTGTATGGAAAAAGCGTTTTCATTCCACTAGGAGTGGCTGGGTTATATTTTAAGTATATGTCTAACTTTTTAAGAAGTTATTTTCCAAAATGTTTGTAGCAGAAATGTATGAGATTTCTCATTCCTCCACATCCTTGCTAACACTTGTATCATCAGTTGTTTTAATTTTTAACATTCTAAAGAAATGTAGAAGTATTTCATTGTGCTTTTAATTAGTATTTCTCTGATAACAAATTATATTGAACATCTTTTCATGGACTTGTTTATCATATATGTGTCTTCCTTGATGAAGTGCCCATTAAAATATTTCCCTGCTTTTCTTATTGAATTTAATTATTCAGTTTTCAGTTATTTATATTTGGACACAAGTCCTTTATCAGATATGTCATCTGCAGATATTTGTTTCCAGTCTGTGGTGTGACTTTTCATTTTTTTAACAGTGTCTTTTGAAGAAAATTTCTTAATTTTGATGGAGTCCAATTTATTTATTTATTTTTTCTATTATGGACCATGCTTTTGGTGTCATAGCTAAAAAAATCTTTTCCTAACCTAAGGTCACAAAGATATTACCTTACCTTTTCTTCTAGAAGTTTTATACTAGGTGTTACATTTAGATCTATAATCCATTTTGAGTTCATTTTTACACATGGGGCAAGTACGGATCACTGATCATATTTTCCATATGGATACCAAACATTTCAGCACCGTTTGCTGAATAACCGTCTTTCTTCTGCTGAATTCCCGTTGTACTTTTGTCAAAATCATTTGACCATGTATATGTGAGTCCATTTCTGAATCTTCTATTCTGTTTCATTGACCCATATAACTATCTTTATACCAATATCAGAATGTCTTGATTACTGTATTTTATAATATATCTTGAAGTATAAGTCTTCGAACTTTGTTCTTACTCTTGAAATTGTTTTGGCTACTCTAGGTCCTTTGCATTTCCATATACATGTTAGAACCGTCTTGTCAATTTCTACCAAAAGAAAAAAAGCCTCTTGAAATTTTGATTGATAGTGTGTTGAATCCACAGATCAGTTTGGGGAAACTTTGCATTTTAAAAATATTGAATCGTCCAATCCACAAAATTTGTGTATATCTCTCCAAAAAAAATGAATTTTCGAAACGTTATTTGGTGTGTGCTAACTTCAGTATCCAGTTCTTCAGTAAAGTCATACAGTTACAAATATATGCTTATAAATGTGTTGTGGAGTTTATATGTGTATGTGTTTGGAAACTGTTGAAAAGGCTGAGTTTCACGTTTTGATGAACATAGTAAGGGCCAAAGCAACATGTGCGAAACCAAGAACACAGGGCTATGGAAGGGTGAGTCCCTAAGAATTGGTAGAAATTTGACAGTGGACCTCCACAGGCAGTAAAATTGATGTTATTGTGTTATGTTAATCTGTTATGGAAAGATATTCCTGAAATTTCGGGGCCCAAAGCACTTCTGGTGACATCTAGATCACAGACTGAAAACCCCTTCCAGGAAAAAGGCCCCTCACCCTCCCACATTAGATATGGCCCACTCCTATCAGAGGAATAAAAGAAAAAGGTCAGCCTCAGCACTTTAAAAAAATCTGTTCACCAACACCCCTACCCCCCATGACGTGAGGCTCTATAGCATTGGATTGCAATTCATTTTCCTAGCAACTAATGACATGTGTGCACTCAGCCACCCTATAATCGTTTGAAAGGTCACTATGGGTTAGAGAAGTGTTTTTTGTTCTGTATTTCTTCCTTTCCTTTTTTCCTTCTTTTTAAATTTCAGTTCCCTTTTGATAAATGGATAAATGTAAAAGTCTTTCTTACATCTCCCTAACCACTCTCCCTCCAAGATTCTGCTATGCCCTCTAGAATGGGCTCCTCTCACTTAACTTCTCACTTACCATCCACATAAAGTTGAGGCATTCGGTTGAAAGTTCACCTATCTCTACTTGCTTCTTAATCTTTAGAAAAGACTGTTCACTTCTGAGAGTTGCTAAATCTTTCCCTGTCAGCACTGTTTTATGTGGCCAGTCTCAATCCCACAATTTCTCAATCAGCCAGGGTAAAGTCTGGAATTGTCCTTAGGACACGGATTCTATTTTATTTTCAGTAGTTCCTTTGCTAGCTGAGGAACTTTCTGCAGCTACAACCTTCCTTGTTTCATTAGGATTTAAGTAACAGAATGACAAGATGCATCCTCCAGCTGGGACTTGGAATCCAACCACAACAGAGGAGTGAAGTGAGCATATAAACTACAGCCTCCAAAAAGAGAACTATCTTAGCTTATTTTCATGATCCTTTCCTTCTAAGAATGATTTTGGTTACTTGCAAAGGGAAAGCATTCTTCTTGCCCTGAGCCTTGTACAGAATAGCATTCCTTTAGGACAAGGGCCCTGGTGTTCCCTCAAAGTCCTTCCAGGATCTTATTCAGGAGGAACTGATAACTAACCTACAGAATTAGGAAGTTGCAGCTCGACCATATTTCCTTTTTACACAAGGATTGCTCTTTGGAGCAGTGGTGAGCCAATCTATTTAGAGCTAACTGCTTAAGTAGCAAAGTGGGAGAAAAGAAAAACTCAATCAACACATTATCTAAAGGAAAATACTCAGGACAGTTTTCTGCTCACCAGAGAATTCAGGCTATTTTAGAATTCTCTCAGATTTGAAATGTGAAGAACTTTTCACAAGTTAGCCGAAAGGATAGCCTAGTGTGACAAGACCAAGTGATAATTTAGTCAAAATGGTTGTGGATTTTTTGTTTTGTTTTTTGATTTTGTTTTTTTTTTGTATGGTTGTTGTTGTTTTTGTTTTTTGCCATTCTGCTTAAAAGCTCATTGTTGTTACTTAAAGGAAACCAGTTCTAAAGAGGTCTCAGCGGCCCTGAAACAGTCCCAAGAGCATCCTGGTTTTTTTCTAAGCAGTTGTGGCAGTGTGCTATGTTGGACAGTTCTACGTCTGGAAACAGGTTTATACATGAGAGTCTGGCTTGGCTGTGGCCCGGAAGAGTCACCCCAGGCATCCTTATCCAATTTATCTGCACAAGAGGCAAAAGACATAATTTCCTATTATGCCGTCAGACAGCCTTCTCACTTGGTGAGCAGAGTGCTTAGCCTCATTCTTTCTTTCACTCTAGCTCCGCCTGCAGCCTAAACATAAACAGTATCAGCTCAACAGTGGGCTCAGCAGGGTGGTTCGGAAGTTGAAAAATAAGACTGGCAACAACAGGCAAGGTGTTCAACTGTGTTTCCTGTCCAGAACCAAGATTGTTTACTTAGACGGGAGTAATTCCAGATGTGGTGAAGCTACTAAAATGTTATAAAATACATTGACAGATGAAGTTATAGTCTATCTAGATTTTGCTTGAAAATAACCAGGTACGTGGGTGGAAAAGGGGTACAGGGGTGGGGGAAGGGTGAGGTCATAGATGAAACAGTGACCACTAGTCGTTAATACTTGATAAAACTGGATGATGGGTATATGAGGGTAATATTCTTCTTATAGGATGGGTGTGTGGCTCATACAAGCTAATGGATGTAAAGTACTGAGCTTATAGTAAGTACTCAATAAATAGTAGCTGTTATCCCCACTTTACATTTGAAGGTCAGAAGTTAAGTAACTTGCCTGAGGTCACAATTCTATGAAGTTGTAGAGCTAGGTCTCTACATACCTCTCTGTCAAAAGCCTATGCTCTCAGATACTCTCCTATTTAATATATACTGTACCAAGGGCCTAGCAGAGTGCTGGCTTGGCACAAACTACAGTTAACCACTAGATGACACCCACTGTATTAAGCACTTTGTATCAATTACTATAACAGCCCTATGATATAAATACTACTAGTATAGCCATTTTATAAATGAGGGGACTGAAAGCATAGAGGATTTGAGCATTCTGCTCAAGAAAGAAGTCAGTAGGGGTGGAACCAGGAATGGGACCCTGACACTCTGACTATAGAATCTGCCCTCCTAACCATGGTGCCCTCCTCACCGAATCAGTGCTAACTCTGGGTTAGGCTGTGTGCAGAGCCATTTAAGGGGAGGGTAGATAATGGAGACGGCCCTGGTGAACCTTGGGCTGTCTTCAATAACTACCAACAAAAACTGAGTTTACAATCAGCACCTATTCCCTTCTCAAAACTTTTCTTACTCCATCACTTAGGCAACTTTCCCTGACATTCTCCTCTTTGTATCTCTCCTTCCTCTACCTTTTTTCAGTTTCCGTGCTTTTCTCCCAGTTGACTCTCCTTTCAAAGTTGCATTTGCTTAATCCTCCCTCCACTAAGAGCCCTGAGTGGACCTGAGCCTGGTTACAAAGTCAAATTTCTTAACGATTTATTCAGCGAACATTTGAGTCACTGACACAGAACGAGGTGTTAGGGGTTACAGATATGAAGGACCTGGCTCTCAAGGAGCTCACAGTCTAGTGTCTGCAGACAGTTATTGAGCACCTGCCATGTGCCAGGTCCTCTTGTAGGACTTTTGGATGGCGCATACATGAATGTAAAACAGGCAAGTTCCCTTGCATTCAAATTGACGAGTATAAGGTAGAGCTGAAATAAAGAAAGCGGGACATGGGATAGTGGCAGGTAAACCAGTAACTGAAATAAATCTTGATAGGTGCTGTTCCTGTGTTCAGAGCAAGAGAAGGGCAGTCGGAAATACAAGGAAGTGATACCTGAACTGAATCTTAAAGCACAGGAGACCTTGTAAGGAAAGTGCAGAGCCACAAGCAAAGGCCTGGAGTCATGCAACAAGGTGGTACATATGGGTGTTATGTTTGAAACCAAAAGTGTGAGCAAAGATGAGACTTAAGCAAGGTCATAGAAAGCCTTGTGTGTAGTTAGTTCTAAGGGGCCCGGACTCTATCCTGTTGACCTTTATTTCCTAAACTTGCCTGATAAGAATTGCCCAGGGTGCTCTTAAAAACTGTTTTCCAAGTTCTAAACCAGGACTGCTGCATCAGTCTTCAGAGGAAAGGCTTTGAATGAGCCCTTTTAACAAGCCCTCAGGTGTTTTTAATGAACAGACAAGTTCGGAAACAGCCCAGAGGTGACTAGAGCAATGGGAACTACTTCTAGACTAGTTCTTACCTGAATTTGAGTATCCTCATCCCTCCCCTTGGGGAACTCACTGAACCTCCATGAAGTGTCTTTCAGTAGAGGTTGGTATGCTGACCTGGCCTTCGGACTTCCAGACTCATGAGCTAATAAGGCTGTGCATGATCTTTGCTACCAGAAGCATTGCTACAGATTAGTATATTTCTACAGGCAGAAATCAAACAGTGGACATAGAAGAAAAGGAATATATTTTGTTTCTCCTTTTCACTGTTTTTTATTCTCAATTAGGTTATAAGAACTTGTGTTTGCAGCATGCACTAGATGTAAGCGTACTGAACACTGCAATGATAAAAGAGGTAGAAGAGAGGCTGAATCCTAGAAGATGGGTTACAGTGGTGAACAGAAATTTTTATGGGTCAGAAAATGTAGCCATTTTGGCACCTGTATTAGAACATGCTTTGATGAAGAGACAAACAATATCTCCTCCTCCTAGCATTCTCAGGAGTGCTGGCAAAAGCTTCCTCAGAGAGAGCAAGTGGTTAGTGATTTGACAATACAGATTCTATACATGCTACACGTAAGTGGTCTAGGGATTAGGTTTCATAATACCAAGTTAGGGTTGCTAAAGCTTCCCATGATGGAAAAATGCTCTCGAAATTCAGTATCTTGGCTTCGAACTGTTCAGAAAGGATTAGTGAGAAATGCTATTGCAGTTCATGGTTGATACAAAGAAAAGATGGGGGGAGGAGAGAAGAGAGAAAAGAGAGAGACAATACCAAAAAATGAAAACTCATTTTAGCTCTTCTATTAAAGCCAGATGTATTTTAGGTCCTGTTTCTAGGCAACTGCATAATGGTAATATTCTCAAATCCTTTCTTTTTAAAGAACCACAACTGTCAGAATAAGTAAAGGTCAGAAGGTAATTATAAAATAATAAGGATGACATATGAGAGGCAGGATCACTCCAGCATCACTTGGGAAGCAGTGACAGTTTGCTTTCATTTTCAGAAACTCTTAAGATCTTCCTTGGGGCACCTTGCTATGGCCCTTTGGCAAGACTGACACAATCAAACTTGATCAAGACATTGACATTTAATCTAACCATTCTATCATCACACCTCTCAAATCATCCACTGGGGACTGATGATGCTCCAGTGTGCATAACCCCTCCACTAGTTGTTGAGGAAGAATCAATAAAGAACTTTTTAACTGGAAATTGCCTTTAAAGAGCAGTCCAACAGGCTCAATATACAGATAAGGAAACTGAACCCAGAGGCAGGAGGGGAAAACAAGGAGAGAAGGAAACTAAAATCTATGAAGTACTTACATGTGCCTACTTTAGGTTCTCTAAAGGTGGAGAGGTCTTCTACCTAGTGTTGACTTTGTTATTGTATGTGTGACCCTGGGACAAAGAAGGAAATTAACATTTACTGAGTTACTTAAGTACTTTGCTAGGCCCTTTTTTACCATTCGATTTTCACAATAATTGTATAGGGTTTATAGGTATCATTCCTGTAAGGAAGAAGTCAGGGCTTACAATGGTTGTCTTCCTGGCTCCCCCACTTAATGCATATTTGACCTCAAAGTTTTAGTACTCACCTGCAAAATCATGATAATTTTCTGACTACACACCTTGCAAGGTACTTTATAAGATTAAATGAGGTAGTTTATGTGAACATGTAGCACAGAAAGCCACACGTGTGCATACATCGGAGCATCACATTGCTTTCATTAAAACCTTCTAGTGACTTCCATCCCACAGGAGTAAAGCCAAGTCCTTGCTGTGGCCTACCAGGCCTGCACCATCTGGAGATTCCCCTTTTCCACTCATTGACCTTTCTGACCACCCTTCTAGTCTTCCCTGGCCCATCTGCTCTGTAGGCCCTGTCTACTCTGAGACAATTTCCACTGCAGAGGACACTGCTTGAAATGTAGCTCCTTACTCTCCCCAGCTCAACACCAATATCCCTCCTTCCTGCTTTGTAATTCTCCAAAGCACTTATCACTGTTTAAAATACACTGTATTTTCATGTGTTTTCTATTTTCCCTGGCTGAAAAGGAAGCTGTGAGGACAGGGACTTAATTGTTTTCTTTAGTGTTTGCTGAATCCCCAGCACCGAGGTGTTCAATGAATATTCATTAAATGAATAAATGGATATTATCTTCCTTCCTTCCTTCTTCCTCCAAGTTCACACATCTTATTAGATCGGAAGTCTCTGCCTTTCCAAAACATAAAAAAGACAAGAAAAAAAATTTAGCTGAAAGTAACTAAGCATATTAAAGGGCTCTAAGACAACTCTTTGTCATGCTATAACTCCTTCCTGAGTTTGGGATATATGACTTTATATGTTTACTACCCCCCTCCCCCAGTGTTCACATGGTTTGTCCCCCTAGCATGATGGCATCCATGTCCCACTTTCCAACATTTTAGTACAAGCATCTATTGACTAGTGTGTATCAGGTGCCATACTCTGGGCAATATAATATACAGGGTGTGCTTATGGCTTAGTAGCAGCAACACAAACAGCCAATCTCAATACACTCTAATGTGGTAAATGCTAAAATGAAACTATATCCTTGGGAGGCCTAGAAAGGTGGCATTTAGTGCCAGCTAGGAGTTCAGAAAAGACTTCCCAGAGACATCTAAAATAGCATCAAGAGTTAGCCTGGACCAGAAAGTGCAGGAGGGTGCTCCAGGAATCAGTCTAAGCAAATGCAAAGTTATGAAACTATATGATATTTGCAGGGAACTGCAGGGATTGTGTGTGACAACAGCGTAACATAAGAGGCTCAGGGTCTCTTATGTACTATATGAAGGGGCTTGGACTTCGATTGTGGAATGTGAAATGATCCACTTTGTTACTAGACTGATCATTCTAATAGAAGATCGTTTTAATCCAGGCTTATCAAAGGTTTCTTAGGTCTATTAAAGCAAGACCTGGTGAGATCTTGGATGGCACACCTGGCCCTATTCACATGGTGACCAGAGAGAATACATACCCATCAGAAGCCTACTGAGCCTAGAGCTCACCTTAGAACCAAGCAGACAGCCTAGATGGGCTAGGTTATCTACTGCAATCCATAGGCAACCTACAGGCTTACCCCAGGTCTGGCCTGCCTCCTAAGGCCAGAGAATCTCTTAGCAGATGAATCAATTCTGAAGTTCCCTAAAAATCAAATTCACTGAAAGAGACCCATGTTGACATTTCAGAGGTTTCTGAGTATAATGAAAGTCTTAATAATCACAGCTCAACTGACCCACTTCGCAGGGATTCTTTAAACCAGATATTGCAAGGTGGCAGCCTGCTATATCCATTATGGCTATTTTACTCACCCCATGTATTAAAAACAAAGTAAAACAACTTAAAAATCCTTGCATGATCCTAACAATTATATTTCACAGACAAATTTGGGTACTACCTTCTCTTGAAAAAATAATCTGAAAATATCAGCCTGCCTTCCCATTTGGCAACAGCTGGCTGGAATGACATAGCAGCAACTGCCACCCTCCTGTCCTCCTCTGCCCCCTCGAAGGGACATGATCTCATTTGTCAGATCCTACATGGGGCCTTGCAGGTGACCCCCGAGTCTTCAGAAACTGACCCTAAACATTCCTGGATATCTCCTCCTTCCTCAAAATCTCCAGTCTAGGTTTATCAGGTCACCAAATTGAAAAGATCTCTCAAGCCCTAATGAGTCCTACTAATAAACTCTCTCCTGCGAGTTTCTTGGTGCTATTTGGGTGAACTGAAAGACAATTTGGAAAAGGCAGATGTAATAGGCACTACATTACACAAAGGGGAGGACAGAGACAAGGGTAGGGTCAGGTGAGGAGTGGGGGTAGGCAGGCTGCCCCGGAGAATCAGAGGACCTTAAGGAGCTGGGTCAACATAAAAAGACATAAAAAAGGGCTCAACGGGACAGAGGAGCTAGAATACAGTCTTTGTAGGACCTGTGAGTGCTAAGGGATAGGAAGGGATTCTTCTTTTCAAGCCTCATGGACAAATGTTTAAAAGAAAAATATTAACAGCCATGCCCTTTTAAGTTTTATTACTGATTAGAAGTTAACATGCTTGGGAGTTTTGAATGAGGTGTTAAGTGCAAAGTATGTTAACTTGGGCAAGGATGAGCTTTTTCCAGTTCAAAATTAATGCCCGTACAAAAAAATAAGACTAATGGAATGTTTCACCCAGATGGTTTGGCTCTTTGATATCTACAAACATTTTGAAAACACTTAAAATATTTTCAACTTCTCTGTGCAGTTGCATTAGGTGATGACTGTTGGCTTACTTATTTCCTGTTTAGTTTTTCCTTTGCTCTCTCTCCAAACAACTTTTGGTTTGGAAGGCTATAGTCCACCCACAAAATTAGACTTGTGGCAGTAAAAAGTTGTGTAATAATGGATACACAAGTGCCAACAGGTGGTTTCGTAATCTAATGCCTTGTGATAAGTTGTCAGCTTGACACTCAGCATGAATTCTGAGCTTGATGAAGGCTATTCTGAGGTATGCACCTTAAGCACATCGAGATGAGGCTCTGACCTCCAAAGGATGGGGTTTCGCTGGGTCTATGGAAGAGCTCCAAGACTGCATGATTACTGCACAAATGTGATCAGCCACAGGCTGAGAAATGGTGCAACGGCTGGACAAATGTTTTAGTCCCAGGTGGAGGAAGAAAAAAGCAGGAAAGTCAGCTTCCTGAGACCACCTTCTCTTTGTCCTCTTACGATAAAAGATGCCTCCCTCCATACCCTAAGGTGTGATCACTCATCAGTGCACCCCAGGACAACCATGTAGGAAGAAGCTGGTAGAGGTGGATGCCAAGTCAAAGTATGTCCACTTCACTGCACCATACATGAATGCTTTGTTTAGTAAATTCTGGCAGCGTTCTTAAAAGAAATATTTTGTCTCCCTGAAGAGTTCGACTGTCTGGCAAAAGTAATACATTAAAAAACACTTGAAAGTTTGTCTCCTCATCGCCATGACAAGAATTATAACCCAAGACTTTAACCTCAGAAGTTCCTTTCTGCTTTTGTTTGGTTTAGCAGACTCATTTGATATAATTATACTTATTTAATCCAAAACTCTAACTTGAGATTTTCTTCTCTGAGCTCCAGCTATTTTACCCTAGAAACCTTTCAAGTCACAGTGGTGGAAAAAGGAGATTTTTTTTCATAGGAGTTTCATTCAACAAATTCAACCAATACTGATTAAACACCTTGTATGTGCCAGATACTCCTCAAGGAATTTGGAATATAACAATGCATGAGATTGAAATTAAAAAAAAAAAAAAAGATATGGAGTTACGCTTGATTCCGTAATTCAAAGCTGATCTTAGGTAGACCACATCCCTTGAAATCACTATATACACGAGAATCTTACTGGTAATTTCATTTGGTGATATAGGACACAGCTCAAAACTGAGCAAGCAGCCAGAGTATGTACCTCTCCATAACAGAATTAGGTTAAATAGAACCCTTCTGGGTTTATTCCATTTTCCCCAAAGTGTTTTAGCTTCTTTTCAAATAATGGTTTATCTATTGTGCAAGATCTATCCAATGATCAAAAAATTAGATTGTTCTGTCAAGAAATGTATAAAAAATATTTTTTAAGCATGATTTAAAAAGTACATTTAAACTCTTACGTATGCCTCAATTTAGTGAGTGCAGAGTAAGCTGATCATGGTAGAGTACTTTTATCCCTTTCAAAACAGGTTTCTATACAGCAATTTGTTTTGGAGTATTACAAGGAACTGTGTGGTTTTAAATAATTGACGTTGCTCTAAAAAAGTAAGCAGTTCATATTTCTGTTCCAGTAATAGGTAACTTCCCTTCTTTTAGTTCACTGAAAGTATCACTCCTTTTTCTTTCACTAAAAAGGCAACAAGTTATTTCCACCCCGCACACGGCTGTACTCTGGTACTTGCTTCCTTTTGTAGTTATCATAGCCTAGAAATTTTCAACTCATAACCTCTCCTTAAGGATTTAACATGTGATTATCAATGGAATATTCTTCTAACATAAAATATAATAAAGCACTTCCATTTTTAGTGCATTCATCAGATGGGCAGTTAGGCTTTAAATTAATCCTTTTATACACCCGCTTTTTAAAAATAATATTCTAAATGTAAAAGTCAAAGAATCAAGTCTCAGTTTCAATTCATACATCACAGGAATTCTACCTATGCTTTAATACCTATGGTCTAGATTTTGTTAGGAAGCAAACAACCAACAATCGCATAGTGCTTTGAAGTTAAAAGTGTTCGTTCACATACATCTTTTAAATAATTATAAAACTTTGTCCAGTGGATATTATTATATGGGTTTGGTTGAGGTGTGGGTATAATTACCTCTACTTAACAGGTAATTAACCAGAGGCTGACCAAGGTTGCGATACTACAAGACAGAACATACATGAGGAGGCATCACAGTCAGGCCTCAAGCAGTTATCGTATAATTTTTTATAAATTATAAAGAACTCTCAAATATGTAGTGAGCATGTGGTCAAAGATTTACTTAACTCATTAACAAGGGGACCACTGGAAAGACAAAACTGGTTCAAAGTACATGAGAAACACACAGTGAGAAAAAAGAATGCTGTAGTTAAGACTATCTATATAGACAGAAACTGGATAATGCCCCACAAGGCAAGAAAACCGTAACTCTTGCAACTGCCATTTCTACCGAACAGAAATCCTTTGCAACTTATCAATCATCTTCTAAGTTTACACCTAACTTTAGAGGGACTGGGTTCTATTCAATAAGTAGTAAGTCAAAGTTACCTCTACTGGAGCAGCAAACTTTTACTATATAAGGGCCAAATAGCAAATATTTCAGGCGTTATAGACCATTTGATCTCTCACATGACCACTCAACTCTGCTGCTGTAGCTTGAAAGCAGCCATAGGCAGTAAGTAACGAATGAACACGACTCTGTTCCCGTAAAATTTTATTTACATAAAGCAGGTGGTGGGCTAGATTTGACCCACAGGACAAAACTTGCCAACTCCCCAGACCTAGAACATTAGATGATCCTTAGGTGAGATAATCCTCCAAGTACAACTTTGAAGAGACCCACAATAACCTTTTTATTTCCAAGTTTCAGATAATTTTTAAACAGTCCCCAGGTCTTCAAACAATAAATCCATGCTTCTCACCAACCCCACCACCACTGCCCCTTCTAAAAGTTTACTTTGCTATCTGAGGCGCATTCAGTCTTTGGACTTCAATTAAAGACAAATTAAGACTCCATAAAAGAGAACATTAAAACGAAACTACTAAGAGTGTTTCTCGATATTTCTGTCTTTGGCTTATGGTTTTGAGAAAATATTCTGTTAACTACCTATCCCTTTTCCAGTGCCTTGAGGAATCTTCATCAGGACCAATGGGAAGCCCTATACTGAGGAGAAATCACAGAGGGCTATCAGAAATACATAATGCCAGATCCTTTCAAGATGAAGAAGTACCCTTTCGGAGGCATGGTCATGGCAGTGTCCCATGATTCAAAGGGATGGAGTCCATGTACCACCCATAGGATGTCGGCACTCAGATATCAAGGACCAACAACCTGCAAGATCTAAGACCAGAAGGAGGACCTGCATTCAGCTCACTGAAAAACTGTTTCATCTAAGACACGTTTTTTAAAAATGACAAATTGAACATAGTTTTTTAAATATATTAGAAATTACTTGATGTCTCAGGAAAATATTCCTACGTATCCTGACTCCTGTTAGGTTGGAGTTAAGATGCAGGCTCAGAACATAGGCCTATATTGAGCCTATCTCATGTAGTCTTATCCGTAACAGGGGACTGCCACAGAGCAAAATGTTGGAAGCATAGTCCTTACAAGACCGGGTTTTAATTAATTCAAATGTGAACTGTAGGCTAAACACCATGATAAACACTGTAGTTACAAAGCTGAACACAACTCAGTCCTCACTCTTAATAAGCTTAATCTATCAAGGAAAAAATGTAGTGAATTCCAACTGTGCTTTATGTGATGTTATATAACTATAACACACATGTAGCAAATGCTATAAAGGGCAATCTGAGGCAAAGTGCTGGGACAGATGAGGGAGTGATAAAGACTACTGGAATAAATCAAGCTGAATGTTAATGGTTTCAGAAACAGCTAGTAGACAAAGGGAGCCAGAAAGGCACAATGGCTCTGCTTAATTTTATATTATTATCAAGTCTAAAAATTAAATGACAAATAATACATGCAGATAAGATAAACAAATGGGAGTCAAAAAGAAAAAGAACTAAGACATTGATTAGACAATTTATTACTAACACCTTTTGCAGCAGTAATGCCTCTCTGTAAAGATCTTTCCCGTCAACTTCTCTCCTGAGTTGCTTCTGGTAGATTTAAACTATCTCTTAACTCCCAGTTTCTGTTCTGTTACAGCCACATTTATTTGTGTCTGCAAGTGATCATGCCTTCCTCCTTCCAGCTGGTTTTCTAATGTTTCAGTTTCTAGAAACATATAAACAGAAAAAAAATCTGATAAAAATGTTATGTGATGTGTTGACACATTAAAAGAACCCTGTTGTTGCTTAACCAAGACCTTATTTCTATTTTTAAATAATTCTCTAATAGGAAACAAAGTTTATATGTAATGTTTGAATGTCTCTGAATGGTTTACACTTAGAATAAAGTTTCACATACTATTTTTAGAAATGTACATACAACACATAATTTTTATTTTTTAATTTAAAAAGTGGTTAAGTTATCCTATAAATAAGAGAGCCATCTAACAAATTCTGATCCAAATTGTGGTTTACCACAAAATTTCAGGTAGTTTCAAGGAAGGAAACGCAATTAAAAGAGTTGTAAAAAGGAAGAAAAAGAAAATATGGGAAAACATAATGAATCTAAGTTTTCCTTAGAAAACAATCTTTCAAATGACATGAAATCGTTCTAATAAATGCTGAATGACCAATATAGAAACAACATGGATTACCATCTGATACTTAGTAGTCATAAAGAAAACAAAAAAAACTGTTCTTAAAGATGAAAATTAGATAATATTTTCACAGTGAAAGTTAAGCAAAAGATTTTGGAAATTCTTAGACTGGTCCACCTAAAAAATGAATCCAGCAGTTATGAATCATTTATGTAATTACAGGTTGATTTTATCTCTGAAAATCATATACAGTATTAAGTATTAGCACATAACCAACAATTATATACTTTATCAAAAGAAGATCCTTTTCTTGAAGGCAAAATGACAGAGAAATGTAAATTAAAATTACATAGTATTGAAAGGGAGCCCACCATTATTACCTGATTTAAATCAAGTGTCAAGAAGAAAACCATTGAAGTTACAGAATAAAACAAATGAACCATCATCATAATAAAAAAGACATGAAAATCTTTCAAAACACAAGAGTAAATCTATCCCTTCTTAAAAAGTTTAGAAAACTGTTAAAAGGCCAATTTTCAAAGGTAAGAATGTGCCAGTAAGCTAACCTGAAAATCATGGTTACTGTGGTGGTTTTAAAACATGTCTGCAAATTCTGACACCCCTTGCATCAAATGATGGACCAGGCTTAGTTCCTCACTTCTAAATGAAAAAGTCAGAAGTGATATCGTATGACTTCCATGACTAGGTCATTAAAAGGATATGGTTTCTGCCTGACGTGCAAGCTTTCTCAGGGTGCTGGCTCTTAGAACCCAGCTACCACATTGTGAGGAAACCCAGGTCACATGGAGATGCCACATAAGGGTGTTCCAGTCAAAAGCTTCTGGTAGACCCTCAGCTGACACCAGCATCAATGTGCCAGTATATGACAGAATCATCAGTTTTCAGATGATTGCTGTAATTGGCCTTTAAGTCTTATAGCTCAGGCCCCAGATACTGTGGAGTGGTGATGAGCCATCCCTGCTCTGCACTCTGTGAACTCCTGACCCTCAGAAACTGTCTGAGACAATAAAAGATTATTGTTGTTTCAAGCCACTAAATTTTGGGGTAATTTGTTTTTCAGCAACTGATAACTAATACTGTTACCTAGAATGTACACCCTATTAAACATCAATGAATTTGTTTTTCAAACTTAAAAAAGAATCTTTATACAAACCGATTATAGGATATGTCCTCCATTTAATAAGTTTAGTAGAATTAAGTAATAACATTAAACTGCAGTCAATATGAACTTTTCTAACTTGAAATCTGAGACAATTAGACTCTAAATTTTAGAGTGTTTAGATTAAAGTTGTGAAAAAGAGAGTGCTGATAACCTACAAAAGTATACAGGAGAATATTGACGCTAATTAAGAGAACAAATTGTTTTATAGTACTTTAAAGTAAAGCACTCTCCGTATAAAAGGTACTTGAGAGTTATTAAATGTCAAATGAATATCAGAAGCCCTAAATTCTTCCCACTTTTTACATATTAATTAGTTTAAAAGTATTCTATTTGGCAAATTGGTCAGTTTGGTTCAAGCAAATTATTTGTGCATTCATGTATTTTATCTTTTCCTCATAAAAGGTGAGCTCCCTAAGGGTATTCCTTATCTCGTTCATCTCTGCATTCCCCAATGAACATAACACAAAGTTGTAGGTCAAATACTATACTTAATAAATATTTGTGCAAATGATCAAACTGCATAGATGTACCTGAAGCTAACTCAAGGGTCTTACAGTTTACTTTTTCTTTTTTCTAATTTGTTCTGCCCTTCCCCACGATTAGGCCAAGCTAGTTAATGTTTTATTATACTTCCAAGAGCATACTGCATACCTTTTATTATCATTTACCAATTTATTCAGAGTAAAGACAAAGACACAGATGTGTGCCATGTGTAACTGGTCATCTGTGATGCTCAAGCCATTCCCTCATCTCCGGGACTATGCCCGCTGCCAAGCTTGCTGCACATCGTGCAGCTCCATTCTTGTGAGAGGGAAGGGGATGGGACTCCCGCCTAACTGTGCAATGTGGAAGACTGTTCATTTTCTTCTGCGGCTCAGGGCAGAGTACACCTAATCTGTAAGATTTCCATTCTGTTACAGGAGAGATTTGTATATTAGCATTATTTTTAAAAGTTACAAAGACAAACCATTCTGCCTGAGATAGAAAGTATTGAATAAAAACATCTAATACTTTATTCCTCTAGTTTAGTCAGAACTGAGACCAAACTTCTTTGAGTATTATATTGCCTGTGCTCACACTTATACTTTTCACTGAATAAAAATTATGAAATAATTATTTGTAAGGCAGTAACTTTGAAATTAAGCAGTTAAAAAGAAATTATTTTTTCCATAAGCATTCACATTTAATTACTACTATAAATTAAGATATTCATAATTTGTCCAGTTTCAGTCTGAACATACAATTTATAGTAACAAAATGTGGTTCCAGTACAGATTTTCTAATTCACTGCATAGTCCTAGATAAGCTATTCTGGATCTCTGCCTTCATCCACATATTACAGGGTTAATAAAACCTTTTTTAATCTCTATTATAGGCAAATAGGCATTAAGATTTATGTGAAAACATTTTGCTAAAGTTCCTAAACAAACATAAGGTAAAACATGTAATGTTTTTTCATATTAACTATTTTCTAATATTTAATTTGCTTTTTATAATTTAACAAAAATAAAGATTGCATACTTTCAGACCTACAAAATTCATTAGTTATACAAGGTGAATTAAGTAGTAAAGCTAGTCATAACAGTAAACCCATTCATATATGTTCTCAATTACATTAAGAAATAATAATTATAAAAATAGGTAAAATTTTGTGAAAATATTCCTATTTACTCTGCCTTAGGAGTTCTTGCCCACATCAATGGACTGTCTGACATCAGCCATGGCATCAGGTACTTGAACAGTCATATTGTCCATAAATTTTGTCAGACAGATTTGGCAGCCCAACCGAGATCTGTATAAAAAAAGAGGGTGTTATGCTTTAGTATTAAGTATATAATATTCACAAAATAATGCAGTTGTTTAGGACATTTTCTTACCCAAAGCATTTAGGAATTTATTTACCTTTTAAATTTCCATTACATAGAAAAAGATATATTCAGTTCTTAGCTAGAGGGTAAAAAAATGTAAACATGAAAAAAAGGCCTAGTGAGCCAAAGCTTCATTTTAGTCCTTAGTTTCTATCACTGTTTCACTAGAACTACTGCTTTTTGGTGAAAGGGCTGACAAACAATGGAATAATCAAAGGCACAACAGTGGAGAAGAGAACTGACGTTTTAGCAATGGCAAGAAAATGGTTAATCAATTCCCAGATAATTATAACCATACAGATTTTTTAAAAAGCCACACTTTTAAAACTCTTTAAATAAAAAAAAAAATTTAGAATAAATATAGATATGTCACCAATTATCAGATGCCTATTTTACCTCTCATTTTTAACATCTCTGAAATCAGGATACATCTTAAAATAAACTGCATCATAAAATCACTGAAGGTAGCAGTCATATTAGAGCTGCAAACTTGGTTACAATATTCATATAAATGTCTCTTCAAATGAGTTATGAGAAGTTAATACTACATGTGTTGAATTAAACTAC
Organism: Eidolon dupreanum; assembly: GCA_028627145.1. Lineage (NCBI taxonomy): Eukaryota > Metazoa > Chordata > Mammalia > Chiroptera > Pteropodidae > Eidolon > Eidolon dupreanum. The sequence continues at coordinate 65,720,279 of CM053510.1, read as the reverse complement.
CAGTCAAAATAAGTCCAAAAAGATTACAAAACAAACAATACAGAAACACAGCAGCATGTAAATTTGATATTTGTAAATATAATTTCATTTTCTATTTTTTTTCAGAAATACCAATCTTATTTACATTTTCCTTTTTTAACAGTCATGTATAAATATATATTACCTATATATAAATATAGATAATTCAAAATAGCTCTTTCCCTATGTACAAAAAAGGTTAGATGATAAGATAACTTTGTACTATATTTTTATTAGCAGTGCTTTTTCCTTAGTGGCACATAAAAATAAATGCCAGTCTTACCATCAAATTGTCTTCAACCTGATGGAATGTAATATGAAGATCTTGATTTCATTAACATATTCATCAAGGATTTACTGAGCATAAAGGCATAGTACTAAATGTCGGTGGGGGTACAGAAGACAGCAACTTATTTCAATCCTTTTGAACATCAATTACATGTTGGGCATCAGGGATGCAATAAGGAGGGGAAGCAGGGGTTAGGGCCTTAGAGCCAAACAAAGCAGTGGTCCAGAATCTAGCCTGAATATGGTGTGTTCATAGGCAACTTTCTTAACCCCTAGCCTCCCAACACTAGTTTCCTAACCTCATCCTAGGGATATAGAATAAGCAGGCTCCTCACTGGACTGCTGTTAAGAATTAGTTGCTAATATCAGTATTAAGGAGATATGAGACACATTCTCAGACAATGAATATGTGAGCTTATGACAAATGTCACAGAGAGAGAAACCCAAAAGGTCTAAGGAGAAAGCACTTCTATCCAGGGGAGGTGGTGTTTAGATAGGCACTAAACGACGATTAGGATTGACTATTTAATAAAAGATAAAGGAGAAAGGCATCTGAGGCAAAGGTAATGGGATTCAAGACATGTTTGAGGCAATATGGCTTTTAGTTTAGCTGCTGTGCTAGATGAGCTAGGAAGATGGCCAGGATACAGACGGCTCTGAACACCAATGAAGGAGTTCAGGTTTTAATTGGTGAGCAATGAGGAACCACTGGGAAGTTTCTGAGTAAGGGAGTAAGTATAATCATGGGAAATATTGATTGATAATAGAAAAAAAATCTTCTCCCACCAATGGCTCCTATTTGTTGAATTAGAAACAGCCTTGACAATATTCAAACATGCATTAAGCTCTGTCTGTAACAAAAAATGAGGCAAGCCAATTTAGATCAATTCATTAGCACTGTGGTGAGCCTTAGAGACAGCTGGTTATTCTTGGTGTCCATATAAAGGTAAGTAGAATAATGCTAGTCTTCAAGGAATTTTTACTTTAGTAAGAGAAACAGAGATGGAAAAAGCTGTCAGTGAAACAGGGCAGAATACAGTAAATGTAGTAACAGAAGAACAAAAAGTGTTACGGGAACATAAAAAGGGGTGGCACTGAGAGCCTCTGCTGGCTCTACAACCCTAGAAGACAAGGAAGTGGCACTCTGTGGCTGTTTTCTCACTCTCCCTCTTCTCTACCTCCTTAAAGATCTCTGGCTTTAAGGTCTACCCAGTGTACAAAGTGTCTCACACCTCTAGAGAAGGAGACAGACGGCAACTCTTCCTTGATCTCACTATTCATCCCATGAAATTCTGACACTTCTACAAATCTTGAAGATATTTTCTCCAGTCACCCTTGTCATATATACCTGACAATGGAAATATACTGGGTGTTCTGTTTACTTTACTTCTAAGCTTTATTTTCAATTCATAGAAACAGTTTGAAATAGTAAAAAAGAAAAAAAATCAATGCTTTGGGGCCAAACATAGATGATTAAATTAGGAATCTGTTATTCTGTAGCTGTGTAGCCTTGAGCAAATTTCTAATAACTAAACCTGGTTTTCCCACCTACAAAATTGTAATAATACTAACGGTTACAGTTAGAAATCATTTTTGTTAAGTGCTTATGCATTATAGTATCTGACATATGAATTTACATGATTACAGTTATAATGTTAACAACTCTTATTTAATAAATGCTTTCTTCACCAGGCACAGCTCTAAGAGCCTCACACAAAAACCCTATGAAGTAGCTACTATCATCATCCTCATCTTACAAATATAGAAACTGAGGACTCTGGTAGATTATCCATGGCAACTGGTGGCAGCAAGCAATAACAATCATAAAATATAGATTCATGGACAATTCCTGAGTATCTCCTTCTACCAACCATTAATTACACAAATAGTCAGTGATGTCCTATTGTGAATCAGGCACTGGAGATACAATGATAAAATAAGACATGGCCTCTGCTCTAAATAATCAGTACAATAAGTGCCTGATGAGCCCGTGTACCAACAATCCATCAATAATCAAGGTTAAGAAAACCCTATAATAAACATTAAAATGATGTTTTATCTTAAAAGTTAAAGATATTTTTATAGCATTTAACTTTAAAATAAATGTAGGAACTGAAACACTGAATGTCCTGTTTCTTCTTTCTTTGGAACTGCATGGTACCCTAGAAATAGGAATTTACATGAAATTATTACCTTTGAACAAAATTATTTTTATTCCAAATATGTCAAATTGTGTTATAAATGCTACCTGTGAAAAGCATTATCTTCTTTCCCCACAAACCATTTCTACTAAGTTTGTATACTTAAGAATACCAATCATAAAATAGCATAAAAGCTAGTCTTTGCTCTCCATTATCTTCTTCTAGAACTTCTGAATTTTATTATCAAAGTTCTTGGCTAGTTCACATTTACATTCGGTCTTTTGTATATTTTTACATTTGTGTATCTCTTTTTTTTTTCTACACTCAGAAAAGTTACTTATGTATTAGTGGAACAGACAGGGCTCGAATAAATAACACATAAGATGTCACAGAGCGCCTCCCTGAAACCCACTCAGTTGCTGCTCCCCTCTGCATGCCCACTGCGGTCTTAGCAGAGCCCTTTCCCAGTTCATAGGGTTAATTTCCTGGCTTTGAAAGTCTTCTCAGTCTGAACTCCAGAGGGCAAAGGGAGTCTTGATTCATTTGTGTCCTATACAGGATATTCATCAGTGTCCTATACAGGATATTCAGTGAGTACTGAACAAAGGTAAATAAGCCTGTTTGGGCCTTAAACAACCATTTACTTTGTTCCACCATCCATGTGAAAAAACATCTAACTGTAGTTCTCTAATTTCCTTTTTCTTTTCACCTAGAATATTACCTGTTCCATGCATCTATAAATTTTACCTAAATAAAAGGGCAGTTAGCTATGATTTACCCCTCCCATTAGGAGGGAGACAATTCTCAGAACCAAATCAACAGTCATTAAGTGTATTCTGTGTGTTAATTATCCTTTATGAAAACAAGATGTTGAAAGAGATAGTAGCACCTGAAGATGTGAGGGGGGACAGGCAGATGGCAGCTATAATCTGCTTTGCTTGGGAGTCTAAGGAAATATTTTCCCAGTTTCTCTTTTCAGGGTATCGGTCTCACCTCCACCAAGAACTACATGAACTACAAAAGGAATAAATTATTCTTCACCTCTAAATACATACCAATGACCTAAACATTTTTGTGAGGATAAGACAGTTTGTTTTTAGATAAGACAGTTTATATAAAGTGTCTAACAAAATTGTAGTTACATAATATACGTGAACTAAAGCTATTATTATTTTTTAATTTTTAAAAAATTTATTTTTCACTAGGGTCACCAAATTACAATTAAACACCAAAGCCAACTTTACATAAGACCTCATTATCTTGCCCTTGAAACAGTATATCACCTAGCTACTTTCCCTTACTCCAAGACTAGATAATTTTAAAAAATAAGATATCGTCTGATATCATTTACTTTATATCAGCGGTCCCCAACCTTTTTGGCACGGGGGACTGTGCTCATATTAGAATCTAATGCTTGATGATCTGAGGTGGAGCTGAGGCAGTAATGCTAGCTAGCACTAGGGAGCAGCTGCAAATACAGATGAAGCTTTGGTTGATCACCAGCGGATCACCTCCTGCTGTGTGGCTCAGTTCCTAACAGGCCACAGGATTAGTACTGGTCCACAGCCTGGGGGTTGGGGACTCCTGCTTTAGATCTTACTACTTTTAGGAGTAATCCTACCTATTAATTAACAATAATCTAATTTACATTACTATACACTTAGAACTATTCATTTTAACATAATTACTATTTTACGTAAGTTTCTTTAAAAATTCTGTTTTCCAAAGTAGGTAAAACTTTCCATTATATTTATAAAATGATAATTTCCATTGTTCAGTTATTAAATCTGTCCTTCAATAATGCCATAAAAAGCATTAAATTTAATCCTAACTCATTAAATTGTAATAACTAGTAACTCCTAGCATAAAAATAGACCAAAGAGTTATCAGAATTTAGAACTTACACTTCCAAGACCTCTAATTATTTTTTTTATTTTTTACTTCTGTAAAAAGGAAAGTTTCATAAGGGCTAAACTTATGCAGAATAGTGAAAACAAAGAGAAATATCTCATATTTGATATTCAAAATTTCTGTTACCTATGCCAAGAGAACACTACTACATGCATAGGTCAGGTCTTAAACAGACATGAACCAATAAAACCTTTATCTTCCCAGATTATTAGTACAACTGAAGTGGCCCTAAAATCTTACCTGTCTGTTAGACCATATGCCAAATCAAGCATGTCACTCTCCTCCTCAGTAATTGCTTCTAATTTCTCATACATGTGTTTTTCAAAGATGAGGTGACAGGTAGAGCAAGCCAAGGTTCCTTCACATGCACCTACAAAAGCAACAGACACTGAACATACTCCCTTCAATGTTAAACACAATTCAAACCAGGTTTGAATTATTTCTGAATTTAGAATCAGCATTAGCATATGTAAATAAGATTTCCAAATAATAATGAGAATTAGGGACACCCTTACCACTACACACACCCATTCACACAAATTTGAAATCACTTACACATATTATTTCAAAGAGATTCTGGAGAGCTCAACACAATTTATAAAGCCTTATGGTATGTAAGAGAAATTAGAGAACCAAACCTACATCTAAATATATGTAAACACATAATATATACATACACATATATATAATGCACAAATATATATACACACCAATTGGTTATTGGAACGAGTAGCTTATTTTTCTATTTTCTGTACAAATTTGAAGTATTTCACACATAAAGACTAAATGGGTACATTTTACTTAAAATGAGGGGGCTTCCTCTGCTTAAAAAATATATTCATTGAGTTTAAAAACTCCTGCAGTGAAAGAATTAGTGTAGTGCGACCCTGAGGTCACAGGTTCCCTGAGGTCACAGGTTCCTGCTCTAGATGGACCTACCACACCCTCTGCTGAATGCTGGGCAAGTCTCTCAAGGGCTGCAGTTTTCTTCTCATCTGTATAATGAGATCGAAGTACATGATCTCTAAGGGCCTGTTGGCTCTAATATTTTAATACTCTGTGGAGAAAAATTACCATTCTCAATGGATTTATTCATTAGTATTCTATATATACTCATCTTGATTTCTATTTTTATCTTATCAATCAACACCCAATGCAGACAAACTCAAAACTAAAATGGCAAATCCCTCTGAAGATATTGTGGGACAAAAATCAGGAAATCGAGTCTCCTTTTGTCTTCAAAATGTAAGTAAAACAAATCTTACAAAATATCCCCAGGGACTTTAATTTTAAAAGCTTATACTTCCCTTTAGATTTGTTATTAAAAAACAAATCCCAAGGACTGCCAGCCATGTGTAATGGAAGATGCAGGAAAATAAAACTCAGTCTACAGCAGGATGAGATGTGTGAGGGCTGCAGAGGCAGCAGACAGAGCATGGAGAGCCTCCCATGCTCTAAGAAACTTGAACTTGTTCTATAAGCCCATTATCCTATGCCTCGTTTCCTGACACACTGGGTGGGTAACTCATATGCTCAGGTGATCATCTTTCATAGCGGATTGCCACAGAGATGACATTGGCCAGGGGTTATGGACACTTGTCACTCCACTTCTCAGTCCAAGATCCAGCCCCTAGAGAGATGGTGGTTGTGAACCTCTACTACAGGTTACAGGAAGTTGCTAAAGAATTTTGAGCAGGAAAGTGACGTCCATATTTTATTTTGCAGAGCTCTCACTGGTGGCTGTGTGTAAAGAATGAATTTGAGATGAACAAGACAGACACAAAAGTCAGGAGATTTCACCAAGGGGGAGGGCGAAAAGAGGGAAGGAAGGGTCAGAGTAGAGAGAGCCCCCTTCTAGAAAGGAATTCAAAGTAAGAATGTCCCAGATGGTAAAGAATCAGAAAAGTACAATGTCAGAAAAGCCCAGAGAAGAAGAGAGAGCACACAACGTGGTCTCAATCAACTTGGAATAGAAAGAAAAGTTCGTGTGCCAATAAATCCCTCCAGAAAAAGTTAGAGCAATCCTTTTTGTACCACCTGGTTAGATGAAATGAAAGAGTTATCATCCATGTTCCAGCTCTTCATATGCTTTTAAACTCTCTCTTCCCTAGGAAACTTCAATTCTTTTACCTTCTCCTAAAGATTTTATTTTCATTCTCCAATATAATTTTTAATTCCCTCGAAGGAACTTTGCCAACTGTTTCCACATCTTGCTTAAGTTGCCAAGTTCAGAGCTAAAGAGAGTATATACAGAAAATTAACTTTCATTTCCTACATGCTAAGGTCCTATTATACATTCTAGTTCACATTCATTCTTTAAATAAATGCATTACATTCATGATCCCTCCTTATTTTATGGTCCCTTTCAAATTTTTCCCACTATGACTTGTTAATAGGTATGATTTTCTTATTCTTTGTCCTAGGAAGAAACTCGAATATAACAGAAACTTTAAGACTCACAATGAAATCACCTCAGACTGTATAAGATGGCTAACAATGAACCAGAGAAATATAATGGTCATATTGTGATACAAGTACTACTATAGGAAAAAAATCTGCAGCAAAGATTTACAAGATCTCAGATGCATTTATTTGAAGAAATAGACAATCCTACAAAATAAGACCAAAATAAGATATCTGAGTTTTTTAGTTTTTTTAATTTAGCTTATGTGTTCTATAAAAAAGAAAGAAAAAAAAAGAATTTTAGAGAACAGTGAAGATATGTCTCTGAAAAGAGTATTCAGAAAAAAAGATTTAAAAACAAGTCTAAAACTTCATTTTGTTCTATTTTTATCTTATAAAAATTTATATTTTCATGATGGCTATTTCCTCCAATTTATTAGTTTCCTGGTCTTGTAGTTAAAGGTAGTCTCCAATTAATAAGCACCTCACTTTTGTCTTTTTGGTATACAGTTCTATGAATTTTAACACATATATATGTTTGTGTTAGTACAACCATAATCCAGGGACAGAACAGTTTCATCACCCCCAAAAATTCCCTTGAGCTGCTCCTTTGGAGTCACACCTTCCTCTACCCCTAACCTCTGGCAACCACTGACCTGTTCTTCACTCAATAGTTTACTCTTTTCCTGAATGTCATGTAATCGTATAGTATGTAATCTTTTAAGACTGGCTTATTTTACTCAGCATAATGCCTTTGAGGTTCATCCAAGTTATGGTATCCACAATTCATTCCTGTCTTATTACTGAGAAGTATTCCATTATATGGATGCACCAGTTATTTCTAGTAGGTATGTAATGGCATCACATTGTTGTTTTCATGTGCATTTCTCCAAAAACTGAAGAGGCTGAATAGCTTGGGGTTTTGTGTTTTTTTTTTTTTTGGCGGGGGTGGGGGAGGGACTTTCCATCATTTTTCAACAAAGCCATTTGGGAGAATGGCATCCTCATTCATCCCTTGTACTACTAACAGAAAGCTCTACATGGCATAGAGTTGTGCATATGTACAAGTTCAAGTTCAGTGCCCTTGACTATCTATCTTTTTATGTGCTTATTTGTCATTTCTATATTCTCTTTGGTGAAGTTTCTGTTCATGTCTTTTACTCATTTTTTAACTGATTGTTAGTTGTCTTACTGTTGAGTTTTGAGAGTTCCTTACATATTAGGGATACAAGTCCTTTATTGAAGATGTGTTTTCCAAATGTTTTTCTCTAACTCTGTAGCTTACCTTTTCATTCTCTTAACAGTATCACTGGTAGAGCAAAAATGTTTGATTTTGATGAAGGTCCAATTTATAATTTTTTTTCTTTCATAGATTGTGCTTTTAGCATCATGTCTAAGAATTCTTTGCCTATCCCCTGGTTCAAAGATTTTCTCCCAAGTTTTCTTTTCAAAGTTTCAGTTTTAAGTTTTATATTTAGATCTTAGTCATTTTTAAGTTTTATATAAAGCACAAAGTTTAGGTCGAGATTTTTTCTCTGTATGGATATCCAATTCTTCCACCATTATATCCTTTGTTGAAAAGAGTATCTTTTCTTCATTAACTGCCTTTGTACCCTGGCCACAACCAAGTGGTAGAAACAACCCAAATATCCATCAGGTGATGAATATAAAATAAAATGTGGTATGTCCATAAAATGAAATATTTGGCCATAAAAAGGAATGAAGTACTGACACATGCTTCAACATAAACCTTAAAAATACTGTACTAACTGGAAGCAGCAAGTTATAAAAGACCACACATAATACCATTTATATATAGTATCCAGAATAGGCAAATTGGTAGATATAAAAAGTAAGTAAATAGTTGTTTAGGGGTAGGGAAATGGGGCATTGAGAAGTGATAGCCAAAGGGTACAGGATTTCTATTTGGGGCAATGAAAATGTTTTAAAGCTAATTGTGGTGAGGGAGCAAAAGGCAGCAAGATGGCCAAAAAACATATCCCTCAATTATATTCCACTCTCAACAATTTGGCATCCATCCTCAGACAAAAGTGCCTTTGTAGCAGCCATAGGATCCAGGTAGGGGACTGAAATTCCTGTGCAGTCCAAGAATGAGAGTAATTTTGAGAAGACACTGCCAAAGAGGCTGATTTCTCTCTCACCTCATCCAGAGCAGCGAGTTGTGAGCTGAGTGACTCGGTGGCAGAGTGGCTGGCAGATCAGCAGCCAGGGTTTGGAAAGGGACATGGATCTTACTAACCATGTCATTGAAACTATTGAGAGGCCCGCTCGTGAGTGCTTAGAACGCCTCACCCACAGATTCACTCAGTTGGCCCACAGGCACCCCAGCATTCTGCACATCTACTCACACATTCCCCCACCCAGTGACCAACTCCTTGTGCACGCTCCTAACTATGACAATAGTGAGCTTAGGCAGACAGCTAGTAACCATGCACAGAAAGCCAACACAAATCTGTAGGCCTAGGACAGACTGCCCTTAGGAAAGTTAAGGGGAGGATGTCAGCACACAGCGTGGCTCTGCAGAATTGAGAGAAGGCATATAAGCTTAAGGATTCCACAATGAGAGGAAGACTGTGTGGAGCAGGTGAATCCACTGCAGGCCTGAGAGAGCCTCAGAATCCCTAGCAGGGCTGAAGAAAGGTATTTCTCTGCTGAAGTCAGTCAATAAGGACTGCAGGAGGCGACTGCTACTTCAAATGCAAAGCCAGCAACACAAAACTTCAAGGAACATGAAAAATAAAAGAAACATGATACCACCAAAGGAACACAACAATTTTCCAGTAACCACGCCCAAAGACATGAAGATCTGCTATTTACCCAATAAAGAATTCAAAATAACTGTTTTAAAGCTCAATGAGCTCCAAAAAAAAAAAGAACAATTAAATGAAATCAGGAAAACAATGCATGAACAAAATAAGTTTAACAAAGAGCTAGAAATTGAAAAAGAGAACAAATAAGATGAAAAAAAAAAATGCATCGGAAACCATCAACATCAGAACAGATCAAGCAGAAGAATCTGTGTATTAGAAGACAGGACCTTTGAAGTTATTCAGTCAGAGACCCCCAAAAGAAGAGTTAAGAAAGCCTATGTGGTCTATGTTGATCTTATGTTGAAATAAATAATAAAAATATACCAACAACAACAAAATACACAAGGCTCAACAATATGCTGCCTACAAGAGACTTATTTCAGCTTCAAGGACACACAATCTCAAAGTGAAGGGATGGAAAAAGATATTCCATGCAGGTGGAAACCGAAAGAACAGAGTTAGATACACTTTTGTCAGACAAAACACTTTAATTCAAAACCTGTAATGTGAGATTAAGAAGGCAATGACAAAATGATAAAGGAGTCAACTAAGATATAACAATCTTAAATATATATGCACCCAACATGAGCACCCAAAAATATTAAGCAAATAGTAACAGATCTGAAAGGAAAAATAAACAATACAATATTAGAGGATTTCACTATCCCAATTTCAACAACAGATAGATTATCCAGGCAGAAAACCAACTGGAAAACACTGGATTTAATGCTTTTAACCAAACAGACTTAATGAACATATACAGAATATTCCACCTAACAGTAGCAAAATACACATTCTTCTCAAGTATTCACTGAACACTGTCCAGAATGTATCATATGTTAGGTCACAAAACAAGCCTTAAAATTTTAAGATTAAAATCATACCAAGTATATTTTCCAACAATGGTATGAAATTAGCTGGGCCACATTCCCACTACCAGAATGGGGTACAAAACAGAGAAAGGAGTCTCTAATTTGTAGCATATGTTGTGTGTGTGTGTGTGTGTGTGTGTGTGTGTGTGTGTGTGTGTGTGTGTGTGTGTGTGTGTGTGTGGCGGTGGCGGCGGCGGCGGCGGCAGCGGCAGCAGCAGCAGCAGCAGCAGCAGCAGCTAGGTCCAGGAAGTTAACATGTTCTTAATCAGCATTACAGTTAGAAGTTGCAATGCATTTTCTCATAGAAACCAGGCTGTAAATAATGACTGAGTTAGTTATGAAGGAATAGGTTCTGTGGGTTGGCCTGAAAATTTTGCCACCATGTAGAACATTATTTTCATGGGAAAACAAATTCCAAATGCCCAGTAGTTGAATGGAAAATGGATTTGGAGAAAAAAATCTATTCATAAAATGGATAATGTCTGTTGTTTTTTATTAACACATACACAGGAAACTCTATAGAACAAGTAGTAAGAGACAATTTATTAAAAGGAAAAAGGATACAAAAGCAACAACCACTACTGTCTATCTAAAACTGACAGCTGATCAGAATATGAGTACACAAATATAATGACACATGTGGAGAGATGAGGATTCAAAGTATAAAACGTATGCTTACATACGGCCCCAAAGCAATATTGGTGACTGTCAGCTTTTAGTGCTTTATAAATGGTTAGTTATGTAAGAGTATATTAATGGGGAAATATGTGTGTATACATAAGTATGAATATATATATATACCTATGTGTTTATATATACAGAGATACATGATACACTACACATATGTAAGCATAAAGTGATTTCATTTCATGAGGGATGTATTCAAAGATTTTGAAAATTAAGTCTCATAATTTGAGTTCTTTTCTCAATGAAACAAAACATAAAGAGATGGGTTCCTATAGTTCACAACTATGATCCCCATATCATATTTTTGCTTTAAAATATACTTAGGTAGAACAAACATTTGAAGTAAAACTTTTTACATTACTATATCCACCTTTAAAATAATTAAAAATACCACATGCCTTGGCATAGATGATAATCTTAAAGACACATTATAGCCATTCTGATTTGGCCACTGGTGCCAGCATTTTATCCATCACCCTTACTTGCTCATACAATTTTCAAGAACTTACAGATTGTATGCTTTAGTGCTTTTATTTTGTTGGCATTCTGGCTAACGACTGAGTTCTTTCTCTTACATTAACGATAATACTATCATGATAGGTTTTTGGCTTTCTCCATAGCATTTTGCCACATCTAACTTTTAACTTCTAAAATAACTCATTTTCAGATATATTTTTCAGCATTAGCATGTAATTAATGATTGGCAGAAACTGTTATAGGCTTTAAAAATAATATTAAATTATAATCAGTTTAAACTACCAACACTAAAGTTGACAAAACCATATAGACATTCAGATGTTTGTAAATAGCACAGGTCATATGATACCAACAAAGGATAGCAGAATGGTACCACTTTAGCTGCAGTAACAAATGTAACAAGTCATATAGCTTGAAATACTAGATTCCTGACAAAACTTTTGGGTTACTATAGTACTGATTTTGCTAGAGTAAGAACCTTAATGTTAATCTTCACAATTTCAAATTTGTATTATTTAAAAATTACATTAAGAATACGTAAGGTATGGTTACTGACAAATTTCAAGGTAAATAATGAATAAAACTCTGGACTGAGTTTTGTTTTGTTTTGTTTTAAAAAAAAGACTAGTACTAAGCTTTTGTACAAATACTCAGAAATTCTTGCCGTAAGTTAATTCCAAGAGAAAGTTAAATATTTGCAGACTATTGTTTCTTTCCTTTCATATAATTTGAGTGTTTGTCAAGAGTAAAAGACTGTTTCGTGTATCAGTATGCGTATGTGTGTACAAGTATCATATTAAGATCATTTGTCAATCTATTATGATACTGACAAGACAGATGACCCACCCCCATACCTAATCCCTTTCCCAAACAAAAAACTTATTGGATAGCTATGTGGAAATATTATAAAGTGAAATGTGAAACTACATATAAATATAAAATCTAATTTTCTAAAATAAAGTTTGATCTAGCATAGCCAAAAATACATTGTACCGATAGGAAGTCAATATACACGAAAGGAATAAATATAAATTTACATGAACATTATCAGGATCTCCCAATTTGAATAATTTCCCTCAAAACAGACGTATGAAGGATATAACAGAGAAGAAAAAAACAAAGTCTGAAATTATAATAAACTAGGTAAATCTGATCAGAGGTGTAACTGCCCCCTAGTGACAGAATATTATAATACACTCTAAAAACAGATCATCCAAAAGATCTACATTAATATAGAAGCTGGAAATAAGAATGCTTAAAATTTATGTTGCTTCCGAAATTTACAATTATTCCTTTTTCCTTCATCTGTTCATTCATTACTTCACTTTATATACAATAAGGAATAAAACAGGAATGATGTTATCCTTCATTGCAGTCTCTTGAAAGATGCAGGAGTAAACAAAGAAATTTATAATTAACAGATTATGATACATGCTATGAAAGAAATGAATAGGATACTTTAATGGAGAATAATGAATTCGGGGTAATAAGAGACACCCTATTTTGGATTAGGTGGCTGGGTAAAGCCTTGCTAAGGAAGTACGTATAAACTAAGACAAGGCAAATGAAAGTCCTGAATAGGATTTTCAGGATGGACATGGATGGGGGTGGAAGTGTACCAGGCAGCAAAAAATGTAGTGTACAAAGTCTCAAAGGCAAAAATTCTTGCTCTCCTTTCATCTTTATTCTAGAAACTGGCTTAGGCTTAACTCTATCTTTTGTGAACCTAGTTTAGCTTATCTCAAGTTTATGTTCATATGCCAAAATTCTGGACATGTTAGGATCCTTGACCATTAAAGCTTCTCTTATAAGTCAACGTAAGTACAGAATTCTTATAAAACTACTGAAGACTGTGTTGGCATTAAATTTTCTGTATTTTTGGTGTGCTAAGGATATAAAGATTGCTTTAGTGGTTATCTCTGTGTAAGATAATAGGAAGTCTTTTCTAATGTATTTAAATTTGTTATAATAAACAGTGAACCTGTATTAATAACTACATTAATGATAATAGTTAATGTTTAAGTAATTGTCTTCACAGCCACTGTAGTTATGAGGCCGCAGGTTTTTAAGGCTTTTGTAACTAATGGTAGGAGAATGAGAGTAGGCCAAGCTAAAATACCACATCCTATTGTTCTTAGCAAGGTAGGCACTGTACTAAGCACTTTATTTCCAATATCCCATTTCATCTTTAAACTCATGAGGTTAGAGTTATTATAATCCTATTTTACAGAAGAAAAAAACTGAGGCATAAAGATGTTAAAATAGCTTGCTCCAGGTCTCATGGCTAGTAAGTGACAGTGTTGGTTTTGGAACCAAAATCTGTATGATTCCAGTCTATTCCCCATTATGCTATGTACTACTTTTCATTTGTGAAAGAATAATTAAGAGAAACTAAGTTTAGTTAAAAGTATAGCTACATATGAACTCATGAGGGAGATCAAATATAAATTTTATAGAATATGTACTGTACATATATTACCAATGAGTTCTTTCCCTAAATAAGTCATTCTTAACCATGGTATGAATGTGAATCATGTGAGGCGTTTTAAAAACTTACCTGCAAAACTTCCCACAGATGATGTCTGCACTTTTAAAAGTCCTGCAGATTCTAACTCAATCCCAGACAAGAACCAGTTCATTAGAATAAAAACTCCTTAAAATTAGAACTATATAAACTATTTAATCACCTAATTCCTTTAACAGTTCACACAGGAAAGATACTTCTTAGAGAAAATGGCACAAAAGAAAAAGCAGAAGCTTAAGAATTAGACTTAGGTTTGAATCTTAGCCCTCTCACCTGCTACATATATAACTCAGGGGGAAATTAACTTCTCTGTTAGTTTCTTCATCTATAAAAACGGAAATTTTTTTGAAAAATCTACCTCTTAGAATTGTTGCAATCACAGATAATGCATGCAGGAATGTAGTAAGTGCTCAACTGGTAGTTGTTATAGTTAATCCCAAAATTGCCAAAACAAATATTAGATTTGGAAATTCAACAAAAATATTGAGCGCCAACCTAGGACTCTCAGTAACTTCTGTAAAGTTACCCAAGTGATAATAGTCTTCCAAGAGCTCATGATCTAATAAGGGAAATTGTAATAAGCATTAACACAGAGAGGTATATTTCATATATCATGAGAAAATAGAGGAAGGAGAATTCTGATATAGAAATGTTTCTTAAAAGTGCAATATGAACTGTGCCTTAAAAGAAGCATATGTTCCTTGAACCTTATTCCAGACCAAAGGTTCATAAACTTTAACATGCATCAAAATCACACAGAGGGTTTGTTAAAACACACATTGCTGAGCCCTACCCCAGACTTTCTGATTCAGGAGATATGGAAGGGGTCCTGAGAACCTGCATTTCCCAAGTGACATTGATGCTAATGGTTAAGAGAACTCTCTTCAAGAACTATCACTCTAGACAGAAAGTGCTTGAGCAAAACTGACAAGTGATACAGAGTTATCCCTGAGCTGTATAATATGGGCTTTGTGTGAGTGGTTAAGGAATATGGTTAGAAGTCTAGAAGAAACTTAATAAAAACACTTCCTTCTCTAATAAGAGGTAGATAAATTATCCGTCCTAGGAAGGTGATCTAACATTTAGGATTAAGTTAAAACAATATTTAATTACCCCTCATGATATGAAATTATCTCTAACCTGTTATCTTTCAACACCACTTGCTATCCCCAGCTTTGCATCACACAGGTAAACATTAAGGTAATGAGACAACAGTAGAATCAGGGGCACAAAGATAATTAAATGTAAAAATATTAGAAATTGTTACTCTTATTCTTTATAAATGAGAATATAACACGAATACATCTTAAATTTTAATACTTTATTTAGTATGCTATAGTTTAAAATTCTTGAAAGACACAGATGGAAACCTATTCAATAATGTTACTTATAAATTTTGAAGAATCTTCCATACTCACCAAAACCATCAATATCTAGATTATTTTCAACCACAACATCTAGCAGAGAGTCACCAACTTTTCCTTCGGCTGTTAATGTTTCACCATCGCGGTTTAAAAAGTGGACTGTTATTTTATCTTCTGAGCTGGAAAAGGAAGCAGAGTTATATTATTTTTAATAATTTCAAAAGATACTTTAAAATAATTGGTTTAAGAACACATTGCAAGGTTAAAGAAATGGTGTGTATGGGTGTGTGTGTATGCACATGCACGTGCAAATATACTCTTTTATAGTATTTTCTTTCCAAAGTTCATTTGGGAAGAAGACACCACAAATCAAGGGCATGTCCATCTGCCTACCTACCAGCAGAGCTCTAGCACTTTAAAGGAAATGGAAACTGTACTATGCTGCAAAGTCCAGCACAAGGAACATAGTCAATAGTATGGTAATAACTATGTACAGTGTCAGCTGAGTACTAGGCTTATTGAGGGAGGGGAAAGGGAGGTCACTTCATAAGTTATACAAATGTCTAACCACTATGCTGTACACCTGAAACTAATATAACATTGAATGTCAACTGTAACTAAAAAAATTTTTTTTTTAATTAAAAAAAGGAAATAACTACAACACTAGCAAGGCCGTGTGTCTATGTACATCATGTACGTCCTTAATGGTCATAGTCACAGGTTACAGTCATACAAAAATATTCAGCAATCATCATCATTCATGAAGTCTATTTTAGTCTCACACTGCTCTGAAAAACAATGTCTCTATGAATGTATCCTGAAAAACTAGACCATGGTTGGGGTG
Organism: Eidolon dupreanum; assembly: GCA_028627145.1. Classification (NCBI taxonomy): domain Eukaryota; kingdom Metazoa; phylum Chordata; class Mammalia; order Chiroptera; family Pteropodidae; genus Eidolon; species Eidolon dupreanum. The sequence goes on along the minus strand of CM053510.1, from coordinate 65,703,919 downwards.
AGCTTTAGAAAAGCAAATCATTCTGCTATCGACAAGGCAATTGTGCAGGTGTCTGATAAGTCCTGTTGCTGACAGGCAGCAGTTTGAGTATCTGAACATATTATTTTGGTCCACTTTGTATAGTCAAAAATCAAAGTGACTAGAAAAGGTTATTTGTTTGTTTGAATCTGTAGGAAGATAAATATACCTCCTTATGTGTTCCTCTATAGGATATTATATTATCCATCAGCTAGCTGACCTAAATTTCTTTCCCTTCTCACAAACATCGTACCAAAATTTGGGAAAAGAAATTATACTAGTGACTAGATCCTTATTCTCCACCACTGGTCATTGTAATTTTTACCTCGTAACTGAAAAGATGTACTTCAGCATAAAATAACTAGTTGTAATTTTCACTACTGCCAGTAGCTAGTAGTCCGTGAAAGAAAACTTTGTTAATATCAGTAAAATTTAGAATTAAATAAGTCCAGAGCTATAAATATCTTGCAAATTGTCAAATCGAATTATCTCCTTTTACAAACAAGGCAAGTAAAGCCCCTATTAGATAATGACCTCCTTTATATTTCAACACTGAAAAAAAAAATCCATTAATTAAAAATTATCAAAAGTGTGTGAAAGTCTCTCAAAGGGCCTTTGCTCTGCAACTTCTTTTCATAGCAAAAAGAAAGAAAAGGAAAAGAAAGCTTTAAAAACAAGTATTTTGAATATTATTCATGATTTTCAAGGTAGAATGGCTGAGAATGAAGATACTCTGGAGGCAGGGAGACCAATTTGTAAGTTATTAAAAGAGCATAAACTAAGCAAGGATATAGGAAATATTGACTTAAGAAATATTCGAGAGGTTGAATTAAATGTTTGGGAGATCATCAGTATAAAGTAGATTGAGAGAGAGGGAAAAAATGTTGAAATTTCCAGCTCAGGTAATTAGGGGATATAGTTTAACATAGGATTAACAGAGGAGGAGAGTTTTAGGGAAGATAGAAATGAGTTTGAGATTACACCTGTTTCATTTAATAGAAAAAAAGTATGTGAATGTCCAGAAACCAGATGGAAATATGAGTCTGAACCCAGCAGAGTACTCAAGAGATTTGATATCAACAAACACCTAGTAGATAAAGCTACAAGAAGTAGAAAAAAAGAATTCCATAATTTATACTCAATGGAAAGCAAAGGCTTTAGGGTTGCTTTTCTTCTGGAGCACTTTAGAGCTACGTTACAGTAAAAGAATTCGAACTCTTTTACATCAGACTCCTCTCATGTAGTAATGGTTAACAATGCATGCAAAATATGTAACACAGAGTAGAGCTCAACAAACACTGATTAATAACTTTTGTTCAAAGTGCCAGTCCTTTTGTCGCTAAGAACCCGAACTGCTGCTATGTATCTCACAGGGGTACAGTTCCAAAAAAAAAACAACTCTGAGAGTAAGAGTAATAATAAGTTTACCAAAGGATAGGAGAGGAAGCAGAAATGAGAGAAGAAGCGTAATTCTGTAAAATGTACAGAATGTAACAAACAGATGTAGATTCTAAACCCTGGTTCTAACATATACTCATTAAATGACCTTGAGAAGCCACTTACTTATGTGTAAGATGCAAATAACAGTAATTTCCCCCAAGCTGCTGAGAGAATTAAAAGAGGGAAAGTTTGTGAACTCTCTTTATTCCTTAAAGCATTATACACATGTACTTTACACAAGTAACTCGATCCATTCACTATTAACAACTGGTGTTGGTGGGTTTTGCAGATTTTTCTACCTCCAATTCTATTAACTTGCGAAAAGTTTTTAGCTGTTCCCAAGAAGGATTAGATTTCATCCTCTAGGAAGTAAATATGATCCTTCCAAATCTACTATCAATTTATCAGCCAACAGCTCAAAAAACTATGTTCTTCACTTGTTACCCTTTATTCACGGTCATCTATTCTGCTCAATCACAGCAGATATTTTAACAAATCTGTCAAAGGTTGCTGTGCTAAAGTTCTTAACAGAATTCTAACAGGCGAGTTACAGCTGCTGATGCCTACCCTTTCACCATATAAGGTAGCCAGGCATGGCTGGTCCAAGAAAAGGGCCCAGTGTAGGGATCCCGATTTCTATAGCCACCTTAACTGTTTCAAATGACCCTATGAGCTAAAGAATTATCAACCTTATCAACCGCTACAGTGCTCAAAAAAAAAAAAAAAAAAAAAAAAAAGACATGAATTTTAGTCCTCCTTTTGCCAGTTACTTAATATGGAATATTTATTCCCATTTATCTACTCTTACCCCATCTACCTCACAGGATTTTAAGAGTCCAGTGAAATAATATATAAGAAGTTCTTTGCAACTTAAATCATTACAAAATATAAAGTATTTTGTCAGTGTCTTTTGGAGTTAAGGGAGTTTTTTTGACTCTCAATTACTGATAGCTTATCTAAATGTTAAATTTCAAATCAGAACTGCAGCTTCTAGACTGTTGCGTCCAATTAGCCTTCGTACGTTCTATACCTGCAATGTACAATACAGTAGCTACTAGTTACTGAGTATTTGAAATGTGGCCAGTGCAACTGAGAAACTGACCCTTTAATTTTAACTGTAATTATCTTAAACTTACATAACCACATGTAGTTAGTGGTGACTGGACTGGGCAGCACAAATCTCAGATATAAGAGTTGGAAAATTTAGTTGTAGCTCCAAAGATGTGATAGGAAGCACAAGGCCATCAAGAGAAACTGTGCCAAAGAAGAGGAAAGCAGGATTATGAAGGAATAAAACAAACATGTTTCCCTTTAAAACGACTCGATAATACCCAAATCCAAACCATAAATTTGGGTAAAATAATTCCAATTTACAAAAGCATGTATGTTCCTTTAAATACTACTTACACAAGTATGTTAACTGCCTCTCCCAATTTAAACACAATTTTTCAAGATAGCATCTAGTAGAAAACAAGGCTTCCACTTAGATGTCAAAAGCAGGAAAATGTACAGAAAATAGAAACAAACAGACAAATCTGGTTTGCCTTCTCTATTATTCCCCTCAGAGTTAATACAACAAATTTATTGAGCAACCACTAGATAATAAGATTAAGGAGAAAAAAATAGGACTAAATCCTACACCCTATTCTCAGGTACCTCATCAATAAGAATACAAATCCAACAGGTTCTCCCTCCAGTTCTTGCTTCCTACTACATGCCAGCAGTGGATCAGAGCACAGCTCAGATAATAAACCTGTGAGGCCTTTACTATTGTTCTCCGCATTTACAAATGGGGAAACTGAGGTTTATAGAGATTGAAGAAATTAGTAAATGCCAAAGTCCAGTTTAAAACCCAGCTTTGCCTCTCCAATACAGGGGCTTTAACCCTATATAAACTGGAAGAGAGCATACAGGGAAGCATGGGGCACAGAGTGGGTGTATTCTAAATGGACATTTCGCTGACAAAAAAATGAAGAAAGAATTATCTAACATAGTAGGAGAAAGGCCTGGCTTGAAGATAGATAGATTAGATAGATAGATAAGAAAGAACGGGAGAGGGGGAGGGAGGGGGGAGGGGAGAAGGGAGAAAGGAAAGGAAAAAGGAAAAAGGAAAAAGGAAAAAGGAAAAAGGAAAGAAGGAAGGAAGGAAGGAAGGAAGGAAGGAAGGAAGGAAGGAAGGAAGGAAGGAAGGAAGGAAGGAAGGAAGGAAGGAAGGGAAAGAAAGAAAGAAACAAACGAACGAACGAACTTGCTGGTCGGGATCACATCGGAGTGCCTCTTATGAAGGTCACCGCAGGTTCCAAGCAAAGGGTAGATCCTAGCCAAACCATATGGACAACCAGCGGCAACTAAATGCCCCGCTTTCTTCAGGGCACAACAGGCCCTCAGAAAGGGAGATCGGAGATCCCGGTCCCCGTTTCCCACCAGGCGTCGGTGCTTCGGAGAGTAGCATTGAGGCTCGACATTGGGGAGACGAGAGCCAGCACCGAGCTTCAGGAGAGGGCCGCGAGGATCGCCGCGGAGGAGGGGCGAGAGGCAGGCGGCCAGGTGTTTGCGGGAAACGGGAGAATCCCAGAAAAGCCCGCAGAGCGAGAAACCGGGCCCTGGGGTCGGGACAACCCTCGGGTAGGGCACGTACTCCTGGATGAGGGACCCCTACCCGCACGCGCGCCGGCCCGCGCCTCACCTGCTTCGCGCCTGCGCCGATAAGCTCAGTGCCCGGCCCGGCTCGGCGCTCCAGCCTCGGCCCCGGCTTCCCGGGAGGCCGCCGGCTCCCGCGCGGGCTCCGGCGAGAAGCAGCCACCGACCGGCCGCGCCGCCGAGGACCGCGGAGGAGGCGCGCAGGAGCCGGGCGCCCCCCGCGGCGGCCATAGCCGGGGTTCGGGTAACAACCGGATGCGACGAAGGCCGCACGGCTGCAGCCGCGAGAGGCTCCCCGAGTGCGGGCGGGCAGCGGCGCGGGCGCCCGACGCCCGCGGGTCACTGCGAGGGTCCTGCGGGGCTAAGGGCCGAGTACTTCCGCTCCGCGCGCGCACTGACGGCTCCACGCGCCCTCCCCGTGACCTATAAATCCTTTAGCGCCCTAAGCGCAGCCCCTCCCCCTGCAGGTTCCCACGCCTCCCGGAAGGATTTTTTAGGGGGCGGTGCTAAACGCTTTGCTTTTCTGCGTACTGACCGGGTTTTGTTTTAGTGGTGATACTTCGTTAATCTGCTAGGGTTGCCACGCAGGAACAATGAAATGTGAAAGATAGCTGAACGTCCGACGGAAAGGTGCAGTAAAACAACCTCCAGTTAACCAAGTCACTTTCTTCTGTGCCGCCCTGCCCTCTTCCTCCCCGTTAAAAACAAAAAAAAAACAAACAACAAAAAAAAACGCGGTTGATTCTGTCATCTCGGAGTTCGAACTAGAGTGAAAGGGAATTCTGGGCGTTATCAAACGAGGGCAGTAGGAAACTTCAGCAATTTTAGAATGCCAATAGACATGATACGCAGATAAATAATTATGACTATAAAGTTATAAATGACCATAATGAATAAACGTGGACTACTGGAGAAGGCAGGTAATAATCCTAGTTCCATATGGAAAATAAATGAGTACTTGAAACCCATGAGACTTAAAAGGAAAATTTTGATGAACTGAGATTTTTAAAACACTTTTACAAAACCAGAAGGCTGAATTTTAAAGTACTTTATTGTGGTGAAAAGAGCACGGGCTTTGAGGTCAGAAATTAATGTTCAAATCCAAGGTCTACCACTTTTGAGCTCTGAGACCTTGGATAAATTATTCCCTTAGAGGTTTAGAGTTTTCATAACACTTTCAGGGATAAGATGTTCCATCCATCAAGGCCATTCTGAGGGTTAGACAAACTAACGCACAGCGGACATAGTGCGTCACAAACAATGATCGATAACTTCCTGAGCCTGCCTTCCTAAGGTTACTCTTAAAAAGTCTGAAGGCCAAAGGCAAGTAGATACCGCAAATATGCTAAACACAAGAAAAGATACTTTAATGACTATTTAGAACAATAAAGAATATACCTGAGAAAAGTCTCTCCAAACACTGCATAGTGGACATTGAATGATGGCAGACAGACGGCAGTCTTTCAGCTCCTGCATTGCCTCAATCTGACAATAAACAGAAAGATGGTCCAGTTGGAAAGGACACAACAAACCCTGGCAAGTAATTCAGAAGAGGAGGTTGTAAAAGAACAGTTAATTTTTTTTTATAGGCTCAATCTCCAAAGTAAGGTGAATTAATTGTAGGAAGAAAATGAGGGGGAAAAAAAAATACAGATATTCCCTCTCCTCTCAGCCCACCCATAGCAATCCAGCTTCAAATTGGTTGTGGCACTAATAACTGAACATGTTAACGTATAGCTTTTTGCTTTGTAGGGTAGTTGTTTGTACACATAGTTTATCTTAGTAGCCCCCACACTACCAGGCACAGGGCCTTGAGCATATGAAATGTTCAATAAGTATTTGTGAATCAATAAATGTCATGTAACTTCCATTAGTAATCATCAGAATTCATGAAACATGAACATGAAATTAAAGACAGGGAAAATGGTATCCAGATTTTCAAAGTCAGATAAAGGTTAATTCCAAAGATTACAGGCATCAATTCAGCAGTATTCTAGAGGGATTCATGAACACAGATAAAAAAGCAATATAGAATTATTAAGGACAAGTTTTACTTATATATTTCTATGTCTTACAAAACTCCCACCCCTTCATTTTTCACTCCTATTACTCCTATTAAAATCCATCCATATTTTGAAACACCTCAAATTATCTTTCCTACAGTTGTTTATTCTTGTAAAACTTGTAGTATCTGTTGTTTCAAGTTGGATAATGTCCATGAAAGTGTTTTGTAAACTGTGAAATGTCATAAAAATTCAGATTCAGTGTTTATTGAGCACCTACTCTGAGCTTCATGGTACCTTGTGCTCCATCACACATACTTTGTGTAGCTCCTCTAGACTGAAGTTCCCAAGAGCAGAGATGCTCTCTATTCATCTTCATATTCCTAGCACCTGGCATAGTGCCTGGCACATAGCAGCCGTTTAGTAATATCTTTATTAAAACTGTCTTAGGAACTTTTGTAATTTTTATCTCATTACATCACAGCATCTCTGTAGAGTAGATATGCCTATAATCAATAAATGCCTTTAATCAATAAATATTTATTGACATTAGCAGTATGTAAATCGCTGCTAGAGCCAAAGACACAGCAGTGAATAAAACATTCCCTGTCCTCTTATTTTTAGTTAAAGAAACAGGTACACAGTAGTTGTGACCTTCTTAGAATCCTACTGCTAGTAAATTGCAAACCCAAAGTGTAAATCTAGGTCTTCCTGGTCCCAAGTCCAAGGCAGAAGCACAAGAAATGATCATTTTATTATTCTTATTATATAGACGATCCCTAACTTACGATGGTTCAAGTTAAGATTTTTCCACTTTACGATGGTGGGAAAATGATGTACATTCAATAGAAAATTACTAGGCTAAACTTTGATGGTAGGTTAAGTGCATTTCCAATTTACAATATTTTAGACTTATGGGTTTATCAGGATGTAACCTCATCTTAAGTTGAGAGGCATCTGTATTTTATTTTCTATTTATATATTATTCATATAATTTTACTATTATATATTATATTATTGATATATATTTAAGTATCATATTTTTTCCAACTCTAATTCAATAGTAGATGCCTAAGATTCTACATGATCCATATACAAGCATAACTCAGAGATATTTCGGTTCAGTTCCACACCACCATCATAAGGTGAATATTACAATAAAGTGAGTCATAATCTTTTTGTTGGTAGAAGGTCTTATCTTCAGTTTGCAAAAAACACAACACTTGTAAAGCACAATAAAGTGAAACATAATAAAATGAGGTATGCCTATAATTTAGGGATAAGGTCAGAAATTATTATTATCTAAATTTTTAAAAAGGAGCACAAAATTAAACCTAAGTGTATTTCACCCCAAGAAATCACTCACTCTACCTCCCAGTATTTGTTAATATGGCTGATGATATTGGTGAGTTTCCGAAGGTTAAATTAATTATATAACATAAATAAATTACTATTTTTGTATTAATTGATCTTCCTGCCTACAGTCTTATCTCACTCTAAGGCAATCTCCATACTGCCCATATGCTGATTCTATTAAAATACTGATATGATCATGTTCCTTTCTTCATGAAAATACCTGAATGACGTTCCATCATCATTATGTGATATTCCATTACCATTGGAATGACAATGGAATAGAATTCTATCACCATTTATTAATAGAATAAAACAAACTGCCAGTTGGACACACAACATCCCTTCAGCTCTTTTCACTGCCCACACAACATCTATCCTGCCTCATGCCAGCATTGGTCCAGCCTCATGCCTTTCTTCTCTGCAGATTTTGTACTCCACTGCCTGCATCTGGCTCATGCATGGCCAGCCTCCAGAATTCAGTTCAGTCCTTTGCAAGAATGATTATCTGACAAATGCAACTTTTGTGAACCTTACACACTATAAATCCCTCTATTTAGTTTACAATTAAATGTTATATACAAATAAGAACTTGAATCAAGTGGCTTGCTAGGTGTCAAGTCCCATTTATTTAAGATTACTTTTCAGGTACTTTTTTAAACTTATTAACATATCCCTCAAATGTTAATAGTTGGTTGTCTATTTTGTGATATTAGCCTCTCCTGGTTAGCAATTCACTTGGGGGTGCAAATACTGTTGCTCTAATTGTCTTTCTTTCTTCATTGATTCCCTAGACTACTTCTATAAAGACAGGCTTACCCTCATCTTCTCTTCCAATGTCCTGAAGTAGAGCCTGTAAAGGAAAGGCAAGATAAATACTTATTTCCCTTTATTTATCTGTCATACTTACAGGCTTATTCATGCTTTGCATTTACTCAAAAGCTGGTTTAGAAAGTTATAATTTTCTAAAAAATGGTATATTTCACCTAAATTTTCTAAATCTATTGGCATAAAAGTGTTCTTAGCATTTATTTTTTAAAAATCTCTGATACATCTATAACTATATTGCTTTTTATATTTCTTATATTCTTTCTCGATCTTCTTTCCTTTTCTTTGAGTAATCTTGCCAAAAATTTATTTTATTTGTCATTTTCAACTTTGAGCATTAATCTGTACTGTATCTTTGCTTTCTTATTTTATTTACTTATCTTTATAATTTCCTTAATTCTAAGTTCTTTGGATTTACTTTTTCTAACTTCTTGATCTAGATAATTAGCTCATTTATTTTTAATTTTGTTTTTTTAAAAAAAAGAATTTAAATTTCTCTAAGTATTTAAATTCTTTCTAAGTAGTATGTTTGGCTGTTTCCAGAGTTTGAAATGCAATATTTTTTTTATTATTCAGTTTAAATATTTGCAAATTTTCACTCTGTCCTTTGATTGTGAGCCATTTGGAAGTGCGTTTTGATTAAGGTTTTAAGACTTTCTTCGACATATGAAATTATTTACTAACAAAAGAATAAATATAATAACAGCTATCATATATGGGGTGCTTACTCTGTGCTAAGCACTCTTCTAAGTGCTTTACATGTTTTGACTTACCTAAAGGTGGGTATCAGTGTCATTATCATTTTACTGGTGAATAAACTGAGGGACAATTTATATTTAAATAAAATAAAGTTTGAGATGTTATCAAAAGAAATTATACTAGGTGGCTTTCAGTATAGTAGCTTTTATAATATACAAACACAGCAGACACTATATATTATGTATTATATTCTACAAAAAATGGATTTATTCACCTTTCAAGTTGAGAGGAAAAATAAAATGCAATCTACATGTTTCCATTTCTTTGCATCTAAAAGAAATGCTGTGTGTGTGTGTGTGTGTGTGTGAGAGAGAGAGAGAGAGAGAGAAAGAGAGAGAGAAAGAGAGAGAGAGAGAGAGAGAGAATTTAATTGACTCAATATCAAAATGGATTTCCTCCAGTTCTGTTTTACATTAGATGTGTATTAATTTGTCCTTGGAATTATTAATATGCAGGCCAAACTAAAGCTTAAAAATAAAGAAATTTTATTAAACAACTCCATGGGAGAGTTCAAGGCCAATCTTCAGGAATGCAGCATTTGATCTTTCTGGATTAAGAATGAGTAACCAGAGAGCATTGCCAAATTTCCTTTAACTCAGTTGACATAAAGCTTTGAGTTACAAAAAATATATATATTTTGTTTTGTTCCAATGTCCATTGCTATTTGCAGGAGTTTCTGAGTATTAGTCTATTGCCAAGATTCAGACTTGGGGTTTGCTTTAAAAATCTATTTCTGTCAAAATTTACCTAAAATTGTGACCATTTCAACATCTCAACTTTTTTTGAAAACTTCATCTCCATGCAAATTAAAATCACTCTGCATACCATTTCCCTACAAGATTATTAAAAATCCAGTGTTTAACAACTCAGTGTTGGTGAAGCTATGGGGAAGCAGGCACTCTGAAATATTTCTAGTTGGTGTGTAAAATAGTCCAACTTCTACAGAGGACAATAAAATAATATTTATAAAAATTACAAATTTATTTACCCTTTAACCCAAGAATCTCACTTCTGGGAATTAATCCTACAGATACAGCTATGGATGGTATGAAATGATATGTATAGTGTTATTTGCAGCATTGTCTATAATAGCAAAATATGAGAAATGCCCTTCAAATGTCCTTCATTAGGAGATTAGTTAAATAAACTATGTGACAGTAGCTCCCCGTTATCTGCAACTTCACTTTCTGTGCTTTCAGTCATCTGTGGTCAATGAAGGTCCAAACATATTAAATCGAAAATTCTAGAAATAAACAATTCATAAGTTTTAAATCGTGCTATCTGAGTAGTGTGACAAAATCCCACTTATTCCCACTCTATCCCACCTGGGACGTGAATCACCCCCCCAAAGTGCAAGAGTAGTGATGCTGACAATTCAGATACATCAAAGAGAAGCCGTAAAGTACTACTTCCTTTAAGTGAAAAAGTATGTGTATATAGGAAAAAAATGTAGTATATATAGTGTCTGGTACTATCCCCCCAGGCTTCCACTGGGGGTCTTGGAACATATCCCCTACTAATATTGATTAACATGCAGCTGACAAATAAAGGAAAAGAAAGATCTTTGTGTACTGATACAGGGTAATTTCCAAGATATATTGTTAAGAGAAAAAGGCAAAGTATATAACAATAATAATAATAAAGTATATAACGGTAATTATTTTTCCCCTTTCTTTTCTGTAAGAAAAGAAACAGAAAAGAAAGGGGAAAAATAATAATATTTATATTCATATTGCTTAAATGTGATAGATAAACATTGGAAAGATAAATAAGAAAGAAAGAAATGGAGCATGAGGAACAAGGTAGATGGGTGGGGCAGGGCAGTGAGCAAAACTCAGTGTATTGACGTGATGGTATTTTGACTTTTGGACAATGTAAATGTACTACCTACTCAAAACAAAACAAAACAAAACAAAACAAAATAAGTAAAACTTTCAAAAGGAAAAAGATTCCTTTTTCTATTGTTCACAGATTTTTCTAAACATGTTATACTTTTTGATAATGTTGTATATGAGTTCAAGGTATTTAGCAAGGAGGGAGCAAGGGTGGAAATGCAACTGTCCTATAAGAGAGAACTTAGAGCAAGCATATGAAAGAGAGCTAGATCTGAAAGATCACAAAATGACAAAATGGCATAATTTTCTAGCTAGAAGGATCTAAATGATACTTAATCATTTTTATAGATTTTTTATAGATTAAGAAAACTGAGGCCCAAAAAGTTAAATGACTTGCCATAGTCACTTTGACGCACAGAAATCAGAACTAGAATTCCAGGACCCCTGATTAATAATCTCAATGTTTATTTCTTTATATCTTGAGGCCTTCCATTGATTAATGATACTCTTCTGATGAAGTATAAATAAGATATGTAAAATGCTTTAAGCATTTTAACATATATTAACTACTTTACCTTATTATATTATTATGATAAGGTAGTATAGTGTAATAGTTAAGGTCATGAGCTTTGAAGTTAAGGCTTTGAATCCCTGCTTCATCACTTACCTGCTGTATGATCTTGGACAAATTATTTAACTTCTCACAACTGTTTCGTTATCTATAGACTGGTACTATAACAGGTCCCACTTCAAAGGAATGATGTAAAGAATAAATGAAATAATGCACATTAAGGAATTAGCCTGGCACCTAATATGTGCTCCCTGAATATCATTAATGTTACTGCTTTTATTTTACAGATGAAAAACTGAGGGTCAGGAGAATGGTTGAGTAACTTGCCCAAGGACACATAGTTTACAAGTTAGTGGTTAATCAAGAATTCAATTTAGGTTTTCTCACTTTAAAATTTCATACTCTTTCCACCCTGTATAATTCATAAATTCAATGCACTTGGTTTTCCTTTAACAGTTAGAGTTTAACTCGTTATAGTAGTTTTTCTACTTTGGCTTGCAATTTGGTCAATATGAGCCCTTTTACAGAAAAAAAAAGATAACAGCTCAATGTGTTTGGATAGCAGGAAAGAAAATAATCTCTTGTATTCGATCAGATTTTATTTTGCTGTTGTTAAAGAATCTAACAGATTATAAATAAATATTAATTATTTCGTGTGTGCTAACATTATATTCCCTGACAACTAATTAGTGATAAAAAAAGGTTTTCTTTACATAAAGAAACCAATTTCATCTACATAAGATTAAATATATGTAATATAATTTATAAAATTATTTATATGTAAATGATATATATTTTAATAGTATATGTATTATATAATTAAATTATATACCATTTTTATAAAATTATATAATACAGTTTATGTACCATATGTAAGTGTATAAATTATAAATAACAATTATATAAATTATCACATGAGATATAATGTGTCATTTATATATAAGCATATAATATATAGTTTAGATATAAATGTTTACATTGTCTACAAATCATCTTAAAACGGTTGTGCAGCAATTCAATAAAATATCTTTGAATTATAAAAGTATGAAGGAAAAATGTAAACTGTTGCAAAGGAGGTACTGTCATCTTAATTAACCTATGTTTAATAGCTTTTCTTTCGGGACTTTGCAAAGCTTTCTCAGTAAACAAACATTGTAAAGCATTCTCTGGCTTGGTCTCTGAGTGTGTACTGTATAAAGAATAAAAAATCAACCAGTTTATTGTGTATGTGTAAATAGCCTGGTCATCGGGCCATTTTTAGCCAATAGTCACATCTAGTGTAACTTTACATAGAAGACTTAGAGTGTGATTTCTAAATATGATCTGTAAAATAACTGAGAAAAATTCCAATGTATACCTGTGTAAATAGATTTGTTAACTGAAATATACTTAAAGAAAAGATAAAATCTGTAAATAAACTGATTCATAAATTTAAAATTTTTTCATTTTTTAAATTGAGATATAATTGACATATAGCATTATATTAATTCAGGTGTACAACATAATGATTCTGCATTTGTATGTATTGTGAAATGATCACTTCAATAAGTCTTGTTAACAGCCATCACCATACATAAGTACAAAATTTTTATCTGCCTGTCTATATACTACACTCATATATACATAGAAAAAATATATTTTTATATAATTATAAACAACTTCAATAGGCCATCAAAAAGTAAATAAATAACCAAATTGTGTATGTCCATACAATAGAGTGTAAGTCAGCAACAAAAAAAGGAATAATCTGCTGATAAATACAACAACAGGGATGAATCTCAAAAGAAAGAAGACAGACACAAAAGATTGCTTATTGTGTGAGTCCATGATATTAAGTGTAGAACTGGCAAAATCAACAGTGATAGAAATCTGATCAGTGGTTGCCTGGGACTGGGGATGAGGTAGCACTGGCAGCAAGAATTGTGAGGGAACTTTCTGGGGTGATGGAAATATTCTATATACTGATTGTAATGATGGTTCTTAGAGTGTGAGGACTTACAAGAACTTTAATATAATTCGTGCCCCAACACTTATACTTTTGCAGTTTGAAAAACTGCAAAACTCTGAGGCTGCTTACAGAGTGTGATTCTGCTCCTTAGACTTGTACCTGCCTGCAGAAAGTCTTTCTGTGCTGTTTCATTTCTTTTAATAAGTAACCTAAAGCTTTTGTTTTACAATCCTAAAATGGAACTAGGACTTTGACAAATGCCTAATCATGTATTACCCATTGTTCTTGTCTCACAGCCCCCATTCCTGACTACTGAGATAGCCAAACTTTGAATCTTCTAGTTGCCCCCACCAATCAGGGACAAATTATGAAAATTTGTGGTCTTGTTGCCCCTAGTAACCCATCTCTTTGATCATCAGCTCCCTGTACTTTCACCTTTAAAAACCATGCTCTATCCCCCCACTTCAGAACATGTCTTCATTTCATACCTAGGACTACATCTCTGATTTGCAAATAAAACTCTTTTTTAATTTCTCCCCGAATTTTTGTTAACAGGTGTGTATACATTTATTAAAACTCACAGAAGAATACACTTAAAATGTGAGCATTTTATTGTATGTAAATTATGTCTCTGTGAAATTAATTTAAAAACACATTCCCCTTAAAGTACAGCTAAGAGAATATGGTCAATAATATTGTAATAACCTTGTATGGTGTCAGATGGGTACTAGACGTATTGGGGTTATATAAATGTCTAATCATTATGTTGTACAACTGAAACTAATATAATATTGTATGTCAAATGTAATTAAAAATATAAATAAATAAATCTGCTAGCATCTCAAAATGAAACAGAAGATTTTTCTTTTATAGATAGGGTAAAGAAGAGGCAAGCCAAGATAAGAAGAATCCATGGCAGAGAAGCTGGGCAAGCAGGGGAACGACCGGTGAGGTCTAACAGGAAAGTGCCCATTGGGCTCAGCTGAGAATTGGGCACCTTCCACATTTGTACTTGCTCAGGCTTGGGAGCAATCAGAGTTCAGGATCCTGTAGGAAAGAGACAAGCCTGACTAAAGTTTGGCTAACACGCATTTTGTTCAAAATTAATAGGTGCTTACGAGGCAAAGAATGGGAATTTGCAGAGTCTGTGTCTGACCTTTCCATAGGTAAACAAAGGGGGCATCTTTGAGTCCTATCTAAGGTATATGTGGAAAGAGGTTCTTTATCGTAAGCTGTTTTACAGAACACAAAAAAGAGAATTTCTTAACCTTCACTGTTTACCAGGGTCACAGGGCTCAGGTAAAACTCATTATCAGCTGGGGCCATTTATGGACAAATTGCCTATATCCACTGAAATAAATATCACTTCTGTCATATAAGGTTACCAATATATTTCACTTGACCTGGACTCTATCATGCCTCTGTAATCTGATTCCTAAGGGTTTTCATTCTTACAAATTTATTTTTGTAGGAACTCTAAAATCATTTTATCAAGTTTCAAAATGAATGCTATTCTCCAAAAAACCTAACAAAACTATTATGATTCTGATTTGATTTGTATTATATTAATCTAATAGTTTGGGGAGACTCAATGCTTTTTATTATAAGTGGCTTTGTATTTAGGGATTTAATGTTTCTCTATTTGATTGTCTTGTATTATATACTGAAGTGATATTTTATAGTCTTCTTGTAAGTCCATCATCTTTTTGAAAATGTACTGTTAGATATTTATAATATTTTTGTTATGATTGTTAAGACTTATTTTTGCTAATCCTATCTGCTTACTGCTCATAGAGGAAGAAAGAAGCTATTTTTATATGTTGTATCCAACTCCTTATCAAAACTACCTACCAATTCTGGTAGCTTCTTAGTATAGTCTTTTAAGTTTTCTAATTGTGCAATCATATCAGATATAGATCATATTCTCTCTTTTATCCAATATTTGATGTGATTACTTCTTTTATTTTCACTGTATTAGCTGTCCTAGACAGTAGCCACTAAGCTTATGTGGCTATTTAAATTGAAATTTATTGGAGCTAAAAATTTTTAATCAGTTTCTTAGTCACCTAGTCACATTTCAAGTGCTCAATAGCCACATATGGCTAGTGGCTACCGTATTGGTCAGCACTAAATATAAAACATTTTCATCATTGTGGAAAGTCATGTTGAACAATACTGAAATAGAACCTTCAAAATAATATTGAATAATAAATGTAATAGAGAGCATTCTTATCTTGTTGCCAATTTTAATGAAAATGATTTAAACATTTTACCATTCAGTATAACGTTTCCTGGCAATTTTTGGAACACGGTTTTGTCAATTTTAAGTAGTGTGAATGAAAAAGCAGTTTCTCTGAAAAGTAACTTCACAGGGTGATCTGATCATAAATTCCTAACTGGGCAGGTCACACCCCTGGCATATAACTTCTTTTCAAAAAGGCTATCTTTACATTAAACAAGCCCTGTCTATTATTTCCGTGCACGTGGGTTAACACACCTTTAAAATGCCCCCTCTCAGACCCCTCCTTCTAAATAATACCATCCCCAAGAAAGTACCTGTAATCTGACCCCCGCATGACCACTTTCAAGAGTTTAACTATCCTATAATCCAATCCGCGCCTTGCTTTCTCCCACCTTTGTGTAATTTCCTACTGTCCCTCCTAAATCTCAAATGCGTAAAAGAAACTGCAAGCTGTTATTTTCAGAAGCATATATCTCAGTCTGTTGAGATCTTGCTTTAGGTGTATTCTCTGTTTGGCTCAAATAAATTTTTGTGAAAATTCTGTATAGGTTTAAACGTTTTTACATTGACAGTATTTTCCTTCTATTGCTATTCTAAGTTTTATTATTAATACAAAGTCTACTGAATTGTGTCATATGCTTTTTATATTAATTAATAGCATTGTGTAGCTTTTCTAAAGCATTGGTACAATGAATTATGAGTATTAAATCATTCCATCATTCCTAGAAAATAAAAACCACATCTTCCTAAAAAGAGTTATGCGTACTGTTTCCTATTTCCCTCTTCAAGTTCTCTCTTTAAACCATTAAAGTTGGACTTAACACTTCATCACTTCAATGAAAATTCCTGAGTCAAAGTCATCAGTGACTTCCACCTGGCTAAAAGTTACAGTTCATTTTCAGTCCTCTTAATCCATCAACAGCATTTGTTGTGTAAATTACTCTTACATTCTACAAATGCTTCCTTCTCTTTTCTTCAAGGACACATTTCTTAGTTCTGCTCCCTCTCAGTCTTCTTTGCTGGTTTGTCCTCATGTCCCCAACTGTAAATGTTGGAGTGCCTCAGGGATCAGTCTTCAAACCTTCTATTTTTTTCTCTTTCTGCTCTGGGAGCTCACACAGACTCATGGCTTTAAAATATATTTATAGACCTGTATGCTGCTGAAGCATAAATTTATATCTCCAGCCTGTAGATGAAAACAGGGATATATACAAGTTCAGTGACTGAAAGTAAGCTAAACTGGGCAGATCATGGTGAGTAATCACACCCCGACCTATAACTTCTTTAGTAAAAAGTTTTTAAGCAAGCCCTGGATCCATTATTCTTGTTCATTTAGGTTAAGGCACCTTCAAAATGCCAGAAGTAACCCTCTTTTTCAGTCCCCTCAGAATCACCCTCAAGAGAGCACATAATCTTGTTAACTATACTATACTACAATCATAGAGGTTTCCCTGCCTTGCTTTCTCCCTTGCTCACGTAATCTTCCTTACATTCCCTTCTTGGTTCCAAATGTACAGAAGAAACTGCAAAATTGTCATTGTCTGGAGCATTTGAGATCTTGCCTCCTGCTGCGTTGTCAGTTTGACTCATATAAACTCATAAAAGTTCTCTACAGGTTTGGACGTTTTTCACCATGACAAGCTTGAATTCCAAAACGGATCTTCAACTACCTACTCAACATCTCCACTTGAATATCTAATAGGCTTCTCAAATTAATATGCTAAATGGAATTTTGATTTCTGAATTGACCTCCACCCCCAAACCTTTCTTTTTCCAAGGTCTTCTTTGCATCAACTAATTGTGACTTTATCCTTGATTTTCGCATGCTAAAAATCTTGTAGCCATCCTTGAGGACTTGCTCTCTCATCCCATATCCAATCAATCCATAAGCAAATCCTATCAGTTCTATCCTTAGGTTATATTAAAATTAGGCCAATTCTTACCCTCCATCTGCTACTACCCTTGTAGCCAGCCACCATTATTTCTTGCCTAGATTATTGCAATAGCCCCCTATTGTATTGCCAGGGCCCAGGGTAGGCCACCCCAAGATATCCCACAATAGTATATTGATTATTTCAAATTAAAATCATTTGAGAAGCAGCTCTGTGACTCTTCTCTGTCTCTCTAAATGCAGGAAATGTACCTCCCATGAGGTAAGTGACCTCCCTGATCCTGAGGCCTGAGAGACAAACATCACAAGAGTTATAAAATCCAGAGTCAAAAAGACCCGTATAAGCAAACCTTGTAATTCCTTTACTTATTTACCTAAGCCCAAACCCTGTTTAGATTCCTTTTTTTTTTTCTTTTTTTATTTATTATGGTAACATTGATTAACAAAATCCAATAAGTTTCAAGTGTACGATTCAACAGTAAGTCATATATATATATATATATATATATCTCACATGTGTATTCACGGCCCATAGTTAGATTTCTTTCTGTCACCATGTATTTGACTCCTTTTATCCCACCCACCTCCCCCCTCTATCTTCTGGCAACCACTAGTCTACCATCCGTGTCCATGAGTCTCTGTTTGTCATATTTGTTTGTTGCTTTTAGATTTATATCCCACATATAATTGATATCATGTGCTTTTCAACTTTTTCTGTCTGGCTTATTTCACTTAGCATGATTATCTCAGGATCCATCCATGTCACAAATGGCAGTATTTCATCTCTTGTTATAGCTGAGTAATATTCCATTGTATGTATGTATCACATCTTCTTTATCCAATTATCTATCGTAGGACGCTTCGGTTACTTCCATGTCCTGACCACTGTGAATAATGCTGCTATGAACATTGGTGTGCATTTATCTTCAGATAAATATTTTCAAGTCTTTTGGGTAAATATCCAGTAGAGGAATTGCTGAATCGTATGGTAGATCAATTCTTAGTTTTTTTGAGAAACTCCATACTGTTTTCCATAGTGATTGTACCAATTTGCAGTCCCACCAGCAGTGATGAGGGTTCCTTTTTCTCCACATTCTCTCCAGCACTTATTATTACTTGTCCTGTTGATAATAGCCATTATAACCAGATTCCTTTGTAACAAGTACAAACATTTTTTGTCCTATCAATTTCTCACAAATTTATTGTTTTCTTTTTGTCTGAAAAGTTTTAAAAGTTGCCTGGTTTGATCATTTCTTTGAGCCTCATTTTATGATCTAAGCATCATACTATGATTCTCCTGTGTACATGATTAAATTGAGTTTTTTTTCTCTTATTAATGTAGTCCTGTGCCTATTTTATTATTTCATTATTTGTGCAGCCATAAGAACTAAAGAAGGGTAGAAGGAGGGATCTCTCAACCAACGGTTTCACTCTGCTTTTGCATTTGCTCTGCCTACAGATTCTTCTCAACACGAATTTTGTTTAAAAATGTAAGTCATATAATGTCATGTCTCTGCTCAAAATACTCAAGTGGCTTCTCATCTCATTCAATGCAGAAGTATAATCCTTACAATGGCTTACAAGACCCTACATGATCTCCCTTCTGCCTCTGATCTTACTTCTTACCACTCACCTGTCCCTTTCCAGCCACATTGACCTTCTCTCTCAGGGCCTTTTCATTTGCTGTTTCTTCTGCCTAAAATGTTTCTTAACCTAAAAATAAAAGGCCAAAATGAGAGCCAACAAGCATTTATTCGAGATTCAAAAAAATAGCTATTCAGAAAGCACTATTTCAGGCAGAAATCCAAATGGTGTTCCTATTAGGAGACAAATGCAAGGGGTATTTATGAGAAAGAGAAGGTGAACAATTACATCAATAGAAGAAAGGCATTTCTATAGGTGCAGATAACATAACACAGTGACACTATTTTTGATCCTCAGTCTGAAACTCATCAGTCTAGTAGTCATATTTGCAGTCATGTAATCCTTACAAACAGTTCTTTGAGACATAGTGTTTCTTTAGGCCCACTCCAAGGTTATTTGTACAGTTTAACATTCCAAAGTTTGAAGCATTAGACTCTCAAGGCAGTTCCTCTGGGACAGCAGCTCCAACTAAATTTTTAAAGTGGCTCTCTTTACATTATTTTTTTTACATGCTTTCCTCCCAGATTACCACATGCCTCACTGCCTCACTTTCTTTAGGTGTCTTTTCAAATGTCACTTTTTTAGTAAGGCCTTTACAGATTGTAAAATAATGAGTGTCCATCCCCCTCATATCCTTTTCCTTGCTTTATTGTTCTCACTAGCACTTATCACCATTTTACATGTATTATATTTACTTATTTAATGTGTTTCTATATCCACAATTCCCTTCCTCCTAGAATATACTCTTCAGGAGGGTAGCAATTTTAATATACTCCCATTAAGAGTATATTAAATACTCTTATTTAAATAAATCAATATTTTGCCCATAGTAGGCAGTTAATATTAAATGAAAGAATTAATAAACCAAAGATACTCATCTCTGGACTTGAGAGTAGAAGGAAAGTGAAACAGCCAGATATGCAATTCCAAGCATTAGAAATATGTAGATAATCTGGTGGACCAGACTTCCCTGAGATAAGAAGGTAAATGGACTGGAAAGCTACATATACAATGTGTCCACTTAGAACCCAAGACCAAGAATAGTCCTTGTGATTCTAATAGAGCTAACAATAATCAATGGAAGGTCTTCCAGAAAAGCAACTTTTACATATTGTAAACAGTAATTGAGGATCAGTGAAAACAAATAGGAGGCTCCAGTTCCCATAAACCTTCACTAGCCAAAGTAATTATTAAGAACCCCAGAGCTTTCCTTCAAGAAAGAAAATGTGTCTAGGAGGTATGATCAAAAACTATTTAAATTCCTTGTGTCCAGGAATAGAGCTCGACAGAGTCAAAATTAAATATAATGTTAAGAGAAGATGTATTAGATTTCCACATAATTCGAAGATTGTTTAAAAAAAAGGCATTTAATGGAGAACTTTAGGCAGCACTGGTCATTTTCACCCAATAGATGGAGCAAGAGTAAAAGGGAAACAGTCTGGCAGATTGCAAAATCACTCAAAGAGGGATTCAACTGAGAATTCACTGTGGATTCCAGCTCATAAGAGTCCATCAGGCATTCAGTGAGGGCTCTCTCCAGTCGGTTAGGGTAGAGGAAGGGAAAGGAGGCTGAAATGATCTCATAAAGTATATAGCAGGGCAAAGCAATATATAATAAAAACAAATCTGATTTTAATCTGAACGCCAAGGTTTGCTTTTGCAAATGTGCAAGACTTTGAACTTTTGGAACCTAGATGGGATAAAGGTAGATTTCTGACACACTTTGGATTAGAAATAAAACACTAACAATTATATTAAAATTATAAGGCTAATCATTGTATTAAAATTAAAGCCATAAGGCTGTGGTTTTATGGTGAACACGTGTGTTAGGAGAAAGGGGGGGAAATGTATAAAAAAATAAGATTTGTAATTCCCCCAAATACATTTGACTGATTAATAATCAGATACATGAGTAATTAAAGTTTCTGCAAAATTTGATCATTGTGATGCTAATAAACTTTATTTAATTATATATGTTGTATTACAGTTGGTAAATTTGCTTAGTGCTCTACTACTTTTAAAGTACTCTCCCTAACATCATCATCAGGGTAACCCTCAAAAGCAGAAATTGATGACTAGGCCAAGATGAATGGTTCCTGCCCCCTTGATTCTTTGAAAAGATTTTGTGGATTTGACTGGGTAAGGATACCTTTTAAGAGAGAGAACAGCTGTGCTTTGAAGAGTGAAATGACATAGTGTAGGTGAAGAGAGAGTGGCAGGAAGGAGAACTGGGGTTAAGTAGGCTTGGACTCATAAGGCTGTCCCTCTCTTACCCACCTGGTGGGAGCAGGCAGAGATACTTATGTTCTATCCCCTCTCTTCATTAATTGGGAATGAAGTGAGTGGAGGAGAGAAGGACCGAGGAAATCTCAGAAGACTGAGTTTTCTGTAAATTCAAGGATTTCAATAATGTTAAACGGAGACCAGTCAATGAGATTGCATGCTATTCTTCCACTACACTGCGTGGATGCAGATGCTCCAGGAGTAGGGTGGACAGTTGGATTCAACAAGGTGGGAGTACGGCCAAGTGAGTATAAAGTATTATGAGATGAAGAAAGAAGTTTAGGTGAATTCAAGGAGGCAATTATGATGGTTACCATTGTATTTAATTTGGATAAGGAGGTTGATGAGGATAAAAAGTCATAGGCACCATTTGAGGCTATTCTCAGGGGCCAGAGCCATAGGAGGACACATGGCACAAGAAGACAAGAAGGAACCTTGCACTTCTGGCCTCTGGCAGTGGGTAGAATCCAATTTCTCTCTAAGCCAGTGATCTGATTGCCTCTACCTTAAACAGCTCTTAGCACTGCTGTCTCATTCTTGTCCTTCAGGCTGTGATGAAGCCTTTTGTGTTTTCCCCAGCTAACATAGGTCCTCCATGCTGTTCCTGGTCATATATCCTGTTTATTTCCTTTGAGGACTAATTAGCACCTGCAGTTCTTTAATTGATTTGTTTATCTGTATCTGCTCCTTCTAGTAGACTATAAACTCCATAAGGGCAGAGATCTTATCTGTCATGCTGACCACAGTATCCTTAGTACACAGCAGATAGTCTAGAACATGGTAAACATTCAAAAAACATTTTTTTCAATGAAGCGATTGATATTCTGGGCTCTTTGAAGTGCCAGGAACTATACCAAGGTTTTCACATATATTTTCTCCTGTATCTCTCATGAGATAAATGTTTACTATGAAAAAGATAAAGCTTAAGAAGGTGATGTAATTTGTCCAAGGTCGCATAACAAAGTTGAGAACTGAAGTCAAGTCTTTCTGATTCTAAAATCTCCGCTCTCACCTTAGCAACTTTCGTACACAAATAAACATTTTGTAAACCAAGCAATATGGCATCATATTAAGGTTTTCACAAGAAAGCTGTGGGGGGGGGGGGAAGTAGGAAATGCATGAAAAGTATCTGTGTTCCTAACTTTTGTTACTGCTCGTACATTTGCTCATGTGCCAGGCATTCAATATATTTCAAAATTTAATGTGTTTCTGATTTTGTGTCCAATTTCAAAGAAAGAGAAGACACAAGATATTTCTTTTAAGAGCCACTACCTCTTCTCTTCATACCCTCCTCCACTCTTTCTTCTTTTTTCGCAGATCATATTTCCTTTCAACTTACTATCTTCTTTCCTTGCTCTTTAGGTACACTCAAAACAAAAAATAATTATAACTGTATTATTATACTGTTAGAAAAAGGAAGATCTGGTATTAGACAAGTATAAGATAGTCAAACTTAGACAAGGAGGGACACTTAGAAGGTATGAAAAGTAATGAAAGAGAATACACAAAAATCTAGATGACCCATAAAGAAAGATCTAGACTCCAAGAGATACATCTGTCTATGTGAGTGAGAGGGCATTCAGGAATGCAGAACAAAACTATGTGATAATGACCCACATATAAAATAAATAGTATTGTGAAATTGAGAAACAGCTTGTTACATTTGTACATGAGACAAAAATGTCATTTAAATTCTGACATCTTTTAAATAATATAAAATTCACAATTGAGACTAAAACTAACAAGCAAATAGAAATGAAAGCTCTTGCTTGAAATCTCAAATTTTCAGAAATAACATTCTTCTATTTGCATCTCCTAGCACTGCTGCAAAAAGTGACTCATACATACAAAGTCCAGAAAGGAACTAAATTACAGTGCTTTAAAGCAAAACAATTACCCTGGCATACTCTAAATGTCCCTTAAATAATTGAAAAGAAAGCTGAAATAGAAAAACTTTTATTCACAGCCTGCAGAGAAACTCTCATGGAGACAATTGGCTGTTTGCCTAGGGTATGCATGAAATGGGGTGAAAACTTAAATATTTTGCACTTTTTCTGGTTCATTTGAGGAGCAGCCAGGCTTGTGGTCCCTGGGAGGTCTGACTAGGGACCTAGCTTGCTTTGTCTTCGTACTACCCACTGCATGCACTGCAATGACAGACTTGCAGGCCTCAAAGTTTGTCATTCCTTCTAAGACCAGAGGAATGTAAGGGTATCATTCCTACCCTACACAGTTCTCCTAGTGTTGTTTGTCTGTAGGAATAATGCTAATGCCCATAATATTCCTTTCCGCTGCCTATGGCTAGAGTGTTCTCATTAGATGAGGCATGACTTTGAAGAAGGGGCTTTCTGTTCTCCATTCAGGGGTGGGCATGTCATTCACACCCTCTGGAATCCAAAGTGAGCAAAGGAAATGTCTCCAAAATTATACCTATTTTTTTTTACTTTCTTTTATAAAAATATTTTTGTACTTATTATAGAAAAATATGTGTTTTAATTTTTTTCTTTTAAGAGTTAGTCACCTTTGTTTCATCTCTATGGGAAAAAGATAAAATATTTCACAATTAATGTACGGGATGATAGGGAAGCTCTATTCCAAAACAGATCCCAACTGAATCAAGTATTTAAATGTATAAAAGAAAATCTAAAGGTACTAAAAGAAAATATAGATAAGATTCCCATTAAATATGGTAGATCAACCATACTCTTTTATCTTCTCTCTCTGTGGTAGGCTAAAGAATTGCTCTCAAAAATATATCCATGTCCTAATCCCCGGACCCTATGAATGTTATTTTATATGACAAAGACTTTTCAGATGTGATTAAGTTAAGGCCCTTGAAATAGTGAGATTATCCTAGCTTCCCTGAATGGGCCCTAAATGCAACAATAAGCATCTTTACAGAAAAGAAGGAGATGTGACACAGAGGAGATATGGGCATGATCTAGCCACAAGCCAAGGAATGCTAGCAGTCAACAGAAGCTGAAAGATATAAGGAACAGACTATCCCCTAAAGCCTACGTGGGTAATGAGTCCCTGCCGACACCTTGACTTCAGTCCAGTGAAACTAATTTCAGGCTTCTGGCCTCCAGAAATATTTGAAAATACATATAATTTTGTGGTAATTTGTCAGAGCATCCCCAGGAAACTGATATACTCCAATCTACCCAAACTCCACCAACTTAACAGTTAAGGTAGGGAACTGATATAATTCATAAATTTAAAAAGAACAGCAAAAAAAAAAGATTTTGATAAATTCTTGGAAGATACACAATGATTGAACGAGAGACAACTTATCACAGTTGAGAAAATTGCAACCTGAGAGCCTTGAGTAAGGAATGTGAACAAGATATAAGTCTTTTTCTCCCAAAGAGGTCAGACTCAGGATCACCAAAGTCCAAGCAGAGGCAGGAGCGAGGAGTGGGCTGAAACAGAATGTAAAGTGAAAGTAGGAATGCAAACAGTCACTGACACTGGTCAGCCAAGTTCTAGGTGTTTCCCTATTTCTTGCCCCCACACCCAGTCTATTCCCTTGATCCTACCACCATGTGAGCCAACACATCAGTTCTACTCACATTCCTTCCACTCGTTTTTTTCTAGAAGCAAAGGAGCTGGGAGAGGCCACGCAGTGCCAGGCACAGGCTTCCCTGCAAATACTCTGCACTGTGGGAGAAAGAGACAAATTTTGATGGCCTGATAGCAGTCTTCACCACACTCTGTAAGGCACTTCGTTTTAACATTTCAGAACACTGAGAATAAAGAGAAGATCCTAAAAGCTTCCAGAACGAAAAACCAGATTACATAATGGATTAAAAATCAGCAATCTGACTGTCATTAGAACTTTCAACGGTAATACAGAATACTAGAAAATAATATATAGCAATGCCCTCAAGATTCTGATATGAAATGTCTTGTAACTGAAAAGTTTATATCCAATCAAACTCCCAACAAGCATAAAAAGAAAATAAAGACATTTTCAGACAAGCAAAGTCTCAATTTGCCTACCACAGTCAGTAGGAAGCTACCAAAGAGCACAATTCAATACACCATTGAGTAAACAGTAAAGGAGAAGACATGGAATCCGGAAAGACAAAAACGAACAAACAAACAAATGAACAAACAAACAGAGATGCACTCAGGAAAGCGGCAAAGTAGAAGTCCTAGGATGCCAGATGTCTATCATGCCTGGCAAGCAACCATTCCAAGAACAGAGGCCTGTGGAAGAGTGAAAGGGAAACATCTAAGGAAGAAAATAGATCTGGTAGATTGTTTAGTGTGTTTGAGAATTTGGGAGGAAGTTATTACTAAGGATTTGCTAAATATGTTGGATCATTTGGAAAAAATATTGTGATGACATGTCGAAAACTAAGCAATTTGGCCAGGGATAAGAGGGATTAGCAATTATTAATGCCAGGAAAAGCAGAAGGTTATACAGGAAGAAGGTATGATTATAATATACCACTTGGTTTAGTGGTGAATAATACTTGATGGCCACGTAAACACTGACTTTTGACTTAACTAGACATTTGATGTAACTTCATTGGGAAAAAGAAGGAGGGAAGTGGAGAGGGCTTGAGTCGGATAAGAAATCAAAAACTTCAGCAATTTCCTTTCTAGGATTGTAGTCTATATATATTTTTGACACATGTACAAAGATTTATATACAAAGATTACCACATCACTGAACTAGAAATAGCAAAAACAGAGACAACTTAAAAATCCATTGGTTGGATACTGATTAAACAGATTGTAGTTAAATGGAGTGTGATGCAAGCACTAAAAAAAAAAAGCAAACTCAATACATGCTGACATGGATTATCTCCAGAGACTGGAAACAAAACACTCAAAAACAAAATGGACAAGAGTGAGTTCAATATACTACAGCTTGGGATCAGGGTAGAGGGAATAAATGTATGTATCAATATGTACTCTCATGCACAAACATTGATCCTTGTGTATGTATAGACCATCTCTGGAGAGATATACAAGAAACTGGTAATAGTAATTGATTCCATGGAGGAAAACTGGTCAGGAGGGCAGGATAAGTAGGATACCTACTTTTCACTATATATCACTTTGTCATTTAAATTTTTATGCTAGTAAATGCAGTACTCATTCAAATGAATAATATTTTTTAATAGAGGGGAAAAACCAAACTGGCAAAAGTAAGAAATTTTTTAAAATAGTAGCCCTCTAAATATCTCAGCTTAATACATCAAACGTCTTAAAATATCATTTTTTTTTTTTGTATTTTTCCTCTAGGTGGCAGCAATTGCTATCTATTTATCTAGCTAGCTAGCTAGCTTGCTAGCTAGCTATTTATTCTGAGACCCATCTGACTTTGAGAATCAGTTCAAAAGTAGTTTGGATATCATATTTTTCTTTTTCATAAGAAAAAAAGTCTTAACATGTTTATGTGTTTATAAAATGCATGGCCCAGAAATGTCCCTGAATATTCTTATGTAGAGAAAAAATAAAGCAGATTACACATTTGAGGGTATGTAAAACGGACTGGGAAGATATTCATCAAAATGTTGACAGTGATTATCTCTGGGTGGTAAACAATAGGTGAATTTGTTTTTCTCTTTGTGCCTTTCCAAACTTTCTACAACAAATATGGTATTTTAAAAAACCTTGTTTATCCTGCAGTCCTGATTCTTGCCATTGAAGCCTTCACAGGCCCTAGATAATTGAAGATGGTATGGGCTTAAATGTTTTCTGGCACCCCTAAATTTCTAATATCACCATGCCTTTTAATTTCTTCACTATGGAAAGAAAGTAATGATGGAAACTTTAGGCGCATAACAAAACTATTAAGGGAGAGACTTGAGGGTAAAAATCTTTTTAATACTCCTCAAATCCAGAAGCTGGTTTTCTATGAGGTTAATAAAGTTTATGCTTCAGCAGTGCACACACACACCCCCAAACCACAATTGCACTGATCTCTTTCAAAAGATACCTCATTTTGAATTCATAATTTTGTATTCTTTTCCTCATAGTTACCATAAATCATTTAGTTACAGATCTACCTAATTGAAATCCACCATTGTCAAAGCATACCATAATACTCTGTGACAGCTTTTTAAGTATCCTTGTGCGAGACAGTCTAATCTATCCTTTGAAGGGAATGAGGGGGATACCTATAGTCTCCTCACTAAACTGGAAGGCCACTCCACACACACTCTTGCACTCCCATTGCTAAGCACATATCTGGCACATTTCAGGTATTCAAAGATCATTTGTAGCACTGTGGAATGGAAGTGAATTTTCATGGATAGGTACAAGCCTTTCTAATCACTTCCTTATTGATGGAGTATTTGAGGGGTAGTCCTTATAGAGCTGCTTCTGTGGCTAGCAGAAAAGTGTTCCTATCTCAAATAAACAGGGATGCAAAAATGACTCCTCATCCCCAGAAGAGCCCTTGGGACTGGTGACCGGATCCTGCTGTGTCATCATGGAGGTACAGACAGGCTGAGAAAAAGGATTCTTTCTATCTCCCCTCTTTGACAAGATGCATCAGCATGTTTACTTGTGAAACAGAAAAGAAAGTGAATCTGGTATGTGATTTATGACATGTGAACACTTATGACATATATCACAAACACAGAAAAGCTAACTGGCATGGGACACCAAAAGAGAAGAGTGAGAATTAAACAAACAAACAAACAAAAAAAGACAGTGCCATATGACTCAGCATTTCATCTTCTGGGTATATATCTAAAAAAAAAAAAAAAAAGAAAGCAGGGACTTCAACAGGTATTTGTACACCCATGTTCATAGCAGTATTACTCACAATAGCCAAAAAGTGAAAGCAATCCATATGTCCATTGACTGACAAATGAATAAACAAAATGTGGCATATACACACAATGGAATATCTATCATTCAGTCTTAAAAATGAATGAAATTCTGACACACGCTACAACATGGATGAACCTTAAAAACATTATGATAAGTGAAATAAGCCAGACCCAAAAGGACAAATATGTATGATTCCACTTATCTACAGTAGTCAAATTAATAGAGGCAGAAAGTAGAATGGTGGCTGTCAGGGCCTGGGGCGAGGTGGAAATAGGGAATTATGTTTAATGGGTACAGACTTTCGGTTTTGCAAGATGAAAGACTACTGGAGGGGGATGGTGGTGACCGCTGCACAACAATGAGAATGTTTGTAATGCCACTTAATTGTACACTTAATGGTTAAAATGATAAATTTCATGTTATATGGTTTTAACTACAATAAAAAAAAAAAAAAAACAGGTGCCAAAAAACTATCCAGATGGACCAAGGAAGTAGTAAATATTTTTCTATATTTTACCAATATTTTAATGAGAAGTTTTGAGAAATTTCTGAAAGATAGAAAGCAGATAAATGGACGGATGAAAAAGTGTAGCAAAGACTGCAGGCATAAGAAATGAGCATGTGTTTTCTCAGAGAGTCCCCAGAAGGGATCCCACACTCAGTCAATACCGTGATGGGCTGTGGGGCAATCATTAGTGGCCTCATTAAAGAACTGGATTCAGTGCCTAGGGACAGCTGGGCCCCTTTCCTTTGACTTGTGTAAACAGAGCTTAGCAGCTGAAACTTTTGCCCTCAGGCTAAAACCAGAGCATTGCCCTCTAGAAAGCAAGCCATCACCTCAGAGAGGGTTCCTGGTGAGAATTTTGTGGCCTAAGAGGAGATATTAAATAAATTCCGAATCTCTGCAATAAATTCAGAGAAGAAATAACTTAAAATGCACCTCCACCCCCTTCACCTGGAAACCTCTGGGTTCCCCTGCACGTTTACTTGCTCTTTGCCCACAGGAAACTACAGGGAAGCCTTCCTACCCACAAGCCCCACCTACTTATACAAAAACTACTGTCATTCATTTCATTCAAGGGAAAAAGCTTCTTGGAGAAACAAATCTACACAATTGAAGAAGAAAACTATACAAGCTACCTATACTAAATTAAAGTGTTTGTTTGATTCTTAATTCATTCATATAAATGAACAACAGAGAACACCAAACTTGTGAGAAAAACAATGTGAAAGGGAAAGCCTTAGAAAAATAAATTAACTGAGGCTGAAGGAAAAAGATAATCCAAGTAGTTAAAGGGAATTTTAATAAGAACCCAATAACACATGCACAAGTCATTCACATTCCTAACACTTACATTAGCTAATTAAGAAAATTAATATTTAAAACAATTTTGGTATGAGCAATAAAAATGCTAATTAATACCATCAGAGGAATTTATAACCACCTCATTCTTAAGACAATCACAGTTTGTGATGAAAAGTAACAATCAAAGAACATGAAAGAGTCCTTGGAAAGAAAAATAAAAATTTCAATGAAATAGCTAAATAATAACAGACACAATAGAAGAACAGTTGGTTACCTGGAAGATAAAATAAAGGCAGTAAAATGACAGAAAATACGAAAGAAAAAGAAGACACATGGACGTTAGCACAAGGAAATCTAATATTTATCTAATGCAAACTGCTTTAGCAGTTAATGTTTATTGAGCTGGGGAATGCTGTGGCATAGAGCATGTGTCAGAAAGCTTCTCTTCCTAGCTCTGTCCCAGACTTGCCTAGTAATCTGAGGCCACCATTTAATCTTTAGTTCCTTCACTTGTAGAGTGTGAATAACATAACTCTCCTCACTATTTTATATTGCCCCTCTGAGGATCAAAAAGGATAAATCAAATACAAGTGCTATGGGATTACAATGTAGTATCATTTGGATGATGAATTTCAGAGTTGGAAAGAACTTAAAACTTATCTAGTCAAATTTCTTTAATTTCAATTTATTTTTCTTTTCTATTACTTGCTTAGAGCCACTCAATATAATATTGTTAATAATCTTACAATACAAATGGATTTAGAATTATCTACTTCTGAAATATGTCCTCTTCTAAAATTATAAGGAATCATAGGCTATTAATGCTGCAAGAGATTTTGCCAGTCATCTCATCTAATCCCCTGTTTTAAACACGAAGCAATATCACACAAAGAGGGTGACTGGCCTGAGATAAACACAGGACAATGAACTCAGACCTTGGATTAGAACCCAGGCCCCAGATTCCTAGTCACACAATCCTTTCCCATGTCACCACTGAAGCAAGAAAAGAATGGCCATATATAGATTATCACAGTTATTAAAGGTATATACTGCTTTGACAAGAGTATGCTAATTATTTCTAACCATTTTTGTAATATCAAAAAATTTTTCTTTTCTCAAAAAATAAATAAATGATCAAACTAAAAATTTGAAAATGAATGAAAATTGTTACTAAAAAAGAAAGCAGTAATTAATATGAAAAACTAATTTACAACACAAACTTAAACCTATTCTCTAAATAAAACTGAGATTTTAAGTATCAGAACAGTTTGGCTAAGATCTTTAGTGTCAGAACAATTAGGCATTTAATAGTCAAATTAATAACCAATATTTCAGTAAAACTTGATCTCATTTAGTCTTTCATACAAACCTTTGGAAGAGAGGCAGAAGCGAGTAAATGATTAGGAACACAAGATTTAAGTCAAGACATGAGTTCAAATTCCAGCTCTGCCATTTACTAGATGTGTAAATTTTGAGAATGTACCCAATCTTCCTAAGCCTCAGTTTTCTCATCTGTATAATGGGAATAGTAATAACAATTTTTTCATAGGGTTGTTGTAAGGATTAAAAAGTAATTCACGTAATTCAATAAATAGGACCACTCATTATCATCACTTGGGATTCGTACAGAGAAAACCAGAGCTCATAGCAATTATCTGCTCAAGATTGCTCAGCTCGCAAGTGTTTTTGAGAGAAAATTAAAATCTGTCTTCCGCCTCTGTTCTTTCCACCTTACTGCACAACCTCCCTTCTCAGCACTTCATTCTCTCATTTTTATATGAAATATCCTCCCCCTCCCCACTATCTAGCTTTGCTAAAAGCTCCAGCTCTTTCTACAACCAAAAGAGAGATTTTCTTCCTAAGTAGGACAGCTCTTTCAGCCAATTTCAGATGATCTAGCCTCTAAGAGTCTGCATCTCTTTTGGCCTGCCAAAGGAAGTCACTTGACTCTTTCAAGTTCAGAGCCCACATGTGCTGGGGAGCAGTGGGGGTTGGCCACCTATCTATGTCACACAATCCTCTATTGTACTCTTACCCAACCTTACTGCCCCTGACCTTGTGTCCCATGAGGAGGCACATATCCTTCACTCCCTTCCCAAAACTCAGGCTTCTCCTGCTGGGATTAGGAAGGCCTTTATCCTTTTTCACCCTTGTATTCGAGTGCCGGCCTTTTGGCATTCGAATACCACTCAAGCCCCCTTGATTTTTCTCTGAGGGTCATTATGCAAATATGACTCTCCCTAGCCAAGAGGTTGGGGGACCTGATCTTTTTATTTTGTGTCTCTCCAAGCCCAGCATGAGCTGACACATCACTAACACTCCATAAATGTTTTCTGGAAGAAAGTAGAAAAGAAGAAGGATTAAAGGCATGAAAGGAAGGATGAGGGAGAGAAAAGGAGGATGAGGAAGAGAGAGAGAGGAACCAGTGGTCTTACTTGTCACTCTAGAGTTCCTGAAACAGTTATAAACAATGAGGTCACCTCCTTAGTTCCCAAATCATTTAATAATGTTTATACATTTATTTATTTATTTATTTATCTACCTATCTATATCTGAAAGTATTGATAATAGGGAAATCATTTTTATTTTAGTCCTGGAAATCACATTTTAAAAATTATGAGAGAGAGAGAGAGAGAGAGAGAGAGAGAGAGAGAGAACGTGTGTGTGTGTGTGTGTGTGTGTGTGTGTGTGTGTGTGTGTGTGTGAATGCATGTGTATGTGTGTTCCTGAGTTGGACTGGGACTCTGAGAGTTGAATTGAAAACAGGAATAGAATCCAATAGTAGGTCATGAAGATTAAAAGCCCTAAATTATTTTTACAGGTATGACTCCAAACCGCTTTGTAACCCTGGGTAAGTCACACTCCTAGAACAGTTAAAATGGAAGTAATTTTTAAGGATGTTACTCTTACATGACAATAATGATAATGTATCTTGAACAGTCACTTTTAAAAGGACCCATGAATTTTCACAATGCCTGTTGATCAGTTGAGTTTTCCCTTTTGTTCTTTCTTCCCTGTCTCAACTAATACCTCTAGAATTCATGACTTTTGGCAAGACAATCATTCATTTCTACAGAAATAATTCTATTTCTGAAGTGGTTTTAGAATCTGTTTACAGACTCTCTAGAGTTCCCACTGTGACTCTCCTGATCTTTTAATAATGCTTCCTTAGATGCAATAGCCTCCTAACAGTTATGTCTATCTCTTTAACAATCATTCTCCATTATGTCTGCTCCATCTTTGGAATTTAAATAAATTCAGACTTCCCATTTCATGTATCTCCAAGAGTACATAAAAAAGCTCAGCTTTGGCTGCAGCTATCTTGGATATATCCTTCAACATTCTCTGGTCCAATCCCTTGGCTCTATATTCCAGCTTCTAATACCAGTCTCAGAGTCTCTTGCTTTGACTACCTGGATGGACATGCTTCTCATTCACTCTGCATTCTCTTTGACCTAACATCATGTTTATATATAAACCCCTCGTATCTGCAACTGTGAATAACAAGTATTGTCATTGCCCTTTTCTGTCTATGATTGACTCATTCTAACCCACCAGCCTACTCATCATGAAAATGAGACCAGGCATAGTCTGTCATTAAAGTGTTGTTCCAAAATTCAAATTGTAATGTGGCAATCTGATTCCAAGGCCAACAATAAAATGTCAGTGTAGTTGTGCAAGGGTTTATGACTTGGCTGGGTATGAAGCACAAAGGATCTTTGGCAACAGAAAGCTGGTGAGGAGGAAAACAGAAGCCAGCTCTTTGGGAACACCCACTCCTGGAACAGAAAGTGAACTGACCAAGCTTCAAAATCAGATCCTGGAGAAGGTTATCAGGTGAGGCAAAAACAAGAGGTCTCAACAGTCTCAGTTACCAATTCAGAAGTTGGTGGGGTGGCAGTGGGGATTTTAACCAGGCTGGCAGCGTATTATACTCTTCGAGTTTTTACCTCACAAAGCATACATATAAATCCTTGCTGAAGACTCCATTTATTCCTTCAACAAATAGTTAGCACCAACTGTATACCAGGCATTGTGCTGGGCGCTCCTGGGTGCACAACGGAAAAGGAAAACAAGCATGTTGATTTCCTTGGCAAGCTTTGTTAAACAACTTGGCATAAATCACTCTTCTTTATTGTCTTGTCAATATTAGAATAGCTTTTAGACCAGTAGATGTGGCTTCTAGCCAGTGCACTTATGCAAACAATTCTCAAATGTGGCCAAGATAACATTATAGCTTCCATTCTTGCTTGGAATAATGACACAATTTTTCAATAAAAGACATCCTTCATAGATAAATAACAAAAATACACATTGGTGGTCTCTGAGTGTTTTGAATTTTCAAGGAGTTTTTTTTTTTTTCAACTGCCCATCCCTCTATGTTCAATTTTAAAAAAATCCAAACCAGGACTCTTAAATAGTTAATCATCACAGCACAGTTTTCAATAATACATCCATGTATTTATGCTAATTTATGTCGAGAGTACTTGGTGATCTAACATGAAATTATTACATTTTATTGGACTTGATTCTCACAGTAGGACTGGTAACAACAACAACAACAACAAACAACAACAACAACAACAAAATGATCGCTTAAGAAGGCACTAGTTCCTATCACTAAGCATCAGTTTCCAGTGAGAAAGAAAGCTTACAGAAATAAATAAAGAGACATGTCATATTTTTGGCTTTGAAGACACTCTTGTTGTAAAGATGTCAGTTTTTAATAAAACCAACCTAGAAATTTATTACAGCCCAATGAAATTCTAACGAAATCCTTTTGGAACTTGGAAAAATAATTTTAAAATTTGGAAGAATAAAAATATGCAAAAATAACCAGAAAGATCCTAATATAGAAGGATCTTATTTAAACTGCAGTATTTACTGCTGAGCCACTTCTACAGGAATAGACAGATGATGAATAAAACAGAAGTAAATCCTAATAAGAATGGGATTTGATTATATAATAAAGTGGTGAAAAGAAATGTGTTATTCAGATAACTGTCTAGTCATTTAGAAAAAGAAGAAAGCTGGATCTCTACCTTAAACTTCCAGACGGATGAAAGATTTAAAATTTTTTTAAATAATAAAGTATTAAAAACTTTTAAATGAATGCAGGTGGTGGAGGGTTTGAAACTTGCCAAGGGAGAGATTCCCCACTAGGAGTTTATTAGTGGTCTTGGTTTGACAAGGTACCCCGCCTCTGACTTCAGGAGCTGGAGATCAGTCCTCCTCCAGCCCACACATACGACCTGTGGGGAACATTCTACAATTTTCTGACTAAAGAAGAAAGTAGTCAAGTCTGGTTTTCAAATGGCTCTTCCCCAATATACAGACACTAGCACAATTAGGACTACTGCTGCACGTTCTGCCCACTTTGCGGTGGCCTTTAAGGATTATTGGGAAGGAATGTCCTCCTAGGGTTAGAACTTGAAGCAGTACACCTCATTGCCCACCTTCCTGGAAGGTACAATGGCCTTAGGATTTATAATTCAAGGAAAAAAGGCTTCAGTCAAGGGACATATTAAAGATTCCACTGAATTGGAAAATGAAACTCTTACCTTGCCATTTCTTGGCAAACAGAAAGAAAAGTTCAAGTGTAGGCTGGGTGGTTAATTCTGACTGTGAAGGGAAGAAGAGTTATTGTACCACAATGGGGCAGAGAAGTGACCCCCAGATACACCTTCTCACGCTCCACAGCCAAAGTTAAAAATCAGTAGGGTACGCTAGTAACACTGCAAAAGCTAGGCCATTAAGGGCTCAGACTTCTTGGAAATAGAAGTTCAGGTCACCCCAACAAGAACCCCAACCAACTAAAGAACAAGTGGAGGGCAAATAATTGGTTTTGTAGTTTTAAGATTGTGTAAATAAATGTATTTTGGCTTATGAATCCTATGAAGCAGGCTGACTAACTTTAACACATCACCATATTCCCATTTTAAGCACAAAGTCTGTTCAAGTTTCAGAGAAGAAGATACCTTTTCTTGCTTACCAATATTTCTGCAGAGGAAGTTACACCATCTGCTATTCTTTATCTTGTTCTCTCTTCAACCTCCTTCAGCCCCTACCCCTTGGCCTTTAAAATTCTCTCCACTTCTCTCTCTTTCTGCACTATGGTAACTTTGCTATTTGTAGGCCCTCAATTCACCAGGCTATTTCCCACCTCCATCGCTCACACGTTATGCTCCTTCTACCCCTCCTTCCATAGCTGCTAACCTACTACCTACCATACAGGAATCAGCCTAAAAGCCTCTCCAAAGCTCTATGAGTATCTGCCCAATAGAATTTACCACTTCCTCTTTATTTCTATAGGAGTGTCTATAATACTTTATTGGCATTGCAGGTTTACATGTTTGTCTCTGCTTAACCAGATTTACCTGGCAATGTTAGAGGCAGGTTGAGAATGAATAGACTTTCAGCCATAGACTTTAAATGAAACAAATATTCCTCTAGGTTTGCTCTACCTAAATAACTAAAGTTTATATTCACAAGTACATAGAAAGAACCAGAATTAATTCTGTCCTCTAGAACATATAAAATAGAATTATTTTTCAGACCCAATATTTAAGAGGGAAAAGGACAGTTCAGCTTCTAGGCTTGTGGATCCTGAAAGATGATAACAACCAATCAGCCTAGGCCCCAGTCCTGTGACTCTCCTCTCCCTTTTCTGTTCAAAGGGCAAGAGGAAGTTGTTCAGGGATACCATACTGGTCTTTAGCACATTTTTCAGGAGTGGAAGTTCCAGTGATATTAAGGCTTAGACTAGTTCAGTACTATTGCAGTGTATTGCAATTTGCATTTTGGTTACGAACCAGTCACTCACCGACTGAGTTCTTCCTTCCCCTAACAGTTTCCCTCAGTGTGGTAATTTGTTTGGTAAACGGATTGTATATTAATAAAGTGGAAAATTCTGGGAAATTTTCATTTCTCTTCTTTTTTCTCAAAGATACTTTTCCAAGAGGCCCATTTTTATTCACCGTCATTGTCAGAAGCATATTTAACATGACAAGAGTCTTGTGACCTCTCCAAATGGTCCCTATTTCCTCCTGAGTATATTTTTAGTCATCTTCAAATCTGGTTGGCCTCTCTAATTTTAATCATGATTCCACGGGGCGTGGGGCTACTCACACCTAGATTTCTGCTCTGTGTAGTTACTGATCAAACAAGATTTTTTTTAAAATTTTTTTTTAGGCGTGGCAACCCTTGGTTGACCTCACAGATTGCAAGGACATTGTCAGTTTACAATCTCTTATTTTTTTATTTTTTATGCCAATAGCACCTGGTCTTCCTAGGTGGTCTCCTATCCAAGTACTAACCAGACCCGACCCTGCTTAGCTTCCCAAACCAGATTTTAAATCCACAAACACAGAAAAAATTAGATACCATTAGGAAGCTACATTACAGTTTTTGGATAGCAGAGGCTATTTTATGCACTAAAGCAGTAACTTACCAAACATTTCTTAGTGATCTGAGAAAAAAATTGCTGAATTTTTCATGGTATGTAATTTGGTTCTAGGAAGTTAAGCAAAGGGAGGATCTGAGCTAATGAGAACAAATGACTAATCTTAGATCTTACCTATCCTAAAATCAATACTGTGGCCTAATTGAGTGCACATATACAGGGAATGTGCTTAAAGATACAGGCCTTGCTCTGTGCACACTGGAATGCTTTATTTTCCTCTATCAGGAAAATAACCTAAGGAGAAATTTCTCCTTCCCTCTTTTTCTCCCTCAAAGGTAATTCTTTACTTTCTACATCAAGTAATAGTTAAAACATGCACATATTTTAAAATCCCATGTTACCAAATATTAGGTATATCATATATATGTTTACACTGTAGTCTTGAAACACACACACACATTTTAAACTTAGTCAATATTTATCATAATAAAAGAGTGGTCCTTCAATGGCTTTATAAAATACCGTATCCCATTCCATTATAATTGCTGCTAAATCTTCAAACACTACAACCTCAAGGAAATTCCCAACAGTCAATTTCTTTGATATAATCTGAACAAAACAGAATATTCAACAAATACTTATGGAACATTTACTATGTGCCAGGCACTGTTCCAAACAATGAAAATAAAATAGTGACTAAAAGAGACATCATCTTTACTTTCATGAAATTTATAATCTAGCTGAGGAGATTGATATAATAGATCTTCAATAATAAATGTCTAATCAAACTCTGAGGATTTTGATCCTAAGAAAATACTGAATCCGTTTTAGTGAAGTTGCCATTGACCTTCATATGTCTAAATATAATGATCAATCTTCAGTCAATCTTAGCCTCTCAAAGGTATATGATACAATTGATCACACCCTCTTTTTCTAAACATTTCTCCAATTGAGAAATTTATGACTCTTAAGTTTATGACTCCCAAATTTATTTGACTCCTAAATTTATATTTTAAGCCCCAGCCATTTTTCTAAATTTGATACTTCTATATCTTTCTGCCTAATCAATGTCCCCGTGTTAGGTTAATTTTTAATCCATATCACAATTTTACTACCTCCCACCACCTTTGTGACTGTTATCTTAGTTCAATACGCTGCTTTCTATCATCTCTAAGCAAAGGGAGGATCTGAGCTAATGTGATTCCAGCTACTGTGATCAGTAGATTCCCAACTGATCTCTTAGATTCCACTCTTTTGTTCTATACTGTATACAGCAGTCAGAGAGACTTTTTAAAAACTTAAGTCCGATTATGTCATTTCCTTGTGTATTTTTTTCAATAGCTCCACACCATACTTATAGAAAAATCCTTACCATGACATATAAGGCTCTACATGGTCTAGTCTTTGCCTGACTCTCTGCTCAGCTTCCCTACTACTTTTCTTGTTATTTCTTGAGTTTTCTCTGCATATTCCCACTTCGAGGCTTTGGCATTTGTGTTTTTCTGCCTAGAATGTTGTTCTTCTTGATGTTATGATGGCTCTCTTCTTTGTTTATTCATGTCTCTGTTCAAATGTCAACTTTTGAGAGAGGACTCCCCTTACTACTGAATTAAACTACTAAAACAGCACTCCCTCTTTACCTCTTTATCTTCTTGGCCTGCTTATTCTCTTTCTAGTTCTTATCACCCCCTGATATTGTGTGTGTTTATTTGTTTATTGTATGTCTCTCCTATAAAGATGTAAGATTCAAGAGTTTGGGAACTTTTGTCTCGTTCACTCTTGGATTCCCAATGCCATGAACAATGAATGCCTGGCACATTGTAGGTACTCATCAAATATAGTTCGCATAATTAAATATGATAATAGAAAAGAAATTATAAGGGATGATAAAATATATATGGACATAACTTTGATTGGGGTATCAGTGAAGATGATGAAGGAAGCACACATGCATTCTAGTTAACATCTAGAAATAGAAAAGGCAGCCATACCAATGCAGGCAACAGTTTTCTAACACTCTCACTACAGTGGCACAACCCTCTGCCTGAGCTGACCCATTGGTGATAAGCATAAAAGCTCTATTGAAGAAAAATGTTTTTATGTATGGTTTGGTTTTACTTTTTCCCAGAGAAATGTGAGAAGCAATATCCCATTTATCTGTGTAACAGATCTGTTAGGTAGTTGGACAAAAGAGATGAAAGGAGAAGGAAAAAGAAAGGAATAATATGTGTTTTGTCTTAGGCAATAAAACAGAGAGAAGTCTTGTGACATACCCAGCATGATAGTGGTAGAGCTAGACTTGTAATTGATCCTCTTATTACTGATCTCTGCTTCCAGGACTTGAGATAGGAGGAGAAAAGAGAAGTTTCTGCATATCTATCCAGAGGGGATATATTTTCTGTTATATCTTCTCAATCCGAATCGCCACTTATAATTCACATCTTGACTCCCTTAAGGTGTGCAGTATAGGAAATAGGAAAGGGTAGGAGGAAAAAGTTGGTGCTCTATAAATATTTATGGAATGGATAAATTAATTGGTGAAAATAAAAGGGACAAGGGAGAAAGTTTTGTTGTGTGTATGTATTCACATACACAAGAACAATTCTTAATGATTTGGGCCTATGTGAAGAAAAGAAATTTAATTGATAGCACAAAAATAATCATAACTTATGGAATTGGAATATGGAATTAAATCAAGAATTTTATCTCCATTTTCTGGCTTCTGTGTTTTTACTGTGTGACCTCTAAACTACCAGATAGCTTTTATTTATGTAAAAGTAACTTTTCTTCAAAATTATGAACTATATTGATCACGTACAACTTTATCGATGTTTCAGATTTATGTAACTTATGTTTTCCCACTTCCGTCCAAGCATATGGTAAGATCGAAAAAATGGTAACAATGAATATCAATTTGGCCCTTGGAATTTCTTAATCCCATCCAACTAGGTGTAGACAGTCCACAGAGGATGTTCTTCAATATCCTCACAAATGTGATACCTATGGCTACAGCACAGCATTAGACATTTCTTCCTGTTCTGCTCCTGACATGGGCCTCGTAGGTGCTAGGACCTCAGGCTGTGACTTTCTATATGCTTCTCTGTGTCAATGTCTCTGTGATTCTTTCCCATTTCATTCCCAACTCTTCAAACACTTGTTCTCTGGCTACTACCTCCCCATTTCTGATGCACAACATGCTCTATTCTTTCTTTTCTGTGACCTACTGAAGTGCAATGGTTCTTATCCGTATGTCTGGACATCACATTCATGTAACAACCTGCTATGACACAAGTGCCAGGATATTGTTTTTGAGAAATTAACACTGCTTGTGTCTTACTCATCAGGAAAAAATGAGAGGTTTTGGAAAATAACGTTAAATGGCTGCTGAAAAGCCACTCCCAAACCTCTTTTTTATGCTTCCCACTATAAGCCTGAAAATCAGGTAACTTGCTTTTCCATCTTTCTTTGCATCTAAAGATGACCTTGGGAACCAGTGCTGGCCCATGGGACATAACTGGGGCCTACTGGTCAAGAGGCAGGGGGTTCTGAGAAAAATTCTGCTTTCCTGAAAAAAGAAAACAGATGAGACTGGTGTTGTTTCTTCCCTTCTACCCCCTCTTCCTCTCTTGCATGCAGAATTGATGACTGAATCTGCAGAGCCATCTTGTAACCATGAGAAAAAGATTAGGAGAACCACAGACACATTAACCCTGACACCACTGACTTGGAGAACCAAGGGCAGAATTTAACTTCTTATTAAGTGAGGAAAATAAACCTGTTCCTGTTTGAGGAATTGTAGATTTATTATTTGCAGGCGAATGCAAGTCTAACTGATACACAGGTACTGCCAAACCTCTATACCATAGCCCTCTTTAAAGAGAGAATCCAGAGCTTTATAAGTCAAAGTCTAGGACTTCTTGGTCATCATGAAAGAGCTAAGATGTTTTTATTTTTTAAAGTAGGCTAATTGGAGAATAGGGATGAATTATGTGGGAGAAGGGAGGGGTCCAATCTGGGGAAAGAGAGAGACTGAGAAGGATAAGAAACTATTAGATTCTACAAATAGTGGGGACTTGAGTTGCTCCTACACACTGAGGAGTAGGACCTCAGATGAGTGTTCCCTGTTTCACCAAGTGCTGTAGCCCTGAAAGCAGAGGTAGCAGAGTCCTTTGTAGCAGAGTCTGTGGTCAGTAGAGAAGAATGGTGTAAAGGGTATTTCTCTTCCTGCTCAATGCTTGGAGACAACTAAGAAGCAATTGAAAATGTCATCATATAGTAGCAGAAAGGATATAGCTCTATGTAGACTAAAGACCAGCTTCCCGTTAACCAATAGGCTCTGATATTTTTGTTTAATCTAATTGTGGTTGAAGAGATGGCAATCAATAATGCCTGATATTGGACTTTTTGTCTACCCTAATAAATAGAAGATTAAGCTAGATTTAATTTTTTAACCTGTCTCTCTCTTTATACTTACAGTGAGTTTCTTGTAGACAGTATATTCTTAGGTATTGTTTTTTATCTAACCTTTTCATTTTATCTAAATAACAATTTTGTTGTTCAATTGGTGTGTTTAGATCATTTGCATTTAATGTAATTATCGATATGCTTAGATTAAAATCTCCTATCTTGTAGCTGTTTTATTTGTTCCATCTCTTTCTGCCTTCTTTTAGATTATTTGATTATTTTTTACCTCATTTTATCTCCACTATTGACTTACTATTTAAACTTCATTTTCAAAAAATTTTAGTGCTTACCTTAGGGTTTAAAATATGCACCTTTAATTCATCATAGTTTACCTTCAAATAACATTATAGTAGTACTTCATATGTAGATAAAGGCCTTATAACAGTATATTTCCAGCTCTCCTTTTCTATCCTTTTGCACTGTGGTTATCATATATTATACTTTTACATATGCTATGAAAATAAAACATATTGAAACAACTGATTTTTGTTTTAGATAATCAGTTATCTTTTAGATCAGTTAAAATAAAGAATTTTATATTTACCTTTTTTTATGCCAGAGCTCTTCATTTCTTTTTGCAAATCCAAGTATAGTATATTTCTTTTTAAAGTTAATGAAAATATTTTCCTAAAATTATAAAAATAAAACTATTATGTCATCCAAGAGACTGTCAAGATTCACAGAAGATAAGGATTAATGTCAAAGTTTCTCTTTTTCAATGTGATTCTGTTGCAGAAATAAGACCGGCGAGAAACCAAGCAGCACTCAAAGAGCTGGAAAACTCAGGTTTATTACGCTGGCAGTCCCAGAAGAGCTAGTGCTCTGAAGATCTAGGCCCCGAGCTCAGGAGTAACCTCACTTTTGTAGGGCTTAACAAGCAAAGGCAATACATCTGTTACCTAGACAGAACAATCAAAGGGGAAGGTGAGTCTTTAGTTGATTTTGAGATCACTCTACCCTTCAGCCTATGCAGCAAACATGTCTACAGAAGCAGAACGAAGAGCTAATTACAAGGTTAGCCATTGGAGTGGAAAATTCCTCTTCAATTCAATTAAATGACTTACTGTATAGTTGACTATTTTTCTTCTTTGGGAGAAGTTTTTTGTGTTTCCATACTTGTATATATAATCATGACATTTATATTCAAGTAGTTATATAAAGTTCGATTAGATTTTCATTTGTGGTCTATTTATACGTTGATACCAAATTCCACAAAAATAGGCTAGGTATTAAACTAAAAGTCAGCTAAATAGGGCAGACACATTTTAAGCGTCCTGAAAGCAT
This sequence comes from Eidolon dupreanum, assembly GCA_028627145.1. Lineage (NCBI taxonomy): Eukaryota > Metazoa > Chordata > Mammalia > Chiroptera > Pteropodidae > Eidolon > Eidolon dupreanum. The sequence goes on along the minus strand of CM053510.1, from coordinate 65,661,210 downwards.
AGGATCTACTGTTAGACATTTAGCAACTGAGATATTTCAGTATTATTTCCAAATTTATGGCATTTGTTTTTTTAAGAGCTACCAAAAAGTACAATATAAAAAAAATGCAATGGTGCTTCTAAAAGAGACCCCAAGGTATATGATAATCAGTCTCTGTGTTTCTCAATTCTCTGGCAGATGGCAGATTCATTTCTTTGGAATATATTTGAAATACAAAGTAAACAGTTCCTTACAGACCTCATTTATAATGGTATAATATTTACAAATATGTATTTCACATTCTTTGGCATTTATTTGTTTTCCTGTATGTCTCCATATAGCTCATCAGTCTTACTTCACAGGTAATAAAAATCAGAAATAGTATTTATGTGTTTTTAAATATCCACGTCATGAGTTAATGGCCCCGTAAGCTGCCAAGACTTAAGTGAATTTCTTTTTGTTGTTGTTGGCATTTCCACTTGAGGGGGTTTGTGTCAATGGGGCCAAATTTATACATAAAATTCTCTTAAGTCCATATTCCAAGTTTTACCTTTGAGTTCAGTCATCAGTCTTATTCAAACTTGCTTCTAAAAATATCTTAGTTCAGGCTGCTAATACAGAATGCCATAGACTTGGTGGCTTATAAACAACAGAAATTTATTCATCTCAGTTATGGAGGCTGAAAATCTAAGATCAGGGTGCCAACATAGTTGGGTTCTAGAAAGAGCCCTTTTCTGGATTGCAGACAGCTGCCTTCTCACTGTGTCACCGTATGGTAGAGAGCAGAGAGAGGAAGCAAGCTCCCCCATGAGTCTTGTAAGGGCACTAATAACATTCAAAAGGGCTCTACTCTCATTGAGCTTATTTATTTTTATGTCCCAAAGGCCCTACTTCCTAGTACTGTTACCTCAAGGGGCAGGGTTTCAACGTATAAATTTTGGGGGGGACACAAACATTCAGTCCATAACAACAACAACAACAACAACAACAACAACAACAATAACAACAACTGAAATTCTACAGGTAGGAGCTCAGGAGGCAAGTAACTTGTTTCTGTGTAACAAAGATTAGCAATGCTGCAACACTACCCAAAGAACAGCTATGATCTAAACGAGTAACAGGGCTACATGTCCACTCTAACCCTGTGCATAAGGACATTTCCAGCCTTTTTTTTTTTTTTCCATCCCACCTTGGGAGGGTGACATACCACCTCTACCACTAGGTGTTTAAATGAGGAGGCTCACTAGGGTAAGAGAATGCTATAGAGCCAGCTGATCACAGGCGAAGAGCAAGCAGGGGGAGTACTGAGGAGGATGTTGGAGCACTGAATGGTTAGTGGCAAGCAGCTCTGTATTCAGTCTGCTTTCACAAGTTGAAAGTGTTCTCTTTCCTCACCTTTCCAAACCTATTTTCTACATTTTGCCCTCTGCCTTCCCCAGCCAGTCTTATGCATGTCTTCCACAGCTTCCTTCTTTGAGCTTTTGTTTCTGCTAACCAAGTAGGTAGCTTTTGTTTCTGCTAACCAAGTAGGTAACTCATGACTATCACAGTGCTGTGGGGAAGAGAGATAGTGTCCCCCCAGTACCACTGAGAGAATGGAAAGGAAGGGAAAAAAAACAGAAAGCAACAGATTATTTCCTGGAGGTATTACCCTTACCTGTCATGTTCATATATGATCCTCAGGATCATATTTTTAAGGCATGTACTGTGATATATATAAAACCTCATGCCTTGATCTTAATCTTCCCTCCCTGTTGCTTCCTCTACCTGCCTCTTTAACATACTTAAGTCTGTTGGTTTAAAGAATAATAACAACAGAACACTCTCGATTCTGCATCTCTCTCAAGTTACTTTCTTACCCTATTTTTTCCCTTTAGTGCCAAGTCTCTTGAAATAGTCTCTATATCAATGGTCTTTAAACTGGGGTACAAGTACTCCTAGAAGTATGCCAAGACTTATAAAGGACTATGGTTGAAGGGTGGGTTTGCAGATCACACATAATAAATCCACTCCAACTTTTCTATCTCCCTAAACCTATGGGTTCCTTCCTCCATGTCATGCCAGGAAGACTCTAGAACCTCAATCTTATTGTCATAGGTCACCAGTCAGTCCAAGTTTCGGCAAATCTATCAAGTAAGCTACTAAGAGTCACCTACAGCCATGTGAACTAACACATTAAATCTGGAATCTTTAGTAAGTACACCCATATCAATTCATTTGGCCCATTTTTATATTCTGTCTGCCTTAGTCCAACACCTTTAAAATCCATTTCCATACATATTCCCCAGTTTATGATGATATGTAGTCACAAAGTCTTGTAATTCTTTTGGTGTATAATCTGTTACCTCCCACACAGTTGCTGTGGCCCTCTGAAAAATGATGAAATTTGAACATAGTTATGGGTCTAATGAAAATGGAGAGTGAGTGTAGTGGGTCTTGACAAGAAAGAACATCCCCTTGTAAGACATACACCTGAACTGAGATTATCGCAGGAAGACTAGTCATCTCAGACATAAGCAAGGAACCTAATTACACTGGGAAGGGAGACTTAGAGTGTCTCAGCGGACTGAGAGTCTCAGTTTTATCTGAGTCCAACTAGAGGTTTTCATCTCAAGCTTCAGGATGCCAACATAATGTCCCAATCAAAGACCTAAATTTCACAGGAGATAGTTAGTGAGGCTGTGACTTCAGCTGGTGTTGTAATTCTGCAGCCACATTGTTTTGTGTTTGATTTTCAACAACACTGACTCTGTAACTACAAGAAATGAGATTCTTTTAAGGATGTCATAGTTTATGGTTATAAGACTAAGAGTTAGTGGACCTGAGGTTGTCATTTTCTTTCTGTAAGCTCTCCAATGCACACAGAGGAGTCTATAATGGCCAAATACGGTCGCTGCAGGGGCTCCCACAACACTTACTTAATTGGCATTTAATTAACCATAGATGGTAACTTAAACATAGTGTTGCTTCATTCTCTAGGTTACTAGCATCTCATTTCCCATTGGCAAGAAGCTCAATACTACACTCAAGCCCCAAAATCCATCTTTTCAGGTCTCTTCCCTGGGACTACTTCATATATGTATTTTATAGCAGTCAGAGTTCACTCAGGAGACAGAAATCACACTAGTAATTAGAACAGGGAAAATTTAAAATAAAGAACTGTTAACTAATAAAAGGTAATTAACTACTAAAAGGGATAAAAGAGAACTCTAAAATATCCGTAAGTGGTAAGTGCAAAAAAGGAGCTACTGCCTTTAAGCTAAGGAAGAATGAACAATGTAGAAACAAGGGACTTCTTAGGAAAGCAAATCAGATCTGTTCAAAGAGGGCATGGCTACCACATAAGTACACAACCTGCCCGTGGTGAATAAGCTTGTCAGAGGGTCTGTGTCAAAGCTGGTCTGCAGAAGTGGCTCATCATTGTCAGAAGAGATGAGTGGAGAAGACCCAGCTTGTAGAAACAGGACAAAAAGGTGGGTTTGGAGCTGAGAGACAAATGATAACTAGTACTTTAAAATATAAATATATTCATATATTTATTCCTCTTTCTAGATTTGCTACAAAATAGGCCATAACAACCTTTTGATATATTGTCTGAAATTCAGACAAAAATTCAGATCGACCAGTACAAATGACAAAACAGTCACATAAAACAGTTCTATGCAAGAGTGACCATCCACCAGCACCTAGTAATTAGTATCTTTCCTTGTTATTCTTTTCCTTAAAAAAACTGCGAGCTAGATGCTGAAAACTGGAACCCGAGAAGAGATAAATCCACCATAAAGAGAAAAAAGATTTTATATCTAAAATAGACATCATGAGGAAACAGTGTTTATACTCAGTATTGTTGTCCTCCAACTAGTTAATATGCCTCCTTTCAAAAGTTGGAGCCTAAATCCCTTCTCACCATTGTAGGCTTGACTTGACCTTTTTTTCAAACTAGAATACAATGGAAGCCATAAAGTATGGCTTCGCACACAAAGTTACAGTAGGCATTGTCACTTTTGTATTCTGGATCACTTTCTCTGAGGGAGTGGCTGTCAGGAGGACACTTACCTTTGGAAGTTTCCTGTGAGATGAACTGAGGCCTCCAGACAACAACAAACACCAACTTGTAACCATGAGGGTTGGTCACCTCGAAAGAAAATCCTCCAGTCCCCATCAAGCCTTCAGATGGCTGTAGCCCCTGATTTAATTTTGACTGCAGCCTTATGACAGACCCTGAGCCAGACCACCCTGAATTCCTGACCCACAGAAACTGTGATGATAATGAATATTCATTGTTATTTTAAGCCACTAAATTGTGAGGTAATTTGTTATATAGCAATAGATAATTAATACAAGTAAATATTGTAGAGCCATGAGGACATTTCCCTCTATGAGAGTCTGTTACAGGTGTAAGAATGGGTCACATAATCAACACGTTACCCAAAACATGAAACATAATGCGACCAAAACACTCATACACACTCAGTCTCCCTCCTGTTTGAAATTGTTCATGGTAGTATGTTATGTTTTGTTATGTGTAGTTCAAACACTGACATAATAAGAGCAAAAATTATTCTGTTCTAAATTGAACTACTTTTATTTCATGACTATTCAGGTAGAATGCTTTTTTGTGTGTAATTTAAAAGACACTTTTGTTTCATATCAGTTTTCATTTCCTATTTGGGAATGTTCTCAAATGTGGGATAAGCTAACCACTGCAGCAATGAGAATGTGAAGTTAAATGCTCAGTTCTACTTCCTCCCCCTCTCCAAGATGACATGTGGCATTTAAGGAGGCTTATTATATCCCAGCCTTAAGCCCTTCACATTAATTTTGGGACTGAGTTCCTTGATGTGCAGTGGGAGAGGATTGGCAGTCTCTGGATGAGAGTAGAAAAGAAGGAAAGAAAGTGATATTTCTTCTTCAGAGAGGAAAGGATCAGGGTTTGTCCATAGGGTTGTCTGGAGGGTGGCTGGCTCTAAATTAATGACCCAAAGTTATCAGCTGCCTGGACACTGGCTCTTTTCTAAAGATCTTAAACGTCACCAGTACAGTACTCCACAATCTGGCTCACTGTGGCTCCATTATTTTCTGATGGGCTTTTTTTTCTCTCTTGATTTTATCGTAGGTCAAAAATATGTGGCACAGATCATATTGACCCTTAGCTACTTGGATGCGAGTCTCAATCACGATCTCCTGCCAGTACTGGTCATTGTTAACAAATATGTATTTATACTTTTTTAATACACAACTCAACTTGTATTCCTAACTTTAAAAATTTCATTTTCAAGAGCAAGACTAGGTAAACCCATTTTAAAATCCCCAGCTGAGACTAACACATATATAGGAAGGATTAGGATTGGAGTTAACCAATTATTCTGGAGTCAGAATATGGTGTTGGCATACATGTATCTGTATTAGGCACAGTGAATGGCATGAGCCAGAGAATATGTTCTGAAGAGTTGGAGCTTTGGGTGATTGCACAAGAAGATAGTATAAGGCTAGATCTGGTCCACTTCCATTCACTGTGGAATTTGTCAGAGTATTAGAGAACATGGAAGAAGCCAGCCTCTCCTGAGCCTGTAGCCTCTGCTCACAGTGTATTCAACCCTATCAACATTCTTTCTAGTTATTTCTTTATGCCTAGCCTAAAGTGGACAGCAATTCCAATTACATCCATGAAAGTTTAGAATGGGGACTGGTCCTCTAGAATAGCCAGGAAAGGAAACCCAAAGGTTGGAGCTGTGGTTTTTATTTCTAGTAAATAGTTTCTAGTTCCTGCTAATTTTCTAATTTCCTTGCGCCGCAGAAGAGGCCATTCATATATAAACACCTTAGGGATGACCAAACTGTATACAGTGAAGTTTGTGAAGAGCTCAGTTGACAACTTTCAATCATGAAAAACAGCTATGCCTGAAGTGAACTTTCTTCCTAGTTAAAGCTACATTCCCCTTGGGATATAAGAGAAACGTTCTCATTGTTTGCGTATTGTGAAAAATTTATCTCCTATCTGTAGTTCCTACAGTCACTGCAACTTTGTCATGTCCTTCTAACCAATGGCTGCTGCCTTCCTCATCACCAATAAGGCCTACTATCCTTGGGCTGCAGCCATTGGATTGACCATAAGGTCATACCACATCACCATCTGTCACCGATGCTACTACTGTCTTTATTACCCCTGTCTCAGTAGCCATTGAGTCTATTGTGATCACATCTGTTACCATCTCCTCAGTTGTCATTTTTGCTAACACCTTCTTCAGCATCATCTTTGCTGCAGCAGCCACAGTCCTAGGCATCAGATGGCCCATCATCATCCTGTGCTGTCATCTCCATAGCCTTTACTTTCTGTTGCCTATTTTTCTCCTGAATAACAGAAAAGTAGAATGACCTCTATGTCCCTTACCCAATAGGAAAACGAGGCTATTCAGGTATGAGGGGTTTTCTTTCACTGAGTGGTTTTATTTCTACATACAGAATGGATCATTTAATAAAAGTCAATTACATACTGAAAACTCTTAGATCACAAGGCAGCTTGGAATAGTAATTCTCATAAAAATGATCTATATTGCAAAATCAAATTATCCATTATGTTTTCTGAAGCACTGGCTCTCTCCAGCAAACAAAATTTGAGGCAGCCTGTGCCAACGGTAGGAGTATGAATCTGCCAACATCGGGCTGCTGTAGACCCAGTCGTGGTAAATGATGTTTCTTCACTACACCCCTTTGGGGTGAGAGAGACTGAACAACTCTCCAGGGCCCAGGCTTTGATCATCACTAAAGTGAATAATTTTTTGCTTTAAAATTTAAGTACAATCTTAGAAGCATCTTAATCTTAGAAGAATAATTTTTTGGACAAAAGGAAAAGAATGAAAAGAAATAGCTGATTAGAAAATCTTCATGTAGGGGCAGGACTTATCAATAGATAGACCTCAAAATCAATAGCTTGAGTAAGGTGTGGCTGTTTCTTTGAGCAACATCCATATATCAACATTTAAAAGTCCTTTGTCTAGGGCTGGTCAGTTTCATAAGAAAGAAATCCTCCTATTTGGGGTCTAAAGACACAATATAAGCTTTCCTCTCAGAACTCCAGGAGAGCTCACTAATTATTACTATGACTTTAATTTGACACCCCTCAAACTTGCCTTTTTCAGTGGCTCACCACCACTTTCATCTATGTCTAATGTCCCAGAGTTCAAAGCCTCTCTGGTTTAATTTCATCAATGTGAATTTTGCTCCAGTTTCTGCAGCAGTGAGGAAAGGGTCCTATGGTAGGGGAGGAGATCCCAGGGTACAAACTGCTCCTTTAAACCAAACCTCCTATTTTTAGCCCAACCCTATATTCCTGCCTTCAAAGATTACTGAAGACTACATACCTGAATCTTTCTGGAAGTCAAGAGCAGAAACTGCTTCGCTTCTTATTATCTTCTTTCTGTAGGCACTTAGATGATTTTAGTGAGTTTTGAGGAGAAAAGAGAAGTCTTTTCTTTTGTTCACTTTATCATATTTAACAAAAATCCGTCTTATTATTTTTTTCCTTCACTTTTTAAAATTTCATCTTTAGTCCATCAAATATTTATTGTGGTGTGTGAAGAGAGATGAGGATATAAGATGAATCTCACTCTGTGTTAGAACTATTCAAAGATCCATCATTTATTGAACATCCTTTCCTTCCCTCTTATTTGTGGCGCACAAGGAAGTAGAGTATACTTTCAGAAATCAGAAATGGTATAATAAAATTTATAACATTTTCCCTGAGTCTTAAAGGATCAAGCAAGTAGAAATGTGTGGAGGAAAGTTATTGATGCATAAAAATGTTGTTGGGAACTGTATGAAGATATAAAAATAGATGAGAAATAAAAAAATGAGGCTGCTCAGAAGACACTGGGCTAGATCTTAAAGGACATTTTACACCATGTAAAAAAGTTAAACTTTATGTATAAGGCCACCAGATCATAACATGATAAGCCTAACATGTTAAGGGTACATACAAACCATCTTATTAACAATTGATTAAGTGGCTTCATGGCAGTTTCCTTTACAGTTATGTTTGGAAGATAATTTATTCAGCTTTTCCTCTTCCAAGCACATTTCTTTATGATTCTATCAATGCCTTATGCCTGTATGGTTTTTACTTCTTTTTGCATCTGAATGTGACACCACTGAAGTTACTCATCTCAAATATGCTAAATAAACTCTTTACACATCTTTGGATGACTGGAAAACAATACATATGCACAAAGGGGACCCAAGAGAACTCAGTAGAAGGTAAAAGCCAAGAGACACTTGACAACTGGCTAAACTTTGAATGTACTACTCAACTGCTGAACAAATGGATCAGCAGGAAGCCTTACAGGCTTGAGGTGTTTAAAAACAACCTCTGTCCAAATCACTGGCTGACTACTAAGCATGCAGACACAAAAGTAAACCCTAGAAAGTTAGGCTGAAAGAAACAAAAATTACAATTAAAATCTAAGCAGACACATCAGCAGCTGCATACCTGGGGAAGACAAAATCTGTAGTTCAAGTACAAGAGAGGTACAAGAAAAACCCTCAGAATTCATAGCTGCTAAAACATATATCTAAGATGTCCACCTTTCTAAAAGATTATAAAATATGCAAAGAAACAAGAAAGTGTGACACATACCTGGGAGCAAAAAGCGGTCAGTAGAAACTGAGTTTTCATGAGCCCAGGTGTAGACTTTATCAGGAAAAGACTTCAAAGTAGCTATTATAAATAAGTTCAAATAGTTAAAAGAAATATTATGACAATGATTCAACAAATCAAGGATATTAATGAAGAAATAGAAACCACACACATACACACAGAGATTTAGAGTTGAAAAGTACCACATTAAAATTTTTTTTTTTTAATCACTATATAGGCTTACCAGCAGATTTGAGATGGCAGAAGGAGGTATCAATGAACTCAAAATAGAGCAACAAAAATTGTTCAGTCTGGAAAATGGAGTGAAAAAAGGATTGAGGAAAAATGAACAGAGCGTCAGAGACCTGTGAGACAACATCAAACATATAATAGGAATCCCAGAAAGAGAGGAGAGATAGAATGGATCAGAAAAACATATTCAAAAAAATATGGCCAAAAATTTTTCAAATTTGATGAGAAACATAAATCTACAGGTCCAAAAAGCTCAAATAATTCTAAGCAAGATGAACATAAAGGTATCTACACCTAGACAGAGAGAAAATCTTGAAATGAGGAAGAAAAATAAATAAAACTTTTCTCTTTGTTTTTTCTAGGTGTGCATATCTTTGTGACACACTTTAGATTCAAAGATTCAAATCAGTCCCATAAGAAGGGTTATTGGGTCTTTTATAACAGATATGCTTGGAAAATTGTACATCAACATTTTAATCAAGGTCTTGGGTAATAAAATAGCCCAGCAATTACACAACCAGCTGACACTGAGCAGCAGACTAAGCTAAGGCCATGTTAAATGGAATCCAAGTTCACAGTGACCTTATTAAATGGGAAAACTAGTCATAAGCAAAAATAATTTTGGTGGGTACTTTCCTAAAGAGGTGAACACTAGCACAATTCAAAATGTGGCAGAAGTGTTGGGTGGCTCCTGGGCCCTGTAACAGAAACACAGTTGTTCAGCATTTCAAATAATTACCCTTTCTCACAGTCCATCTTGTTCATTGGCCTAACTCAGCTATTACTGCAGGGAGCACTGGAATTACCCTTAACGAATATCTAAATTTTAGTTCCAGTTCTACTGTTAAAACCACTACACCAATCATTATCTTTTAAAATAGTATCCATCCCAGAGACCTGTACAATGGTGATAATGGTGGCTAACATTTACTGAGTACCTACAATATACCAGGCTCTGTTCCATATGCTTTATAGGTATTAAATAATTTAACTGTCACAATAGCTATAAAAGTAGTATCTATTATTTCTCCCCACATTCAAGATAGGGAGATTAAGGCACAAAGTAGATAAGTAATTTGACAATAGTTATCTAGCTAATAAGCAGCAAAGCTAGGATTCAAGTCCAACAACCTGCCTCTAGAGCCTACGTGCTTGACCACTGTGTAATCCAGCCTCTAGAAACACTGTTGTTCGGTGTAAAAAATATAGCCAAGACTCCAGAATTTTTTGTTCGAGGTTTTTAAATCTTTTCAGAAAAGAAGCTTAGACTTGGAAAAACTAAAAACCGTGGGAAAACATTCCTCCTTTTTCATTGATTGTGAACAGATCTGTACGTGTATGTGTGCATGTGCATGTGCGTGTGCGTGTGCGTGTGCGTGTGTGTGTGTGTGTGTGTGTGTGTGTTTAAGCTATATAACTAAAGCAGTCAAATCCAGCAAGCCTGCTCCCACGAAGGGGGCAGATCGCTGAGTGATGAATTGCCTCAGAGAATCTGGTGAAAATTAGTGTTAACAGTAAATGAATTACAAAGTGTTTGGGATCAAAATATGTTGTTCTCTCTGCATGGTAGCTGAGCTGAGAACTGGAGACTATCCTCGAATAGGAAATTGGATTTTCCAAATGAGAGTGTGTGTTTTCAAACAGGAATAGAGGTGTCTGCTTCTCATCATTTGAGGGAGACAAGCTATAGTGGACAGTGGCCACCTGAGTCACATGAGAAAAGCCCAGATGTTGGCCTACACCCAAGGGTAAACTCAGTCCTAATAATCCATTTGAGACAAATCAACCAGCAGAAAGGGAAGGGATTAGAAAAAAAGTAGGATTTCTGTGGGCCAGAGCTATAAAGACTAACTGGAGTGCCAGTGCTAAATACAAATGCCCAAAGATCAGGGGCAGAATGCTTGCAGATCAGGGAGGGAAATGCTTTTTCTATGTAGAAAAATGAAGAAACAAAGCTGAGCCAAAAGAGTCAGGGGACTCAATGAAGGAAAATGAGTTGAGCCCCAAGCTGGAACTGACAATCAGAAGGCTGATTTCAGAGAATAGATACAGAACCAAGTTCCAGAAAGAAAGAAAAATCCTCTCTGAGATTCCACCAGAGATCATTTATTCCAAAGTAGCGCTGAGACAGAAATCCAAGGAGTTCAGTCAAGCCTCCACCCTATCAGGCCAGACAGTGTGGAGGCCAGGAAAAAGAACTGGAGCTGGGTAAACTCTACAAACTGTGCCAACCAAACCCCAGCTGTACCAAGAGGAAAGCTGACTTCCCACACCTAAATCAAGATAAATGATGGGAATGCTCCAGAGGCAGTGGCGGTAGGGCCAGGGTATTTGAGGTAGAGAGAAAAGTGAGGAAGTAGATGGGGAAGAGTTCTGAACAGTTGGACACACAGATATCTTCCTTCCTAGGGATTTTACTTTTTCTTTGTGCTTTTCTTTAATTTGTTCTTGCACAGTGGCCTTGGATGTGAGGCAAAAGAAGCCTTGTGACTGACTTCCCATTGGCAGGACAGGAAGAACAAATAAAGGATTGCCACTGTGGAATTGTGGAATGTTTATTATCCTAAAGAAAAGCATTTGTCTGTTCTCACAGGGAAATTTTGTTATCTTATCTTAGACTGGCCCCTAAAATAAGTAGTCTTTGGTACCTTTATTTTTTTTCCAGCGTTACGTAGATATAATTGACAAATAACATTGTGTAAGTTTAAGGTGTACAATGTGATGATTTGACATTTGGATATATTGCAAAATGATTACTACAATAAGGTTAGTGTCTTCAATGTAAGGGAAAACCAGAAGCACAAGAAGGTTAGGTGACCTGTCTGTGGGCACCCAATCAGGGGCAGTGACTAAGTTCAAAAGCAACCTCCACAACTGCTCAGACTGTTCACACGATCATGAAATTAAACCCTCTTACCTGATTCCAACCACAGTTCCTGCTCTGTCTTTTCTTCCTCCTCCCTTCCCAGGGAGTGGGATTTTGGAGGCTATAGCCTTTAGTAGAGAGAATCAGAGCTCAGTCCCAAAGATGGGAAATAGAATTCATTGACAAATATTGCTGTGAATTCCTAGTATGTTTCAGAGCTTTGAGAAAGCCAGAAAATGTTGATGTGACCCAGCTTGCCTTCCAATTTATCTTGTCTTGCTAACAGAGTTCTTAGATACTCTTGTAGGGCACAAAACTGCTTTTATAACTCTGAAACTGCCATGATGTTGCGAGACTTTTAAAAAGTCTATTCCTAGCTTTTGAAAAGATACATTCCTTTCCTTTGTGTTAAGATTTTATATGTTGTCTTTCCCTAATATCTTCTGTATAATCTAAGCATGTAAAATATGACATTAACAAAATTCATTATTTTGTTACTAATATGTAAATAATTTACAATCCTACTTTCTCTCTTTTTCTTCTCAACTTTCTATTTTAATGCTCACTTTTCAAAATAACTTTCCAAAGTGAATGTAGAACTCAATGTCTTTGTCTTCCTGTTTTCGTTGTTCTTTGCAGTCGAGTCTATAATATACTCATGTTGCCAAACCAAAACACAATTATACGTTTATGTAGGACAGTTTCTGAGCTGATTCTATCATTGTTTTATAAGCTCAAATTTAGAGATGTGTAAAAATTCAGGTAACAGGTTTAGAGTCTAACTGGTAAATCAGTTCCTATTCCTAAAAAGCGCAGAACTGGAAGATTTTGTGGTTAAAATGCAAAAAGAAATTTAGGCAGAAAAATTTTATGACTCTGGTAATAGAGAAGTTAAATGGTGGAAAGAAGACCAAAGGACACAGTGAAATCTTCATCTCTAGAAGATCAAAGCTAGTATAGGAATTCTATGAGAATTTATTCGTATATAAAATTAGACCCCTTTTTGCTTTAAGATTATATAATTTTGTAACATTATCACTAATTCTGTGTGCTGTAGTTTGTTATCTCATATTTTACCAAATATGACTTCTTTAAAATAATAGAAAATTCTTATTTTAGTGAAATTTAAAATGATTGTCAAATCAAAGAATGGAGATGTCTCTAACAAAGATAAACGTAGCTAATTTTATAATTTTCCCTAAGGCAATATGGTTTTATACATTTCTTTTATTTACAAATAGTGGAAATTTTCCAATCAGATGTGAACTTTGAAAATTTTATCAAATGTATGTTTATTAAACAAATGAATTGTTGTTTTAGACAAGTCGAGAGAGATTTTTAAGTTCCAGGCTTTTGATAAATGACAGAAGTACACAGTAACTGCTGAGGACCAATCTGACAGGAATTGGCAAGGACAACAAACAGAACAATGAAGGTCCATTATCTTAGAGTTCACAGAAGAATGGCTGGGCCCCTAGCCAGATGTATAATCAGTCTATTTTAGTGTTTATCACACAAACCAATGGATTTTTCCAAATAATAGTAAACTGGGTGTGGCTCTTTTTTTTAAGAGGATTTCCTGGCAATCTGTCTAGAAGTTATGATAATATCTTTGTATATTTTGATAAAATGGTACATTATGCACCTATGATAAGAAACAATGGGTCTTTGGTATGGGCTTTTTGATTCTGAGGGTTTGGGGAATTTTATTTTCAATGGTTCTCTTTTCACTTCATTAGTCTATATCAAGGCTGATTTTACCTTAATCCAATTCCCTTGAAATATGTGCTTTGTCATGCCCATTACAATAAATAAGAAGAGGTGATTTGCTTATATGGCAGCCTGGCCCCCACTCAATCAAAGAGGAGAGCAGAGCGGAGACAGCACTGCTACTCAAGTATCACCTGCAACATATAACTCAAGGGTCACACACATGTGTCTTTGAAACCCAATATTTGTGTTTATTAGCACATTGCAGTAATTACTGCTTAAATAACTTTCTTGCTGGTCACAATACTTACATTTTTAATTGTTGGTTGTGAAGAGAAAATAGTCCTCAACCTCAACTAATTTAAGGTTCTATTTATTATTGAAGCTTCCATAAAAGTCAAATATTTGTTTTTGAGAAATCAAATGTTAATGAGAAAAGTCATCATTTCAATTCATTAGACATATATAAATCCATTGAAAATTTTATAAATGAAATTAAAACATGATTTACTCATATGTATTTAGTGTAAATTTTAAAATTATATTAAAATAATTGCTCAAACTTCAAATAATGCTCAAAATATTCAAATATCCAAAATCCATTAATAAAAATTCTTAGCAAAATATGAATATGAAGAAACTCCCTCAATTTCATAAAGGGCAACTATGAAAAACCTACAGCTAGCATCATCCTTAATAGTCAAGACTGAATGTTTTCCTTAGACATTGGGAATGAGGCAAGGATATCTATTTCTATTTAAGATTATACTGGAGGTCTTAAGCTATATATAAAGCAATAAAAGAAATAAAAGGCGCACAGATTGAAAAGAAAGAAGTATAGCTTTCTTTATTTGTAGGCAACATGATCACCCGAAATCATATGGTTCTCAACTTTTTCTGTCTGACTTATTTCACTTAGCACGATAATCTCAAAATCCATCCATATTGTCACAAACAGCAGTATTTCATCTTTTCTTATGGCCGAGTAATATTCCATTGTATATATGTACCGCATCTTCTCTATCCAATCATCCATAGGACACTGGTTGTTTCCATGTCTTGGCCACTGTGAATAATGCTGCAATGAACATATGGGTGCATATATCTTTATGAATAAGTGTTTTCAAGTTTTTTGGGGTAGATACCCCGAAGAGAGATCACTGGATCACATGGTAATTCTATTTTTAATTTTTTGAGTACCCTCCATACTGTTTTTTATAGTGGTTGTACTAGGTTACATTCTCACCAGCAGTGTATGAGGGTTCCTTTATTCCCCCTCATCCTCTCCAACATTTGTTATTACTTGTCTTGTTGATAATAGCCATTCTAACAGGTGTGGGGTGGTACTTCATTGTGGTTTTGATTTGCATTTCCCTAATAGTGAGGTTGAGCATCTTTTCATATATCTGTTGGCCATTTGTTGGTCTTCTTGGGCAGACATAAATTAAAAAACATCTATGTGTTTAATAATGCAACTGCTATTAAGAATTACAAGGAAAAGTTAGATGGAGATTGTATCGGGGTAGCAGGTTGGTCAGTATAGGCTTGATTATGACTGAGATCTAAAGGATGATTAGGGGTCAGCTAGGTAAATGGGGTAGAAGGAACTGTGTATGCAAAGTCTCAGAGGCCTGGATAAGACAGCAGGCATATTCTAGGAATGACAGAAGGCCAGGATGGCTTGAGCTTGAAGAATGAGTGCAAACCAATAACCAGTAATTAGAAGTCAACAAATGGATCTTGGTGTGGGAGAAGGAGATAAAAAAGAGATGTGAGATAATCATAATAGTATTTCAACAAATTAACTCTAGATTCAGTACTGAGAACTAATTGTAGGGGGCACAAGTTGACATGAGATGACTAGTTGGAAGACTATTGCTTGGAGTCCAGAGAGATAACTGCTAAGTGACTTGGCTGGGAGTGGTATGGATATAAAAAAAAGTGGACAGAGGCAAGAAGAGGTAAAAGCAATAGGGTTAAATAATAGTGGTAAATGAAGGAAGTGAAGGAGAGAGAAGTGTTAATGATGCCTCTTATATTTCTAGATGAGGTAGAAACAATGGAAGCACACCAGATTTGAGCAAGACAAACTGCAGATACTAATTTGTTTCTGCAAAATAAGAGGCAACCTTTCCTTTAAAGTCTTATCTAGTTCTAAAATTGTGTTTGTATTATATGATTCAATCTTTTTTTTTTAAAAAAATGAGTAGCTTAGAGTAGAAATTACCTATAGGTAAATGCATTAGTTATTAATTGTTATATAAAAAGTTACCCCAAACCTTCATAACTTAAAACAACAAATATTTATTATCTCACAGTTTCTGTTGGTCAGGAATTCAGGAGCAGCTTGGCTAGGTGGTTCTGGCTCAGAGTTTCTCAAGTGGTGGCATTCAGTATGTTGGCAGGGGCTACAATCATTTGAAGGCTTGACTGCAGCTGCGAGATTTATCTATTTCCACAGTGACTCACTCATATGGCCATTAGCAGAAAAAAGCCTTAGGTCCTCACTAGCTTCTGGCAGTATGCCTCCATTTCTTACCATATGGGCCTCTCCATAGACTGCTTGAGTGTCCTTGTGACATGGCATTTGGCTTGCCCCAAGCAAGTGATCCCAGAGAGAGCCAATGAGGAGAAAGTTACAGTGTCTTTTATGATCTAGTCTCAGAGGTCACGTAACATTAATTCAACTTCATTTTACTTGTTGGAAACAAGTCACTATGTTCAGCCCACACTCATGGAGAGGAGAATAGGGAGAATTAATTTCCATCTCTTGAAGGAAGGAACATCAGATAATTTGTAGATATATTTTAAAATCATCACAGAAAATTTTAAATCTTATACATTTGACATTTTACAAAGTGATGGGCACCTTTCCTCTATAGAAAATAACACTGCAGTAAAGATTCAATTAAATTAAAACTTAATGTGTATAAATCAGAAAACAGCTGCCTAGAATGCTCAGTGCTAAAGTTCAGGGTGAGTATCATTTATATATTTATATCTCTGTATTATTGAATCTTATTGAGTCATAAACAAAGAGATATTTGAAAGGGCAAAAATTATGAAATATGCTAAGTGATTCTCTGTACATAAATACTTTCTGTATATGTTATAATGAATTATAGGAATTACACATTGCTATGTATGAGAATCAAATATTTTATATGTGAATTAGAGTCAGTTGAACAACTTTAGAGCTTGGAAGAAGCTTACAGATTCTATCTAATCCACCTCCCTTATTTACTAGATGAGAAAACTGAGAGTCTGTTAAAAAAATTTTTTTTTCTAGAGCTCTCACATGGTTAGTGGAGAAAGCTATTTTGATGGGATGGCCATTTCACAATAATCTTGGAGAAGGGATTCAATGCTCTTTGAAGTCCTCTTCTAGTCTCGAAAATCTATATCTGAAAATAATCTATGAGAAAGGAACAATAAGTATTAACATTCTCCCTCTTCTAACATTGTCTGTAAAAAAGTTACAAACTAGTCCATTGGATCTTTCAAGGTCACTTACTATCTTGTCTGTAGAAATTGGGAATAAAGCCAAAGTTATAGAGTCCCTCATTTAGACCCTTTCCATTCCATTTATTACTTACCTTGGAAATTTTATTGCCGTTTACCATAAACTAAATATAAGCAGAGAGGATTGAGTAATAACGTTTATCCTGTCTTTGAAGATTAAAATGCCCATATCTGTGAACACATTATGAATTATGTACTTATGTAATTTGATCTTAGAGAGAGAATAAAGGTAGAAATAAGTCTGCGGTTTCCTGACTCTCACGTCAGGTACATCGGCCATCAAACCTCTACTGACTATACTGAAATTTTATAGCTTATATCAGCAATTAAATTTGTATTGCTTACTAGGCATACAAAGCAGATGATAAGACAGTTTTATTTACTTTGTCTATTTACTTTGTCTGAGGGCTACAATAATGAACAAATTGTGAATATGTACTTAAATATGCAAGATAGTGCGAATAGTACAAAATATCCTGGTTTATAATAGAAAATTCTTTTGCATTTCTATGTAAAAATATTTTTTAAATAGTTGTGATTTTTAGTGTTATAGCTTTTAAAATGGTAAATAGAAGATTTTGATGGAAAATATTTTAATATATTACAATACTTCAGATTAATTTAATATCTAACACGGTAGTAAAATCCTTGGCTTGAACAAAACTCTATTTTCCAAATAAATAGTTGGAAATAAGAGGCCTATTTGATCATGGTACCTCTGTATGTTTATTTATTTAACAAGTATTTATTGGATGTCTCACTTGCCATAGTTCTTGTTTGTATATATCCAGTTACTGAAAATACATTTGTTTCTAGATTGCCCACAGACACTTAAAAGTCAGCATCTTCCCAACATGTCTATTCTTTATTTCAGTTCTATACTCCCCATTTGTCACATCTCCTTTTCTCTTCTCAAATCTTTTAGAAGACTCTATTTTTCTTCATCCTCACAATCTCCCAAGTTCTAGTGCCTGGCCTTTATAGCAAAAGTCTGTTGAAGGCGTCCCTGATGATCTCATCACCCTCTTTCATGTCACTGAACCTTTCTCCCGAGCAATACACATGACTGCCAGTTACTTACTAACATAAATTAGATCACATTATTCCTCTTAACAACTCTTGTGGATTCCTATTTCCTCTAGGAGGAAGGGCAAATTCTGAACTTCCAAACTGATTTCATTTTACCTTTCTGAAACCTCTGGTTTTAAACATCTTTTTGTCTAAACATCAAACCCGTCTTGCTACTCAGTCTCCAAAGCTGATTGCCTTTCCCTCCACCACTCATCTCTTTATTCTCCCCTCCTCTGTGGCTTTCTCTTTTCTAGTTGGAGTTAATTGCCTTCTTTTCTGTCTCCCTTGACACTGTGTTTATCTTTATTATAGCTCATATTGCACAGCTCAGTTCATCACAATTCTTCACAGAAGAGCCTCACACTTGGGAAAAAGTGGCTTTGCTGTTTTTGTGTAATTGACAACACATATTGTAGTAAAACTCAACTTGAATTTTTTTCTACACTGCAAAAGTAATATAGAAAATACTGAAGAATAAAGGAAAAAAGTGCCCAAAGAAACACTATCCAGAGACAACTGCATTTCAATTTTTCCTTTTTTCTAACACCTCATAGTTTTTTTTTTTCCTAACACAGATGTGATCATACTGCATGGATAGTTTCATAACTTGTTTTTCTACTTAACACTATATTAAAAAACACCAGTGATGTTATATACATTTAAAATTGTTACCTAAAATGCTATAGATACATTTTAAAGACATTTAGTTTCTATATTTTATTTTTGCACCTTATAAAAATTGTGATGTACAGTTTATGAAAATAGCTTTGGCTTTGTTACAGATTATTTCATTCAGAAAGAATCCCAGATATGCAGTGACTGGTTCAGAGTATGAACATTTTTATAGGCTGAATCACAGTGCCAATTGCTTTTTAAACAGTTTGTTTCAGTTTACACTCCCACTCACAATGTCTGAGAGCACCCTTTTTATCTCACCAGACTTGAATATTATCTTTTATGTAAATATTTACTAATATGATAGCCAATTGAAATGTTACAATTTCTGGCTCCTTCACTGTTTCAGTGTATGGAATAAAACCAAGGCTTTGGAGTTAAGTATAACTGGTTTGGTCAGAGGCTGCCACTTCCCAGCTGTGTTACATCAAGTAAATTACTTAACTCCTTTAATACTTTATTGTTTTTTTAAAGGTCAATAATAATATTTACACCAAACACAGGGGTGTTGTAATTATTAAAAAAGTCATATAAAAGCACTTCACAACAGTGCCTGGCACATGTCAAACGGCAGTGAATCCATTTTCCCTTGTAAAAGTATCTTATATACTTTTGTTTCATTAGCGTTCTAACAAGGAATTTACATACTTTGACTATCTTTATGTATGCAACTTGATGTGGAAGGCTGAACAATTAATTACCTGGATAATTCTTGCACCACCAGGAGAAGGTCAGGGACTATTTTTTGGTTAAAAAAGAAAGCACACAGCTGGTTTCCATCCTTGAGAAATTTGCAATCTAAAAGCCTTTAACTCTTGGGACTTTTAATTGCTCAGAGGTCTCAAAGGGCAATGGTGGAAAGTCACTGAAGAGTAAGCTTAGTGAAAGTGACCTGGGGAGAGAGTTCCTGGAAAAGATACTGTCTCAGGGAAGGCAAATGCTAAGGAGGCATATGAATTATTAATCTATAACAGTTATGTAGACGCGTGAGGTTTTATCTGAATCTAAAGTTTGTACATAAAAGGCAAATTATATTAAGCATTGCAAACAGGGCAAACAAGACTAACCTGATTTTGTGCACTTGCTGTTTGTATACACACAGCAAGTTTTGCTCTTTGAATCTCGGCAGGAAATACCAAGGAGAGGAAGATGACACAGCACTGATTATAATTCTATCTCGTCCTAGCCACTCACTAAAGTGAGTAGGCTAGAGTTAGACTATGATCAAATGTCTAACTTTCTCTAAATTTAGGATAATTTAGGTTTGGTTGCTCTTTGGGGCCGCCCTTCTAACTTTTTCTTTCTAATCGACTCCTTTCAACTGCCAAAGAATGCTTGTGGTAATAAAAAATTACCGAATATCCTTGTCTGGATAAAAATCTGCACTCTCGAATGGGGCCACAACCATTGAGGTTTTGGTGGAGTTTAAACACTGCCCCTGAAAAAGCAAGTTTTTCTGGTTGGGCAAAACTTGCCAAAATAATTTAAACGTTCTTTGTTGCAAACAGAAAATCCTCCAAGATAGGCCCATTTCTCTCTCCTGATCCAAGACTTTCAAGCTGAACAGCCAAGTACATGGTCGATTTGGTTCTGGATTCCCTCTGGGAAGAATTCCTCCTTGGGGGGCGATGGAGATGCCCTCGATGAGTTTTCGGGCACCAGCGGGAGTTTCAAGTGTCCCCTCGTCCGCGGAAGCGGCAGGCGCACTGAGGGCTTGGTGTTGGGCGGCTCCGCTTCCCCTCACAGGCAGCTTCACTTTAGCTCAGTCTTCCCTGGAAGGGGACTCCCTTCCTCCGCGCTCGCCGCATTTCCCTCGAGTCTCCGGGACCCGCAGCCAGCTCCTCGTGCGGCGACGCCCCGCGAGGCGGGCGGCGGCGGTGGGGGGTGCGGAAGGGGCGGGGCGCGGGAAGAGGTGGCGGCGTCGGCGGCGGCGGCGTTGGCGCTCAGACCGCGGCGCGAGGCCGGCCGGCCGGCAGGGGGAGGCGGGGGGCGCGGGGCAGCCCCGCCTTTCCCCCGAGGAGCCGCCGGGCGGCCATATTGCGGAGCTGTCTGCGGTGGCAGCGGCGCCTCTCCTCTCCAGCGGCCCAGCGCTCCCACCACCGCCTCGCCCTCCCGGCTGCGACGCCCGGCGCCGCAGCGCAGCGCCCCAGCCACACTCGGGCAGGAGGACCCGCTCGCTGTTGGGGTAAGCCGCTGGCGCCCTCCCTTCCCCCCATGCTGCCCGGAGACGCCGAGGTGGCGGCGAGAAGTTGCGGGGGCCCCGCCGCCCAGCGGCCGCGCTGCTGGGGCCTCGCGCCTCTGTTCGCGCCCCGCGGGCCGCGGCGCCGCCGCCCTGACCACCCGGCCAGCCAGGCCGCCGCCCGGGCCGGCGGGAGCCGCGAGGCCCAGCCAGAGTCGTGACCCGGCTGCGGCTCGAACACGCCGCCAGGCGCGTCTCCTCCGGGTGGGCGCGGGGTCCGCCTTCGCCGTCGGCCGCGGAACCCCTCCCCTACGCCCCGGGGGTCGGTCAGGTTCCCGCCGCCTGGGCACGGCCTGGTGCGGCCCTTCAGGGTATTTTGAAAATAACAGATAGTAAGCATAGGTAGAATTAAATTTGCACTGTAGGAAAGGCGTTTATTAGAACTTCTTCTCCGGCCTTCAGTTTGGAAGTAAGGTTGTTGAATTACTAGAGAGCGTGCGTTCTGCCCTTAGTGGCAAAGGGAATGTTGCATTACCGGGTTTGGGGCGCGGAGCCACTCTTGTGCACCCGCGAGCCGAGGGCCTCGGTTCCTGGCCGACCCGCTCTACTTACTGCTGCTGCTGCCGCTGCCGCCAGCAGCCTCGGAGCCTTATAACTTTATTGGGCCCTTGAGGCAGCCCGATTTAGTATCTTAGACCTCACTAGACAACTTGAGTACATTACAGTCCTCCTTTCCTTTAAAGGCCTTTAAACTTAATTCCCGGGCTCATGGGGAGGGGAGGAGACACTAAATTATTTCAGTTTAAAAAGAGCACTTCACTTATTCAAGAATGCCATGATTCTTTAACCATTCCCAATATTGGAATTTTTTTTCCCCTTCGTGGAGATTGGAAAAGTAATTTATTACATCAAAAATGTATTTAAAATACAGTTGAGATTTTGTAGAAGACATTTTAATGAGTTCTATGGCACCCAAACTGGCATGATGTAAAAGCCTTAGCTAAAAGGGTTTATTTGATAAACGAGTACTTGGACATAGACATTACAATTACTTGTTTATGGAACATACGTTTTTTTTAGAATACTAAATACTCATATTTTTAACGGAGTTTTAAATGAACAATACTTCATTTATTTTGCTGAGTAAATAATGGCTTAATCCATTTGCCAAAACAGCATTATTAGATTTGAGAAGAGAGACTAATATTCAGACTTGCAATTTTTTTTGAATTTTCAGAATTCGATTTCTTTCACCAGTGTGCTTTATCTTCCAGAAAAACATAATAATTTGTCTCAGATATGACAAAATGTAGAACACTTCTTTTGAAGTTAGTAGTATGCTGTAAAAAAGATTGCATTTTGTTAGTTTTAAATAGGGTAGAATTTGAAAAATAGTTAACATATTAATAAGGAATAAATATACATTGGAATTCTTTACAGTTTTAATTAATTGGGACAATTTGATCATGACATTTAGAAATACTAAATTCTTGTCCTTGTGGATTGTATATTGTTTTGTTTACTTCTCTATCCCCACACGGAAGAGCAGGTAGGAGAGGCTCAGAAATATTTGTGTAATAAGTGTAATTAATTTCAGTGTGGAAAGTATACTGCATCTGTCCTTTGTTTTGGACATTATTATTACTTAATTGAGAGGTAAATTTATTATTTTTCTTGTGGCTGTAAGAAACGACAGATTGTTGTTGCTAGCTCAGTCTCAGGGAGGCGGGAACAAGGGTGGTTTCTTGCTTATTGCTTCGTCCTTCCTAATAGCAGAATTATATTTTATTATTCATTTTCATCTTTTACAGGCTGTTGAAAGTCTACATATTTTAATCTTAATTACAGTTCTTAGTCTTTTAACTTACTATGCCTAGTCTCATGTAATAGTCTGAAATATTGAATGATGATGGGAGTCTTGTTTTTTATACATTTTTAACTTACTGCATTTTAACTTAACTCCATTTAAAAAATGGCAGTTTTAAACCAATATTTACTAAAGACCAAAGCCTAAAAAAATGTGTTCTGTTAAGGTTGTGAAGTCTGAGCTATACTAGTGGGGGGCATACTTAATAGGTTATAGCTAATAGAATTTTATGGTACCTCTGTGATTCTGGGAAGGCAAGGAAATTACCTTTCTTGGATGGCTTTAGACCTCCTCCAGACCAAGAGCTAGTGGGCATTTCCTGCCTACCCTGATGCTACTCTTGGGGTACTGGATCAGTAGAACTGGTTTGAGTTGCTCTAGACTCCACCCTTACAAGGTTATTTTAAGCCTCATGGTGTTAAAGAGTGCTAGAGGCTGTTATGGGAACTTCCCTAGCTTTTGCAGCCAGTGTACACTCATCTCTTTCTGTAGTAGATAGAGGTGGCCAGTCTGACCCCAAAGAGTTCCTCAGTTTCTGGCCTCTTTCAGAAAAATCCTGCCTTTCTTATTGATTTTAGTTTCTGGTATTTTTCTCAATATTAATTAATTTATATTGAACATATATATGAAATCATTTTTAAAGACTAAAAAATAGTATATTTTAGGTGAAAGTTTAAAAACCTAGAAAGATGGAAAGGGAAAGGGAAAAGTAATAGTCCTCATTCCCCAAACCCTGTAACCTCTTTTCCAATCCTGTTTTTTTCATATGTAATTACTATTATCAATTCCTTGTATAGAAAATGCCAGTACTGATGAAAGGATAAACATATACTTTATATCTCTTTTGTGATTTTAAAGTCTATAAAACAAGATTATTTTGTAACATTGAAAGGGTTGTTTACTGCTATGTTATATATTTCTTAGAATTTCATCATTTGCATGAGCACAATGGAGTTTCCTATAATAATTCTCAAGTGTGTTTATATACATGTGCAGATTTTTTTGACTGATGATTGAAGGCGAGGTTCACTTCTTGTTTTCTTCTTAGAATGTGGTATATAAATGACAGTGAAAAATTGTGTCCTTTGATAAAGGATTTATGATTTGGGGTAGTTCAGTGTCCATATAATATGTGTATCTTTGTACTTGGGAACTGTTTGGAGAGAAAATATGGTCCATATGATTCACTTTTTTGTTTCTTCAATACAATTTGAACTCTAGTTTTAGCTTTCTGGAAGAAATGGGTTCATTCAGGTTAGGAGATACATAAGGTTTTTTGTTTTTGTTTTTGTTTTTTGCTTTTGAATAGTAAATCTTTGCAAATTCACTAATTTAAAATACTAAGTTTAATAGATACTATAAATTTGCGTATGAATAACCTTTGTATTATTTTCTATAATATCTATTACATTTTAACAGAAGTCTAAACTGCATTTTATAGAGGTTAGTTATATATAAATAAGGTAACTAGACTTTTGCTTCAAGTGATATAATGCATGTGAATAGAATGCTCAAATGCTTGTTACTTTTCCATGTTTACATACATTTTAAATAAACTTTTTAAGTTCTAATAAAGTTGATTTGTTTGAGAAAGGTATTCTCTTTACTGTTAACCATTTAGAGAAGAGGTCAGCAAACTGGTTTGCAAGGCCAAATCCAGCCTGCTTGCCTGTTTTTGTAAGTAAAATTTATTGGAATGCAGAAGTGCCCATTTGTTTACATGTCGTCTTACTTTTGAACTGTAATGGCAGAGTCCATATTTTTTGCAAAACCTAAAATATACAGTCTGGCTTTTTACATAAAAAGTTTGCCAAACCCTGATTCAGAGAAAAAACATCCTACTGAAAGAATGTTTTAGGTACAGTATCAAAAAAGGAGGTACTGCATTGTTTTATTCTCTGAGGTTGTAGAATTTATAAAGTTATAAAATTCAGTTTCAGTAGTGATAGATACATATTTTTTTTTGACTTGTAGGTAATTCAGCTGGGTTTTCAAGACCTTAAATGTTTTATTTATGAAAAGTTGAAATTAATAAGACTGGCTGCAGGTGAAATTGTGAAGTGAGCAATTCTCAGTTTCAAGCCCTTACATCATTTAAGATGCTTTGGCTGCAATAACAGAAAATTCTCAAAGTGGCTTCAAAAAGTGAGGAAATTTATTATCTTACATAATAAAGTCAGAGGCTCAAGAATAACTCAGTGATGCCATCAAAGACTTAATTAACTCTCTTGTTCTCTGCTCTGTGGTCTTCCCATTTGTTTCACTTTCTGTGGTCCCAGTTCGGTTGCAACAGGACTAGCATCCCATCCAGACACAATAATATCCAAAGGAATGAGAAGGACAATCTCTTTTCCAGAAGCCCCCCAGCAGATACTTTAGTCTCATTGGCCAGGATTGGAGCACATTCCATATCCAGTCACTGGCAAGGGTAATAGAATTGCCCTTTATTCTAACTCTGTTCCCATTAAATTATTTTGCTTATTCATATACCAAATGTCTTGGGTTCTTTCTTACCCCCATTCAAAATTGAATCCAAGATGGATCTGTAATACACAGTCTAGCATGAATATATGAGTTCATATTTTCATGGGTATGGAATTTATTTAAACTATAGAATTAAAAGCATTGATTTCCTGCTAAAATACTTTAAGGCGGGGTTGACAAACTATAGCCTATGTTTTTGTAAGTAAAGTTTTATTTGAATACATATTCGCTCATTTATTTACCTGTTATCTATAACAGGGATCCACAACCTCCCCCACTGTGGCCTGTTAGCAACTGGGCTGCACAGCAGGAGGTGAGCAGCAGGTGAGCCACCTAAGCTTTCTCTGTATTTATAGCCACTCCCCAGTGCTAGCATCACCACCTCAGCTCCACCTTAGATTATCAGGCATTAGATTCTCATAGGAGCACCAGTTTCTGGTGCCAAAAAGGTTGAGGACTGCTGCTCTATGACTACTTTCACGCTACAACAAAGTACTTGGAATAAAGACCATAAGGCCCACAAAACCTAACAAGTTTACTTGTTTGTTCTTTTACAGAAAAAGTTTGCCAACCCTTGCTTTAAGGTAGCTCTTATCCATTAAGACGTTTATAGTCGTATGCCAAATATTCTTGGGTTTGATGTGTAAGATACTGAGGTCACACTCTAGTGGGAATATAGTTGTGTCCTGTTGTATATCTTTAGGTGTCAAGTCCTCTTGTGTGTATAAACTGGAGTTAATATTCAGTGCAACAGCATTGAACCTATCTTTGTTTTTCTATTTTAAACAAATGAATTTTCGATGTTTCCATTTATCAAGATGTCTTACATTTTGATAAATGTAAAATGAAGACATTGGACTGCATTTAGCTTTCTTTTAACACTTAAAATTAAGCACTGCAAATGGTAATATATTATTTGTTTTTCTACCCACCTTAGATTAACCATATAGGATGATGTTTTTTTAAAATTTATAAAATTCTTTTAGAATTAAGTGTAAATTCGATGTAAAACTTTTTTTTTAGTATTGCTATTCTGCTTTAAGTTCTAGAAATTGCTTTGCATTTTCAATAACGTATATTTTCTCAAAAATGTTGAATATTTCATTTCCTTGAAAATATCCTTGAACAAAAATCAGTTCCAGCATAAGCAAGTACTTAATTTCTTATTTAGAACTGCATATCACCTTTATAGGAAATCCATTTACAGAGGTGATTATGCCAGTATTAATGTGCACTTAAAACAACTTTAGAGGTAGTCTTTGACCTGAAAACAACAGCAGAAAGAACTTGAAAAGCTCTAGGAATTGTTTAGAATGAGCTTGTCTAGAATGATGTCAGAAAAAAAGTCCTAATAGAATGGCCAAAAGAGCCCAGGACTAGGATTTTAGGAGGACCTCTGACTTTGTTAACTAGCCCTATTACTTTGGACAGGTCACTTATCTGAATCTTAATTTCATTGTTAGAAGAATGAAGGATCGTGATACTTACCTTGGGCAGAGAGAGGAAGGGCTGTTATTATGAAAATTAAATAATGTAGGTAAAGTAGCTGAAGAGTGAGCCTTCTACAAATCCTCCGTCCATTACCTTTGTCCTTGTTTTTGGCCTTATTTATTTAAGAAATGAGCTCAAAATTCTTATCCTCTTTATTTCACTTGGGGAATGGCATTATATAGGTAAAAGTACATTATTATAGCTCTTAAATTCATTGTTGACACTGAGCTAAAAATATAATAAGCATAGTTCTAAGTATAAGGTTTTAAGCCTGTGGATCTGTAACCTTAGGGAAAAAAATACATCTTTACACATTTTCTCCCGTTACAAATGAGGGCAGCAGTAGCAGTAGCAGAGACTGTTTTCAGTAGAAATTGCAGATATTTTCATAATCCATTACTGTTGTAAATATCTTAAAAGACATATTCATCATTACCTAGAAGTTTAATTATTAGATCCATTAGTAGATAATGTTATTTAAAGATTAATAAAGAAGCACATATATTACTATATCATAAATTTGTGCTTTTTATATTTTGATAATTTTATTTCAGTATCATTGGTTTTTAATTTTATGTATTTTTGTGCATTTTAAAAATACTTTTCTAGGAAGAGGTTCATAGGTTTCACCAGAGCGGCCCATGGAAGGAGAGGGGGAAGATTAAGAACTTTTTTTTATAGATGCTATTACTGTGTTGATTTAACAGTCAGAATTACCTTATTAATTCAGATTACACTTCTGTTTGTTACACTGCTTCCCAATCCCCCAGTAAATTGGCAGAGGAATTCTTTTGTAATTTTTTAGTCTGTGGAGAGAAAAAATATTACAGTCATGGGGAAAAGAATATCTTAAGAGTAAACTTAGGCAGCCTGGTATAAATTATTGAACTTCATTGTAGGCCCAGTATGGACTAGACTTGACACCTGTTTTACCACCTGACAGGTGGGAAGAGTCTGTTGTGCTGCTGACTTAATAGAGCTCAAGGTGTTAAGCATGAGGCTGTTTTTCCACTGTGAGTTAGATGGAGGCTGTTTTAGGATCATCCTTAGAGTTTAAAGGACAAAGAAGAGAATGTTTTGTATGAATGTTTTGTCTCTAAAAGGTAGCACTGTGTTTGAATTCATACTAATATATGCAATTTTCTGGAAATGGGAGATATATATGCTGGCAGCATCTCTTAACATTAATTGTTGGGTATTTTGTTGCTGTGATTGTTTCATTTCTTCTTGGGAAGTTAGTATGGAAAAGAGATAGGTTAAGTCCACTTTAAGAAATTTAGGAAGAGTAAGGAGGAGGAAGTAAATTTTTTCCTCAATAATTAGGTATTATGAGAGCAGAGGGAAGACGAGTTGATTTTTATTACATATCTTTGACACAGTGATTTAGGTGATTATATATTATCATTTTTTTAGAGAGGAAAGAAAGGAAGACACAGAAAGACTTAGTTTTCCAAATGAAGCAGAGATGGAAGGAACCCGAGGTCATGTATCTAGGTGTGGCTTTTCATGTGACATTTTACTTGTTTATTCTGCTGCTAACAGATGCCAGTTTCTAGAAAAAAATATACTAATACAGTCATGGACTAGAAATGTACAATTGAGGTTAAATAACATTATGATATAAATATTTTTCAATAATCACTTAATTGGCTAAAAACATGGATTTTAATTATATTTATACACAGCCTCATCCTAAAAAATTTAAGGCAGAATTCTTATGTATGTCATATAAGCTAGTAAACTGATACATAAACAGTTTAGTGAAATATGTTTTTAAATTCTCATCTGATTTTTAAAATTAAGAACTTAACAAAATAAGATTCTGAGTAGAATTAAGTTCTCAGTTTTGTATATCCAAATATTATTGTAAGAAATCCTATGTTTTCACCTGGTTATAATGGGTGGTACATATTCTGCCTTTTCACTTATGCTTCTGTAAATGTTGACACAGTTTGTCATAACAAAGAAATGTAGTTCATTGTGTGACATGGTTTCAGCATTGTTTTAATGGTGGTTTTAGTCATTAGCTGTTTGTTATAAGGAGTATAGCTGAGAATATCTTGGTACAGGTTACCTTCTTTTGTAGTTATTTCTTTGCCATAGATTCTAGAGGCAGAATTTCCCGTTAAGAAAAGCTTTGTAGCTTTTGTTATATATTGACAACTTATTTTGTAGAAATATGGAGCCAATTTATGGTGTTACCAGCAGTAATTATCTACTTGTTTCCCAAAACAGTCTCTTAGTACTGGTATGTGTAATTAATAATTATTTTGCTAGTTTAATGAGTATATATATATAATCAGTAATAGCTTAAAGCTATTTTGGTTTTTAGTTTTAATCATCACAGTTGTGCTTGCTTTTTTTTTTTTTTTTAACATATTATTTGTTGGTAAACAGTTGCTCATATAACCATATATTGAGTGGGATCTGAGCGATACCTTTATATATTTATTTTTTACTTGTCATGGTAATTTTTGTTAATGTGGCTATTGCATATTTTTCTATTATATTACTTTAATTTTGCTGTTTATTCTACCTATGAAGGGGTTTTAAGTAAAATATATTAGTCTGTTTTCATCATAACCTGTATGTCTTCTTTAGTCATATTTTTCCTCCGAAACGAGATCTATTTTTCTCTTTTTGAAAAAAGATTAATCCACTGAGATTTTATTAAATGTTGTGGTGAAGTTATAGGTCCAACTTCACTTTATATACTTATCATAATTTTGTTTTTTTATTGTAGAGAATTTGTTTTTCTTATTACAGAAACTCTACATTTTTATTTTAGAATTTTGTAGATTCTGATTCCTTAGAGACTCAGTATTTTGGAATATAATCATTCTGATCTTTTCTCTTTCATAGTTTTTAAAAAGAAATGTGATGATACTGCATGTATAGTTTTATAATCTGCCTTAGTAGTTTGTGAATATTTTGCTATGTCATTTAATATTTTTCTATAACATTTTGATTGGCTGTATTGTGGTCTAGCAGAGCCTTCAGATATACCATGATTCACTTAACTAACCGCTCAGTATTACGTATACTTTCGTAAATAGCACTATGGAATCTTTGTAATTATACCATTTATACATTTGTTGTTGTTTTCTTTAGGTAAATATCTACAAATGAAATTATTTCTCATTTTTTTAATATCAAAAGGAGGAAGGCAGGTTGGTATATGGCAGAGCTTTGGACTCTAGGTATCAAAAGACCATTTGGGCATTTATTACCTTTATGGCTTAGGACAAATCACTTTTATGTAGTGGGCTTTGTTTCTTCAACTGTAAAGTACCTGTAATGTGACCTGTCTTGTTTGTCTCTTAAGTGTTTTTTATTAGTAGAAAATTAAATGATATGTAACAATATACAGTTATGAGGTATTTTATAAATATGAAGAATTGTTAAGTAATCATTTTGTTCAGTTGGTAAATAAGGAGGTAGAGCCTTATTCTCAGATAATTCATAAATAACTGCAATAAAACAATGAAGACTAAATTGGCTTTTAAGAGGGAATACTGGTCTGAAAATACACATCGTTAGAAGTTTCTTTTAGAAGTCAGTCGTATCTTTCTTTAAGTCTTCTACATTTCACAGTTCGTTTAGATCAGTTAAACTTGTTGGGGATTTTTAAAACTTAATTAGACTGTGTAAAAACTGGTTTTGTGTGTACTAATCTATGATATATCCTTTTATGTCAGCAGAGTTCTCTTAGTAAACCTAAAACTTTCATAATGGATTATTTTGCTTGAAAAGTCCTTTTCTATAGAGTATAAATTGAAGTAACTCTAATATTGAAAACTTGGATAAATTATTTCTTAAAGGAAAAAGATAAAACCCTATCTTTATTTAGTTCTAGTATTTCATTAATACATAACTTCAGAAATTCTGCAAACCCACATATTTAATATTTATTTACCTGCCTAGCTGGCCCTGTGTTTGTTAAATGCTTTTTCTGTAATTTGAGGGTTTTAACTTTGTTTATAGCCTGGCATATAATTAATTAATGCTCAGTTTCTTCTCTTTCTTCTTCTTTACTGATAAGAGATTAGACATGATCAGTACATGACTCTTACGTCTCAGCTAACTTATCTAATGTGTAGCTGTGGGGTCTGATATAATAATAAAATGCTAAAGAAATGTAAAAAGTTGTTTAAGGCAACTAAAATTCCTTGTACTCTGGTAGGAGCAAACCTAAAATAGCCTTTGTAGGGATACATAACACAACTCAGGGCTTGTAAGATTCCCACATTGAGGAATGGGTAAGGGACATGAGCTTTCTGTCCAGAATTACAAACTCTATAAAGAAATAAGTCACAATGAACTGAAAATAGTAGAATAATAATATACTGACATAAAATAAACAGGGATAAAAGGATTTAAAATGTAAAATAGTATGGCATTATTAAAAAACATTCTTTAAAAAGCCAAAAAGGAATTACTGGAAATAAGAATATATAACCACTGAAATTCTAAACCCATGGACAAAACAGATGGAGAGAATTAGTGATTGGAGGAATGTTGCATAGAGATAAAGAGATGGAAAATATGAAAAGTAGGCATGGTTTAGAGAATAAGATATCCAGTATATATCTAATAAGAATTGCTGGATGAAAAGAGAGAATGGGAGGCAATGGCTGATGATTTTCCATAATTTAAGTACAGAGAAGCTTACAAAATTCTGAACAAAGATAAGTAAAAGCAAATCTGAAGAATACCCTACCTCCCATAAAAAATTATTAAAGCAGAGAGGACAGACATATTACCCCAGAGGAATGAGTTAGATTTACAGCCCACTTCTCATCAGCAGTAACATCCCAGAAAAAAAAAATATCTTACAAATCCTGAGAGAATAATCAATTTAGGGTTCTAGATGCAATTAAATTATTAATGAAAAGGAAGTATTCACTGGAAAGATGTAACAATTATAAACCTATGCTCACCTAAAAGCATATAAATTAAAAAATGGCAGTTTACAAGAAGACATTATACTTGGAGAAATTTAATACATTTTTTCTCAACTTGATTAAGTAGACTTTAAATAATACTAGAAAGACTATAAACAAAACATTAAATACTTGGTCTAGCTTGATATAACTTAGCAAATGCAGAAAATACATTTTTTTATTTATAACTGGACGTCAAAGAAAAAAAAACTAAACTGACCAAATATTAAACATAAAGGAAATTGTAATGAATTCTTTACTATAGTAAAACTTAAAAATAAATACTAAGAAGACAGCACTTGCCCACAGGCCTCTTAATCATTCCATTTTGAAACTTAAAAAATAAATTTCTTAATATTGATTAGAAATCGTAATTGGAAAATGAAACATCTAGGGCTAAACAACAATGAAAAAACTACATATGAAAACCTGTGTGGGAAACCACTAAAGTGATACTTGGAAAAATACTATGGTTTCAAATAGTTGATATCTTTCTCAAAAGATATTTCCTAGGAATGAATATTTATTTATGTGTTCTTAGGAATATTCATTGCAAGTCTCATGTTCTCTTTCTCTTGAGCATGAAAGCACTGTTCAAGGCAGGCACGTTGACCGAAAGTGCCTTTAGTACATGTGAGTTTGGAAAGCTTGCAGAACTTGTATAAGAGACAAATCTAGAACAGATCTGGTGTTTGAAAAAATCACTTAAAAAATAATACAGTGGCTACACTGTAGATATGAAAATATATTCCAACAGTACAAGTAGGGGAAAAAGTCCTAATGTTTAGTATGAATTGTTAGTTGTGGCTTGGGATACAAATTTTACTGATAATATAGAAAAAGTGCTAATGTAATCTGGAAGTTTACTGTGATTCAAAAGTTTTGATGTAGACACTCATTTCTCATATTGTGAGACGCTTGAAGAAATTCTATGAAATGAGATAATATTTTGAATCAGTATTTTACAGGTCATGAGTTTTTAATATTAAGTATACTAATAAATATAAATATATATTTGGTAAAAATTATTTTAAAATATTCTCACTGGCAAAATTGGGGCATCACTTTATACTTGGAGCTGCCTTATACTTGGACATATTTATGACTTTAATGCCATATTAGAAAAGAAAAAAGATTAGAAATTACTTAGGTAAACTTTACATTTTAGGATTTGAAAATGAGTCACAAAGTAAAGTAAAACTAGTAAAACTAGTGAGAAGAAAAAGGATTGAAATTAACAAAAGAGAAAAATAAACCGAAGATCAAAAGTGAAAGCTGGCTTTTAGACTAATCAACTAAGCAAACTTCTGGCAAAATTAAAAGGAAAGACAAAAATTAACAGTATTAGGGACAAAAAGAGGATTATATCTGCAGATATAACAGAGATATAAAAAAATTGTGGGAGAATACTATGAATAACTTTCTATAAATATGTCACCAAGACGTAGAAGAGGAGGTTCATCTATGGGATAGGGATTTAAGTGTTTTTTGGCCATGTTATGTTTGAGATAATCTTTAGATGTTAAGCAAGCCAAGTTAGCCATGCAAGTTCTGAGATATGTACAGATTTGGGAAGTACTAACTTATATAAATGACGTTAAAAGCAGGTCAGTTTAGAGACTGTTTTAAGACCTGAGATGACTATCTGAACTAAGATAATGGTAGTGAGATAAAAAGAGGATATAATAATTTGAAGATAGGACTGTACATTTAGGTTCATGAAAGTAGATGACTGCAGGAAAGGAATATCTATCATTTCCTAGCTAAAAGTTAAGAAAATGATAAGAGTAGGAAATAAGGAGTTTAATACTTCCAACTGAATTTCATAGCATAGTGGATTAGATAAAAAAATCTCAGGAGGAAGTACCCTTTGTAGAGAGGACAATTGAATAAAATTTAGTGAAATAACCTTTACTTCGATGCTTTTTAATTTGGAGAATTTCCAGTTTATTAATCATAGCACCTTAAAAAGCAATTGACACTACAGTTTTAACGCATTTCCTATTTAGGGAAAAAAACCAGTTCACTATAAGCGTTAATTTAATTTTACATAAACATGGTTTTTGAGGCTGCAACAAATTGACTGGTTTTCAGTGTGAAAATCAAATATAAAACCTGTTTTTGGAGTTCTTGCTAAACAGAACTTGTCTTTAATCCTAATGTAACGGAAATGTATATATAAATCGGATTCATCAAATGAATCTTCGGCTAACAACTGAGAACGATGTTAACATCACACATAGGCATGCTATGTTTTTTTAGGATTTGACATTTTCAGCAATCGAGAGTTGCTATATTTTGTAAATGAAAATACTACTAAAAACAGAATCTCAAATAGATTGATGTCATTTGTTTCCAAAGACTTTTGATACACTAGAGCGATGCGAAAATAATAAAAGTGAGATATTTTGTGACAAACTTTGGAAGTAAGGTTAGGACTGTAATCGTGAGTTATCTAGGGGTAAGAAGTAAGGTTAGGACTGTAATCGTGAGTTATCTAGGGGTAAACGCAGCTGCAAGCGCTGCTGCCAAGTATTCTCTGGGCAAACAGAAAATGGGTTAAAACACAAAACTAATTATATATTGAGTTGAAGCTAGAATAATGAATAAAGTTTCTTGGCAGAGGTATTACCAATATGAACTGATCTTTAAGTAATTATCTGATATACTGTAGATTTTCAAATTGGAATGACAATTGTTTTTTTTTTTTTCTGGACAACAAGTAATAATTAAGAACATTTGATCTTTGGTGGATTTTGTAGAGGGAAAACAAATTTTGTTAGGTGCTTGTAAGAACATTTACTCTAAGACAGCATGATGATTTTCCTGGAGGATTGTTTTGTTGCCTTGGTGGGGAAGGTAAAATTTAACATTGGTTTCAAGGACAATTTCAGTGTAGGCCACTAGCTTGGTGGTGAGAAACATGCAGAATGCTAGTGT
Organism: Eidolon dupreanum; assembly: GCA_028627145.1. Taxonomy (NCBI): domain Eukaryota; kingdom Metazoa; phylum Chordata; class Mammalia; order Chiroptera; family Pteropodidae; genus Eidolon; species Eidolon dupreanum. The sequence goes on along the minus strand of CM053510.1, from coordinate 65,626,599 downwards.
GCAGACTATGGCTGGCTACTCGATATACCTGAGGTGAATAAGCTACTCATATTTTTCTCTCAGATTTTTAAACTTTCAAGAGGAGAACATAATTTTCTTTAAAAATTTATCTTTTTACAGCTTACATTAATCAGAATTTTCTTTTGTCTTTGGCTACAGAAAAAAGGTTGAAAAGTGTTCTTGAGTTCATCTCTTTAGACTCAATCTATCTGTCCTCACTTTTACTATCCCTCTCTCTACTAGACTGGGCTTATGGGTGAACCTGACCCAGTCAACATTTGGGCCCTTAGCAATTTTATTTCCTTGCTGTGTGATCAATATGCTGATGATCAATGTGCTTTTATTATATTGTTTGAGATGCATACCATTTTAAATCACAGTTGTAAGTATGTTTAAAGAATGTGAAATGATAGTAGAAAACATTGAAAATTATCAGAGCTGTTACTTTAAACTCACATTTTAAAATGTTTTAATTTTTATTTTATTTGCATTTTGTTAAAAGCATATTAAAAAGATAATAGATCAATTATGCTTTTTCTTTAACAGAGGGTGACAACAATTTATAAAAGTGAAGAATTTTTAAAGAAGGTCACAAAAAGAGAAGGAAAATGCCGAAACCAGTAAGTGTGTTTTATTTTTGCCACTACTTAATTAATAAAGTATCAATAGCATTAAGTTCCTTTTGGAACAAGGCAAAGTATTAAGGTAGAGTTATTGGAAAGAAAAAGACATTGTTATTACTGTTAATTGTTTTAGATTAATGTGGCCAGAGGGTTTCTATTACATGGGTCAGTGAAGAAGAGGTATAGGCAACATTGTAGTTATTAAAATTCATGGGTTCTTGGGTCAAATTGTCTTAGTTCTTTTTCTGGCTCTGCCACTTAATTTGAGTGACTTGTTAGATTAGTCCAGTTTCTCCAGTTCTTAATTTCTTCACATATAGAATGGAGATATAGTTACTTATTCAAGGGACTATGATGAGGATTAGAAGGATTTAGTATACATTCAGTGCTCAGTAAATAATAACTTACTGTTTACAGGAGGAAGTAAAGAGAGGGTTATGCATTATTAATTTTCTCATAATTCTGTCTGATGCTGGTGATGCTAATGCTGATATTATATAGTGTTACATTTTTTCCCTCCTCTTTAGTTCCACCTCCCCTCCCCCCAACTTCCACCCCTGACCAATGGATGTTGCCATTTACCCCTTAAGAACTGGATCTCTGAAGGCTGGGAGTCTCTTCCCACACGCTCGTGCATGCCCCTGGGTCCTGGTGCACTTGGGGGCCAGGCGCATCTGGGATATGGTCCATGGCTCCACCTGGGGCGCGAACCCTGGACCTTCTGTGTGCTACCACTACACAATGGAGCCACCCCCAGATTTTTAATTTAAGGATATAGGTGTGATCATTTTATTTAGTTTTACAATTTTATAGTACTTGATGAAGTTTTATTTTGTCTTAGGATAATTGTTCTTACCTCATCTAGAAAAATTGGGGTGTTTTTTTTTTTTCAATAATTTTCTTTGGCCAATTATTTAAGAAAATCATTGGTTATAGTTATTGGAATTTTTTGGCATGGATATCACTTTGTAATTACTTTCAAGACGCAGCAGTTAATAAAGTGTATGTTGTTGGAGGGAGAGAATAAAAAATAGAAGTCATAACCATCAGAAAGGAAGAAGTAACTTTATCTATTTGCAGATGACATGATTGTTTATGTAGAAAATCCTTAGGAATCTCCAAAACAGCTACTAGAACTAATAACTGAATTCTTCAAGATCGTTAGACATACAGTTATATTTTTAAAGATCATTTTTTTATATACTAGAACCATAGTCATGAATGAGAAGAGTCAATATTGAAAAGATGTCATTTCTCACCCCTAGAGAATTTATTATATTAATCAATTTCGTGTAGTTCCAATATAAATCGTAATGGGGTATTGATTATGATTCATAATGAAAAATTTACAACTTATATGAAGCTAAGAGCAAGAAGAAGGAGCTAAGAATAGCCAAAACGGTTCTGAAGATGAAGGGAGACTTTCCCTATCAGTTATGAAGATTTATTTAAAGATAGAGTAATTAAGTAATTTAAGGAAAATATCGGCAGAATAGGTAAATTGACCAATGCAACATAAATAGAGAGCACAAAATCAGACCCATACTCGTAGATATTTGATTTCTGACAGAGTAATCTTTGGGGAGCAAATTAAACTAATCAGTATACATTGTTTGGATATTTTAAATTCCCGTATCTTTATTCGTGTGGATATATAAATGATATTGGACTTCTACCTGAAATCATAAGTAAACATCATTGAAGACAAATTATGAAAAACAAAACTTTAGTAGGAAATAGAAGAATATTTTTATGACTCAAGAATAGGGAAAGATTTCTTAAATATGGCACAAAAAATGATATCTGTATGTAAACATGGATAAATTCAATAGTAAAATTAAAGGTACTTCATACAGTAGAATGAGAAACCACAATGAGATTTTTTTTTTGTAACAAATAACTGACATAGGATTAGTGTCTAGTATATATAAAGATCTACATAGTAAGAAAAAGGCAAACAATCCATTTAGAAAAATAAGCAATAGACACGAATCGATGTTTCAAATATGTGGAGACTAAATAGTCAGTCAATACCATTGTATTCCGTGTTGCTCTGTAACAAATTACTGGCAAATTTAGTAGTTTAAAACAACACCCATCTATTATCCCACAGTTTTATAGATTAGAAATTTGAAATGATGTGACTGAGTTCTCTGCTCAGGGTCTCACTAGTCTTAAATCAAGGTTTAATTAGCTCAGCTGCATTCTCATCTGGAGCTTGGGGTTCTCTTCCAAGCTCATTCCTTTTATTAGCAAAATTGATTTCCTTGCAAAAAGACCCATTCTTTTTTACTGGAGGATGAAGTTCCTATGTTCTAGCTATTAGCTAAGGGTCACTCTTATCTCCTAAAGGCTGATGACAGGTCCTTGCCCCATGGCCCCTTCAGTTCAGCATTTTGTGTCAAATTCCTCTCTGTACTTTGTATCTCTCTGACTTCTGCAACCAAAGAAAAGGCTTTGCATTTGAAGGATTCATGTGATTAGCTTAGGCCCACCCACATAATCTTCCTATTTTAAGGTCAATTGATTAGTATATTTAAGTATATCTGCAAAATCCCCTTTGTCATCTAATGTAACATAATCAAGAGAGTAATATCAGGTGTTGGAGATCATGGGGACCATCTTATGCATACCACACATAATGAGGCTGAAAATGTTCTCAGCCTCATTAGGAATCAGGGATCTGCCCATTAAGGCTATATTGAGATATTATACATCCAATAGATAGTCAAACATTAAAAAATCTGATAATATCCACTATTGTTGAAAATATAGATCGGCAGGAATTCTTATGCACTATTAATGAGAGTTTAAGTTGATACAGTCATGTTGGAAGACAATTTGGCATTACATAGTAAAGTTGAAGATATGCATACTTTATGATCCAAGAATTCTGAGCATATACTTCTAGAGCAATTCAGACGTGTATGCACATAGATATAAGAATGTTCATAGCAGTATTAATCTTAATAGCCCAAAATCGGAAAATTTAATGTCCACTGACAGGAAAATGGGTAAATGAATTATTGTCTAATGTAGATATGGTATAGCAGTAAAAATGAATGAATTGCAACTACTCACAGAAACAGTAAATCTTAAAAATACAATTGTGAAAAAGTGAACTACAGTGTAATAAAATTTTTGTTTAAGCTTTTTATATCCTAAGTGTATAGTTAACTTTTTATAAAATATATCCATGTAACTAACCATTGGATATATCAAGAAAGAAGACTTCTATTAGTAAGTACTACATGATTTTAATATAGTTAAAAATCAAGAAAAAATAAGTATTTTACATATATTTACATTCGTGATAGAACTATTCTCTTTTAAAAAAAAAAACAAGGGCATGACAGACACAAATTCAGGTTTGTGTTTACCTGTGGGGGGTTGGGGGCAGGGCAATTCACAAAGAAGAAATACTGGCATATGCAACATTACTTGTCATTTCTAATTAAGTTGGATGGTAGATTTATGGGTAAATGAAAACTTTTTCTTTAATCACAAACTTTCTGACAACAAATGGGTGAGTTTTCCACTACCAATCAATTTTCCAGTTCTGTATGGATACCAATTGTGTGTCCTGCAATTTAATTCATTCTGACACCAACTACCTGGCATTTTAATACAGAACTTCACAGGTTAATAGCTCAGGTCACACAATGCTCGCCCCCTTCCCCACCCCTAGGCACCAGTCACAAGTAGTGGATCCCAAGGTTACCCATACTCTGTCTAATTTGGCTACAAATTAAGGATTCTCATGATCCTCTCCTCAGTTTCTTTAATTTGTTAAAACAACTCACAGAGTTAGGGAAATCCTTTACTTAACTATTACTAGTTGTATAAAGGATACAAATGAAGAATACAGATGAAGAGGAAGGGGGTATATAGGGTGAGGTCCAGAAGGGTCCTGAGCAGGGGAGCTTCTGTTCCTGTAGAATTTGGGTACACTATCCTTTTTGCATGTGGATGCATTCACCAACTCGAAAACTCTCTGAAATCCCTTTCTTTAGGGTTTTAGTGAAAGTTTCATTATATAGGCATGATTGATTAAATCATTGGCCATTGATGATGAACTCAATTCTAGTTTTGCCTCTCACTGGAGGTTGAGGTGAGTGGCTCTAATCATATGATTGATTTCTCTGGTTACCATCCCCCATTCTGAAGCTATGGGGCGTTTAGAGTCAATTCATTAGCATAAACTGGTATGGAAGAAAGGAATTTATTATGAATAACAAAAGATGCTTCTCTCACATCTGTCACTCAGGAAGTTCCAAGAATTTTAGGAGGTCTGTGCCAGGAACCAGGATATAGACTAAATATGTATTTCTTATATCACAGTAGGTTTTATTTTATTATGCTTCATTGTTTACATATGTTACATGTATTGTTTTATGTGTATCAGTAGTTCCTAATAATTTAAAGAAGGAACAATCTATAAGATACATTTGATTAGAGAAGGTATGAGACCTACATGTGCAGAGAAGTTGTGGTTGTCAGAGTGATTAAAACATGTAAGGAGAAGCAAGTCTGACTTAGAATTCTAATAGTTGAATTAAAATTTAAAAAGATTTGTACCACATCATGGTGAATTCTAGGTATAGATGCTATTCGAGCTAAAATTTTGGTTAAGGCATGTTAAGTTTTTGGTGAGATAGCCAACTAGAAAAATATTTACACACAAAAATTAGAATTTAAAATAGAATCTAACGAAGGGCAATAGATGAATGCTTTTTGAAAAATGAATACATTTGCAGTATGAATAAAACTGATTTTTGTGTTGAAAGAAATGTGAGATAGTGAATGACATTCAAAGAAATCTGAGTTTAAACACTTGCATTTGATATTCATATATCGTCAGGTAAGTAATGGGAACTCTTTCAGTTTTTATATAAATGAACATATCCCCTAGTATTGTTGCAGGGGCTAAATGAGAATATGGAAAGCTTACTGCCAACTGCTTAGTAGATGTGAAGTATTCAGTAAATGTTTTTAAAAGGGAACTTAATAAGGTCTTTGTTTTTCAAATAGATTTTAGATTTCCTATGATTAAAATCAAATTATATCACTTTATCTAATAAAGAAACTATTAGGTACAATTATGGAGTTGCTCTTTACTGCCTGTATATTATATCACATTATTTTAGAAATCACATAAAAGTATTTTCTCATGCCTAATACTTAGTAAGTATATTCTCTTTCCTACTGATTATCCTTTTTGTTTTTACTACAGATCAATGTAAGAGTAACCACAATGGATGCTGAGCTGGAATTTGCCATCCAGCCCAATACAACTGGCAAACAACTTTTTGACCAGGTATCATTTAACCACAAGAAGTATACAGCTTTTGACACCATAGTGTGGGTGCTATTGCAGCTTCTCTCTCTATTTTTCTATACCTTTACTGATAATGCAACATTGTAGCAGTGGAATTTTTCATGCTACCTATTCAGATATCTTGAATAGTTGTAGTGATATTCTTATTCTTTCTTATTCTTAGATTTGGGGGGATAGGATTTTTTAAAAATACTAGTAGTGAGTATTTATTTAACATTTGTTATGCAAATCATAATAATGAGGACTAAAAGGAATTCAAAGATATTCTACTTAGTGGAATAGATGGAGATCCTAGACGGAGAGGGTGGCAGGCACCTACCAGCAGTTTGGTGTTCTAGGCTCATACTGTGCTAGCTTGGGGTTAGAACATGGGTGTCATGCTAAGGCACTTGGATTACTGATCATGGCTTTTTTTCTTTTCAGTTCATACTTGAGTCACCTATGGCGCTTTTTTAAAAAAGGCAGTGCTTGGAAACCACATCCAGAAATTTTGATTTAATTGTCTAGAGCTTACTCTACTATTAGTTTTTTTTTTTTTTAAATTATTGTTATTTAAGCTCTCAGATGATGTTATAAATAATGTTATAAGTAATACAGTTTTATTGAGAAAAAGAGAATAAAGAGATTGGTGCTCAGATAGGCGAATTGATGATTGCAAAGAGGAGAAAAATGATATATCTTGGCATGGCATGAGACTTAGAGGAGGATAACTTTTACATAAACTTTTACTTATGAGCAGGAGAGCAGAAGTCTGTGGTCAGACCAACTTGACCTTAGAGAATGGGGAGAGTTTCTGGCATTACAGCACTAAATCTATTAGATGTCTTGGTTTTATTAGGTGTCATTTTATTACATGCTGATCAAATATAATTAAATAACATTTAAAAATTTCTGGAAAGTTGTTTCTTTTTTTGACAAAATATATTTAATTTTCTGATTAGGTAATTAATAATCTTGAAAGCCCAGATAAGGTCTTTTTGGAAGTTGAAAGGCTTTTTGTTGTGTGTGTGAGTGCACGGATTTTTAAAACAATTATAAGCAGCCACATGCAACATGTTTTATAGAGATTTAACTTGTGAGCTAGTATCTACTTTTATTGATTCTTCTAGGCCTCCCGTTTGTAAATATATAGCCTGTCTTGAATAAAAATGTGAATGGAATTAGCATTTATTGTACTTTTTAGCAAGTTGAAATGTTATTTATAGTGAGTAAAATGTTTGTGGTAGTCAGAAACTAATCAGCAAGTGGGCCTTTTTGTATTTGATACTAAGAAATAAAATATTCATTTATTAAGTAGAATTGCTTTAGTTTGGATACCAGAGGAAATGAAACCCCATTTATTTAGTGCAGTAATATGTAGAGCCACATCTGCCTGCAATAGGGTCCCAACTATAGCTGTTTGACTTTGGACCAATTATTCTCTTTGCCTTATTTTTCTCATTTGTACAGTTAGGATGATAATACTACTCTCTTAGAAGGTTGTGAGAATAAATTGAGAATCCATGTAAAGTACATAGAATAATACTTGATACTACATATATATAACACATTTTTTCATATTATAAATAAAGGTCTAGGTTAAAGAGTATTGTTAAATTATGGTCTCTCTCAGTAGTTAATTCTTATAGTCAAAATTCTGTTTCCTGACAGATTCACTTGAGTCAGAATGCAAGGATCTAAAAGTAGGCTTTACCTTGGATGTAGTGATTATATGGGGTGAGCTAGCAGGTAGGTAGTTCCCGGGTCTGACCAAGAGCAGATGTAGAGATAAGGGTCCTCTCAAATGAGGGTGCATAGCTACATGAGTCCACCTGTAGTCAAGCCTCACTTCTGAATATATTAGCTTGAAGCCAGATGCTGTGTATAGGAGGGCTCTAGTTGAGTGCTTAAGGTCCTTTGTTTGCTCCTTGCAGATATTCCTTCACTAGCCTCATCTTCTAGCTTCTACCTGTGGGATTAAAGAAGAGATTATTCATATTTCCAAGGGGAGTGCTTAACAGCTGTTAGGATGCAAGAAAAAAATATTAAAATGTTTGTTTATATTTTATATTTCCTCTTTCAAATTATTTTAAAAATACGTACTTTATAAATACACATATAGTTAGGGAAAGAGCCACTTGAGGCTATAGGGCCTTTTAAGGAATTTCATAGCTGAGCTCTCAGGTTCTTAACTGGTGTTTGTCCTGATAGTCTAATGTTTATTGAGGTACTGTCCCATGGCAAATTCCCCCTTTTTCTTAGCCAGCATTGTGAATCACACAAAGCCTGGAGGCAAAAGCTGAGGCCAGCTATACTTCTGTCAGGTAGTTGCTCTTGACCTGTGTAAGTTTCCTACCACTGCCAATCTGAGTTGGATTGTTTTCTTTTGCTGTTGGGACAGCCTTTGTTTTGCTGAAGTTAAATTATCCTGTATCTCTTTGTCCACATTAAAGTGTTGGTTGTTTGGCATTGATTGGCTTTTGCATCAGTATGAGTTTTTATGTCCCATATCATACAGAAATTTCTCAGTTTTTTTTTTTTTTTTTTTATGGTAACCTTTCCTAGCACAGCTAAATGTGTTTTCCTGTTTTTAGTTTTTTGTATGTGTCATTTCAGTGAAATTTTTCAAGAGGGAAAGTAAACTGAATGGTTCAATTTGCTATCTTGAAACTAAAAGCCTGGCATGTTTTTAAATTCTAAAAAAACAACCAAAAATATTTATCCCCTAAGAACTAATGTTGAATCTTCATGTAAAACTTTTAAAGTGTTAATAAACTCACACCTCCTGGTTCAGTTCTTTCATTTTATTTTAAATACAGGTTTTTGTTTTGTTATTTCTTTAATATGCTTTTGTTAAAGTGTTGGTACCATCCTGGGTGTGTGTCCTAACTCACCACTTAATTTACTCTAATACTTTTGAGTGCCTACCACAGGCTAATCATTTTTCAAGATGACATAGATATTAAAATAAATAAGGCAGATAATCTCTGTCCTTAGTTTTAAACAGTCAAGGGGAATAGACACACTAATAAAGTTAATTATGAAATGATAGAATAAATGTTCTAAATAGCAGTATACATAAAGTAGTATGAGAATATCAAGGAACAAGTGATTAAATAGGAGAGCTTCATTCACAGAATGCATGTTAGTTGAGCTGGGCCTTAAGGGATAAATTATTTAACAGATAGTAAAGTACAGAAGAAACATTCTAGGCAGAGGAAAGAAGTATGAGCAAAGCATGTTTGTTTTTTGCTCAATGAGGGAAGAACACAGAATATGTGATGGTGAGTGAAGGCAAGCAGTGGGGGTGAAATCACCAACTGGATAACCTGGAGGGACATGATATTTACATGTCCTCAGGGACTAATCACTAATATGATACTATTTGCCTTGCCTAATCAATAGTGTAGTTGTGGGGGTAAATTGAAACAGGAAAGTGGGATTATGATAGCTCTGTATCTTATTTCCTACACTCTTGTTATCTGTTGGGTTCAAGGTGGGAGATGAGAAGGAAAAGAAGGTATAAAATAGTGGATCAAATAAGATTGAAATGACACTCTAAAATTTAATATACCGAACCTGAATTTAAGTTTTCAGAAATGTTCTTTTAATTAATATGTTAAATTTAGGAAAGAACTCTGTAGCAAAGGAATACACCTGTTATACCGATGTAGTTTTGTTTTTCTTTTACAGTATAGCGCCATCTAGTTATGTGACTATGAACTAAAATTGACTTTTTTTTTAAGGTGGTGAAAACAGTTGGTTTACGTGAGGTCTGGTTTTTTGGGCTGCAGTATGTGGACAGCAAAGGTTATTCCACATGGCTTAAACTAAATAAAAAGGTAAAGTATTCATAATAACGTTCAGCTATAATTAAGTTACTCTGAAGTTATGATCATCAATTTGTGCCAGAGAAGCTCAAGGTCTGATTTCAGATCTCCTTTAACAGTTATCTCTCTGAATTATTAAAGGCGTCATGTCTTTTAATTAAATAATACACTATCAGCTTATCATCTTAGAAAAAGAAATGTTTATTTTTCCTATTGAAAAAACACAGAACTATTACTAGATGTAACTTAGTACTTTGACTTTGATTTAAACCTCTGCAGGATAAGCCTCTCAAGAGAAGTTTCATTCTGGTTATTAGATAGGATCTGTGAGGTATAGATCACATTTGTGAGCATAGAATCTTTTTTCTCATATATATTTTACAAGTTTACAATCTTAAACACCTATAATCTTATTTATAGATTTATATTCTTACTGATGTTTCACATCCTACTTTCTTCCAAAAAGAATGTAATGTGACTAGGTTCAGTTAATTGTGAACTTAAGATTTTTGTTGATTGTAGCTGAAATTACTGTTCCAGGTGACACAGCAAGATGTTAAAAAAGAGAATCCTTTACAGTTCAAATTTAGAGCTAAATTCTTTCCTGAAGATGTTTCCGAGGAATTAATTCAAGAAATAACCCAGAGACTTTTCTTCTTGCAAGTTAAAGAAGCTATCTTAAATGATGAGATATATTGCCCACCAGAAACTGCAGTCCTTTTGGCTTCCTATGCTGTCCAAGCCAAGTATGGAGATTATAACAAAGAGATTCACAAACAAGGCTACCTGGCTAATGATAGACTCCTACCCCAGCGGTAAGTGAAACATGCTTTTATGTTCTGTTTCTGAAAATTTTTATTTCAGAAGTTTGTAAATAGATTTTTAAATTTAGATTTTAAATTGCCAGCTGAAAAAGAGAGTATAGTTTTAAAAGTCATGACTTGGTAGCTACATAGATTTATATAGTCTGTAATTACCTAAAACTTCTGCCTCTTCTCTTATTTCCACAGATAGACAATAAATGGAGATTTGAGCTTGGGGGGAGGATATGACTGTGCTGCTTGGTAAAAATTCTCACACAGGCAGATAGGTGCTTAATAAATGCTTTTGAGAATAATAGATACCAACTTTTGTTTTCTCCATAGAATTAAAATTAATTTTCTAACTTTTTAAAGGGTGTTTTAAACTCAGTTTTTCAGACTGCTAGTCTAGTGCTCTGTTTTTATCTGCAGTATACTGCTGCCTCTGTAAGTTATTTTTAAACTAGCATGGCATAAGAAAAATTATTAAGAGACCTAGATTTTTGAATACCGATTCTACCCTTTGTTAGTTACGTGACCTTCATTGCATAACCTAAAATCTCTGAGTCTCCTTACCTGAATCTGCAAAAGGAGATAATAATTCTGCTGTGCCTACCATACAGTGCATGATTATTGTTCATGAACTGCATGGTTTATAGTTTAACTGTAAATTGTAAAACAAGCATGTGTTGGTAGTATTCTGAAATTTAAAAAGTACAGCATCAAATATTACTTTCAAATATTTCAAACCTCAGTAGTAGCACACATGTCTTTGATATTAGACTGTACATGGAGACCTTTCTTTTAGAACCTGGAGAGGTTCTAAATTGTTACTGTTCTTAGTCCAAGTTCCAAAATTTTAAAAGTTCTTTTAAAAGGCAAACTTTATATTTTTAACCTAAAAGTTAGTTGTGCACTACTTCCTCATTGTATTTAAGCTCTTAGATATAATTTCTTTTTTGTAAGTACTAAATATGAATAAAGACTAAACTGTTTCATGTCCACTGTTATTAATTTCTTTTGGTTATAGGCATTAATATTTATTTTCAGTTAATTCTATTCTGTTGACATAAGCTTTATAAGATACCATTACGTGCAGTAGCTTTAGTATTTAATTATTAAATGTTGCACTGTTCTCTGCCCTTTAATGTTGCAATAATAGTTATCTTAGAAGGTTAAATAATACATGTTGTTCATCAGAAAATCAGAATATAAGATACTTGCTAGCTTGTATGTTTGGTTTTGATTATATTCCAACCCAAAATTCTTTGTCTCAGATTTTTTTTAAGCACTGAATTAAGTAATTGATTATTGGCACAATAGAAATTCATTTCAGATAAGGATTTGTTTTTATTTTTAGTTAAGGTATAATTTATATATAGTAAAATGCACAGCAGATTAAGTTTTAAGTCAGTACATGAGTTAAATATTATGCCTGATCAAAATTATCCTTAAAAATTTCTCAATTGTTTATAAAAAACAATTTTATCTCAAATATAACATAGATATATTTCAGTGTAAAATCAGATTGATATTTGGTTAAGCACCAAATAAAGTAATTGGCTTACATTTAATAGTTATGTGATTTAAAAAAATATTTTGAACATTGAACTCACACTTAAGCCCAATTAATATCTTTATTTTAAATGCATGTGTCAGGATAGGGGGAGGTGGACAGGGGAGAAATTTAAATCATTTCTTCAATTAAAAATAAATAATAAAAAAAAAATAAATGCATGTGTGCTGTAACTCACTCTATTTAAGAAGGAAGATAGCACATGCTCTTTAAGATTTAGTCTTTAGCATTGAAGGTCCAGACTTGTTATTCAAGTAAATAGTGTCCGGGAACTAATTCAAGCCTACCTAGGCTTAAAAGAGACTTCTAATGTCAGAATACTAAGTTTTTGGTTTATAATGAAGAAAATACCTTCATAGTGATTGACATGTCATTTATGGTATTTAGCACAGTTTTTCTCACTATCTAAATGCCTGAGGAGAAAATTGGTAATCAGAAGGTTATTTGGTAATCTTAAATCAGGCACTGTAATTTGATGATGTATGCTTATAGTTCTTGAACTGAGAAACCTGGATAAGCAATCTGTTTTCCCACAGTAGAGTTTAGTTCTATGGTGATATAATCAGCTCTATGAGATAGTATCTCTTTCCTTTTAAAAGAGCTTGAGATACATAAATTTTTGTATGCCAGGTTTCTGACTTGGCATCTAGGTGATGATAATATCTTTTTGCCAAGATGTGGGGGGAAGGAATACATTTTGCAAGAAGAAGATTTCAGTTTTGAACCTCTCAAGTTTGAAATATCTACACTATAACCAAGAGATAGCTAGTACTCATTTGTAGATGTGGGTTCAGGTCTTGGAGAGCAGTTTGAACTCTAGATACAGTTTTGGGAGTAATTAACAAATAGATGATAATTATGGGAATGAGAGAGGTGAACCTCGAAAGAATGAGAAAAAGGCCTAGGAGAGACCTCACTGGAACTTAACTTTTAAGTACAGAGAAAGAGGTTCCTGTAAAGTATATCGAGGTTAAAAAAAAATGGCCTAAGGTTCAAGAATAATACCAGGAGAGTGTTACATCATGGAAGCCATGGTAGAAGAATGTTTTAAGGAGAAACTGGTCAGCAGTGTCAAATAGTACAAATAGGTTGAGTGTGAGGAGAACTAATGTGTCTTTTGAGTTTAACAAAGGAGATTTGTAGTGACCATAGAAAAAGCAGCTTCAGTAGAGTGTCGGGGACCGAGGCCAGAATGTGGTGGACTAGGGACAGTGGATGTGCGGTATGGAAATGAAGGGTAGTGAATATGGACAGTTCTTGAAAGAAGTTTGCTGTTAAAAAGAAAGAAAAAACTAGGAGTAGGGAAGCATGGGTTTATAGACATGTTCTGTAAAACATGGGAAAGAATTATTTATTTTAATTCCTTTATTCACTCTACAAATTTTTGAGTATTCTTCAATGCCGGCACCGGGCATACAGTGGTTGAGCAACATGAATGTGGTCTTTGTCTTCTGTAACATAAATAAGTATTGATGATAATATATGTAGACAGGGGGACAATAAATGTGTCCCTTGTCATAAATGATGGAGTAAAGATCCTGAGAGATTGGAGGGAGAAGTCATTTAAAGGCCCAGATAGACATGCTGAATGTCAAGTTGGACAGATTGTCCTTAGGCATGAAGAAGGGCTCCTGTGTTCTGGACAGAAGAAAAAGAGGAAGTTTTAGATACCAGCAAATCAGTTATGCAGGTTAATAATACAAGTGCATTATGCAAAATGCAAACAAATGAGATATGAAATGGAAGATATAAAAAGCTATAACATAAATCTTAGTGCCATCCAATATAAGAAATCCATACCTTTAGATTTAGTTAACATTCTGATAACAGCAATTGATTCAACTAATTGTGCCCTCAGGGCTGATTGTATTCCTTTTGGTAAGCACAGAGGTTAGACAGTAAGAGAAAGAGAGAATAAAGACAAGAAAAATGTGGAAACTTAAGTGTTTCTTAAGTAAACTCTTCTCCCCAAAAGCAAGAACTGAATAGAGAAAGGAGCAGTTTGTAGTAAGAACATAATGGTTTGAGATCCCATTAAAGAATCCACTCTAAATAGTGAGTAACTTATCTCAGGGAAGATTGCATCCTATGATTCCTTTGTACTGCCAAGAATATCCCTGGGTTTCATGTAAAAATCTTGTATAGAAAAATAATATTTTCACATCACAGCTTTTGCTATCAGTAAAGTAGGATCAGAGGATTCATGAATAAAGAAAGATAAATAATTATCATTATATGATCCAAAGAGAATAGAGATACATACTCTGTAGTTTACATACTAGGTAAATTATATGCATGTTGGATTTGCTGATTTGGTGTTAAAATATTAGTAGAAAATAATTCATGTTTGCTATTTTACTTGCATAAGTGACACTGGAAGGATACCAAAAAAACTAATGTTATTTGGAGGGCATGGGGTAGTAAGAAAAATATGACTTCTCACTTGTATACTTTTATATAAAGTATTACCTATAGAAAACAATTAAATTTTGCAGGAAAGAAAGTAAATAGAGTAAAAGAATTAGGTCCCAAGAATTCTGATTTTCTGTTTGTTCTCTAATTTTTCTATTAATAATGAGAAAATCATTTTTCTTTTTTGTCCAATATTTTATTCATTGGAAACATTTGAATTATCAACTATCTGTATAATAACTATTTTTAAAACGTGTTATTTAAAGTAATTTCAGGATACTAGAAACTTGTTATTTTGAGATAATTACAGGTTCTACATACAGTTGTAAAAACTAAGATCCTGTGTATCCTTTTCCCAGCCTTCCCTTATGGTAATATCTTGTGTAACTTTAATATAACAATCAAAATGTTGACATTGCTACAGCCCAGCAACCTTATTCAAATTTCATCAGTTTTATATGCAGTGATTTGTGCATATTTATTAGTTCTGTACAATTTTATCATGTATAGATGTGTATGACAGCTACCCATGTCAAGGTGTGATTATAGACGTTTGAAAGAATATTGATTTTCAATCATAGAGGCTTTTTCATAGATTTTCTTTTTCCTTGTAGTGTTTTGGAACAACACAAACTGACAAAAGAACAGTGGGAAGAAAGAATACAGAACTGGCATGAAGAACACAGAGGAATGCTAAGGTATTCTGGTGGCTGTTTTCTTAGTGTTTTTCCTCAAATTAAAGTGTTTTTATTTCAAAACACTTATTACTATATCATATTATTCTCAAAAGATCATTTGACTTATATGAATAAATATAAAGCACTAAATTTTAATCTAAAATATTTTTGTAATTTGGTATTAGATACTCTTACTTAAATATATTATAATAAGCTTATTTCAACAGGGAAGATTCTATGATGGAATACCTGAAGATTGCACAAGATCTAGAAATGTATGGAGTCAACTATTTTGAAATAAAAAATAAAAAAGGAACTGAATTGTGGCTAGGTGTTGATGCTTTGGGTCTGAATATTTATGAGCATGATGACAAGTAAGTAAATAGTGAGCTATTCATTAACCAGTGGTTTATATGGCTTTAATCTTGTGTTCTTAAAAAGTTCTTTTTTGTCTTGATTAACCTTACTGCTTTTTTCCCCCCAAATGAAAGGAATAGTTAATGCCACATAGACTTTTAAATATATTTTCATTTTTTGAACATCTTGGAGTTTCAGAGTTTTGCATCTCAGTATATTTATCAAATGAGAGGATTCACTTTTATTTGAAGTGTGCATTTTGATCTGACTTCTTGTGACTTATGTCTAGCAACTTAAAATTTGTACTTTCAGTAAGTGAAAAGTAATTCTTTAAATGTTATGCCTAGAATACAGGTTGAAATTGAAATTCATGTATATAAAAAATCAGGAGCACTGAGACAATGAAGTTAATTGACATGTGATTTATTGTTTCATAACACCTTTTTTTTGAACATTTCTTATAGGGATTGTTTTGAATATTTTTGGACATCAATAAAGTAGAATATCCTCATATAAGCATAGTATAATTTTATTTTGAAATTGACCAAGTATTAATATTTATATTAACATAAAATATACCAGGCTCGTATAACATTTTTCAGGAACGATAGCTACAATTGCTTTATACCTTTCTTTAATTTATTTACCATTCTACATAAGCATCCAAGTCTGTGCCAGTAACACATTATCCTAAGGCAACAGTCCCTAACCTTTTTGGCACCAGCGACCAGTTCTGATATGAGAATCTAATGCCTGATCTGAGGTGGAGCTGAGGTGGTGATATATTCTTTCATTATATTGAATTAGTTTTCTGTTTGAGAACTCATAGATACGGTACAGATAAACACAGACTATGAAAGAGTGCGGTGGTTAGCTCAGGTGGGAGGGACTGGGATTGGGGTTGTTCTTATCTGTAATGGTCCAATTTCTTAATAAAGAGAATATATTCACCTATTGCTTATATTCCTCATAATTTATTAAAAATCAAAATGAGGTGCAGCTTCAAAAGATTAGTTAAGTTCGTTTACTGGCTTTGCTATCTTTTACCTTCGTGACCCTGGTCAGGTTATTAACTCAAAAATACATGTAAGCCAGGCTTGACTCACAAGATTGTTTTGAGAATAATATGAGAAAATTGCTTTAGGATTTTTTAAAATAGCATGTAAATGTAGTGTAATATTACATTAAAAATTCTGTCAACAGTATGTCATGTGTTATATTAACACTTTGAAAATCTAGAACTCTGGTCATTCAGATAAATTGGCCCCGTTTAAGTAGGTAATTTGACTTGTGTCAGTGGCCAGTAGAGGGCAGTATAATGCCTGCATATGGAGTAAAGAATGTTTTTTTTTTTGTAGGAAAAATTCTTTGCTGTGCTGCTGTTCCTAGTCTGCTTAAGAATTAAAAGGACTATAAATAGGTAGAGACTCATCCTCTATTTTAGTCAGAACACTGACTAAAAGATGCCTTTTGGCAAACATAGGTGTCACAGTTATCTCATATTCTTGTTATTGGATAACAGTGACACATTTGATGAGTGGTCTGAAACAGTAAAATTACTTGTTCCAATTACTTGTTCCAATCTGATTGCCTAAATTTCTGTGTGTAGGGTGGTAAATGGGGGCAACTGTTGTATAGTCAGAGTTAGAATTCAGCTCTACCGTTTATCCAAACATTTGTGTATGAGTGTTTAAATATTTTTTATTGGGTTACAAGTCACATACCATAGAATTATTGTGTACTGAAAATTTAGTATTTTCAGTATATTCACAAATACCCTAATACTTAAAATTAAACAGAGGAAGGAATTTTTTTATATTAGCAACTTATGTCCATAATTCATGTGAAAAGCTATAAAGGCTTTTTTACCCCCCCTCTTCTAAAACATTTAAATGTAATAATTGCAAACCCCAAGAGACTCAGTTCTCTACTCTAGAACTACATAGTTTTTTTCTAGGTAATTTTAGGAAAATCAAGGTTAATACACATTTACAAAATCTTTGGAAAGTTATTCTTTGTTTTGTTTTTGTGTGTGTGTGTGATTTAATTGATCAGCTGTCTCCTTAAAAGATAATATCAACGGTACGTTATAAGTTAATGTTTTGAAAATCTGGAACTCTTAAGATCGGTTATTCAACTAAATTGGCTCCAAAAAGTTGATAGGAGTTTTGTCTGTTGTTTCTGCTTTTAACTGAAGGAATGTTCTTATGTTTTTAAGGTTAACTCCTAAAATTGGTTTTCCCTGGAGTGAAATCAGGAATATTTCATTTAATGATAAAAAATTTGTTATAAAGCCAATCGACAAAAAGGCACCTGTAAGTAAAATTCTTTCATATATTTTATGTATTAACCTTAAATTTCTGCCTCTGCTATAATATTACTTGAAGAATGGCATTGCTCATTTATTGAATTCCTCCCAAGGAACATTCTTTTTCCATAGTTTAACTTTTTTCATGATGAGATGATGTTATTAAAAATACAAGATTTTAATCTTTTTGCAACATACAAATATTAGTTTTATTTTAACTGAGATATTAGGTAGTTGAAAATAATCGCCATTTCTAAGAAGCAATTTAAAAAAGCTTGTTTCTTGGTGGCTGGAATGTAGCAAAGGTAGCCCTATTCTACATTATTTTGTTTATAGTTTGCGTTATAAACTTTGTATTTGTGTAACTCAGAGCCTTAAACTTAAGAAATCTTTATTTAAATAGTTTCTTTAATTCCTCTAGTGTCAAGTATACTCTTATATTCTGTCAGTTATTGAAAAGAGAAAAAGGATAGAAGAACATTTCTAGGTTAAAAAAACTTGACAGCCCTGAACAAAGACCAGTTTTGAGATAAGTATGGCAAAAGGTAAACAAAATAACCCTCTGTGGTGAAGGAACAGATATGTTCATAGTTACTTTGGAGAAGAAAAAATAATAAATGACATCTAACCTATTGAGAGGATAAGATTAGTCTCTACAAAACTGGTGGAGACTGAAAAGGTGAGGAACCAATTTTGCTAAAGTATGGCATTACTCACTAGGAGTTAGGAAATTTATGATTTCTAAACTATATGTAATGTGACATTAGAGTTCGTACCACAGATTGAAATATAGTACAGATTATTGTGAGAGACTATCCTTCAGGACGATTTTAAATTCAGACTACTTTACATTTAGGATTTTGTTTTTTATGCACCTCGTCTGAGAATCAATAAGCGGATTTTGGCCTTATGTATGGGAAACCACGAACTATACATGCGAAGAAGGAAGCCTGATACTATTGAAGTACAACAGATGAAGGCTCAGGCTAGGGAGGAGAAACATCAGAAGCAGTTGGAAAGGTATGGAAATGTATAGCCTTTCATTTTTGGTTGATAGGAATAGGCTGTCTAAAACTTAAGAGTGCTCAGTTTTTTAAAACGCAGAATTTACATTTTACATTATTTTTATTGTATCATAATTGAATGACAGCATATCACTAATGTTCCTTTAAAATGTGTATGTATAATTTTCAAGTTAGAAGTCTTTGACAGATATTTCTGAGAAAATAGCTTTTCATGATTTCACAGATGTGCTTTCCTTTTATCATGCTTGCTTTACACTGACACATTGGTTTAGATATAGTTGTTTGAAATTTTCAAGTTTATTTTGCTTGCAATTTATATTTCTTAATTTTTCAGGGTAAGAATGTACTGCATGTTTTTGAAACAATGTCACTGACATTGTAGAACTCAAGTGAAAAGTTACCAGTACTCCCTGCCAACGGCGCTGATCTTTTTTAACCATGGTTCACTTAGACTTTTTGGGGGAAAAACTTAAATATGTTAAATTCAGAGTTTTCGAAATGGAAAGGTATTAAATAAAGTCTTTGTCGACCCTTGAAACAGATTATTGGGTCTACAACAAAATTTTCAAATCTGACTCTAGATTAATTTATGCTTTATTTGAAAAAATCTAGACACCAAACTAAAGTTAACCTTTATTTTGAGGAAGTCTTTGTAGAATACAGGATAATCTTAAGAAATAGAGTAGGTCCTAAAGAAAACAAAATTGAGGAGCCCTAAACATATAAATTTATATATTTCCAACATATTGGCAATTACGTGAATTGAATCTAACAATTAGCCTCTGCTAGATAGAATTTTTCTACCTATATACTCTTAGTGTTTGTGTGGAATGATGTAATTTTTTCTTAAATATTCTGTGTAATTCGGTTATTCTATTCAGATTGTTCCTCTCAACTTATCTGCCTTTTTTATAGGCTTGAAACTTTCCAGTAATTTCTGACACACCATTAAAGATACTAAGTTGGATTGTTACTTTGGTTTCTCATTTTTTATTGCTCTGATGTGGCCTAGGATCTAGCCTTACATATTTTTTAAAATAGTTCTTTATTGAGCCTTATTTTTCTATATATTCTTGACCCATCATACCCTTTCACCCTACTTCTCCCCTTCCTTCCATCCTCACCGTCATCCTCACCCTCACTTTTTCTCTCTTTCCTTCCCTCTCTTCCCCTCTCTTGTCTCCTATCATGAGTTAAATAAGAAATTACAGTCATTCCTTGGTATCTGTGGGGGATTTGTTCCAGGTCCCTCATGGATATCCAAATCTCTTATATAAAATAGTGTAGTATTTGCATATAACAACCTATGCACATCCTCTCCTGTATTTTAAATCATCTTGAAATTACAATACCTAATGCAATGTAAAAGCTATAGAAGTAGTTGTAACTTTTAGGGAATAAGGACGAAAATCTGTACATGTTCAGTACAGACACAGCCATTATAGGCTTAACTGCATAGTACACATCACCAACATTGTAACATTTTTTTTCAAATATGTTTGATTTATGGTTGGTTGAATGCATGAATGAGGATCTGGTGGATACAGAGGACCAAACTGTATTATCTCATACTCATAACTCCATAATGCATCCTAACTGTTCTCTTGGTCTATAATGTTGATATTATTTATATTCTTAACTTAAACATATTTGTCTATTTGTCCTTTAGTTCTCACACAGAGAGGAGTGTTATATGGCTTCTAGTATATGTACTATGATTAATAAGACCATTTGGTAATGGTGCTTATGTATTTTAGTTACTCTAAGGCCTAGATGAAAGTGGAAGACTTTTAAGTTTCTTTTTTTCATACAATAACAATTCTGTCGTTCTTGTCTTGGATGAATTTTATAGCCTTTCATTAGCAAGCATTTATTGACTGTCTTGTGCATAGGAATTCAGTAATTGTTTAATTCATTTTAATGTCTAGAGGATGTTTTATATTAGTCTAGCCACCTAGGGATTTGGCAGGTCTTTCAGGAAAAAAAAAGTCTTCATTTATTCCCTGCTTTTCATGTCAGAGAGAGAGGGATGACAGCTGTGTATGTGGAAACAACTTTGGTCAAGCCCATTGGCAGAGTAGCCAGCAGATGTACTTGGGGGAATGCTCAGAGGTGTGCTGCCTGAGCTGCTGGACTCTGGGGCAAGAACAATAGTTGGGAAGGGGCAACAAGGAAACCTCTTTCCAAACTGTAATACTTTGATATACGTGACCATAGTCTTTCTCCATAACTCTCATAACTTTGGGTTTTTCACAATGAAAATGATGTTATATACCATGGGTTGTTGATCTCTGTCATCTGTGCTCTGAAGTTACTTGCATCCAAAATTGAACAATGATTTATTCTGTATTTCTGAACATTTTTTGTATGGCTAAAATGGTTACCAAATTTAAAAACAGAACCTCAAGTTTATAATTTCTTGTCAGGTAACCCACATGCCAGTCGTAGGTTAGCTATGTGATATTCTGTGTCATGGCTGGCTGCCTGTATCACTGGCGCACAGCTGGAATTATACAAAGAATACAGGCTTTGGAACTAGATAATTCTTCTAACACTTGTTGAACAAAACTTCTAAACCACTGTCCTCTTACCTTTAATATGAAAATAATAGTCCTACCTTCAAATGTTTTTGTGAGAAATAATGACATTGATATATAAAATTTAGCAGTGTACCTGGTACTTAATAAATAGTAGCTATTATAATAGTTCTTAAT
The DNA here is from genome assembly GCA_028627145.1 of Eidolon dupreanum. NCBI lineage: Eukaryota > Metazoa > Chordata > Mammalia > Chiroptera > Pteropodidae > Eidolon > Eidolon dupreanum. Next base: position 65,604,960 of record CM053510.1, on the reverse strand, counting down.
ATTAATATATAGTTTGAATAGAAGTTGAATATAAAGTTATTAATCTTCACTTAAGAAAAATGGAATTCAGCCCATCTGATAGTCTTTAAAAAGTAAGGTATTCTAAAATATTTTTTGCATGTCAGTACAGAGAATTGATAGTTTGTTAATATATTATTTATGTTCTTGAAATAGAACTTGGTCAAATGAGTGTTTTCAAACCCAAACTCTAAATAAAAATATTTATATCTATGGTTTAGGGTAATCATTATACAAGAGGCTTCATGGGGAAAGTGGGACTTTACTAAGGCTTGAAAGTTAGAAATAGGCTTGAGAGTTAGAGAAGGGAATATATTTTCAGAAAAGGAAGCCAACAAAAGCAAAAGTATAGAGAATATGCACAGCATGCCTAAGGACCTGTGAATAGACCAGATTGGTCTCGCAGTTGAACAGTATTTAGGGGAGAAGCAAGCTCTTCCAGTATCATAAGGGAGACAAGACAGGCCTGTAAAAACTCAGTATCACTAAGGGATGTGGAGAGCCAAAGGCATTTGTATTCATTGAATGGAGTGTTAGGTGGCGATGGCTGTAGTTGGAGGAATTCTTATAAGATGTGAGATGCAAGGTTTGTAACAGTTCAGCAGAGTAAACTTTGTAAAACGTTTTAAATATTATAATTAATTTAAACATCTGCTGTTACATTTATTCTGTTTTTCAGTATGAAGACTAAATCCCCTCCTCCCACCTGCTTGTGGCCAGGTTATCTTCAGTCTTTTTTCCTGTTTCCTTTTCCTCTGACCTGCATCCTTGAGGAAGAAGAAATTAAACATCAATAGGGAAAAACTAAATAAAACCAGCACCCATCTCCAGAAGGGGCCATACATGTGCCAGAGCTAGACCTACAAGGTTCTGGGTTCATGGAGTAGTATTGTAGCCTTTAGGTCTGGAGATCTGGTTTGTGGTGTGAGTCTCAGGGCCTCAGGGAGAGAGGGAAATAACTGTCATCTCTATGGCAGCAGTGGATGTGATTGAATAGAGGCTGGGAGGCTGATCAACATTGTAGGGTAGCAGGCAGCCTGATATGAATACAGAGTAGCTCTTGGCCATATTAACAGTTATTTGAAAGGTACTGTGCTTTTGGTCTCAGAGACAGACTGTGTTTACAGCTTTCTAAAGAATACAGAAAGGGCAGCAGCCTCTGTGGGGTCCACCAGGCCCTTCTTTTATTCAAGGAAATTGGGAAACTCAAACATTTGTTTAAGCCTCTATCACTCATGTCTTCTAGAGGGGTGGAGGCTCCCAAATTCTTAAATCTCTTTGCCTGTACATACTTATGTATACTTTGTAGATTGAAGTAGGATAGGAAGTAAAAAAGGCAACTGTGCTACAGAAGGAGGCCAAGTTAGGGGTAGAAAATTGGTCGTTGACTCTCCTGGCTGTTGAGAATGTACCTCGTGAGGACTTTAAGACAGAGAGTTGCCCTCCAGTGGGTGAGCTCTAAGACCAAGAGTCTTAAATCCTTTGAGGTTCATTAAAACCAGTTGGGGAGGTGTGGTGACCTGTAAACCTCATGTTTTCGTTTGATGCACTAGGAGGTCACCATCTGTTTTCTGTCTTATCTCTTGCTGACTCATCACAACTCTACCTGTTTGCCCCAAAGCTGGATTCTCTTCCAGTGTTGGGGGCGGATAGGTACCTAGGAGCTGCAGGAATTTTTAAATTTGGGTCTTATAAAGTAAGGAAAAGGAACTTTGATGAAACTTTGCTGATAAGTTTATCAGAGACTAGAAGATGAGAAACTACATGGATTTGTGCTTGACATTCACAATTGGCACCAGATGGTGGTGATGGATTTGGAGGGATATTTAGACATATTTAGATAGGTTTCAGAGATGAAAATACAATGAATTTTTTTTAAAGCCATTCCCATTAAAGTAGTGGGAATATTTAATGGTGATTAAACTTATTATGTAGATATAATATGATAAAAGTGTCTCATCTAACTCTTATTTAACTTTATATTTCTGGCCCTCAACATAGAGTCAGACCCATGGTAGGCACTTGGTAGATATTTGACGAATGAATTTGGCTCTATGTTAAAGGTATAGTTTCAGGCCCATGGCAGAGGCAGTAAATGATGGAGGCAGTCTTTCCCACAGAGTTCTCATGATGATCTTTTTAAACAGCATTAAGTACCTGCTATCATTCTAATGGAATTGTCAAAGGAGATAAAAATGATTGCCATCTCGTTTCTAAGCATAAATTGGTACTACCTTAGAAATTAACTTGTGTTAATTTATTGTTAATGATTGAAAATTGTTGCCCTGCCAGGTTATTTTACTGTTTAAAATAAAAGAGCCTTGTGTGCTTCCTTCAGGTTTTTGTTATTACCCCCAGTGGAAGGCCTCTTGCTAATCTAAAGAAGTCATTTTCTTGGGTGTGGCAACTGTGCAGTTAAATCCTTTTGTGCTGACCTATAATATATCCTCAGAGTTCATTGAGCATGCAAGGGATAAATCTAATTTTTTTCTTCCACACAAGTCTACATTAAAAACATGTTTTGCACATAGGAGATGTATTTGACAGTTTTACTTTCCTAGTAGTATTGAAAATTTGTCCTTTGAGAATCTTCCTAAAATGGTTCAGTTTTTAGCATTTTTTAAAACAGTCATTGACTATATTTATTGTGACCCTATAAGAAACACATTATAATACAGTATATGTGTATATAACAGGGTAGTCCTATATTTTTAACTATGTTTTTTTGAACACAACTGAATATAGTGAAGACTTGAAATATGCTGTAGTTTCTTCTCAGTTGATTCACAGTACTTAGGTTTCATGTGAATATTTCTAGTTGTTAATTTGTAACAAAGCAATTGCAATTTCTTTTAAGGGCACAATTAGAGAATGAAAAGAAGAAAAGAGAAATAGCAGAAAAGGAAAAGGAAAGAATAGAACGTGAAAAGGAAGAGCTAATGGAACGTTTAAGGCAAATTGAAGAACAAACAATGAAAGCCCAAAAAGGTACAAGTTTCTTTTTGACATTGGATTCAAAATTATTGCTCTGTTGTCAGATAATAGTATTTCCTTACTCCTATTAAACTGTATTTGTTTTATAGAGAGTAATTATATTTAATTACCAAATTAAACTTAGTTGAATTGCTTCATGAACATGTTCAAGGTACATTCAACTATACAGTGTTCATGTAGTCTTTCTCTTTCATATGCTTACATATTTTCATGTTAATATAAGTTGTAAATGACTATATCTATTAATTTATTCCTCTTGTTCAGAGTTCCATAAATAAACACATTTTCAATACTTTCTGGCATTTAAACAGAAGCATTTATGCAGTGCTTTATGGGTATATAAGTACTTTAAAGCATCTAAGTAATGTAAGGCATTTTAAGCTATTCTGACTCTTTTGGAACTCTCTTAATTTGATTTCAGTATATTAAAAATTTCACAACACATGGAAGTGTGTGAAGAACCTACTTTCTAGGCTGTACGTAACCAAAATACTACAATGTGTGGAAATGATACATTGGATTTAGAGAGCATGGTTTATATTAAGTAACTCTAGGATATACTACTTTCAAACAATGATTAGTGAGGAGAACAAAAGAAGAAAAGTATTGAGCAAAATAAGATGTTTTCCTCCTTTCTAAGCAGTAGGATCTTGTGGCAACATGAAATTTACACTATATATAAAACTAGAATTAATACCTTTTTTCCTGACAAATTAATAGAACCAGCCATTAGTTCTGTTGGAAATAGAATAAGATTATTATTCTGTTTAAGATTTACTAAATCTTATTTAAGGTATAAAGATAACTTTAAGGTTTATCTCCATTCCATACACCAGCCTGCTGTGGTTGGCAGATGCTCTTGAGCAGTGGGTAGAATCATTTGCAAATGAATATCGAGAGTCACAGAGATTGCTGTAAATTCATAAACTGGTTGATTATTCCAGTTCCAAGAGGACTAGAAATAATTCTCTGGGAATAAATAGAAAAAAAAAGACCTAGGTTTTATTCTGACTTATTAGAAGTCTCGCTTCTCAGAGCTGGAAAAGACCTAGAAACCATTTAGTTCAAAGCCCAGAGGTAGCAAAGAGATTTGCTCACAGGCCACAGCACAAAGGCATAATTTGTTCCCTGAATTCCAGCTTGATGCTGTTTTTCCCATTCTAGGTGCTTTTCATTAATTAAACATTCATGAAGTGCCTATTCTATGCTGCATTTTAGGAATACAAATATATAGCATGCATGAGAGTGAAGTTTGTTGGCAGAAATAAGATTTACACATAAAAATATTAATAAAGTGAGGTAATGTGTACTAAATACCATGGGAAGAGTAAAAACAATACTTTTAGAGGAAAAGTAATGTAAAATAAGTCCCTGAAATGTATGTTTTTTTTTTTTTTTTAAAGTTTAAAGAAATTATGATACTGGTCTGATTAAAGAAAGATTAATAGCACTTTTTCACTTGCGTAATACCTTTTTTTGAGAGAACAGCTACTTATTAAACCTTTCAATCTCATTTATTTAGGATGTATAATAAAAATATTAGTGATTTACACACAGAAAACTACTCAAGTAAGAAGCACTAAAGAATATAAGGAAGATAGAACATAAGAAAGAATATAGAGCCTCCCTATCAAGACAATTTCATATCAGTCATCTTAAGGCAAAGGACATCCAATTTTTTGTTTTTTTTTTCTCTTTAATAATAAAGCTTTCCCAGGCATCCTGAAATCTTCATGATTGTCTTGTAATTAATGCTAAATTCTCATTCAAATGCAGTAACTCTGGCCATATATCTAAGTCATGATATTTAGTAGATAAATCTGCAAATTTTTTGTTTGAGAAGAAACTTTTCTATACTTCATTATTGTCATTTTATTCTTAAATAAAAAATTTTTTATTCAAGTAATTATTTGAAATGAGTCACAAAACATTAAATAGAACCATTCTACCATTTTACATTTTTCTAATTCATCATTGTTAAATTATCTTTATCATTTTTAACCATCTACAAGGTATATCGATTCCTATATTTGAGATATAATACAATCAGACTTGCATTCAGTTACTGTTTGAATAATTAACAAAGCAAATTCCTACCTTCAAAAAGACTAACCACAGGGAAGAGTTGGGGTTTAGTGATTTCATTCTGGATACTTACTAAACACCTAGTGGGTAAGAACACCTAGGCACTGTTCTTAAAAGATAGTGAAAATCATTTGATGTAGTCTTAAGTGCAATGAAGAAAGTAAATATGTTGATGCGATAAAAGAAGTTGTGAGTAGGAGGGGGTTGTCCCCTTTAGGTGTACATTGTTTATAGTTAGTAGTCAAGCTTTAATTTTGTCATTAACTTAGAGTATGACCATAAGCAAGTCATTTTAACCTCTCAATTTCCTTTCGTTCTTATTTCTGCAATGGAAGTGAGTAAGCCCTTAGTTTTCTGAGATTTTGCAAAATTTATAGTAATAATAAAAATTATTTTTCTTTGAAGTATAGTACAGATATAGTAATGTGCATACCTCTTAGGTGTAAGGGCCTATGAAGTTTTACAAAGCATCTAATAGCTGAGATATAATTCACATACTACACAATTAACCATTTAAAATGTGCAATTCAGTGGTTTTTAGTATATTCTTAGAGCTGTGTAACCATCAACCCAATTTTAAAACAATTTCATCACCCCAAAAGGAAATCCCATACCCTTTATCAGTCACTCCCATTTCTTTCCAATCTTTTCTCCACCCCCACCCCCATTCAAGCAACTACTAATCTATGTTCTCTCTTTATGGACTCACTCATTCTATATATTTCATATTAATGGACTACATGTGGTCTTTTGTGACTTTCTTTCACTGAGCATAGTGTTTTCAAGATTCATCCATGTTGTAGTATGTATCAAGTACATTCTTTTTTGTTGCCGAGTAACATTTCATTCTGTGGATATACTACATTTTATTTATCAGTTTTTGAACATTTGGGTTTCCACTATTTGGATATCATGAATATGCTGATATGAACATTTGTGTGCTAATTATTGTGTATTCATATGTGTTCATTTCTTTTGGGTATAAACCTGGGAGTGGAATTGCTGAGTCATGTAGTAACTTTGTTTAACTTTTTGAGGAACAACCAAACTGGTTTCTAAAGCCACTATGCCATTTTACATTCCTACTAGTAGTGTGTGATTTCTTCACTCCTCACAATACTTGTTAATGTTTGTCTTTTGGACTATAGTTATCCTAATGGGTGTGAAATGATTTTGATTTGTGTATTCCTAATGATTTATGATGCTGAATATCTTTCCATATTGGCTACTTATACATCTTCTTTGAAAAAATGTGTTTTCAAAATTTCTGCCCATTTTTTAATTGCATTATTTGTTTTCTTGATGTTGAGATGTAAGAGTGTTTTATATATCTGGGTCAAGGTTTTTTTTCCCCCATATGTATTTCCAGTTGACCCAGATTCGTTTATTGGAAAGACCATTCTTTCCCCATTGTACTACAGCATCACCTTTGTCACAAATCCAAAGACTGTATATTTATGTATGGGTATTTCTGGACTCTGTTCCACTTACCTATTTGTCTATCCTATTGCTAGTGCCACACTGTTCAAATATGAGTTTTGTCTAGAAAAATTTGTAACTGACATGTTTTATAAATGAGTGATAGGTGTACAACAAAATACATTCAGTCAGTGCCGTAGGAAGCATGTTTCAAAGACAACTCTTGTGCTTACTATTAGATTTTACATTACCTTTTATGCTGTGATTATTGTTGCACATGCATTCTTTTATAAATTAAAATCCTGAAGTTGAAGAAAGGAAAATAATTATTTGAAAAGGTATTATAGGGAGTCATTTAGTTTGTAAAACAGGACAAACTAAATCTCCAGAAGAATTTAATATCTGCCAAGACTGGATTCCTTGGTTTGAGTCAACAGTTCAGATATTCTGCATATTTTACAGCATGTACCCTCTTCTCCTATGGTATTGCTAGGTGGTGCACCTCCTGGATCATTCCTGGATTGGTGGTTTTCTATTTTTATTTGCTTTTCTTATCCTCTCATCTTCTGTAGCCTCTCATTCTAGTTATTTATAATCTTTTTTGAATAGAGACCTTCAGAAAAAGAAGTTCTGGAGATGGCAAGTTCAAGAAAGGAAGATCAGTTGTTGGGATGTCTTTGCTGCAAGCGTCTGTGGGTTGAGGATGTCATAACAGTTTCTGAATACAGCTATTCTGTTGGGTTTCCTACACCCCAAATCTGGCCTTTTTTGATGTTTTTCCTTAACCTTTCATTCTCAGCCACAGAAGGAGCTTCCCATGCTTTTTACATTTGTGGTTTTGATGATTATTTGGTAGTAATATATGTTTTTCTTTGGGGGAGAGGCTTTTTTAAAAAATATATGATTCTAGTGGCTCGCTGATTTGCTAAAATAAAATTAATGTATCTGGATCTCTGTCAAAGATCTGAATGTTTAGCAGATGTTTCTCAGTGGAAGGACTTTGGACTGTGGACCTATGTGTTAAAAGTAGCACAACGAAGTTTCTAGAAGATAGCAGAAGGAGAATATGATCATAACCATAGGGTAAAGTTAGATAAATTTAATTTTTTCATAGTTATAACGGATACTCTGACCTTTAGCATCTTTGCAGAGGATTTGTAAGATGCCTGAAGATCAGTTTCTACATTATTTATTGTCAGTGTTCCTTTGGTCTTTGATTCTTTCCTCATGCTTTGCTTTTTTCCTAGCTCTCCTAGATAAGCAGTCATCATAGTTATTTTAACATCCTTGTTTGCTAACTCTGATATAATCCATTATAATACAGGATAATCTCTGGATCTATTTTATGGCTTGATTTTCTTTTTTTTGGCAGGGGAGGAGGAGAGGGGGACTTGGAGGAAGTCATTTGGTCCCATCTCTTGGTATGCCTGGTGATTTTGGTTGAATGCCCAACATTGTGTGTGAAAAGTTAGACTTTGGATAATGTTATTTTCCTTTAGAGAGGACTTAATTTTCTTTTGACAGGCAGAATATGTATGGATCACCTTGAGGGGGTTGAGCTGGGTCTCATGCTGTATTAAAGTTGGTCTCTTTCTGGTTTTCCTCACCGCTTGTCTGTAGCCCTTTGGGGACGTCATCTGAAAGGCTGCATGTTTATGAGGACTCTATCATCTTTAGAGGACCCTGAACTCCAAACTTTGACTGCCCAGCTGCAAGAGACTGTTGATTTCTCTGCTAAGTTCTTTAGCCTTTTAGCTTGTTTACTAGTGTCTAAATAGTTTTGCTGACTTTTTGTTTGTTTACTAGTGTCTAACCTCCTATCTGTACATTTTAGAAGTTGACAAAAATCTTGAGAAGAAATAGCATGCTGATTTAGGGATAACTTTTCTGTTTAGACTTCTTCAAGTCTTGGATGCCTTGGTATCCACAAAGTCTAAATCTCTGTATTCTGCCCCACCTTATTTCACTCTACTGGGAACGTTAAATACTTATTTTTTACGTCTACAAAATAAGCAAATACACAATACACATACAAAGATATTCTTGTTTCCTCTTTTTTCTTAGACAAAAGACAGTGTATTACATATATCCTTTTGCACTTTGATGTTTTCAGTTAATATAATCTTAAAAGTCATTACATCTGTATTCATAAAGATCTCTTTTTTTATGGTGATATAGTACTCCATTTCTGAAATGTAGTACAGATATTCTTATATTGCTTTTTCAGTGAGTAATTTGTAATCACATTCTTAATTCTACGATTTCTAGGAATTTTGATGGTGGGAATTTTAATTGCTTTTGTTTTTATGATAGTATTCTTTTCCCAAGATAAAAAAATATATATAATACATAACAAACTGTTCCCCTAGATTGGAAAGAGGAAGAAAAGTCTGTAATCCTTTTGGGATATTTTGTTTATTAATATAATTTTTTACTAATACTGTTGCAATTACATAGCTTCTAAGTTTTGCCCTCAGGATATCATAGATGTCATTTGGGTTGTGAAATCTCAGACCTGTCAAAATCAGGTAATGCTTGTGTTCAAGCCAGACTAAGAAAGAGAAGCTTTTACAGATTTTATGAGCTTGAACTTAGAATAACTTCCCTGGTCTTCTCCCAATTAAACACCATAACCATCCACATCAATATAATGCTGTTAATGAGAGAAGCAATTTATTCTTGAAACTTTTAACCTTCATCCTTAAAGGGGTGATGTTCTAAAGTCAGATTCCTTTTCCCACATGCCATGCCAGATCTCAAAACTTGTAGGTTCTATATTTTTATGAACCAGGTAGGCAAAACATTGATATTTTTCATTTTTATCATCTAATCTTTCTCTGCAGGGGTTCCAACTTTATCCAAGGGCTGAGGAACATTTGTTTAATAGAAATATTCTAACTCACGGGTTTGCAAACTTTTTTTTATAAAGGACCAGATAGCAATATTTCAGGCTTTTCAGGCTACACAGTCTCTCTGTTGTAATTATCAGCACTGCCCTTGCATCATGAAAGCAGTCATGTGCAATACCAAAATGACTAAGAATATTGTATAGCCTCATTAAATGAGGTTATGCATTCCAATGAAACTTAATTTACAAAAATGAGGCATTGGGTGGGTTTGGTCAGTGGGCCATAGTTTGCCAATCTTTGTTCTAACTTAATTAGACAGGAAAGGAATAAGAGAAGTCATTTATGGGATATATGGCTGTTCAAATCCTTTCTAGAAGAGACGAGAGTTAGATTTGAAGCTTTCAGTTCATTTTCAACATTTAAAAAAATTTAGACTTTTGTATAATCCTTAATTTATCACAAAAACAACCATTGTCTACCATTCTTCAACTTGATATTTATTACAGAAAAACTGATAGAAAACAATGAATATTGGAGAATATTTTAAAATTTAACTTTGTAACCCAAACTTAATTTTTCTTGTTTCGTAGTATGGAAAGAATTTTTATTATGAGAGAAAACATAGCATTGTTTTTATTTGCAAACTTTAGTTAATGTTTGCTTGTTTAGATAAATGATAAAGTCATGAGCTTTGTAGATTTTATATACCAGTCATCCTGATGGAAGGAATAATCATAAGAAAAATTTGTTCGGTTAGCTTTACGTCCAGGTGTAAGAAAGCAAATTCTAAACAATAATCTTAGAATTTAGCTGTGGTAACATCCAGCGTTATATATGTTTCACCGTTTTAGCCAAATTGCCACATAGAATTTTTACATCATTTTGTCAAGAATTTAAAGCCAGTCAGTCACTTTTCTTCCTAACCCTCTCAAAACCTCCCAAATCTTAACTGCAGTTACTTAAGTTAGTTCTAACAAAGACCAACAAAATTAAGAATGGTAAAGAGAAGTGTGTATATTCGTTAGCTTCCAAACCTTATAACATACAGATTTTCAGGTTTTCTTTGCTAAAGTATACAGAACAGAGAGTCATACTTTGTTGGACATTGCACCCTAATAAATGGCATTCTGTCACCTGTCACAAAAATGCCTTGTTATTAAACAAGAATTTTCAGAATAATATTTAAATTAGTACTTTTAAACTCATTTAAATATTTTTGGCTTTGTGCTAGTAATATTTTCCTTTTTTATTCAACTCATTGGAAAAAGAAAGAAAATTAACTTTATGATCTATACAGTTAAGGATTAAAATTCATGTCATTCATCTCCAAATACTAAATTGTCTTCATGCCCGAGGAATGGATATGTACCAGTTACTCAAAATTTTCAGTAATTCATATAATTCACATCAAAATTCCTATTTTGAATTAGTAAGTATTGTTTTCAGTCTTAATGTCTTGGGTTTACTTAGATAAGTAAAAACTTGGGTAAGTATTGAAGTATGTTTTTTTAATAGATTTTTGAAAAAGATGGCAAATTATTTTGGTCAAAACTGTAGAGATTATTTTTTAAAAAAGGATATGCTTCTAGGTTTATGATATAACTTGAATTACAAAGGATTTTCAGTTTTTTATTATATATTTTAATTTTGAAACAGATTTTTTTAAAAATTAGGCTTTTGCGAAGTGAAAAATTAGTCATATATTCATTTGCAGATATGCTAATTTTTAGAAAACTACAGATTAGATTCTTTGCTACTATTTTGGCTTCTTTTGATGATGAAAATAATCGCAGTTAATCATTGTCGGGGGGTGGGCCATACATATATTTTACAGAACTAGAAGAGCAGACTCGAAAAGCTCTAGAACTGGACCAGGAACGAAAACGGGCAAAAGAAGAAGCAGAAAGGCTTGAAAAGGAGCGTCGAGCTGCTGAAGAGGCCAAATCTGCTATAGCAAAACAAGCTGCTGACCAGATGAAGAATCAGGAACAACTAGTAAAGAACCTTAGTTCTGTCTTAGAGAAGAAGAAACATTTAGACAAAAGCATGGAGTGAACCTTGTAAAACTAAGTATATTAGAGCTTTTGGAAAGCAAACCAAAGATACAAGTAACTTAGTAACAAAGTGTGAAAAATCTAAAAATTTTATTTCTCTCTTAAAAAGAAACCTAAAAATGAAACAAGATAAATGGAACCAGTTGTTAACAAAAGATTCTGGTTTACTTAACCTTTATATAAGCCACTGGCATGTTTTGCTTTAGATAAATTGACAATATATTCTAACTTCTGTAAGAAAACCATAGGCCATGATCGGGTTTTTTGTTTGTTTATTAGACTTGCAAATAATGAGTTGGCATGACACTTAGAAGATCCTGGATTTGAATACTGGTTCAGGCATTTACTTGCTATGTGTCTTTGGGTCTTTCTGACCCTCAGATCCCTCTCTTTGAGAAAAGAAATACCATCTAATAGGATTGTTGGGAAATCAAATGAAGCTTATTTGAAAAGTGTTCTTTAAACTATAAAGCATTATGTAAATATAATTTTTTTGTAGCTTTAGCAAATACTTTATTGCTAAAAATTTAAAAATAACTCCTTAGTCACACATGTTAAGTCCCTACTACTGAAACGAATAACTTCCTATCTATAGAATAGTAAAAATTTTTTCACCATTTCTCTTTATTAGCTCATTATTAACTCCTTAGACATACTGTGAATTAGATATTTATGATCTTAAAGAAATAATACCTTTTTTAAAAATGGAAGGGTATCTAAGAAAAACATAAAACAGCCTAGGCATGTATATTAAAGATTCATTGACTTAATACAAATTATTGAAAATGTATTGTTTTTATAGTACACATAATTATATTGTTTATTTTAGGCAGCAGAACTTGCCGAATTCACTGCCAAGATTGCACTTCTAGAAGAAGCCAAGAAGAAAAAGGAAGAGGAAGCTACTGAGTGGCAACACAAAGTAATCATTTTTTGTTCATTCACTATCATCTATTGAATACCTGTTTTGTACCCAGCATTATGCTGAATTTATAGTGCTTAGTCCAGGCAACTATTACAATTTAGAGGGAAAGATACCTGTGTGAATGAATATGTGTGTATTATAGTAAGTATTAATCTATTGATGTAAACTAAGTACTTTGGAAACACAGGAGAGGAAACACAGGAGAGGTAAGTAACTTCTGTGGGAACGAGGCAGGTACTGGGGAAACCCTTAAAAGTTGAAGCTGAGTCTTGAATAATAAATTAACTTTTAGGGTAGATTGGGAATGGTTAGAGACTGAAGAGGAAGTCATTTCAGACAGAGGGAACTGAGTGAGTATAGGAGTATGAAAGTACATGACAGATTTGAGGACAGCGAGTGAGCGAGCAAAGCTTAAAGTATAGGTTCAGAAATTTCGGGAGAGGTAGCTGGAAAGGTAAAAGAGGAAATTAAGTTGTGAAAGGCTTTAAGTAAATGCCCTCTAAGTAAGGCAAGATGATAGGGAGTATCTGTAGACACTGGGCTCTGAAGATTTCAAAACAGGATTATGTGATCAGATCTGGCTTTATAAAAATAACTTAGCAGTCAGTGTGAAGGATGGATTACTTAAGAGCTAAAGACCCAAACTAAGGATATGGCAATGAGAATAAAGAAGAACAGGAATTTTGGGGAGACACTTTGTGATAGACTCAAAAGAACCTGGCAACCAAATGATTTGATATAAAGTTGAATTAGAGAAATGCAGTGAAGATGAGTTCTAATATGAGTTCCTAAGTAGATAAAAGCACTATTGTCTGAAATAGCACACAAGTGAAAAATCAGGCTTTAGTTGGAGGGGTGGGTAATATAAGATAATGAGAGTTTAATTCAACTCTAATTCTTAAATGTTACTATAATAATTTTTTATACCCAAAGGTATACAGTTATATGACTTTTCTAAAATAAAATGTGTATATGCTGTTCTTTTACTTATATTTTCTTTGTAACATTTAAATTTCACAGGGAAGTTTTTTATATATTGAGAATTATGTATTTATGTATACATGACTCCACAAAAGGAATAAAACTCTGTTAACCTACCTGTTACACTAAGAATTTTATAGAGACACATAAACTTTAAAAAATAACATAACAGGGGCTAATCCTGTGAATCACAGTGATTAGAAAATTCACACAAAGAATCACATTCCCACAAACTAGGATTACTATTTTAGTACTCTAGTGCATCTCCTTTCAGGATCTTTTCCTGTTTGTGTATGTGTATCATATACATAAATATGTTAAGAATGAGGTCATACTGTAGATACTATTTCATTTTACTTAGTTTTTATCTCATCTAATATTAAACTATATTCAAAATTTTTAAAAATTTGGATATTATTGACATAACATGAATTTCAGCTGTACAACATAATTTCATATTTGTATACATTGTGAAGTGATCACCACAATAAGTCACCATATATAGCAACAATTTTTTTCCTTTTGATGAAAACTTTTAAGATTTACTCAGATTTCAAACTTAAAATGCTGTATTATCAACTGTAGTTATCATGCTGTACATTACATCCCCATGACTTATTTATAGCTAGGAATTTGTACTTATTAATTCCTTTCTCAATGTTTCATTCACTGCCACCTCCAATAACAACCACTCTGTTCTCTGTGTCCGTAAGCTCAGTTTTTTTGGTTTGTTTTCACATTCTACATGCAGGTGAGATCATATGGTACTTTCTCTGACTTATTTCACTTAGCATAATACCCTTGGGTCCAACCATATTGTTACAAGTAGAATGATTTCCTTCCCTTTTTTATGGCTGAATTATATTTGTGTGTGTGTGCATCCACAGAGCACATTTCTTCATTCATCAGTGGACACTTAGGTTGCTTTCATATCTTGGCTATTGTAAATGCTGCAGTACATAGGAGAATGTATATATCTTTTCAAGTTAGTGGGTTTTTTTGTTTCCTTTGGATAAATAACCCAGAGGTAGAATTCCTGGGTCAGATAGTTCTATTTTTAATTTTTTGCTGTTTTCCATAGTGGCTACAATTTACATACCCACCAACAGTGTACAAGGGTTCCCTTTTCTTCATATCCTCACCAACACTTGCTATCTTTTTGATAATAGCCATTCTGGCAGGTGTGAGGTGATACCTCACTGTGGTTATGATTTTCACTTCCCTGATGATTAGTCATGTTGAGCACTTTTTCATGTACCTTGTGGCCATTTGTTTGTCTTCTTTGGAAAATGTCTATTCAGATCCTCTGCCCATTTTTTAATTGGATTGTTTTTATAAAACTTGAATTATATGAGTTTTTTTTTTTATGTTATTAACCCCTTAGATAAATAACTTGCAGATATTTTCTCCCATTTGGTAGGTTGCCTTTTTGTATTATTAATGGTTTCCTTTGCTTTGCAGAAGCATTTTAATTTGATGTAGTCCCATTTTTTTTATTTTTGCTTTTGTTGGCTTTGATTTTGGTGTCAAATCCAAAAAATTGTTGTTGGGGAGCTTGTTGCCTATGATTCCTTCTAGGAGTTTTCTGGTTTTAGTTGATTTTTGTGTATGATGTGACATAGTGGTCCAGTTTCATTCTTTTGCATGTGGCTGTCCAATTTTTCCAATACCATTTATCGAAGGACTGTCTTTTCTTCATTATATATTCTTGACTGCTTTGTTCTAAATTAATTGAATATACATATGTAGGTTCATTTCTGGGTAAATTATATTCAAAATTGACCCGAAAAGTCTTTTATAACTAATTTGCCAGGCCAATGTCCATAGTCAGACTTTGAGTTGCATCTCTTTGCTCCTATTTTAAAGTAGGATCATTTTTATTTTTATGATATTGATTTATTGAAAGGAGCTGCAGATTTTTCCTCCTCCTGTATTTGTCTGGTTTGCTTTTTTATGGTGTCATTCAGCTTGTCCTTTTATCATTAATATTTCCTATAAAGTGGAAAATAGATCTAGAAGCTTAAAGAGTTCAAGTAAAGTTTTTGGCTGTAGTGCCTCATAGGTGAGACTTCCATATAATTTATCATCCAAATTAGGATATTTTTTTTGAAAGTGAAAGGTGGGTGTTACTAATAATTATAGCAGGACAACAGTGTAAAGCAGAACTTTCCAGGAAAACTAGCACAATGTGATCACCCACATAATTGGTGATGTTGGCTACCTACTATTGTATCATTTTAGAAGACACTTAATATCTAGTTAACTCACCATTAGTGATTTTGACTGATTATTGTATTAGAGTAATTACAGTCTGATTCCTTCATTGCTTTGGTTACATTTGTGGCTTAAATGTAAGTAGATGTGTCATTCTTTGGCAGTATACTAATTCCACTTTTCATCAGTTATTTGCAGAACAATTTTAGCAGCAACTGATAATCCTTGCCAGAATTAATAATTTTATTAGGGTTTCCAAAGTAATGTTGTTTTAATTCTATCACTCCTACCTGCTGGCATTCTTCTATAAAAATAGAGCTTCCATCAGTAGGGCCTATTTTCATTACCCTGAAAGGAAAAATAACTTGATTTTTTTAATTACCAATTTTTAAAGTAAGTTGCTGATAAACTTATTTTTAATGTTCAGGCTTTTGCAGCCCAGGAAGACTTGGAAAAGACCAAAGAAGAGTTAAAAACTGTGATGTCTGCCCCACCTCCCCCTCCACCACCACCAGTCATTCCTCCAACAGAAAATGAACATGATGAACATGATGAGAATAATGCCGAGGCTAGTGCTGAGTTATCAAATGATGGGGTAATGAACCACAGAAGTGAGGAGGAACGTGTAACAGAAACACAGAAAAATGAGCGTGTTAAGAAGCAACTTCAGGTATTTAAAATTTGCAGCTGTATGCATATTTAAAATATAGTTCTCATTTTCCCCATTTATCAAGACAGACTTATTAAAAAGGAACATTTGATTTTTAGAAGCTTTAACACTAGCTGCCTTGTGATTGGTTTATGAGTGCTTGGCCTACAGGCACATCATTTCATTTCTTCCATTGTATGATCCCTTTAGCAAATGTTGTTAGCCTCGTGTAATCAGGCCTTAACTAGTAAGTTATTCTTTATTTTTATTTATTTAAACAACAGAAATTTATTCTCTTCTGAGAATAGAGGCTGGAGGCTAGAAGTCCAAGATCAGTGTAGGCAGGGTTTGTTCCTTCTAAAGGGCTTATGAGGGAGAATCTGTTCCATGCCTCTCTCCTTGCTTCTGGTGGTTTGCTGGCAAGTCTTTGGTGGTTCTGGCTTGTAGACACATCATCCTTATCTCTGCCTTCATCTTCACATGGTGTTCTCCTTGTGTGCAGTAAGTTATTCTTTAAATTATAGCTTGACCCATGTTAAAAGATGGAATGTATTTTAATGCTATATTTAAAAAAACAAATGAATCTAGTCTTTAAACAGTAAAGTATACATTAAAAAGCAATGATAATTTAATAGACTACCTGTATGACATTATATACATTATATAATGTAAATGATTTACTTGTTGATCTAATTGTCTAATTAGATCATAATAGGAAATTTTAATATTCTCAAACTTTTCCAGATAAGTTCCCTAATTTTTTAATTGGTGAAATCTTTAGATATTAATAAAGAAAATGAGGTGACAGTTGTAATAAATATATTAAGACTTTTGGAGAAAGCATCTCATGGTGTATAGATTTTAGATCTTACAGTGTTATTTGCTAATGGCTACACTGACCCTTTTGTTAGTCATTTCAAGTATTGTGAGAAAGTTAAGGAAATTTAGAGTAATAACACAAAATCATCAAGGTTGGATGGGTTAGAAATGAAAGGCCATGGGTATTCCTCCCTAACCACTACCCCCACCACTACTAAAAGTAAAACAAACCTATACACTTTAAAGAAAAAGTTTTGACAGTGGATTTTTAATATACCAAAAAAACCAATTTCTTATGTATATTTTTGTCTTTAAGGCTTTTTCGTAAGTTTTTAAAATCTAAGAAAAAAAATAATAGTTACACTTTTTTATTTTTTAAACATAGGCATTAAGTTCAGAATTAGCCCAAGCCAGAGATGAAACCAAGAAAACACAAAATGATGTTCTTCATGCTGAGAATGTTAAAGCAGGCCGTGATAAATACAAGACTCTGCGACAGATTCGACAAGGCAATACAAAGCAACGTATTGATGAGTTTGAAGCAATGTGAGAGCTGTTATTTTGCATACATGTTCTTCATAAGCTGAACCACCAACAGAGAAAAGCAGGCCTTTGCAGATGTGATGGAATGCATCCCACCTTGCCAAAGCACTATACCAGTTTGACTGTGTTGGCTAAAAGACATATTTAAGGGGAGCTTTTCAACATTAAGACAGTGTGATATCATCCTTGGTTTTCTTTTTCTTTTGGGCCAGGGAATGGAGAACAGTGTTCCATCACCTCCTTTCATACTTTGCATTTTTCCATTTTTTTTTCTGTTGAAGACTAATACTGATTATTATGTCTGACAAATGTGTATGTGTGATTTAAGCACTTTGTATATTTTAAAGGATGTTGGTGACTTAATGAGTGTTTAGGTTGAGCACTCTGTTTTCCCTTGCCCTTCTCATATTTTACCTGCATGTATTTCCACATTCTCATTATATTTTCTCAGTGTGCCCTTTTCATATCTTGCCATACCCATTAGCCCTTAATTCTGTCACCATACACGTCATTGGCAGTGTTTAAAATGAGGGAGGTCACAGATGGACAGTCTTTGTTCATTGTGTAGAAGATGGCTGTGAATCATGAAAAGGATCAGAATGTTTACCAGCATAGTGTGTGCAGCTGGTGGTTAATATTTTTAAATCCCAGTTTTGTTACATTATTGGATATTCGCTTACTGAATTAGTCATCTTTTACAGCTGAATTGGTGGTGTTTCATCTTCTGTCATCCTTTGATTTTCTTTGCCTGCCGATTCACACAGAGGTGTAGACAGCAGGTAGCAGTAGTACCCCCGGAGAGTGTATTGGTGAAACACTACCTTCAGGTAACAGTGGTCTCTGAAAGATTTTAAAAGTTCTGCTCTTTTGATTTAGACAAACATATATTTCATATAAGAAAATACACATTTGTTGATATTTGATTATAATCATGATTTAGACAAACATATTTCATATGAGAAAATACACATTTGTTGATATTTGATTATAATCATGAAAAAAATCCTGGACCTTCTGGAAAGGCAGTATATGAAAACATCAGTCCCATGAGGGGACAATAATACTACCTCACTACTACACCTGCAATGACTGGTTGTTCAGACACAATGGAGTGTGTAAGCTACTTTCAATTATGAAGGAATATTTTTGAGATTTCTTTTTCTTTTTGAATATCTTAGAGTGCTAAATTTTTAACTGCCTTTTTGTTGAGCTGATTTGTAGGACTCTTATTTATATTAAAATCATAAGCTCCCATTGGCATACTATCTTCCTGGTGGGGTGTTGTATGTTTGAGGAAGTGTGTGTATGTGTGTCTCAGAGAACATTGCCTTGTAGCATAGGAAGAGTGTCTGTACCTTCATTTCTTGATGTAATTGTTACATAATCATTTTAGCATATTCGGTTCCTAAATCATTGTGCTTATTTTTTTTTTAGTCTATAAGTAAGTCTACTTAAATTTGGTTTGTTAATCCTATTTTAGAAATTATAATTTTAGGTTACATTAAGTTTAGTAATGTCTTACGAAGAAATCTTTCTAGTTTGAAAGATGTTCTAATATATTCACATGTTCTAACATTTTCTTTATTGTAAAACATCTGGATTTGGAGATAAGGAAAGCCTTGTTTTCTCTGTGTGGTTCAGCTACTTTCCATTTGGTATTAGTATTCAAATTTACATTTATCTATTAAAATTGCCATTTTGTTAATACGTTTTTTCATGCACAGTAGATTCAAGTTGTTTCTGAAAATATCTCTTGTGCTTTTTGATTTTGCTGACTTTAAAAGGATTAATCTGGGCAGACATGGAAAGGAAAGGTTGCATTTAATATATTTTTTGGATTTTGTAGGACAAAGGTAACTGGTTAACCTTGAAGTGACTGTTGTACAGAGGTTATGCACATGCTTCAAAACACTGGAAGAGAATGTTTCTACTTGCAGCTCATTAGAGAAATAGATGGTGAACCCTACTATTGATGCTTTAAAGCATAAGTGTTCACTATTCCTAAGCATTAAAGCAGTCGCCATAACAGGTGAAAACTTGGACAACCATTGAATTTTAATTAATTTTCTTCATTTTGAATTGTGTGCACTACCATTGCTACATCGGTTTGATATCAGTGTTGAAAAATTACCAGTTATATTGCTGTTTATAATATTTGTAGATTAGGATTAAAATGGATTTAATCCATTTTTAAAGCTGTGTGAATTTTTCTAAACAGGAACAGCTATTTGAAATATGGGTTTTCATAGTGATTAAACCAATTATAACTTTTATTAGCAGTTGATAGCACATGTTCATATAGATATGTAAAAATATATTAATGAATATTTGGTAAATTCCAACAGGCTTTTACCATTAGCATAATTTTGTGTTGTACAATTAAGTTACAATTAACATCTCTCATTTTGGATAACATTCATTGGTTAACAATAAAGTGACAAAAGCTCATGCCTTTAAGGTCCACTGTTGTTATTTACCATGGATTTTTTGGTATATTTTCTGAAAATTATAATCTCTATTAGACCTTTAAATCATCACATGTTAAAAATGTGCAGTGGTTAGGAAAAATTTCAAAATCCTCTTAGATTTACTCTGTCCCCCAAATTATACCTCTTTTTAGTAGTAGTGATTATTCTGTGGAAAGATTAAATCATTAAATCATCTCTCTACAGAAATCATTTAGAGTTTTTAGTCATTGCTTTTATTGCATGTGGTTTAGTCTTTTTTTTCCTAAGGAGGGTACAGTTTTATTGTCATTGATTAACCTCACTATGAAATTGTTCTTTAAAGAACTGTATACTAACTGCATATATTGAGATACATATTCTTATTTTAAAAACATCATAGAGCAGTTACCATGAATTTAGAATTGTCATTTTGAAAGTTTCTTACTAATTTTTAACATAAAGATTATTCTTAAACAAGTGATAAATCTAAGAACAGGAAAAGCCAGGTGTCTTCTCAGTTTATAGCAATACTTAACAGTTTATTTCTGTTCTCAAAGGCAAGTAGTGACTTATTTATTCTGATCCTGCCAGAAAAGAAAAAGGGAATTTTATATTACTAAGATTTCACTTTTTTATCTAATCCGAGTTCTTTTTAAAGAACTAGAATTACCACTTAGAAAATTCACTTAAACTGTATTGGAACTCTCCTTATTATTAGAAAAGAGTTTCAATGTCAGTATTCTGATTGGAGGTAAAAAAAGCCTACCACTGTCTTAGTTTTGATTATTTTGCTGATTGGTGATGTTTTTAGAAGTAACCATAAAAACTTTCTAGATCTAAAAGCATCCTATTCTGTGTATGCATGATGAAAACAATTAGTCTTTATAAAATCTAAAGCTTAAAACTGAAATATAAGGATTTACTGCCTTTAGCGTCAATTTACTGAACTGATTAGTAAAACCAAACCTTGGATATCTTTAATAAGAATAAGGGAGAAAATTTAAATATGGAGTTACACTGGTAGACAAATTTAAGTTTCTTCTAAATGGGCAGAACTTTAACATTTTCTTATTCTGTACTTCTTTCTTTAAAAGATTATGTATCAAATATTCTGATGTGGTTTATCATGTAGAATGACAGCATTCTAGTACATTTCAAAAGTGCAGTGGATTTGCAGATGTTTTGATAACTTCATCAAATGTCAAGGCAGTCTGACTCATATTCTGCACTGGTAACCAAGAAAAACTGGCTCACAATTGCGTTTCATATATCAAAGCTTATAGCCTTCCTATTCTTGACTTTTCCAAGTAAATCTTAACTCCCATTTTTTTCCTAGTGGACCTACGTCTTAATATGCCCATCTTTCAGGAGTTTAAAGAGCTGCTGTTTTCCCTCTGGAAAGATCGTAACTCCTTGCTTTGTCGCCTCAATATTTTGACCCCCCTTAAACTCTGATACAAGAGTTTTCTGATTTCAAGTTACATATACTGCTTTAGGAGTTGAAATATCCAAAATATTAATTTTCCATAGAATTTTAAGGTTAACAGTCATAACTGACATGATTACCCTATGGCACATCTTCTAAATTCAAGTTTATGTTTGGCTCTGGACTTCCTAGCTACTAAGTGGTTTCAGATTCTTATTTAATGATCATCAGACAGTACTTTTATTAAGTACCAGCTATCTTCTGGGGTATAAAAGCAAGATTAGAATGACTGTGACCCTTTGTTATGTCCCATCTTCAAATGTAGAACTTCAAATATTAATTATCTTAGCTCTTAGATAATTTGCATTAATTTGTTAAAATCCTAGATTTCTTTTAAAATGGCAGTACCATTTTGTTGATTCATGTAATTTGTATGCCCAGATTCCTTCGTGCTTGTATCTAGTCAGTTGCTTCTATCAGTGTAATTTATTATTTTTGTTATTCTGTTCTGATTGTTCACATTTATTAAATGATCATTTAAAAATTTAGATATACTTTGATATTTATGCATGCCATTTAGTTTGTTCCTAAAAGTAGTGATATTGGTTTTCTTTTATTTTTACTGAGTCTGTATAGCCAAAGGTCCATTTTCCTAGTGGTAATAGCGGTAATAGGAATCAGAATTTCTGATATACATGTGATGATCCTTGGCAGAGTTCCTTTTGATAAAACATGGATTTATTACATGAAATTCTTCACTGTTACAATGTATGCCAAAATATCCCTTTTAGTTTTTTGCAAGATGTTTTATCTTTCATTTTAGACCTAGAAATGCATGTATATCTTCAACGCATAAAACAATACCTCCTCCCTCCCTTTCTTGTTGTTTATTCTGAAAAGTATATAATTCAAGTCTAGCATTTGAATTTTGTACGCCATCATTACATTTATATAATTATTTAAAATTTTAGCTGTTTTGGGAAAAAGATACAGTTGCGTGATGAAAGAAGCTACTACAATGTCAAGAAGATCATTAGTGCAAAATTAGTGATGGAGAGAATAAGAACACACACTATATAGTTTCTCAAGTATGCTTGTTCTTTGATAAAGTACTTAATTTTTATTTCATAGGTCAAATTATAAACACCGGTCAGTATATAAAGGTCCTAAAACAAATGCTTAATTTTAAAAGTTTTCCTAACTTTATAGGCAGACTCATTCTATACCCAACTGACAAACCATTCCAGTATTGTAATTAGTAATAATCCGTATTAAATATTGAAAAGTTTAATGGCATTAGGAGTTTTTGGTTAAATCTTCATTTTTTTAAGTGTTAAAATACACATAACTTAAAATTTACCATTTAAACCATTTTCAAGTGTACAGTTTAGTAGTAGTACATTCACATTGTTTGCAGCTGTCACCACTGTCCATCTCTATAACTTTTTAGTCATCTCAAACAGAATCTTTGTACTCATTAACGGTTAACTGTCTTCTCATTCCTCCCTCTTCTTAGTCCCTTGTAACCACTAACCTACTTTCTGTTTCTTTGAATTTGACTATTCTGAATTTCTCATATAAGTGGACTCACATAATATTTGTCCTTTTGTGTTGGACATATTTCAAGGTTCATCCATGTTAAAGCATGTATCAAAATTTTTTTTTAAGGTTGAATATTCCACTGTATGTATGTATCACTATTTGTTTATCCATTCATCAGTAGACATTTGGATTGTTTCTACATTTCGATAGTTGTCAACAATGCTGTTATATACATTAGTGTTCAAATATCTGTTCAAGTTCCTGCTTTCAGTTCCTTTGGGTGCGTGCCCCAAGTGAAATTGTTGAATCATAAAGTCATTCTGTCTTTAATTTTTGAAGGAACTGCTATACTATCTTTAATGGCATCTGTACCATTTTACATTTCCACCACCAGTGGATAAGGGTTCCAGTTTCTCCATATCCTCACCAAAATTGTTACCTTTTGTTTGTTTTTGGTAATAGTCATCCTGTTGATGAAGTGGTATGTCATTGTGATTTTGATTTGCATCTTTTCATGTACTTATTGACCATATGTATATCTCCTTTATCAGATTTTTATTCACATTTTGTCCATTTTATATTGTTTTTTCTTATTTAGTTGTAGTTCTTTGTATTTTCTGAATATTATCCCTTATCAGATAATATGAGTTACAGTTATTCTCCCAATCTGTGGGTTGCTCCTTTTCACTCAATTTTTGGTGCACAAAAATTTTTAATTTTGATGAAGTTCAGTTTATTTTTTCTTTTGCCTGTGCTTTTCGTCTTCATGTGTTTTAAAGAGAAAAAAGTAATGAAGAAGGTATTACTAAAAGAAGACAGATCAGGAAAGATATTATATGTAGTGGTTAGAGTCAAGAGATGAAAAGTAGATTGTCTTGACTGGAATAGAAAATGTGATTCACTGTGCACTGACTGTGGGATTGTGAAGCTAGAGTGGATTGGGTTAGAAATTTATGGAGTCTTGAATCCTGTGCTGAGGTGGTTTAGTTTGATTTAAAGACATCTGGTGCCTTGTGGGAATGCAGTTACAAAAGGGAACAATAATTAAAACTTTGCTCCAAAGGCAAATTCATGTTGCTATGTAAGTAAGCTAAGCTCAGTAGAAGAACTAATACTATAAGTAGCTTGAAAAAAGGCTGTGGTCATGGGAAAGAATTATATTACTACCTTCTGAGAATTTAAAGTAAACATCTAGATATAATTTGCTCTCGTGTTTGCTATATGTAGTAATGTATTTTCTGCTGCTTATTTTCTAAATGACCTCTTTTATGACAGTTAAGACCTATAGTTTTTATTTTATCCAACCTCTGGGGGATGGGTTCTTTAGTGGCACAAAAAGAAATAGAAATTAAAGACATTCCAGGAAAATATGCCTTGGATTCTGAATTCTAGTTCCAGATCTTATACTCTCTTGTACTCTACTTTTTATAAGCAGTTTCATAGTTCTGAATTAGGTTGTCTGTTTTATAGCATTTCCCTGGAATCAGATTTAGACACTTAGATTCCAGATGCATTTTTTTTCCCAAAAACATAATGTCTGACCAAGGGTTAATATCCATGTATTTAGAATTATTAATACTTGTTTATAGTTGAAAAACTATTCTTTGTCTTAGAACAGTTCTGTCATTATCCTTTTTCTCTCAGGTGGTCCTAACATTGTCTGGACTGGAAGAATCTTACAGGGTTTTTTAAAACTCATTTTTAAGGGGTTAGAAAAATAGTTCTTAAAAGATCATCATGAAGGGGTTATAGTCACCAAAATACAACTCAATGTCTCAGTTATACACACACAATTATTCACTGGCAGTGATAGCTTTGAATAACTTACTTTGGAATTTTCTGTAGGTTTTTTAAAGTTTAAGATCATACTGGATTGTGCTTCATCAACTTAGCTTATGCCCAAATGATATTGTAGGGTTTTTCTTATTTTTGCTTATTCCTCCATATAATTCTTAATATTTTCTCAGTTTTTAGGCCATAAATGAGTTTTTGAATATAGGTATACAGAATACATATAATCTTTCGGTAATCTAAATTACAAGTGGATGGTTTTCCTTCTCACTAACTTTATAAAATACAGCTTACTGTTGGTATGTAGGTAGTACTTGATAGTAACTTATTTTAGTTTCTTAGAACCTTTACGTTGATTAAACTATCATTTTTTTCCCTTAGAAATACTAACATCTCTAGTGGAAAAATGTCCTTGTTGGTAGGTGCAAAATGAAGTAAAATCATTTATTTAGTAGTTTTTATGCATTCTTAAAGTATCCTGAACTAATACCTCCATTTTGTAAAAACTAGAGTACCAAGCAGAATAAAACCTAGAATTAGGACCCAGAACCTAATTATATGTATAGTTTACAATATAGTTTTATGTACCAGGCCACATTACATTCCAGTATAAACTGAGGTTTTAGGAATACTTATTATGAGTTGGGGGGTGGGGCATAGGCTCTATCAAAGGCTTTGCATCAAAATGAATGGATAGTGTGTCTGTTCATTGAGAAAGTGGTTTTGCATCTTTAGAGGAGATTATTGACATTGATATTTTTGGAATATTCTCAAGCATTGGGAATACTGGAAGCAAGTATGTCTTCTAGATTACTGGTATGATGTCTACAGGTAAGAAACCGTTCTTTACCACTTCTTATTTCTGAGCCATTATGCTTTAGTTCTTAGACATTAGAAATTTAAAAGGCTTTCAATTGCACTGTTATGAAAGAAATTCTGAATGGAAGACAAAGAGGCATGGCTTTTTCCCATAAAGTAATAAGACTAATACATGTGTACATGTGTGTTCATATAGTCATTCATTCTAGTGATTTACAGAGCAATGGCTGTTGATGTGTAAAGCACTGTTAGAGTTATGGAAGATAAATGAGACCCTGCGATTATGTCATTGAAGTTGTAGTTAAGTTAGGGAACTGAGACAGACTCAAGATATAAAAAGTAAAGTAGTGAATACCAGAAAAATTGAGATAAAATGTACAGGAGTTACAGAAATAAGTCACTTAGTAGGTGCTGTTAGCAAACAAGAAGCATGATATTGACTAATAAGGCTGGGAAATGTTTTCGTAAAATTACAGCAGCTAGGGAGCATCAAAAGATAGAAATTCATCACCAGGCTAGCTAATATTTTAGACTTGTTCTCTGCCACAAAGGAACTACATATTCCTTAATATCAGTGTGTTTGGTTTCCTTAGGAGTCTTGAATATAAGCAACCTTAATAATGGTTTATATTAGAATAGTGAATATTGAAACAATTTACCAATTAAAGTTTTCTTATGGCGTTTTTGTTTACTGTATTTTACTTGCAATTAAGTACCATTTTTGAGTCCATATTATTTTTCTACTTTAAGTAAATATCAGGATATCCACTACCTCAAGCAGTACAAGTAGAATTTCCTCAAACAAGTATTAATTGTCTGTGTTGATTCTTGTAAGTTTCTATAGCAATAGCTTGTATCAAAGCATCAGAAAATGGGGGTATTCAAGGACTTTGGGGGAGTTATTTTTTCCTTTGGAGACTTTTTTAAACAAGAATAATCAAGTTATTGCCAGATTTCTTCCTTTTTATTTAAAAGAAATTTCAGCTGCGCTTAAAGAAAATTGTTTTTTAAAAACTTGGAAAAGTAGGTGTTAAATTACAAAGGTTTTTAGGAAGGTGTATTTTTGTTGGCTTCTGGTATTAGCATGTTGAAGCTGCCAACTACTAATGGTGCTTTAGGCCACATTTAGCTAGCTACTTTATGGCTAAAGCCTTATTTTTAAAAACTTTTAAAAAATTATTAAAAGTGATATATTAACATGAAATAATTCAATAGCTACAGTAGGATAACACTAAAAAAAAAAATCTATCTCTGCCATGTAGTCTCCAGCTCTCCCTAGAGGTAACTATTGTTTTTGACTTGTGCCTCCTTCTGGAGATTACCCATACAAGTGTGCATGTGCTATGGACGTTTCGTTGGTTACATAAGTTATAGCATTCTGTAAACATGATCTTGCACTTGTCTCAATGAATGGTGGTGTGTTTTGGAAACCATTTATATCAGTAGAAAAATACCATGGTATAAACATACACGAATTGTCTGTAACTTCTGATGAACATTTATATTTTTACCAATTCTTTGCTGTTATAAACAGTACTGTGCTGTGTTCTTGTACAAACACAGTTTGTGTTTTATCCTATAAGAAATTGTGTTGTAGTCCAGGGAATGGGGTAAAATTACATAAGATTGTCTATATCTTTGTCATTCCTAAAATATAGGAAATTATTTTTTAAATGATGGTGTACTTTTTTATTTAAAAAATTTTAATAGTAATATATGCTTATTGTACACTTCATAAATTGGATTTCTGTATATCAGGTTTACTAAAAAGGTGACAGCTATAATCTGTTAAATGAGTGGGATGGATAAGTTCTGGGAGCTCAGAAGAGAGATGCCTCATCTTGTTGGAGGGTTGCAGGGGAGGCTTCCTAGAGATGATCCCTAAGCCAAGGCTTTAAGAACGAGTTATTCTTAATCAAGGGTGCAGAGACAGGTGGGCTATCCAGATAGAAGAACTATATATACAAATACATCAAAGCATAAAAGGACTTAGAATATAGTGGAACTGCCTGTTTGTATTGAAAAAATATTTAAAAAATATGAAATTTGAGATTCAGAAGGTGGTGCAATGAAATACTAGAAAATCATGAGAGGAAGAAGGTATGGCTGTGTCTGTGACTTTTTTTTTTTTGGATAATTTTAAGTTTGGAATGCTGATGGAATGTCAGACGAAATTTCCTGAGAGGAAAGTGCAAGGAGAGAAACAGTTTAGCGCAGGACCCTGGTAAGCACTGCATGTAAGAGGAGTACATTCAGAAGAGACAAAATGTCAAGAATGCCAGGAGAGAGAAGTGCACGAACACTAAGGGACAGAGAGGTGAATAGCACCTGTGACCACCAGTGCCACGAAAAAGGTCTATTACAATATATAAATGTACACTGCTTTTGGCAACAAAAAAAAGATTGAAAAAAGCAATTTGCTTAGAATAATTTTTGACTCAGCTCAACTGTACAGTGTCTGGAAGGTGTTTCCCAGAACAGGAAAGTGCTCTTTCTCTCAGGGTCCTCTGTCACCTCCAGATGTTTGAAGCTGACACTCTGGTGTGAACCCCACCTGTTACTCCTGCTCAAGTCCACGAGATTATACCTAGTAGATGAAAGTATATTCCCATGTTTAACTTCTAGGGATGCTCTATGTGGCATTTGAATGATTTTAATTCATTCAAAATTTCATTCAGTCATTAAACATTTTAAGTGCCTAAAGTTGGGTCCTGAGAAGTCATAGATAATTTTTAAAAGCATTCATAATCTAGAGGAAGAAGCAGGAGAATTAAGAAATGTGTGACAAGACACGTAACAAGAGAATACATGCAAAGATATGGGGAACAAGCAACCTTTTGCTAGCATGGCCAAGGCTGTAAAAGTTATTTACTGTGACTGTCAACAGTCACCTCAAGAACAAGTACCATTTTCCCCAGCTTCCTTTTTGGGCTTGAGGGAACATCTCAGCGCATGTCCAGTGGTGGTATCAGTGCTGTTTTGCACAGGGGTTCCAGGTCACACTTCAGGAGTAATTTCCAGTACTAGGACCAGGGAAATCAGCTATATGAGCAGAGGCTGATAAAGTGTGGAATTAAGGCCAGCTCCAGAGCTGAGTTAGGGCAGTGCTAAGTAGTAGTAGGATGGCCTTGGACTCCAGGTTAGGAAAGTCCCCTATAACTTAGGCTAACTGTACAGACCTCGTGATAGGTTAAAATAGATTTTGTGTATGTCCTGGAGCTGCTGAGGAACTTTCGGTGGAAGGAGTCTTTTCATTTATTCATTCAAATATTTTAGTGCCTTGTGCCTGCCAGGTGCTGTGTGTGTCCAAGTCATTGAGAATATAATAGCGAATAAAGCTAGATCCTTATTTTAAAGGACTTAGTTTCTATCGGCAGACATGAAACAGCAGAATAATTTAAAAGTTGTGAACTGCATTAGATTGAAACATGAAATCGTCAATATTCAACCTTCTTTGACCTAGAAAGTAGTAAATGTATATCAACTTAATACTATGAAAGAAACGAGAATGAGCTGGGGGGAAAAATGGGGATGATAATTTGGGATAGAAAGGTCAGAAAAAGTCTCTGTGAGGAGGTAGCATATGAGATGCCACCTGAAAGATTATTTAAATCAAGATGCAAATGCCAGAGGGATCCCCAAGTGCGCTAGGGATACGTAAGTTGAAAGAAATATAACTTTTACATGAAATCTTCCAAACTTTACATGACAGCTGTCCTTTAAAATTTAGAAAATGTTTTGCAAACCAAAGGATGTGTCTACTTGCCAGAAGTGGCTCACTCGACACTAGTTTACAGTCTTTGCTTTAAAGCATTCCAGGCAAAGGGAACAGCATATGCAAAGACCTTAAGCAAGAAAAGGCTCGACTTGTTCAAGGAACAGAAAGGAGGGCAGTATATCCAGAACCAAGTGTCCCCAGAGGAGGGTGGTGTGTGAGATAAAGTTGGAAAGGAGCCAGATGACAGAACCTCAGAGAAGTGTAGGGGGAAAAGTTCAGGGACAGAAGTCCAAGTTTAGTGTGTACTCCACCTGACAAGTGTGTACCCTGGGGCTACATGGGGTTGCATCTGCCTGGAGGAAGGGACGCCTTTTCCTAATCCGTAAAAAGATGTCATGAATGCTACCGGTCTCCTTGAAGGCAGGTGATTTATTCCACTTTACAGTGCAGTAACGTGCCCAAACGCAGTGGTGGAGTCTGCATTTGGGTTTTGATTTTCTTTGAATTGGAGGCCCATATCCATTTAACTACAAAACTACCTTTCCAACTGAGAGAGATTTACCATGACAATGCCCTTCCTTTGGAGGGTTTGCTTGTCTGCATAACCCAAAGTGAATGTCCATTAATTTAGTGGCCAAAGAAGTTTAAATATTAAGTTGAATATAGAATAACAGGGACCTGGAGCTCAAACCCCACCACACTGAATACCAGACTTATTCAGCTATTTTGTGTGGGCTATAGACTTGTTCAACAATTTCATATGGGCTGGTAACACCAACCTGTCAGGAAGTTATTGCTCTCATTTTCAAGTTAAAGTGAATATACCTTAAAGATTTAAAGTTGAGATATATGATTTATTCTGGTGAGAAATCAAAAGAAGGGTCTCTGCTCAAGAGATCTTAGAAGGTAGATGTGGATAAAAAGGATTTTTCAGCCACCGATAGGTGTTGACTGAAGTATTTCAGGAACTCAGTGAGCAGGTCTTCAGTGATATAAACTATACTTCACTTGGTCTGGAAAAAAATTTAAGAGGTGGAGGATCAGAGGGAAGAAGTCTTGGGCTTGGAGAGCTCCAGCCTGGGAAAGGGAGGAGGGTGGCCACAGTGGGAGGGCTGAGGAATGAAGCCAACATGCAGTGTTAGAGACAGGCTTACAGTTTAAGTTAACCACCTGAGTAAATGACGGTGGGAGGAGATTGCTAAATTAGTTTTCAGAACTAAATGTGATAAGAGTGCTTCATTAATATTCACTGTCAGTTCTTTGTCATTTATTAGACTATTTGAACAGAGAAAGCAGCATAATAACATTTTCCAGGTGCTCCATGTGGATTATTTAATTTACAATGTAGATAAAAATAGATCTGATTTAACTTTCCTTATGATTTGTTAAACTGCTAGATTTTTGCCTGTAGGATTAAAATGGAAATGATATTTTTAAGAGAAAAGCACGGATTCTATTTTGCTTTTAGATTAGTGGATTCTAATTATTGGATTAAAGCAGAAGTTGGCAAACTTTTTCTGTAAAGGTGAAGATGTTAAATATTTTTGACTTTATAGGCCAAATAGTCTGTCACAATGACACTGCTTTGCCGCTGTAGTACAGAAGCAGTCTTAGGCACATGTAAATGAATGAGCATGGCTACTTTTCAATAAAACTTGATTTATGGACACTGAAATCTGAATTCTATTCAATTTTTATCTGTTATCTGAAATATTTGCCTTTTGATTAATTTTTATAATCATGGTCTCTACAAAAATAGGTGGAGAGCTGGTTTTGGTTCACAGCCATAGTTTGCTGACCCCTGAATTAAAGAATTTAAAAAATGGTCTGGTTTTCTCAGCCGTCTATAATGTTGATTTGATCATAGGAGGGTGTCTTGTTGTAATGGAGAGGTTTCCTTACACACTTGAAAAACTTCCAGCAGCAGTTCTCAATTCTGCATCCGAATCACCTGAAGAGCTTATTAAAATGGAGATCGCAGGGTCACCTCCCTGAGTTCCTGTTCAGTAAATCTTTGTGGGGCCCAAGAACTTGCATTTTCAACAGGTGAGGCTGGTGCTGTTATTCTGGGACCACACTTCGGGGATCACTGGTTTAGAGATGAGGGCACCCATCATCCTGGGAACAATGAGGTTGTTTCTTTTACTCAGTGTCCTTAGAGTAACTATTCACTCTTCTACCTAGATGATTTCTTAGAGACATTCAAAATTCTAATGGTTCAAAGACCGAAGATAATTGGAACCAAATTTATAACTTCCCCATCCACTGTAGTATTTTTCCTCCATTAATTTGTTTTAAACACTTAAAACCTAGAGATGGTTTTATAACAGTGTTAGGGAAAGATGTGTGCCTAGAAGAAATATAAATAAAGGAACATATGTTCTATATAGTATATATTATTAAAACATTTTATATGTAATAGATACTCATGTATCAGTTTTGAAAGCAGTACATTGCCAGTAACTTTGGCATTTATATTTCTCCTCTATTACATCATCCTTTTCTTTGATTTTTACTGTTTGTATCTACAAGCAATATAAAGTCTAGTTTTGCACACATGAACTTCATATAGTTTCATTACACGCACACACACCCATGTTGATGAACATAGCAATAGTTCATTCAGTTTCACGTCTATGGGAATATCAATTTCATGAATGCATTACAATTTATCCATTCCCCTAGTCATGGGCATTTGGATTGTTTCCAGTTTTATTTTGCAAACAATATAGCAGTAACTGTTCTTGAATGGTGTCTCCTGGTGAATATGAACAACAGTATTCTCACAGCTGAGATGGGGGAATTGTTATGTTAAGGTGTGTGCACATCTTCAGTTTTACTATGTAACCATCAAATTGATTTCCAAAGTAGGGATTTATCTTCACCACTTTGATATCACTAGAATTTTACATTTCTGCCAATTCGATAGGCTTGAAATGATACCTTACTGTGCTTTTAATGTGCATTTTCTTGATTACTAGTATAATTTATATTTTTTCTTATTTTTATGGGCCTTTCATATCTCTTCTTTTTTGAAATGACTTTTCTATTAGCTTCTTTATCTTGATCTAATCGGTTTATAGAACTTCTTTATATTCTGGTTACTAATATTTTGATATTTAGATTTTTACAGATATCTCCATCCTTGTGCCTTGTCTTTTTATATCTATGATTTTTTTGATGGATAAAAGTTTTAGATTGTATTGTAGCTTAATTTAGAACTCTTTCTCCTTGTGATTTTTGTGTGTGTGTGTGTGTGTGTGTGTGTGTGTGTGTGTGTGTGTCTTAAGAAATTTCTTCCTTGCGATCATGAAGATATTCTCCTATATTTTCTTCTAAAGTTTTGAGTTTTTAAATTTTCCTCTAAAATTCGGTTATTTTACACATGAGTCTTCAGTTCAGCCAGAAATAACTTTTGTTTATAGTATGAAGTATGGATCCTTTTTTTTTTTTATATGGATGACTAGTTGTCTTAATACTTTTATAGTTCATCCACTGATCACATTGCCACTTTTTACCTATATCAAGTGTACACATGTATAGTCCCTATTCTGTTCCATGGTTAGTTGTCTATCCCTGTGTTGAGACCATTCTGTCTTCATTCCTATAGCCATAGCTTTATAATGATTATAATATCTGATAGAGCTTTTAAAAAAAGATTCTCTTCTTTTTTTTTTTTTTTATAAACTCCTGATTAGTTTTGGCCCTTTGTTCTTCTACATAAATTTTAGAATTCCTTTAAATTTTGTGGAAAAAAATGAATTTTGGTTGGAGATGTATTAATAGATTAATTTGGGAAGGAGTTATATCTGTATAATATTGAGTATTCCTGATCATGAATATGTAATATCTTTCCATTTATTGATGTCTTGATACATTTCAGTAAAGTTGTTTAGTTTTTTGCAATAAGATATTATATTTCTTTTGTTAAGTTTATTAGTAAGCATCTTATTTTTTACTATCTTTTAAGAGTTACATTTTAAACTATCTCTGGTGTGTAGAAATGAAACTGATTTTTGCTGACCTTATATTCAAAAACCTTAATTCTTATTGTTTCTAATAATTTGTGAAGTCTTTTGGGCTTTTCCCATGAGGAGTCATCTTCTGCAAATAATGACAGTTCTCAGTTTGTCTTCTCAAGCCATATGTTTACTTCTTTTTCTTTCCTTACTGAATTGACCTGACTGAAACTTCTAGTACAATGTGAAACATAAGTGGCATCTCATTTCTGATTTAAGAGGAATGCTTCTAACATTTCTAACATTTGCTGCTACCTGTTTGCTGTACGTTTTAGATACATGCCCTTTATCAGGTTAATGAGATGTCGTTTTATATACATATGCCTATTTTGCTAGAGTTTTTTTAATAAAAAGATTTAAAATTTATCAAATGCAATTTATGTATATATTGTGATAATATGTGTGTGCTTTTTGTTTGTTAATATACTGAATTAGATAAATCAATTTTCTAATGTTAAACCAAGTCTGTGTTCCCGGGATAACTTGATATATGTCTTAACCTATGGCCTGGCGCTCCCTCCAATCCAGGGTCCCCTGTATTGTGAATATCCCCACTCCTCTGATTTGTTCGTATCTCCCCTTCACTCCTCTTCAGGGGTTGCTGTCGTCAACCAAGTTATTTTAGTCTCACATCGCCACCTAGTGGCACACGTTGGAATTTTCCGACTTGATACCTTCACCTTTCGTATGCATGTAGTTTCCCCTGTTATCACTTAACTCCTCGTTAATTCTGTTTGCTTTCTTGTGCTTTACATTCATCCACTTTTCTCCCCCATCCTCCTTTCTCTTGCGCTTCCAGCTTTTCTCAATATACTTATTGAAATCATTCTTTTCCTTCCTTTGCTCGTTTTCCCTTTGTTCCTTTATGAGGATAAATCTACCTTAATTATGGTTAATCAGGGTGAGAGTAGAACTGATGACAAAAGAAAAAAATACAGCAATACATTTTTAAATGACTTGATACAATCAAGTGCCAGCTCTGCTAACCTTCTAAGTCCTTGAAAATACTTAAAATTTCCTTCAGAATGTTTTTACATTTCAAGTACTACTTAGTCATCTAATTAATTCTACCCAGTTTAACATTAAGCCCAGGTATTAAAGATAAATTATAAAAATGTTAATAAGTTTCTTTGTTTCTCTGTTCTTTTATTACTAGCTTTGACAAATTTGGGGTTTCTACTGTATTTTACTGCACAGACTCAGTTTTTATGGGTTAAACTGCCTGGAAACTGAACTACCATCTATAATGTGATTTCCATGGGAAACAGCTCACCATGGATGCCTTTTGGTATATGGCCAATTTATAAGACAGAGATTGCCAGTAACTGAATTTCTAATTGCTTAACCCAAGAGCATAGAAAATGCTGTAAGTAATATTCTCCCCACTCAGAACTGACACATGGATAAACATGGCTGATTTAGCAGTTTCTCTGTAGAGTTAATCAAGACTTTGTTTTTGGTGTCTCCAAGGACTGTATCTGAGAATGGCAGAGTCAGCTGAAGAAGACAGACCTGAGAAAGTAGGGCTGAAATTGATCTCTTTAACCATGGCAATGCCAACATGGCTGCAGGAGAGGTTATTTTTGTTGTTTGTTTGTTTGTTTTAACCCACCCCAGTCTTTAGTAGGCAGGTATAGCAGAGTATATTGAGAATTTGCTGATTCAAGGATAGCAACTGTTGATTTCAAAGTAGGCACCACAGAGTATTTGGGGGTCTATAAGTCTGGTTGGTGCCTGAAAGACATTTAACAGTGCATACATTACTCAGAGAGAATCTCAAACAAAAAGTAAAATCTGTCTTCAGCAGTACTCTAATACTGACAAAGCTTTGATGTGCATGGTTTTGAGATCCATTATTCTTGTGAAACTAAAAAGTTTGTGTAGAGTTGTCACGACTATTAGAATTCTAACATCTATTTAAAAGGGAGGTTTAACATTAGTCTTATTTCCATATTGTAATAAGGGAGATTCAAAAGTAAATTGAAGAAAAAAGTTAAAGATTAATAAGGAGGTGACTTTGGCAATTTGGTAACCCAGAGAGTCTACATAATCCAGGGTGATAAGGTGGCCCTGGCATCCTGTACTATTTGGCTTCCTTCTGTGTTCTTTTGCTAAATGCTTTCTAACCTCTTGATGTCTCTTTTGAAAGGTGGGGTCCCAAACTGTATGCATTGTTCCAGATGCGCTCTTGCCAAACCAGCATAAAGCAAATGTAACAGTTAAGAAGAAGGCTCCCTCTCTCACCAGGTAAGTACAACTGACAGCTGTGGCTAGGCCAGCCCACCTTCTCATTAGACCTGCCATACCTCTCCACTTCCAGGATGCTGGTGGGACCCCATAAAATCTGAACTGTTAATCCACAGCCCAAAGCCTTATTCTAGTGAATTCTCAAAGGGTCTGAACCAGAGCAACCCCTACCCACTACAGCGTCTAATTTCTCTCCCTCCAGGTTCTTTCTTGCTTTTTTACATCTCTTGGGCTCTTTGCTAGTCAAGAACATCTTCCTCTAATTTAAATTTTGAGGTCAGATAGTTTATGAAATTGAGATTTTTACCTGTAGTCTTGGTGAACTGATTGGACATGCTACTTTAGTCTGTTCTTTTACCTTTGTGAAAGAACCTTCCTGATGTAGAGTGAATATTATAGCCCAAAATCTCATATGTATGACACTTGTGTGCTGCTATCAGGTTTTATTCTTCTTTTTTAAAAATACTCAGATATACTTAGAAATGAGGTGCCATACAAACATACTGAATAGAAGGATTCCATAATTGGTTAATAAGCCAAGTTAGTGCTATGCATGCATTGATCTCAATTTGGAAATATTTTAAAATCATTAATAAACATGATTCCCATAACAGGTTGTTTTAAAATTCCTTAATTTTGTTGGTGGAGACTGTTTTTTCCTATCCCCTTTCTAAATAAAACCACAGCAATGCAGTTTATCTTACAGATCTTGAATGGTTCATTTGAGTTCCCCCAACTTGCTGATTAAGCCTGCAAAAGTTCTATGAACCTAACTCTAGCTCTATGTGAATATAGTTGAGATAATACCTAAGATGTGGAATAAATGTCCGTTGTAACAATATTATTTTTAAGTCATTTTTTCATGAGACATAAAAAAATGGTCATACATGTTCAGTTTGGGTGGGGAATTTTTAGAAATGATTTGCTTCTTTGGACTTGAATTTTGGATTGCTCTGAAATGAGTTTAAAGTCATGCAAGAATTTCTGACATTCCACGACATCACCAAAACACTTCATTGTTTTAAACCCACTTGAAAGGCTTGTGACACATCCATCACCATTTGTTCTCACTTGATTTGAAAGGAGTGGAGCATTGGTTAAAAATGTATTATTAGGATTCCATATATGGCCACAAACAATATTCTTCTTAGCTTTAAATCATTTCTCCCAATGCAGGAATTTATGTTACTCTTTCCATTTTGTTTGCCAATTGGTAAAATTCCCCAGATTAAAACTTGCCTGATATTTGGCAATTTTTCCTCATTGACTTTTATCTGTTAATTTTGCTTTTTTAGAGCAAGGCCTTTGAGTGAGTTTGACTCTTGCTACTGTCATCAGAAGTAGGAAAATGAATTTCCTGCATGACTCACTAGAAAAGTCAAGATCAAATGACAGAGATTTTGAATCATCCAGAGATTAATTTATTAAAGGATCAAGGGAACTGGCAATCGCCACATCCTTCAGCTTGAAATGTCACAGAGCTGGCAGCCTTGGAAGAACTGCTGGGCCCCTCCAAAGCTGATTATAATGTTATTGACCCAAGAAAGAGCACAAGAACTTCTGAGTGGTTTTGCAATTCTTTTCCCATAGTCTTTAGGGTTTCTGCATCGAACTCTCAGTCTTCCTCTGGCCTCTGGGATTGTCGTAGTGAGGAATTTGAGGTGACATTTATAGCCATGGACAAGCTGTAGCTGGCTGGTTTCTTCAGGAATAAACGCCCTACAGCCTCAGGTACAGGCCGTATCCAAATTACTAATCAGCCCCAACGCCTCTGACAGTGGGACCCACACACTTCTTGCTTTCAACCTTCAGGCCTGCTCTTTCTTTGAGGGACTAGGCTGATTGTAGCTTAGGAGGCCATGTTAGATGTGATCTGAAGACCCTCTCTCCTGGACCCCTGGGCTAGGAAGTGACCTAAGGTGGAAAAGACAGAGCTGGTATAAATACAGTGAGTTCATCTCCTGGGCACACATACCCCATAGGCTGCTCAACGACTTCTCTTGTGATTCATTAAGACCATGACCTGAAAGGGAGTGCGTTTACATCATATCCACATCATAATTCTGGATCTGAACATTGCGAGGTCTGCTGTGTTCGATTCCCTTTGAGACCAAACATAATTCTAGCTGGGCTGAGCTCAGAGTATAGTCTATGGAATCACTTTTGTTTTGCTGTGATCTGTATGTCATGACATTTCTTCAGCATCCATTCTCCTTCCTAATTCAATAGTAAATTCAACCATGGCTAACAGTTATCTATGAAATGTACCCATTTCAATCAGGGTCGTCTCTATTTCAATGCTATTATAGTCACATCTGTTTCATTTTCTTCTTTCTTGCCTAACTTTCCCATTCACTCTCTATGTCTTCACACAGGCCCCTCGCATCTGATGTATGGCGAGCTTTAGCATAAGGACCTACCAAGACCTGCCTGATGTTCCGAACATGTATATCCTCCAAAGTCTAGAATCTCAGCTGGAACCAGATGGACACTTGTTCCCGCAACCAGGGCTCTTGCTGATGGTTCTCTCCACATCTCAGTTTACTGCTGGTTTTCCCTTTCTTGCTATCTTGTCTCTCTCCAAACACCTCTTGATTGCCTTTTCTAGGGACAGACCTTAGAAAAATTGGCCAGGACTTGGAATTCTGCATCGTACCCTGCAGTCCCAAGCCGGCATCCACTGCACCCCATCTTCAAGACACCAAAACAGATGCTTGAAGGCATTGGCTTCTGAGAGCCCACTTTTTGTCTGCATGACTAGCTTGTAAGGAGGGATATATAGAGAGAATTTCCAAGAATTTTCCACTTTTTCAAAAAATGTCTGTGACTTATTTTTAGTTTTGAACTGAAAGCAGATTCATGGTGTACAGCTCTGTTTACTTGTGCACATCTGTGAACTCTGGAGAAATTGATGCAACATTCCCCTTCCTATCTGGGCTGTTTGTATAATTGTATATAAATGTAGCAATAAATATATTCTAACACCAGCCTGGTATTACTTTCCACTTGATTCTGCATCTGATGGTAGGCAGTAACTATCACATTCTTAGCTGCCCTACTGACCAGTGGGGCTTGCCTTTCCCTCCCATCTCAGGTTTTCATCTTCTCTGATTTCATAAAGTGTTAGTTTGCAGTTGGCCAGTGTTTGGAGAAAGAAGGTTGAGGAGTATTGTGGTAGAGCTGGGAGTGAAGCAGCATTATTAATTCAGTAGGTGGCACTATTCCTGGCACTCTGAGGTGGCTTGCATGTCCAAGGACTGAAGCTTAGAGGACTGGGTCATGGTTTGTGACGTTAGTACTACTAGCTAGTTTACTAATCACTCTTACATTCTCCAAAAATTTATTGTGCTGCAATTATATGGCAGGTACTTACCTGCAAGGCACAAAGGTACCTTTTTTTTTTTTCTCCCCCCAGAAAAACCACATAAAACATGCCAATGTGATATTGAATTTTCTATCTGTCCCTGATGTTTTTCAAGGGTACTGTCTAGCTGTTTTAGAAACAGTGTCCTCCTAAAGGGGACACATAAGCAAATAACCTTTTGTTTGGCAGCAATACTGTTTGTCTAACATCAAGGAATATTTGTTCCCAAAGTGGTATCATAATTTACTTGAAATCTTTGATTATTGGGCATCTTTTAACACTCAAAAGATAACCACATACTTTGTGTGGTTTCCTATTAAATTGTTCTCTCTCAAGCCTCTCCGCCTTTATAATGGAAGTTGGTGGAAAACCAGTTGGCCATAGAACCCGGGAATGCAGTGGAGCTGGAAGTTGGGTTTCCTATGGCAGAAGAGTGCGGGCAGCACTGGAAGAGATGACTTTTTATGTATTAAAACAAGATAGACTGGAAGCCCTCGAAGAAACCATCAGGTTGAGCTCTTTGAACCACTGGTTGGTT
Organism: Eidolon dupreanum; assembly: GCA_028627145.1. NCBI lineage: Eukaryota > Metazoa > Chordata > Mammalia > Chiroptera > Pteropodidae > Eidolon > Eidolon dupreanum. Next base: position 65,565,499 of record CM053510.1, on the reverse strand, counting down.
CTTACTTTTACCTTTAATAGGTCCACCAGACAACCTGAGGCTCAGGGTTCAGAGATAAAGAATGCACACTGCAGGCCGCTGCCTTCCACGGCAAATACTTGTGTGATAGCACTTGACACACTTCCTCCACGTAGATTTGTCTGGCCAGGACTGGCGATACAGGCAGAAATTATTTGAAAAGATACATGACGAATTATCAGTGACTTCTTGTTATAGTGTGGTATAATATAAGCTTAGTTATAGATAACACTATACAAACAACAGTTCCTAAGCTTGTTTATGGAGCTGTGGAGGATTGAAGGTTTTCACCCTGCGGGTGTTAAACCTGGACGTATGTTGTGGGCCTGCCGCTAATTAGTAGTTAGAACTTGCACATGTCGCTGCAACCCTCTGATTTGTGTGCTGGAGAATGAGGTGTTTGGACTAAATGGTTTCTAAGATCTTTTTTGGTCTTTGAGTCTCTTCCCTTTTGGGAAAGGGAAAGGAGTAGCAGACTTTAATGTTAAAAAGGAAAGTCATAGGATGGCAAAAATGTACAATTGAGAGACAGAAAAGAGTTATGAAGAGCACTTATTTATTTGTTTATTTATTTATTTTTTAATAAAAACAATTCCACAGCATTTTTTGTTATCTGCTAATAACATAAGGGAAATCGAAGCAATATGAATAAATGTTCATGAACAAAGTACACCTAAAAAACACAAACTCTGTTGCCTTCTCAACAATTTCTCACTTCATGAGTCATTTCTAGTTGGAGACACTTTGGAGCAGAGTAATATTATCTCCTTTTAGCATGATCTTTCCCAATTGTTTTCTCGACTTTGTTTTAGAATGAATCTCTTCTGCATCATCTAATACGAGGTTCATATACTCATCTAAACCAATGATACAGCCTACTATCCGCGTATTCACTTGTTCATAAAGCCACACCTGAATCTGAGATCTATTTTGCAAGTATCTGAAGATGAGGTTGATGGGCTGCACCATCACCTTCTGCACTTTTTGGCCTTGGCCCTGGATACCACCTGGTCCAACTCCTTCTGAGGGAGTGATAGATTCAGCTCTCTCTCCCCTTTTGCACCTTAGCAACTGGATTTTTTCTTGGGGTCTGTTCTGCCAAGAGCAGAAAGACTGTAGTCTACACTTGCTGGGACAGGTGGGCGGGATGTTGAGACCTTGGAATAAGAAGCCAGTTTTCTTCACAAACCACCCACCCCAGCCACAGGACAGTGCTGTGAAGAGTGCCCCCTGGCCTTTGTAAACTGTTGGACTTCAGTCCTGGTCAAGGAGGCAGAGCTGACCGGGGTGCAGCAATCCAAAAGGGAAGAAAGCCGATCACTTCTGGTCGGTAATAATCCACACTCACACCACACACGGTGGCAGATAGTTCCCTCCTTCGGCACAGATACAACACTCTAGCACAGCACTGTCGCCCTCTTGGCCAGCCTGCATCCCCTCTCGGCAGGTGGGATGAATTATTTTACCGGTGAGTTTGGAGAGGAGTTGTGTACCAGTCCTTCCTCCTCTTTTTCTGTTGAGAGCTGGCTGTCTACAGGAAACAGAGATTTATGGTCTGCTCCTTCATAGCCTAGCAGGCCCGGGCTCCCACAGGAAGGGTAAGTCCACCTAATTTGGGGTTCAATATTAGGAAATCAGTTGCCGCAGGTATAAGCTGCACTCTCCAGTACTTGCTTTATCAGTGATCAAAGTGATCTTGACCTTCACCTGCTTATTTTTTGTCTTCAATTCTCAACTGATTTAGCACAGAGGTTCTCACTTTAATGTGCATCAGAAGCACCTGGAGAATCTGTTAAAGAACCGATTTTGATGTCAGTTGGGCTCTACTCCCAGAGTTTCTGATTCACAGGTCAGGGGTAGGGCTCAAGAATGTGCATCTCTAAAAGAAGAATCCCCATGAAAAAAAAAAAAAAGAGAGAGAGAGAATGTATGTCTCTAACGTGTTGCCAGCTTAAGCTGTGGGCTGACACTGGGGACCACAGTGACAGCCTGAGGGAGCACTTGGCTGAGGGAAGGAGTTCTACTTCTTGGTCCCCTCACACTCTGGAACTGAATGTTCTCGGGGCTATCTGAGTCAGCCTGGCGTCCTTCAGAAAACTGAAGCTGGCAGACAGTTTTCGGTCAGCATGAGTAACTCTTACAAATCAATATCCTCTTCTAGCCCACGGCCTTGAGGAGAAACAAATGGTTATGGATTATACTCATTTCTGTTCTAAGTAGAACAGCAGCAGAATCAATGCCAGCTACAAATCAGCCCTGAAATGCCAGTTTAAACATAGAATCCAAAAGATGTGTGCAGTTCTCCTTTGGTAAAACCTTGTAGAGCACTGTGCACAAATAAACATTTAACTGGGGCTTTTCAATAATGATGAAGCTAGTGCCTTTTAAAAGCCTTTAACTGAAATATAAAATACAAACATTTACAAATAAGTGGACAGTGTGAAGAATCTTCACAATCTGTACCAGTGGAATCAGCACTAGACCAGAAAGAGAACTTCATCCCCCCAAAGTCACCCTGTTTTTCTTTTTTTCTCAGTTCCCGAAGCTCCCTCCCTCTCAGGGTAAGTGGATCTTGAATAGTAACAGGGGAGGTATGTTTTATTGTTTGGTACGTTACATAAATGTAGTCATCCAGCATGTACTCTCTAGTGTCTGCTTTCTTTTACTCAACAAACTCCTGAATTCTTAAAAATCACTCTCACCCAGTGGGCCTTGTTGCCAGCTCCACTCAGGCCCCTGTTCAGGAGCCGCATCCTGCCTGCAGCATCGTCCTCCCCACTTTCCAGTGTGACTCCCCCTTACCTGCCAACTAGGCCTCCCACCTCCAGGCCGTCCTGTGTCCCACCCGGTCAGGTGTCCACGAGTTGGAGTAGGCTCTAGCATGGTCCCCACAATGGCCACACCTCAGAGGTTCATCCCTTCCTCCGTGTGGGTCAGGGATGTTTTGCTCCTCACAGTTCTGCCGGGACCTGGTTTTCCCTGCACCGCATGGAACATGAGGTCTCTCAGGCACCACTGCAGGGCCACAGAGACTGGTGAACCCCGCAGGCGCTTTCCAGCACCTCAGCCGGGAGCAACACTGGGTCTCTTCTCATATTACATTGGTCAAAAGTAGTCCCGGGCCTCTCTCAGCCACGTGGCGCCTGGGGAGGTAGGAGGATATTTGGTGAGCATCACTGTCTCTGCTGCACCGACTCTTAAGGCCAGAATATGTCCCCCTTTGCCCTTTGAGAAAGAGGGAGACCTGAGCGATATACCCCACCCCCTCTCCAGCCTCAAGTACAGGAGACACAGCAAGGGCAGGGGCCGAATGCCTCACTGCACACAGGCCCGCTTTGACCTCAGGCAACCTCTGAGGGGCCCTGGAGGCCTGGGAGTGTGTGCACACAGACCTCTTGCACCCTGAACCTCACATATTTCTTTAGTATTGCTTTTTTTTCTGGTTTGGTGGTTGATCCAAGCAAGGTGAAGGCCACCCAGTTAGAGTGAGTGAGTCATTGCTCTTCCTCGTTCTCACAGTGAACAGGCCTCTGCGGTCTGAAAATGAGACTTTTGATTTCAACTCACTTTCTGCTGTGTGACTTTAGGCAAGTTTTTTAACTTCTCTGGACTTTAATTTCTACCGGCAAAATAATGGATCGCTCTAATATATATTTATTTTTTCTCCTCCAACAAATAAAGTTTGTTGGACTTTATGGTAAAACCAAAAGGAACCCATTTTCTGTTCCTTTTGTCTTAATTTAATGTTACCCTGTTATCCTGGGGTAGCTTGTTCGCTTAGCCCTGGTGGACTCATGCCAAAAGATGTCCTAACGGTAGAAATGAAGAGACTTGGTACAAGTTCTGAAAACTAGGGTTACCTGAGGGAATACTATTGTTTTATTCATTCATTCAAAAACCATTTAGTGCCACCCACTGTGTTCTGGGCTGGAAGGCATCCTGCCCTCCTCCTGCTTTCACATGTCCCACTTCCCCTGGTGCCAGGGCCAGGCCTGGGTGGCACTCGTTAGTCCTCACTCACTGATAGTTCAAGGGAGAGCGTGAGGCTGATAATTCATGGTAATATTGGGAGTTGCAACTTTCCTCCGAGAAAGCTGCTCCTGCAGTGAGTCCCGCTGCTGTGTGTCTACCTTCTCTGTGCTCTGGCCTGGTCCTGAAGCCAGCCAGGGAGGTCAAGGCAGGCTTTGAGAGGGATAAGGACAGCTCTAGACTATACGGATGATCATATGACACAGAGCTTATACCCAAATCAAGAGTTGACTCCTGGATGTGCCCTGGGCCTGGGTCTGAGGTGACTCATGATGTCTGGGGGTGAGAGCTGCCCTTTTCTCCAGGCTGCCTCTGGGGTGGTGCAGCTGATTTAGAATGTCTCTGCCCTAGCAAATTTCCCCCTGGTGTGTGTGGTGTAACTGGCTCTTAGATGTCTCCCTTTCCTTGCTCTGTTGGGAGGTGACGATAGCTCAGCTCTGTACTGCACAGCCCAGGTCCTGACTCTGTCCATTGCCAGCTCTGGGAACATCCTTCAAATCCACCCAACATAACATGAGGGCACAGGGGCCATGGCCCCATTCCTAGCCAAGCCCCAAGGCTCTACCACCCAAACTCCTCTAGGCCCCGACCTCCTGCCCACCCAGCAGGGGGCAGTGGGAAATACTGGGAAGGGGCCAACCTCAAGCAGCTCCTGACCTTGGAGGAGGATGAGGACACACAGTCCTGAGCCACAGTGTGTGGAGTAGCCTGGGTCCCAGCTACCACCCGAGCTGTGTTCACTCCGGCAGATCCAGAGACATTCCAAGGAGATGCCTAGAATGGGGCAATAAAGGAACTTTGCTTACTCGTTCACCATATATGTGCTGAGCAACCAAATGAGTCGAGTCCTTGCCTTCAAGGAGTTTACATTTCCAACTGAGGGAGATGAGCAATAAACAAACGACATGATGTGTTGGATGGCGAGCAATGCTGTGGAGAGGATGTGAGATGAGCACATCACAGAGTGCAGGACTTACAACTTTATAAGTGGTGGTCAGGAAGGCTTCACCGAGAAGGTGACATTTGAGTGGAGACCTGGAGAAACGAGGGAAGGATCCATGCAGGCACTTTCAGCGATAAGGCACATGGGCGTGTGTGTAGCATGTTGAAGAAACTGCTAGAGGACCCATGAAAGGGCTACAATAGCACAGAGCCAAAGAAAGAAACATGCTTCACAAGGCTGATTGTGGTGCTAGTTGCCCAGCTTAAGAGACCTTGGAGCAGGGTCACAAGGTAGGGTGCGGCCTTCTGTTACGGAGGTGACAGGAGAGCATGACAGCAAGGAATGCTTCCTTCAGCTCTCTCCTTGACAGGTGGGGAAGATCCTGAAAGATGAAGCTGAGGAGGAACAAGTCCAGGCCCCAAGCCAGAGCTAGTAAGGAAAACCCTGGCTATAATGAGGGAAGAGGATGTGGTCCCACGTGGCTGGCACATAGAACGATGAACTGAAGGACAAGGTAAATCTACACACTTGGCTTCAAATTTTGCAACTGAGTAGCTTTCATCCAGAGTGTGAAGAGAGGCCTAAAGGATAAAGTGTGTCATAACAGAGTCTGTAAATCCTTTGGAGAGTTTTCAACAGGGGAGTGACTGACCTTCTTTATAATTTTAAGAGAATATTCTGGTTGCTCTGTGGAGAGTGGATTTGAGGGACAAGCATGGAATTGAGAAGATGAGGCCTTAATGTTCTAGAGAGAACGCATAGACCAAAGCAGTGACAGGAATGGACATTTGCTGGGCAGCTCTGGGCCAGGTGCAGTGCTTAGAGTGTGGTTTTACCTGTCGTAGAAGGCCATGTGGCAAAACTCTTGTCCAGCATCACTTTATCTGAGCTGGGTTTGATTCAACTTCAGAAGTATGTCCCCAATTGGCTTCTCTTTGCCCACTGAGTCGGTCTGCTTTACACCGTCATGGGGAAGGGCTATCACAGGGGTCTCCCCAAGTCAAAGCAGTGGGGTGGGCTGGAGAGATGAATGTTAGAGCTATTAAGAGGGCTGAATGGAGGGCTCGGAGAAAGGGCTCAGGTCTCTGTCTTTCACTTAGAATGCCCTGGGCTCTAATGCTGGACATTGTACACACATGTCTTATTACACTAACAGCCCTGGAAGGTGGGTAGAAAATTTCCTTTTCAAATAGAGGAAGTGGCTGAGCTTCAAGATCAACAGTGTGCTCAAGGTCTAAGTGTGGCAATGGGGGTACCAGATTGGCAGCCAGGTCTCTGTCTCTTGAGTTCATGCACCTCCCACTGGACCCCACTTCCTCACCTCTCCTACCTGCAGTTGGCTCTGCTGTTCTCTAAGCCAGAGAGGAGCTGCAGTCTCGCTGCTCCTTTGGTCACTGGCTGGAGGTGGGAAGCAGACCCTTCTCTGTGAGCCCCCAGGTTTCTCCACCCAGCTCTCCTTGCTGGAAGCCTTTTCCACTTTGTCCGAGGCCCTAGGCATAGTATTGCTGTGAGCTACAAGGTTTTGCCTTACAACCTGAGAGAGCCAGTGTCTCTCAAGATGCATTTCTTTTCCTCTGGGAAGATATAGTTAGCCTCAGAAACACTGGGTCTCCTGGAGAGGAGGGCAGTGTGTGTTGCGGGGGATGGTGGCAGGGGAGGTGACCTGAGGCAGGAGAGGGGATGTTGCACTGGTTCCTCCTGGTTACAAAGAAGGGTCAGAAAGGCAGTCTGCAAAAGAGACCACAAGTTAGGAAACACATCTACCGCCTTGGCTCCGTGAGAGCTGAGGAAGACAGCCGTAGGGACTGTCCACTTCCTCTGACTTCTGCTTGGGCCTCTAGAGCCCGGTTGCTCAATCCTCAAATACATGTACGTTTTAACAACATAACTATAGCTGTGGCCAGAATCAAATGCTCCCTGCACCACCCCTTTGACCACTCAGCATTTCCTGCTACCAATCTGGGAAGGGCTTTATATTAAATTCTTGTTAAAGAGATGGAGAGGGAGCTTTCCAAGCCAGTTGCCATCTTCCTCTTTCCCCACCCCGCATGACCACTGCTACCGGGTAGGGTCCAGGCAACCTTTGGCTGGGGAGGGTGAAGGGGTAGAGTTGGGAATCCTGTCCTTTCTGGGTGATTTGGATGCAGGAAGACATGGTGGGTTATGTGAAGGCAAGTGCTACTGCCTGAGGGGTCTCTGCGCAGAGGTCTGTGGGAACCGGGACTGGTGGGCTGTCTAACCTGCGCCGCCCCTGGGCCAGTGGCCTCCTTCAGTCCCACTCACGCCCCCTCCCACTGCTCTCCACCTGCCTGAGCTCAGCATAGTCCATGAAGGTGAGCCTGGACTAGGCCGGGCATTCTGCTCACTTCTTGCTCTGTAATTCACAGTGGCTAACATGTACTGCGTTCACAACAGCACAACGCGATTTGCCCTGGTCTTGATGAATGATAATATACATAGCAAACCTGCAAATCTCCTGAGCTTTTCATGTAGTTACAAAATTGTATTTGCCATCTCCCTTAATCTTTTCATATGCATATTTGAGACAATTAGTCAAATGAATGTGGAGGGGACAAGAAGAGCTTTGAAGGCTGAGGTGTCTGGCCCTGGCGGGGCCCCATGATGGGCTGAAAGATGACCCAGTGAGCAGGGTGTGCACTCAGGCTGCCAGCACAGACCCTCACAAAGAGTGGGGCAGGCGGGGATTTGCCAAATGGAAAGTGCATTTAAACACTGTATTTCCTATTCTTTAACTATTTTATCTCTCACAGAGCTCTCCTGGGGAACTGGGAAGGGAATCTGTTCCACCACCTAATTAAACTTCTATTTCTAATCTCATGCTGCATTTGTGCAAATAGAAAGCATGGGAAACGCAAATGGCAGCTGCTTCACATGAGAGGTGTTGTGTTTGCTGGGGGCATTGTCAAGAGTCTGAAAGCTAAGAGGGGCTTCTCGAAAGACACTGGAGAAGGACTCTGTGCTTGGCTGGAGACAGAAGTGACTGCTGCCTCTGCTCTCTGGGCCTACAAAGAACGCTAGGGAGTGCCGACAGGAGTCCAGACTCTAAAATAATCTCCTTCCTGCACAAAACCGACCAGTCTTGCTTGTCAGAGTCTGCAGGAAGTGGGTTTTCCTGAGGCCCTGAGCACTGAGCCCTGGGTCAAGGCCATTATCACAAGCCTCAGGACACGTAGAGTGCTGAGTAATCTTCCCCCCAGTACAGTGACTACAAAAGCAGAGTGTGGAAGGTGTGCAGGTTTACTGAAGTAGAGAAATGAAAGTTCTAATTCACATTTTTCCTAGTCTTTCCCTGCGCTCCCCTCCCCGGTACTCATAGCAAGTCTAAGAATGTGCACTTTCAGCGTCACTGGTGTCCATTCCTTAGGCCTAAATTTTTATAGAACAACCCATAGCATGAGGATCATGGGCCCGTTCTAATGTTGTGGCACAGTAAAAAGGATCAAAAAAGATTTTGGAAGCATGTAGAGAGGCATTTGCCTTTGAGTTTTAACATTTTCTCATTTCAAAAATAGGGATAATGCCTAATTCGTAGGATTGTAGTTTTAACTTATCTACAGTTCTGGACCCTCAAAATGTGAGTGGTCTCAGCAGTCCTATCTCTCCAACTTTGAGAGCAGCAGCTATAAAATAGAAGGAAAAGCTCAAAGAGAAAGACAATCACCCAATATCATCTGACGTCTCTCCAGAAATGTGCATTGTCCTTCTGAGGCCACAGAGCTCCTACTACTCTGTCCGGGTTGGCTCTGGAGGTTCCTACAGTGAGAACATTTACTTTCACTCAGGTCAGGGAGAAGGGGTGCAGACAGGTTTGCTGAGTGTCACCTTCAGGAATGAAAGTAGAGCTCAGGGGTCAGTAACGTGGTCCGTGAACTACTGAGCTGTGAGTTCCTGGAAGATTTACCCTATGTTTTATTATCATTGTTTTTATTGCATTTATTGCATTTATTTCTCTATTATGATATATAGAAAACTCTTAAGCCAAGAAGGGCCTAATAACAGGAAATGTGGTACCAAGATCTCTTTTATTAAAAAAATTATTTTTATTATTGATGTTTCAGATGTACAACATAGTGATTCAGCAATTATATATACCTTATACGATAATCACAATAAGTTTAGTACCCATCTGTCACTGTATATAGTTATGCTATTATTGACTATATTCATTCTGCTATACCTACATCCCCATGACTTATAATGGAAAAGTTTGAACTTCTTAATCCTATCACCTTTTCCATCTGTCCCTTCACCCCTCTCCTCTCTCCTCTCTGGCAACTATCAGTTGTTCTCTATATCTATGAATTTGTTTCTGTTTGTTTTGTTCATTCATTTGTTTTTTAAATTCCACATATAAATGAAATTTATGATATTTGTCTTTCTCTGTCTGACTTATTTCACTTAATGTAACACTCTAAGCCCATCCATTTTCTACAAATGGCAAGATTTTATTTTTCTTAGGCCATGTTAAAACAGTAAACTGGCAAGAAGTTAATTTAAAAAAGGTAATTTTCTCGATTTTACTATATTTTTATAAGTAAAATCATGGCTTTAGTTGTCAATTTTTACTTTAAAAATAAACCATTTTAGGTGTTTATCACATGCGTTATGTGCCTATTCAGGAACTGTTCAAAAATATAATTATGTTGCTGGGAAGAAACCATTTGAGTTCTAAGATTAAAATTAAATCATTTGAGTTCTAAGATATTAAAATAAGATTATTCTACATAGTCACATTTATTACTTTCATCCTACTGAGTAATTATTATAACAAAAACTGGGGGGAGGGAACCATTTGCATAAAATATTCCACAATAATAAATCCCATTATAAATAGATGAACAGGTACAATATCTCCCCCAGAGCATCACAAATTCAAATAAGACTGCCAGTTTCAGCCATGTTTCGGTTCTTAATGTGAATAAATGATCATAATTAATAAAGCACTGTTACCATATCAATTTTACTAGTGTTCTTTCATAACAGTGAGTTTTACATAAATATGACAAAAAAGATTTCATCCTTTTTTTATGGCTAATATTCCATTGTACATACATATCACATCTTCTTTATCCATTTATCAGTGAACACTTAGGTTGCTTCCATATCTTGGCTACTGTTTTTTTTTTTTTCATGCCAGTTTGTTTTATTTATTTATTTATTTATATTTATTGTAATTATTTATGCCTATAGCACCTGGTCTTCTTAGGTGGTCTCCCATTCCAAGTACTAACCAGGTCCAACCCTTCTTGGCTTCAAAGATCAGACATCGGACTTGTGCAGGGTGGCATGGCCGTAGACCATGGACTGTGGCTCCACTGGGGCGTGAACCCAGGACCTCTGCATGTAAAACAGAAATGCTAACCACTACACTATGGAACCATGTCCTATTTTTTTTTTCATACTATATATATATATATATATACACATAATTTTTTTTAACATTTTGTTTTTTTATTTCCCCCCTCCCCCTCCTCCCTCTCCCTTTCCTTTTGGTAACCACTAGTCCATTGTCCATGTCCATGAGTCTCTGTTTGTCCCATTCATTTGTTGCTTTTAGGTTTATATCCCACATATAAGTGATATTATGTGATTTTCAACCTTTTCTATCTGGCTTATTTTGTTTAGCATGATTATCTCAAGGTCTATCTGTGTTGTCACAAATGGCAGTATTTCATCTCTTCTTATGGCTGAGGAATATTCCATTGTATATATGTACCACAGCTTCTTTAGACAGTCATCTATCATAGGACACTTCAGTTGCTTCCACGTCCTGGCCACTGTGAATAATGCTGCTATGAACATCAGTGTGCAAATATCTTTTCAAATATGAGTTTTCAAGGGCTTTTGTAAATAATGCTGCAGTGAATATAGGAATGCATTTATCTTTTTGAGTTATTGTTTTCATTTCTTCACGTAAATATCCTGAAATGAGATCGCTGGGTCATATTGTAGTCTTATTTTTAATTTTTTGAAGAATCTCCATACTGTTTTCTATTGTGACTGCACCAATTTATAGTCTCACCAACAGTGCACAAGAGTTCTCTTTTCTCTGCATCCTCACCAACACTTGTTTTCTGACTTATTGATGATAGGCATTCTGATGGGTGTGGGATGATATATTTTTGTGGTTTGAATTTGCATTTCTCTGATGATTAGTGATGTTGAGCATCTTTTCATAGGTCTATTGGCCACCTGTAAATCTTCTTTGGAGAAATGTCTATTTAGGTCTTCTGCCCAGCTTAAGATTGTTTTTTTTTGGTGTTAAGTTGTAATGAGTTCTTTATATATTTAGGATAGTAACATCTTATTGGATATATGATTGGCTAATATTTTCTCCCATTCAGTAGGTTGCCTTTTTTTGTCTTGTTGAAGGTTTCCTTCACTATGTAAAAGCCTTTTAGTTTGATGTAGTTCCATTTGTTTATTTTTGCTTATGTTGCTTTTGCCCAAGGAGATGTTTCCAAAAGATATTGCTAAGACTAATATCAAAGAGTTTACTATTTTTTTTATGGTTTCAGGTCAAATATTTAAATCTTTTTCAATATTTAAATTTAAATTAAAAAAATTTAAACCATTTTGTTTATTTTTGTATATGGTATAAGAAATTGATCTAGTTTCATTTTTTTCATGTATCTGACCAGTTTTCCCAACATCATTTATTGAAGAGACTGTCTTTTTCCCATTATATATTCTTGTCTCCTTTATTATAGACTCATTGATCATATATGTGTGGGTTTATATCTAGGCTCCCTATCCTATTCCATTGATCTATATGTTTGCTTTTGACCAATACCATACTGTTTTGATTACTATAGCTTTGTAGTATAGTTTGAAATCAGGGAGTGTGATGCCTCCAACTTCATTCTTCTTCCTTGAGATTGCTTTGACGATTCAAAGCCATTTGGTTACATATAATTTTGAGGATTATTTATTTTAGTTCTGTGAAAACTGCCATTAACATTTTGATAGGGATTTCATTGACTCCCTAGATCACTTTGGGTATTATGGATGTTCTAATGATATTATTTCTTCCAGTCCATCAATATGGTATGTTCTTCCATTTATTTGTGAATTCTTCTTTTTTTTTTTTTTTCCTTCAATGTCTTAAAATTTTCAGAGAACAAATCTTTTACCTTTTTGGTTAAATTTATTCCTAGGTATTTTATTCTTTTTGATTTAATTATAAATGAGATTGTTTTCTTAATTTCTCTTTCTGTTATTAGTGTATAGAAATACAACAGATTTCTGAATGTTAATTTTTTATTTTACAACTTTACTGAATTCATTTATTCCAGTAGTCTTTAGTTTTTCTATATATAGTACCATGTCCTCTGCAATAGTGACGATTTTACTTCTTTTCTAATTTGCATACTTTTTTTATTGTCTGAATGCTGTCGCTAGGTCTTTCAATATTATGTCGAATAAGAGTGATGAGAGTGGGCATCCTTATCTTGTTCCTGATCTTAGAGAAAAAGTTTTCAGCTTTTACCACTGAGTATGATGCTACCTGTGGGTTTGTCATATATGGCCTTTATTATGTTGAGGTATGTTCCATCTATACCCACTTTTTTGAGTTTGTTTCATCACAAATAGACGTTGATTTTTTAAAAATGATTTTTCTGCATCTATTGAGATGATCATATGAATTTTATCCTTCATTTTGTTTATGCAGTATATCACATTGATTGATTTGTGGATATTGAACCCTTTTTGCATCCCTGGAATACATCCCACTTGATCATGGTGTATGATCTTTTTAATGTATTGCTGAATCCTGTTTGCTAATATTTTGTTGAGGATTTTTACAACTATGTCTATTAGGGATATTGGCTTGTAACTTTTTTTTTTTTTTTTGGTAGTGTCTTTCTCTTGTTTTGGTACCAGAGTAATGATGATTTTGTGAAATGAGTTTGGAAACTTTCCTTTCTCTTTAATTTTTTGGAATACTTTGAGAAGAATAACTATTAATTCTTCTTTGAATATTGGGTAGAATTTACCTGTGAAGCCATCTGGTCTTTGACTTTTATTTATTGGGAGTTGTTTGATTACTGATTCAATTTTGTTTCTAGTAATTGGTCTGTTCAGATTTTCTGTTTCTTTCAGATTCTTGAAAGAGTATATGTTTCTAGGAATTTACCCACATTTTTTCTAGATTGTTCAATTTGTTGGCATATCATTATTCATAGTAGTCTCTTAAAATCCTTTGTATTTCTGTGGTGTCAGATGTCACTTCTCTTTCATTTCTGATTTTATTTTGGCCTTCTCTTTTTTTCTTGATGAATTTGGCTAAAGGTCAATTTTGTTTTTCTTTTCAAAGGACTGGCTCTTAGTTTTTGTTGATCATTTTTACTGGTTTTTTAGTCTGTTTCATTTATTTATGCTCTCATCTTTATGATTTTCTTCTTTCTATTTGCTTTGGGTTTTGTTCTTTTCCTAGTTCTATAGGTATAAAATTAATTGTTTGAGTTTTTCTTGTTTCTTGAGATAGAGCTGCATGGCTATGGATTTCCCTCAGTGATTTTGGACAATTATTTCCATTTTCATTTGTCTTGATATTTTTTGATTTCCTCCTTGATTTCTTTGATAACTCATTGATTGCTTAGTAGCATGTTGTTTAGCTTCCATGTGTTTGTTTTCACCAGTTTTCTTCTTGTAATTGATACCTAGTTTTATACCATTGTGATCCGAGAAGATGCTTGATATTATTTCAGTTTTCTTAAATTTGCTGAGACTTGTTTTGAGGCCTAACATGTGGTTTATCCTGAAAAATGTTACATGTGCACTTGAAAAGAATGTATATTCTGCTGTTTTGGGGTCAGATATTGTGTAAATATCATATTAAGTTCATCTGGTGTGGACCTCGAGGGTGCTGGGATGGCCTTGGTTGGTGGTTAGAACACCTGGATTGTGCTCCTGCCCATGATCAAGGTGCTCTCTGGTGCTCTCTCCAACACTGAAGAGAGGTCCGACAGTTTCCCTCCTGTTTGTCAGGTGCCCTAGGGTTAGCAAATGGGTCGCTTTCCTGTAGTCTAGTTGCCCTTTAAACCACTGAGTTTTCACTGTGCCCCAGGATGGGTTGGTCTGAGTGTGAACCCTTCAGTGATACCTCCATACTTAATGTTGGTGTACTGGGAGTGGGGTTCCCACAATACCGTGTCTCTCTCTCTCTCTCCTACCCATTTTTGTGGTCTCTCAGAAGCTGTTTAGTCAGCCCTCAGTTCAAGAACTCTTTAAAAGTTAAAACGTCACTCCTGCAACGGACCTCACCATTGAATATATTACATTTATACTGATAGAACTGAAATTTTTCGATAACATTCCTGTAGGATAGAATCTAATAACATCTGAAAACAACTGTATTTAAATACCTAACATTTACGTAACAACGTCTTTTATTAAACACATGCTAAGGATCTGCCTGTTTAAAAGGTTTAACTTATTCTGTCTTAACAACCCTAGGAGGTGAGGCAGTTATTACCTCCATTTAGCAACTTGCCCACCTCTAGCTGTAGGATGTGTGCAGTGGGATTCAGCCTCCAGAGGCTGATGGTGGCACATAGAGAGGAATTCATTTTTTAGGTTACTTTAAAAATCTTAAAACCTTTAAAATGTTGAAAGATTTTAAAAAATCCTTTTAAAAGCCTTTAAAAACCCCAATGAACATCATTAGCCCTAAAAGAGCATCTGAGGCTGAGGCACAAATGTTAATAAGTTCATAGGTTTAACAAAGAGGCCCAACAATAGGTATTTTGTTTTGAATAAGTTCACTGTTGTAGTTGCTTTTTACACCTCTTCCCTCCCAAAACATTACTTGATTCATCAATGTGTATGAATCCTTTCTCATTAGACAAAGGGTCTAGGTGCGGGGAGGGTGGACGAAGGGATAAACTACTAGCTCTAGTGGACACTGTAGTTTAAAACACTACTCTCCTAGATTCTCAGCTCAGCCTCTCTCACCTAACACTTGGGATATGCTGAGTTCTCTGCCAACTACAGCTGAACATCAATAATCAAATCTGCTATGGACCTGAAATAAATTACTAAATCTGTAAGATCCCAGGTAAACAGCTTGAGTGGGGGAAAAAAATACTGACAATGGCAAATAGCAATTTTAGGGAGAAAATCAAAACAAGAAAAGCAAAAGTCTGAAAAGTAATGAAGGGGGGCAGTAATCTGCTACCTGAAATAAAATAGTTTCTTATGTACTGACACTGAGCACGAGTATGTTAAATCATGAACATCAGAACATTTTGTAATTGTGACCATATTTGAAAGAGTATTTTCAATTCCTAGAGGGTCATAAAAGAAGGGAATGAACCTACTTAGGGGAGGCATTAGTAAGATACTAAGCTCGATTCATGCAAAGGCAGGGGCAGAAAACTAGAAAGATCTATACAATAGAGATCTCATCAGCTTACAGGAGGGGACATAGAAACCTCCAGATAAAGCCAGAAAGTTTAGGTGTTAACTTAATACTGATAGAAAATTACAACAATAAGGTATGACTAGTTGTCTTCATCATTTAATTTCTAGTTTCATATGGGTTAACTGTGGCTCTCACACGGACACTAAATGCATGCTTATCCTATAGAAGACTCATGTTATTAACCATAGACTGCAGGTGAGCCGTGGGACTAGAGAAGGATGCTTTTACTTATTTAGCATCTGTGCTGCTGCGTGAGGTCCATTTCTTCATGAAACAAAAACAAACCACCATTAAAAAATGAATTTTTTAATTATTTTTTTTTCAGTGGCAGAATCACAGAGCTATTTTGATACGATTTCCAGTAGGTCTAAAATACTGCTTTTTGGAGTTGTTGTAAAACTTCCATTACAGAAACACACAGAACAGACAGTGGATAAACAGAATCACAACAGTTTATCAGATGGTTGTTCTAAACATATTCTTTGCCTTATTTTCCTATAAGAAAAGTTTGGAAGATCAAATTGGAAATTCTATCAGGATACAACCATAGTGAGAGGGGAAAAAACCTAAAAGGAAAAGATAAAATCAGCAATCTGGTTCACTTGCAATGCTATGTCTGTGTCTGTGGATGTTTGCATGTTTGTGGGTATTCTGTGTCAGCTAGGAAATTAATAATTTCGAAAAATCTAAGGAAAACTAAAACATATTTTTTATAAAAGCAAACCATTGCTCTTCAAAGTCTTTTTTCCTTGAGACATAAGCTGCTTTAAGAAAGGGGTCAAAAACATTAATGAACAACCACCATTTGTTATTTATCTGAAATATCATCTGGACAGAAAACTGGCAAATTTGGTACATGCTTTAGAAAGTGAATCTTTATAAATTTATCAAACTAAATGAAAATATTCAGACATTTCTTTTTATTGCCAAATGGTCAAAACTTTAAATTGTTTTTAAATCTGAAAGACTTAAGACCTTAGAGAAAAAGCCACTAACACAAACAATATTATTGTTAACAGAAGTAAAAAACCAGGTTAACAGATGGCATTAAAGGAAAAAAATAAGTAACCAGGAACTGTTTAAAGCTAGAGTTGTATTCTGATTTTAAGAGAGAGGATAACTACTTAAGTGACTATAATGTTCAAAACTAATGGAAATGATGTGAGCGATGTAACAATTTGTAAAGCACTGTGAATGAACATGCTCAGCAGTGTTTACTTCCAATGAATTTAAAACTACACATTATCTGTTAAAAATAGCATTCACCAAGGACAGTCCTAAAGTGCTTAAAAAAAAAATCTCTACTAAAGATTTGGACAGCGAAAGCAGGGATACATATTGTTTCTTATAGTCATTGATACAGCAAAGACACTCATATTATAGCTACAATTATACTAGTCACAATTTTTAACCTTAAGGAATAAAGCTATAGTATGTGAAATTACAATATATTTATCTTCTTTAAAACCATTTTTAAAGAAGGGCAGATTTGTCATTTTTTTTTTACAAGTCAAAAACCAGCAGAAAAATTTAACTGATAAAAGCAGTCTTTAAAATATTTTGTGTCTAATTATATGCTAATTTTCAGAACCCAACAGAACTTTTGGTCCATGAGGCCCTTAAGAAACAAAAGTTAGGTAAGGAATTCCCATTTATCAATATAAATACAAAGTTCATAAAAAAATTTCAATACTTAAAACATTTTTACAGAATTTTTGGTAGTTAAATGTAAGAAATCTCTCAAATAATGGGTGTGAGCAGGTAAGAACATAAGTGAATTAAGATGCTTTAATATGACTATCTCACAATCTTTTGAAGGCAATAAAAGGTTTTAACGTCAACTGAAATATAATTATTTCTTATATTAACCTATCTGGATTTAATGCTTAATGTGTCTGTTTTTCTCCCTCTAGGACAGGGATTAGCAAATTGTGGCACACAGGCCAAATCTGGTCAGCTGCTAGTTTCTGTAAGTAAAGTTTTATTGGCATACCGCCACATCCATTCATTTACATTCTGTTTGAGGCTGCTCTCATGCTGTAAGGGAAGAAGTGAGTAGAGACCATATAATTCTCAAAGCCTGAATTATTTACTGATACTTTACAGAAAAAAATTTGTGAACCTTTGCCCTAGGGGGTTTCCCAGACCAACCTAAAACAGTGCATGTTTCTCTCTTATTAACACTCTGATTGCTCTTATCCTAATGCATGTGTATCATTCACGTATTTTATACTTCATTTTATTGTTGGTATATGCCTAGGAAGCTCAATATCCTAGCTGAGTTCCTATGTTTAGTATATTTGGAACGTAAGCATTCTCTCTAGCCATAACCTGTTTGATATCAGGTCACTCAGGAATTCTCCAGGAGCTGAATGGCAATAAAATGGATGAGCCATACTCTTAACATAATGGCTGGAAAACTGTACAAATATCTTAGCATAAATGCCATCCAATTGGGAAAAAGAGATTTTCAAGACACACACATATACATAGCCACAGCCACCCTCCCATCTATTGCAAACTAAAAGCTACAACATAATCAAAGTATATTTGTTTCATAAATATATTACTGTCTATATACATATAGGTACATCCATAAAAGACATGTTAAATAATTATCTGTATAATCACTACTTTAAGTTCTTTTGTATGTTTTAAAATTACACATTCTATTAAAATTATCAAAATAATTCTTTAAGAATACCAGGAATAAAACCAGTGAAGAGTTGCTTTCCACTCAAGTGGTTCTAAATCTTATCATTGGTCATTTAGACTCCAGACTTGATTGTCTACAACTCAAGGAAACATAGTTCAATTAAGGAAAAGTTAGCCACCAAAAACCCAACACCTCCCCCATTGTTAATACTTCATAACAAATATGTATGCATGTATGTATATATACAAAAATGCTTTTTATTTATATTACATATTCTCATAAATGAATTTTCATATAAACACAAAGTTCGAGTTTCTACCAGTATCAAATATTTTATATTGGTGTGCATTTCTCTCAAATGTTTAGGTCAATGAGAAACTATTAGGATATAGAGATCATAAAAAGGAGACTGAAAATTATGTATCACATGCAAGAAAGGAGGAAATACTAAGGGCCAGTATTTGGCCAGTTGGGTACTATTCCCTCTGTACTAAGACACAGAGACAATGAACTGGGTAATTACTGTGTAAAGTACAGTCAACCCTCAATTATTCAGGGGCAGAATATTACAATCTGAAGCCTTTCTCCTGGCAGTTTCACTACTACTCACTAACACATATCTCTCTGGTTATTTATTACCAAGTCTGGTAAAAGATATGACTAAGGTGAAAATTTTGGCTAAAATGAAGGACTGGAATTAGCTATGGATTTAATGATGGATCCTTTTACTTTAGATAATTACGAATTTGCCGTACCTAAAGTCTGCTAAATATAATTCTTAAGCTCTGAAAGCAATATTGGTGCTTCAAAAAAAAAAAAAAAAAAAATCCTCCTTACAGAAGAACAGAGCTGTATTTTAACTCACAATTATACTGAAGAATTTCAGTGTGGGTAGTTCAGAGCTATTCGCTTCAGGACAGGTGGTAGCAAGCTACAACTATTTCCCACAGTCTAAAATCCATGAAGCAATGACAAATAGCTAAAAATATTAGAAGGTTAAAGGTGTGATATACACTCCACCTAAGATCTCATTTAAATAAATCTAGTAGTTTGGCAGATTCTTCAAATTAAAACACTAAAATTAAGAAAATGGAAGCAAACCTACATGTACAATTTAAAAATGATTTCATACTAAAACAACAAAAAAAGCACAGACTATGACTAAAATTAAAAGTACTACACATTTGTAACCCTATTTTTGGCACTGGTTTAGCCTCTACATTTAAGCTTGTTCTACAGACAGTGACCAACAAAATCAAGGTGAACAATTTCACAAGTGAGTGGGGCTGCTCTCAGACAGACACCACTTGGAATGGTTTATGAGGCATCATCTGTATTATTTCTGGGTACAGATGAGTGCCACACTCACCTCAAAAACAACAGCAATAATTGTGTAGAACACCACTTTCCTGAATTAAGTTTGCTGAACACGGTTCAGATTATTGGATATGTCAATATGCACAATGCCTTTTAGAAGCATTTACTGTTTACCCAAATCCTACTTCATGCAACACACAGTGTCGCACAAGTAGTGAAAATGTTATCCTAGTCAAAGGTGCTTGGACATTATTTTCAGGCAGCATTTTAC
Organism: Eidolon dupreanum; assembly: GCA_028627145.1. NCBI lineage: Eukaryota > Metazoa > Chordata > Mammalia > Chiroptera > Pteropodidae > Eidolon > Eidolon dupreanum. Next base: position 65,545,818 of record CM053510.1, on the reverse strand, counting down.
CTTTATTTTAAGTTCACACTAGATAAGTTTTAGGAGAAAGAAAATGTCAATAAATTTATTTAATATATTTTAATATATAAAACTAGGACAGACACTTCTATTTTCCTAAATTATTAATTTTCTACCCTATTCTAGACCTCAATTTCACTTTAAAAATTTGTATTTAAATAAGGGATAAAATGTTGCCCAAAAGTCTAATCATAGTTACACGTTTGTGTTTTAACTAGATCTACAAATTAAAATAGTTCTTATAGTTAAAAAGATACAATTTGTATCAACAGTAAAAGGTACTTTCTGGTTTTTCAGGGCTTTACTTCACACTGTAGTACATGGAATAATCAGAATAACCAGCACATCTTGGCAGACTACAGAAACAGATCGGAACGAGTCTGTTATACTATGTAAAACTCAAAACCTGGAAGCAACAGAGAAATCGTGTTAATCACACAACTGTCTGCCACTGATTGCAGTATCTATCTTCTAACTGACAAAAATGAATTTGCATCTAGCAAAACCCATGACTTTAAAACCAGAAATATCCCTTACTAATACTAAAACAGACTTTAGTCTGTATCTAAAACTACACTATTTGTGGCAAGAATCTGGCCTTAATAATATAACAGGTCCCCCCAAAAAACTACCTCCAGGAAAATGGAAAATATACAGTATCTTACAAAAATTTTAAGTTACCATTTACAACTCCTCCATCACCATTTCCATAGTGCAGTATCAATAAATGTTGCATATCCTCAACACATAAAACCACCTCAGGCCAGCCTTGATAAATAGCAGGAAAGCTAAAGAGCATATTAAATATAAAAGTTGCATTGAGAATAATTAGATTCATTAAAAAGAGGCAAGTACTGCGAAAAGGTTATTTTATCCAGTATTGTTGTGCCCCCAAACAAAAAGACAAACACATTAAAAATACAGGTCAATGGAAATCTAGGAATTCAATTCCATTTCTACTATCTAGAAGCACATCATAGCTGGATAACAAAGCTCTAAACTGTTAACAGTTACGGCTTTTGCCTTATTCATAAAAAAATGGAAACAATTTTTTCCATTGATTGCATCTGCTTTCCTTTAAATCAACCATATTAAATTAACTAATTACTTAACAGACAAAAAAATCCAAACAAAAATAAAACAATGAAAAGTGCCATATTGTAAATCATTCTAATATATAGTGTTACCCATTTCAGTATAAACTGGTAACTGACATTTTGTTTAAAATATAAAGTCAGTGCTTTAGTATATCTTTGTTTCTATAAATAATGATTATAGCACAAAGAAGCCCACTTTCCCCAAATAAAAATAACTTAAAAAGCTGTAAAAGATTCCAATTAAGCTTGGCTTGAAAAAATAGTCTGCTAGGTCTAGTCAAATGTTCAACATTCTGAAGGTATTGTAATTGCTTGCAATTGAGAGAGAAACACCAAGTTAATAAAACATGAAATAAGGATAAAAAGTGCTGCATATAAACCCCTGATGCACCAAAGATTAATATCAAAGATCACAGATACACTTAATAAATCAAACTGGAAAAATTTCCAGCCAAGGATATAGCTTTAAAAAGGAAATGTTAAAAAAAAGTTTGAATGTAAAGCAATCCCGTAATACTTCCACTATGTGGGGCTATACATACAGATTCCATGATACAGTATTTCACATAAATGGATACTATATAACCTCCTTGCTGAGAAGGAGATCACATGTGCTATTGTAGCAAACCTCCCTCAGCATTTGAGCTGAACAAAAAACTACTAAACACCACAAAGATGCATCATCTTTCAATAACCCAGCTGTGATTTCTCCACTAAAATGGCTGCAGCTAGCTGCTGGGCATCTGTCATGTGAGGGTTCCTTTTCATGACAATTCTCACAAGGTCAGGGGGGAAGATGTTGCACAAGTTGATATAAATCTTTTCTCGGTTGTCTTGGTACCTTGGAGGATCTTGCTGCGGCAGTCCACAGTACGGTATTCGCCATGTCGGCTCCTGCTGCTCAGGAAGGCTCTGGAAGGTGAACTGCTCGTAGCATGGCTGTGTGGAGTTGTCAGGCAAGGAATAAGTCTGCCGATAGCCATATGCATCGATCCCGTAACTCTGCCTGTCCCAGCTTCCCAGCCCTTCCTGGCGGGAGTAAGGCTTTCTTTGTCTTGAAGGAGAACTATCATACAGCCGAGAGTCAGAAATGCTGTCTATTCTTGTGGCCACTAAGGACCGCCCTAGGTGTGGTGCCTTAGAGTTTGCTGAACTTGGAGGAGAGGGGTAATCTCCAGGACAACTGGACCGGGCTCCCACAGCTGGGTGCTGCAGATGCATAGCCAGATGTGGAAGAGGAGGCTTGTGATGGTACTTTGGTTCTTCATGACTGTAACTCTGTACTCTGGTTAAGGGGTCATGGAAATTCTGCAGGAAGGGTTGGGAATTAAGGCGGCTGTGAGGGTGCATGTGTTGACACTTCAAATTCTCTTCTAGCTGTGGGTCAGGAGAACTGACATAGGACCGGTCATTGTACCCCACATATGAGTCGCTGCTCCCACAGCTCATGCTCCCTTCACTGCTGCAGTCAGAAGCTACAGAACTTATCCTATAATCTGTGTCTAAAGAGAAACGCCTTTCAGGACTTCGTGGGCCTGAGATACTCAGATTTGAATATGCATTCAACATGGAATAATATCCAATGTCAACAGGTGAGTCACATTTTGGATACTGATCATAAGGCATTGGCGTTCCATGATTTTTGGTTGCCATCATCAATGGAGGATATTGTCCCTGTGGTCTTTGATCCTGAGGTGGGAAATGAACTCCAGATGGAAGGCCATTGCTTAAAGATGTAGTGCTTTGGGGTTTTGCAATAGAAGTGGCCGGTATACTAACCAAGGAAGGTACAGACCTGGTTTCCAATTTGTTTTTGGTGGGAAGCTTTTCCTCTAGGTCTTGGTAGACTTGAGTCCTAATGCTTGGATCTGACTGCCTCTTTGGAGCACCTCGTTTGACATCAGAAGTGCTATCAGCCTTAGTGCTGCAGGGTACACTGTTGCTTTTTACCAGTCCTCCTTCATTTGCAGTTTTAGCAGCTGTATTTCTAGACATGGCACGGAGTTCATCAGCCACTGACCGCTGAGGCTGACTGCCCCTTTCTGGATGATAGTATTTGCACTTGTGTCCATAGGTACACTTCTTTCCTATGGAGAGTAAAATAATTAGGCAAAGGAGCACATCACTGGATTCCGAAAACTCAGTCTGCCACTACTACTTTCATTTGTGAAAGAAATGAAGGCAGAAATGGGAGATATAACTGAGTGTTACTCTGGTCCTTGTAAGAATTGTCACCTTTCAGTCTTCCCACTTCAGTACTATAAACAGCAGTAAGAAAGCTGCCGAATGATTAACAATCACCTCTAGAATTTTTGGCTAATATCCTGTGTCCTCAATTCGTACTTGCTTTTTCCCTCCCTGTATGATTTTATAAGTAGGTAGGACATTCTGTTTTGAAAAAAAAAAAAAATAAGTATTGCTGTAATGTGATAAAACCATGCTCATCTGATGTATATCTAGCTGTAAGAACTCCAAATTTTTATCTACCTTAAAACTAACTTCATGTAGAAGTAACTGAGTTTTTGGAACTCAGGGAAATTCAGGGAACTGCATTTGCATTGAACCAAACTAGGTAAAAATAATTTTTTTCATGGCTTTTAAATTTAATTATAATCGAAAGAAGAATATACCATGTCATTCAAAATTAAAAATGTTTATCTTTATTAACAAACATTTAACAACATATTGTGTTCTAAAGGCATATATTAAATACTCATAAAGACAGTTACCATATGGACAAGGCTGCTTTTTGTGTTCGGGAACAATAGGTTTCTTCCTCAGAAAATTATCCAGGCTTGGGCCATGTCTGCCAAGAGGGTCATCAGGGGGCATGAACCTGTCATGGATAAAATACAAAATAATACCCAAGAAAGGAGGTTGCTAATTTAATTATAAAGACAGTGTAAAGGTTTATTTATCTAAGGGTTTTTTTTTTGCAATTTTAATTCAAGTATTTTGATTCAACATTTATAGGAAAGAAATATCAGTACATAAAACTGTCTTCTCAGTCTCAATGAAAACAAAATTAAAATGTTTTAAGCTGAACTCATATTTGTTCTGATTCAAATAAATTTTGAGGCTAGCATGTTCTAATTACTTCTTTCTTTTTCTGTCCTAGGATTTTGTAGGAACTTTAGAAAATGATCACAGTGACATTTTAGGAGAGTTTCGTAAATATCAATCTTGTGAAGTAGTATGAAGCAGGTGGGGAGTGAGGAGGGACGGCTGAGGGTGAAGGGAGAGGTAAGAAAAAGTGAGGGAGAAAGCTGAAACTAACCAAACACCTAGTATGTGTCAGATACTGTGCACACATTATCTCATTTCATCCTAGCCTGCTCTCTGAAGCATCAGCTCCACTTTATAGATTAATACGCTTTTCTAATTTAGGCTTTGATGAATTAAGTTATTTTTATCTAAGTTCACATGGCATAGTCAAGATTCAATTATATCTAACTCCATAGTTCATCCCCTTCTCACTCAGGTGCTTCTCAGCTGAGAAAGAATTATGTCTTAAGGAAATAAACTTATTATTTTGGATTGACTGTTCAATGAAAGCAAGAATTCATGGCATGCACAATAAAAAGTAGTTGTAATTGAAGAGTTCTAGTAGTTATGCTACTGTTCAAACTTGAAAAAAAACCAAGCATTTACCCATAAAATGTGAATAATGCATAAACTCTTAAGGGAGTGTTAAAATGGTTGAATAATAATACTTGGCAAATATAGTGTCTAATATTAATATGAAAACAACATGGCAACATTGAAAGTTTAAAATAGAAGATAGTCACTCAATCCTGTAGTCTTAATACAATTATTTTCCATGTATGTGTTGTAGTTTAGTCATTTTTCTGTACGCACACACCATTTTACAAACACATATTTTTTGTCTTTTTAACATATTTTTCCATGTTTCTTAATAGCTTTTCATAATAATAATTCTGAACAGCTGAACAATATTCTACTAGGAGATGTATTGCAATTTAATTGGTTTCCCTATTGTACCTTTAGTTGCCTTTAAATTCTTACAATTAAAAAAAATAGAAACAAACATGTCTGGTCATTTTCCTTTATTATATATTCCAAGAAATGAGACTATTGGCTTAAGAAGATATAAATATTTTTAAGGCTTCTGCTAAACCTTGCCAAACTGTATATCACTTTTATTATATCTTTAACACCATAAGGCATGTGCAACAATATTTTTGTCAATTAGATGGATAAAAGAAAATATATACGTTGTTGATTTAGTTTGCATTTTGATTATCAACAAGTGAACTTTTTCTACATATGTGTAAATATGCTCACTTCTTAGGAGACACACTTGTTTATGTCATTTATCCATTCAACTTAATCATAACTAGAGCCTTACATTGATATCACATTTTAAAAAATCATATATTTAAAATGCATTTAAGTAAACTATCAATGCTCTAAGTAGATTTTTAAAGGTAGTGCATTATTTGAAGACAGAAATTCTCCCTGTCAGTTATTACAGATTACTCAGAGTTTTAGAGACTTGCTCTGTTAGTGACCTATAGGGAAGGGCAGGGGCTGCTACTCACACAGGCCTTCTGAGGCATGACTGCAGTTTTTCTAACTCCCACTGAGGATTAGTGGGGAAATCAGTTGTTGGAAGTAACCTGTCTTCGGCTTGGTCAGTGGCAAAAAGAGAGGGCTTCTGTAGTTGTTGCCAGGACAAGTTAAATTTTCAAGAAAGCAGTACTACTTCTAAGTAAATGATCTTACTTACTTGTCATTGACAAATGAATACATTAATAATCGCTCATCTATGAACTTCTTCCATTCTGGTTTTTCATTAGCCAAATCCCTGTAGTTATCATTGGACACAATTATACCATCTGACTCAAAAGCCAGCTTCACGATGAACCTGTCATCGTAGCACACCACTCGTCTCCCCTGGACGCGCCGGGATGGTGTGAACACCAGGATTTTCTCCTTTTCTAACTTACGAAGAATTTCTTGATCTGCAGGGTAGAATTTCAGAGAGAAATACATACACAACACATACAGCCACTTTCATATAATGTGAATTTTTATAAGATAAATTAGATATATGTAATCATTTAATTAGAGATTATGATTTACAGTTAGTAGATGTAGTAAATTTGTAACCTCCAATAATATTTTTCCTTCAGGATTTTCACTAATAAAGACTTTAAAAATAACCAAAAAAGTGGACTTAAAAACATAAAAAGTTTAAAATTTCAAAAACTTTTAAAAGTTCAAAAAATTTAAAAGCATAAAACTTAAGTATAACTGAGTAACTTCTGATTTCATTACATAAGGGCTCTGCTTGAGAGCTGGAGCCACCAGCACGACCACTGTGCATACCGCTTCTTACACAATCCCATTCTAACAAAGAAAGCAGCTGTGTTGAACCCAGGTGTGAGCAACTGATTTCCCTCCCCACCAGTGTGTATGAGCTCTTTACTATGTGGATGTGATGGCGAGAGAGTGTGAATAGTAGTAGAGGTAGCTGAAGTGGCAAAGCAAAAGAGTCTTAAAATGCAGATGGCTCAAAGAGAAAAGTGGTGAAGTCAGGACTGCTGTTGTGGATATGCCGTTGTATGTAATGTGTCCTGTCCTAGGAAACATGTGGTAACAAGGGCCAGCATTCTTGTGGGAGCCGGACTGAATGAATTAGAGATTAGAAGTGATTATGTGGTGAAAATAGCCATTGATAGAAAAAGGACAGGTACGGGGATGCTCACTTTTTCTTTGGTTGGCATAGTCTTAGAGTACTTTGTAACTCGATTTGTTTGTTGGTTTAGAGAAAAAGGTATAGGAGTTCATATTTTGATTAATGATAAAAATTCTCTCTCACCTATCCCTTCTTCCTACTTTTGCTCTTCCACTCCCTGGTCTTCCCATCATTGTACATTCTGGCACTGAGTGCCAGGTATAAGCTGAGAGACGTCACCATTTAAAAAAAAAGCCTCACACCTTCTCATTGCTTATTAACTGCAGCTACTTTTTTTTAAAACTCTCTCTTCAGCAGACAGTTACTACATGCCTACCCTATGGTGTGTGCTATGCAAGGTGTCAGTGGCCACTCAGATTAAGAATAACCTTTCCTGAAGGAGGTTTCGGGTGCTGGATTGGACAGGTGTAATGAGGGTTGTTATTGCCACAACAGAAGTATGAGCAGAGTATGAGGCTCCAATATTGGCATATAGATTTCATGATGTTCCTGATAAATGAGTTCATTAAGACCAGGACTTTGGTTTAGAAAAGCAGCAGAGAAGTGGAAGAAATGTGGGTCTTAAGATCAGCAAATCATGGATAAATCTCAGTTCTGCTAATTTCTATACACGGCAATTAGTCTTATTGAGCCTGTTTCTTCATGTCCTCAAATGCAGTTCATAGGCCATGAGGAGTCAATGAGTTATGACATGTAAAAGCACTTAGCACAGTGCCTGGAAAGTTCTCAACAAAACTGTGTTCTTCAACTTAATTTTGTTTAATAAGTGTATATAGTTATTGATCTCTTTTAAAAGCCACAGAAAACTAATACATAATCAAAAGCCCAGTCTCAATACAGGATTTGTCATTTCTTAGTTATTTTTGTGTGTTCCCCTGATAAACATTCTGAGGGCAAGCACCATGTCTCATTTATTTTTGTATCCATCAGCACTCAGCACACCAATAGATACTCAAAAATGTCTGTGGAATGACTATATCAACTACTTAATGATGCATATTTTAAGGTCTTACATTTATTTACTGTCTATGTTCATGAATAATCCACAGTACTTTATTTGTGGGAGTGTTTACTCATATATGATATGTTTGGACCCTCCAGGTGATTGGAGGACCAAGTGTGCTGGCCTAATAGTCATCATCTTGCTTAATTTGCATTTCTTTAAAAGCTAATGAGGAAAAAAAGGACACTAATTAGGATGATAACTAGTTACAATAAATAATCCTAACTTAAATATTGGTTCAGTAGAGCTAGTAAGTTAATCAAATCTCTAGTTCCTAGCACAGTACTTGCTTATTAAATGTTTGTTAAATCAATGGAAGACTGGCAAAAGTGCTAGTCTGAATCTGTATCTGAGAACTTTAAAATATTTCTTATTAAGTTTCTTTTTTGGTACAGTGAAAAAATACTGGACTATTAAATTTGCAAGGTATTATCTGGCTGAGACTTTTTTAGTCAAGAGAATAATTATCTTAGGGAGGATATACCTAACAACCTCTGACAGTAATTGTATACAAAGTAAACTGCATACTGATGTGTTCCAGATACGTGGCATGCTGGCATTTTAAAAATTAAACTTAGCCACAACTCACATTTTCCCTTTTCTTGATCTCACATTCCTTTTGTGCTCAAGAGTCTTTCCAGTCACTTACATGTTTAAATATTTTTTTCAGTTGTTCTCCCTGATTATTAAAGTATTGTAAATTCCTTGTATCAAATTAGTAAAGTAAGGAAAAGTACTAAGAAGTAGTGAGAAATAACACCCATAAAACGACCTAGAGGCAATTACTGTTAATATTTCAGCATATTTCCTTCTAGTAATTTCCTGTGTATATTTTTCTTTCTGATGTACATATGTATGTATGTATATGTATTTATATACACACAATAATATAACCTGCCTTTTATGTAAAAGAGCACTTCCTCAGATTATTACAAAATCTGTATAAATATTCTAATATGTATTCTATCCTATCAATATATACTAATTTACTGAACCATTCTTTTAAAGAATGTATGGTTTGTTTCCATTTTTTCCTATTATAAGCAGTATTGCACCAAATATCTTGATGGTATAAGTCTTTACCTGTACCTCTGCTTATTTTCTGGAGAATTATTCCTAGAAGGGGCAGTGGTAGATCCCAGAGTATCAACATTTTAAGTTCAAACTTTTCCAGAGAGGTTTCCACAGCACTGCAGGGGTAACTCCCTCAGAGCTGAGTATTATCAGTTTTTTATCTCTGCTAATCTGATGGGTGAAAAATAATGCTTGTTTAATTTTACATTTCTTTAGTTACTAATGAGGTTGAACATTTGTCTTTGGTCTTATTTGACACTTGCATTCTTCCGTGTTATTGATATACTGGGGAGAACTCTGTGTTGGACCAGTGTGTATGAGCTCTTTACTATGTTAAGGATATGGACTTTTTGTTTATCTGTTGTATTTTTTTCTTAGGCAAATAAAAATACTTCTCATTTTTAAGAAAGTTTCTCCAAATACAGAAGTTTACATTTTGATGCAATAAAAATCACCATCTAGAATTTACTGTTATATAGCGTAAGATAAGGATCTAAATATGTGTATTTTTTCCAAAGAGTTATCCAATGTCTTGGTACAACTGGCTGAATTTTGCCTGCCTCTCCTACTTTATAGTTTCTATAGGCTAGGGTCTGATTCCATGGCTCTGGACTCCACCATGAGTTGCCTTTCTATTCTTATGCTAGCTTAATGATTTAACGATTATAGATAGAAATAGTTTTAAATTAACCTTCCCTTCAGGTAGGTAGTCTCTCCATTTGTCTGTGATTTGAATTATTAATTGTTTTCTTCACACAGGTTCCTCAGGTTTTGTTAACATTGAAGGTGGAGAGAGGGTGAAAAGGGTTGGATGCTGACTGAGAATTATTTAACTTGAGCAAAATGTTCAGCACCAATAATTAATAGTTACAGAAAACATCTTTGCCTGAAACTCATACATTTAGAAATTACACAGTAATGCAAAATAAAGATACTTTACTGGGATCAAGTCATTTCCTTCTATTTGACACCAGATGACATATCCCGAGTCTCACAGATATTTTTTGATCTGCAGTCACTATAATTTGATTGTCACCCAGCCTAAATTCTTATAGGAGATGAGAGAATTGGGGTCCAAAGAGATTCGGTGTGTTGCTTACAGTCCTATGGCTAGTAAATGGCAAAGCCTGGATTTGAATCTAGGTCTCCTGATTTCCAGCATGTCTGCAAAGGTCAGAATTCTACAAAATTTGAAGTGAAAAGTATTCAAATTAAAAAATAAAAACTGGCATATGTAGCAAGGATTATTGTTTAGTTAACATAAACAGATAGTTTTTAAACTTGAAAATAAGTTTAATGTCCCACCCAAGACAATGTGGCAGTCACAAAGACTGAGTAAACAAAAACAAATTAATATATTGTTGAATAAAATACCTGACCGTGCCAGAGACCTGCATAGGTACATATGGACGCTAAGAACAAACAACTAACAGGGTTTACCTGTAATGAGAGCATCAGGGCGGGACTGCTCTTTTCTCCACGCAGGAACAAAAACTGTAACATCTCTGTGGCCTCTTTCCAAAAACCAATCCACTGCCAATTTTATTCCTCGGCAGGAAAATACTTCTTTGTTTCCATGGCTGAAAGATTATTTTAGAACACTTAAAACACAACAAAACCTAAATTTAATTTAATTCAAATTTATAAACAGAAATGATCAAATAATTATAATAGCAATAGATTTCAAATTTAAGATGGAGTTGACTAGCTCAGAGAAACAATAAGATAGCTTAGGAGTTGAAAATCTGAGAAAAAAATAAGAAAATTGGGATGATTATTGTACAGAGAATAAAGAAAAGTGAGTATTCAAATGTCAAGTTGAAAAGGTTAACTAGTCAGACAGATACATTTTCTTTTTGACCAGGAAGGATGGGGAAAAAGAAAGGGGCTTTAAGCACAGCAAAAATAATTTCAGTGAAATGTAAAAATAAAGTCCCATAGAAAAAAATCTATGAAAACAGTGGAATGGAATACTTAGGAGTTTCTAAAAACTTCCTTCTTGAGAGTTCTTATGAATATATCTCAATATAATGATTAAGTAATGCACAACATTTATGAAGTGACCCATGTAAAACAATGCACACAAATGCACTGAAAGGAAAAATACATGCACAATGCTTAATCTCATAAAAAACGGTTTCCATGTCCTTCAATGAAAAGACACCTGGTTTCTGTTTAACACTGTTGTGTTGGACAAGGATTAATGATGACAAAAGGGCATTCAAAATTGGATTATCAGTTTTAGTGCATAAAAGAAAATGTCCAACTAACAGTGTAGTCATTCAACAAATATTTATCTAACACAAGGCTCTACTTGTACACTTTCACCTAATATCGAAAAAAAATTAATGTTTTTAAAGAAAATCTCCTGCTTTAAATGTAATAATTATTCTTTTACAGTTTGAGTCTGAAAGTGCCATTTATTATCTATAATGGAGATAAATATTCTTTACTTCTTACAGCTAAGGAGTTCTTATGCATATGTCTCGAAAGGAGGGCTGAATGAAATAGGTAGGTAAATGCTTTAACTTTTAGCTCAAATCCAACATTTGGTTTATTAATATATTGTTCTAGTGGTCCCCTGGGAAGCACTAAAACCATTCTAAATATGGTTAATCATTTAAGGACAAAACAGAAATAGACTACCTTGTTTTACAGATACTGAAGGCTATAAATGCAAACCACAGGGGCTGTTTATGGTTCCATGCACCCATGCTAATGGTTTGGGGCAAGATTAGAGGTGAAATCAGATGTACTAGAAGTTTCAGAGAAAGGGATAAGGGATGGAGGAGTCTGAAGTCACATTTTCTAGGTAAGAAGGGCTACCTGATAGTCTCACTAATGCCCCAGAAAATGATTCAAAGTTATGTTAGATTTCGTGGAAAATACTGATATTAAATCACTCTTCTGAAAAACTATAGAAACTGATGGTAGCATCCCTTCAGAGAATATGTATACTAACTATTCCTAAATACAGAACTCAACTTGCTAAAACATATTTTATTTTGCATTAATGCTTTGAAATCTAAGTATATTACTATGTGCTAGTCATTAATGATATTGGTTTACTAAGACTTAAGCACTGAACTGCTTCTGGCTCTAAGAGGCAACTACATAAGCATTTTCTCCCCAGTGGCTTCATTTGATAATGGCGACTGCTACTGCAGGAACAGAAGATTCTATCTTCTAATTAAAGAATTTTCATAAAATGTGGTAAATTTTATGAAACACGAGACAAAGATTCTATACATGCTAAAAGAGAATATTATATCATGCAATACTGACAATAAAGGTTGTTCTCATTATCCTCTCCTCTGTCCCACAATACCCCACTCCCACCCCACAAAACCTCATAGGAAGGAAACAAGCAAGAGGAAGATGCCACACTGTGAACAGTAAACAGAAATAAATATACAGCCTGGGTTTCTGAGCAGATGGACCCACATCTATCTCTGATCTTGCTATTTGAGAAAAAACACCTCCCCCCACTTCTTTAAGAAACGATAGTCGAGTTTTTATTTCCAGCTAAACATATCTTTAACTGCTACATTAGTCATACCATAAACCCAAAAAAAGAAAGGGCAAAGATCTATTAAGATAAGAAAAAAATACTTTAAGGCAGAAAATTATTTCAACAGACATCAGAAATCTATTTCATACGACATCAAAATTACAACTAAACTACAGAACCACCATCATAGAGAATTGCCTAAAGACTAGCTGAATGGAAGTTCTATAACTACGGACATACAGAAGATGCCATGAGACTGGTAGAAGAGGCAGAGACACAGAATGGGCTGGTCCCACACCCACACATGACAGTTAAAAATCGGGAGAGATATCTCAGTTGAAATGCCCTCTTGGGAGGAAGGGGTCCCAGCCCCACATCAGGCTCCCTGTCCTAGGGTTTCAGTGCCAGAGAGAGACGTCCCCATAACTTATGGGTTTTCACAGCCATTTCACAGCAGAGATTGTGGCTGAGCAGGATGAAGGGGTGTTGGAGTATCAGGCGTTTTTCTTAAAGGGCTCCACATGGACTTACTCACTCATGCACTCGTTCACTGGGGCAGTATCATGAAAGGTACTAGGGAAAAATAGGAAATAAATTGTCTGGCTTCAGGACAAGGGCTAGAGAGTCAGCTTTCTCCCAGATAGAAATGGTGGCAGTGTCCATTGTTCCTTTGTTAAGCCCTCCCTCTACCAGCCTGAACACACAGGCCGGCACCACATCTGAGTCTCCATCAACCTAACTCCATTTTTCCTGCCCTGGTGATTCCCTGAGATCCCACCCCCCCCCCCCCCCAATTTCTGGGCCCACCTAAGCCGCTTCTAGAGGCTTCTTCATACAAATAGCCTGTCTTAGCTCATGTTGTGGACTTTTCTAAAATCTTTCAAACAAGCAGCATGTGGCCTCAGTGTGCCCTGCACTTCTTGCTAAGAGGCCCCAAGCCTGGCACTAGCAGCAGCCAGCCTCAGTTTACAGCTTAACCTCTCCCAGGGACCTCCAAGCACAAGAGGCAACCATTTACAGATCACTCTGCAGCTCATACCAAGTGACCCTGGGCAGGGCATTGGCAGTGGGAGGCCTTGGCCTGTACCAGAGCCCCTTCCAAGAGGCCCCAGAACCAACATACCTGGTGGCTAGCTTCAGACCACTCCTGACCACCACTCAATCACCTCTACGAATGATGTACCCAAAGGGCAGTCTTGGCAGGTGCAAGAGGTCTGCTAAAGCGAATCATGCTCTGCAGGGTGAGCTCCTGTACAACAGCGCCTCCACTGTAGTCATGGCCAGTCCGCACAATGAATCAACTTGAGGGTCAATCCCTCTTACTGGCATGCCAATAGCAATCAAGGCTCAACTACAACAGGATGGCACATACAACCTACACAAGAGACATACCTGGAGCACCTAACTCAGCTGACAAGGGAGACTGTGCCACTGGAACCCACAGGGCATCTACTGCATAAGGTCATCATCAAAACTGGGAAATATAGCAGTTCTACCTATTACACAACAATAAACACAGGGAGGTAGCCCAAACTGAAAGGCAAAGAAGCAAAAGACCAGAACAAAACTCCAGAAAAAGAACTAAACAAAATGGAGACAAGCAATTTACTAAATACAGAGTTCAAAACACTGGTTATAAGGATGCTCAATGATCTCAGTGAGAACTTCAACAAAGAGATAGGATGTAAGAATGGAGACAGAAAACAAACAAACAACCAAAGTCAGAAATGAAGAATACAGTAACTGAAATAAAGAATACATTAGAGGGAAATCAACAGTAGATTAGATGAAGCAGAGGACTGAATCAGCGATTTGGAAGACAAGGTAGCCGAAAACACCCAATCAGAACAGAAATAAGAAAAGAGAATCCAAAAAATGAGGAAAGTTTAAGGCCCCCCTAGGAAAACACCAAATTTAACAACATTCACATCACAGGGGAAGGAGAAGAGAGAGAACAAAAAATTGAAAACCTGTTTGAAGAAATAATGATGGAAAACTTCCCTAAGCAGGTGAAGGAAATAGACATATAAGCTCAGGAAGCTCAGAGAGTCTCAAAAAAGATGAACCCAAAAAGGCCCACACCAAGACACATCATAATTAAAATGCCAAAGGTTAAAGACAGAGACCTTAAAAGTGGTAAGAGAAAAGCAGTTAGTTACCTACAAGGAGCTCCCATAAGACTGTCAGCTGATTTACCAAAAGAAACTTTGCAGGCCAGAAGTGACTGGCACTAATTATCAATGACAAAAAACGAGCACTTCCAACCAAGATTACTCGACCCAGCAAAGCTATCACTTAGAATTGAAAGACAGATAAAGAGCTTCCCGACAAGAAAATGCTAAAGCAGTTCATCAGTATCAAACCAGGATTCTAAGAAATGTTTAAGGAACTTCTTAAAGAAAAAGATAAAAATATGAATAATAAAATGGCAATAACCACATATCTACGAACAATTACTTTAAATGTATCAAATGCTCCAATCAAAAGACATAGGGTGGCTGAATGGATAAGAAAACAAGACCCACACATATGCTGCCTACAAGATAGCAAAAGACCAGAACAAAACTCCAGAAAAAAGTGTTGGGGAGGATAGGTAAAAAAGCGGAAGGAGTAAGAAATACATATTGGTAGTTACAAAATAGTCATGGGCATCTAAAATATAGCATAGGGAATATATTCAATAATATTGTAATAACCATGTATGATGACAGATGGGTTTTATCAGATGATCACTTTGTTAAGTTACATAAATGTCTAAGCACTGTTTTAAACCTGAAACATATTATATGTAAACTGTAACTGAAAAAATAAAATTATTAAAAAAAGAAATCTGTATCATACAGATAAAATCTTATGACAATGTTAATACATTGAATATATAAGCTTCTAGTTCAAAAAGTAGTGTTGCTATACACCAGCAAACCAATTAAAATTTTGATTTAAAAAATAATCCCATTTGTAACAGCAACAAAAACTAAACAAATCTAAAGATAAAAAATATGCAAAAGATTTATAGAGAAAATATAAATAAAAAAACTTTATTAAAGGGCATAAGAGAAGACCTAAGGAAAAGGAACAATATACCATTTTCATGGATAGTTAGATTTAATTGATGAAGACAGCAATTCTCAAATTAATCTATAGTACACTAAAATTCCAATAAAGATCCTCAAAGGGTTTTTATGGAACTTGAGAAGCTGATCCTAAAATTAATATGGGAAAAAAAAAAAAAAGGCCAAGAATAGTTAAGCAATTCTGAAGAACAAAAAAGGAAGAACTTCCCCACCAGGTAGCAACACAGTATAAAACTACAGAGAGCCAATCAGTGTTATATTGATACAGGCAAATACAAAAAAAAAAAAAAGGAAATATGTAACAGAAAAGTGAGCCTAAAGCGATATGCACATGTGTATATAAATGATAAAAGTGACATCACAAATGAATGAACAGACTATTCAACAAATAGTACTAGGACAATTGGTTATTTATATGAAAAAATAAAATTATATTTTTGCCTCATCCCTACATAAAAATAAATTGTTTATACTTCAAAGATTTAAATATGAAAAGAAATCTTGTAAAACTTGGATGAAATTATAGGAGACACTCATCATGATAGGAAAATACTACTTAATGAAGACATGTAACCACAAGCTTTATCAAGGAAGAGACTGGTACACTGGGGCACATAAAAATTCTTTATGAAAAAGATTCCACACAAAACAAAAATGCCACAGGCTGGAAGAAGCTATTTGCAACACACAGGACCAGAAGGCTAGTACTGAGTACTGAGAATATGTAATGTACTCTTTCATATATTGAGAAGGGTAATCAGCTTTTTTTTTCTTTTAAAAGCAAAAGATATGAAGAGCGAATTCACAGAAGAGGAAATCCAAATGACCAAAAAACATGAAAAGATCTCAATAGTGAATAAATGCAAATTAAAGCCAAAATGAGACACCACTTCACACTTATCAGACTGGAAACAATAAAGTCTGCAAACACCAGATGTTGCCAAGGATGTGTGAAAGTAGGAATTCATACATTACAGGTGGGAGTGTGAATTGGTGTAACTACTGAGGAGAGCAATCTGGCAATTATTTATAAAGTTGAAGGTGTGTTTTCTCTAAAACATAGTATTCCACGTCTAGGTATAGTAAAACCCCACAGTAACTTGAAATCAGATTTAATGAAGTTAGCAGTTGGCTTTCATCCTCGGCTCAGCCTTAGATTTTACATGAGGGACAGGCTAATGTCTTATCTTCTACAGGGGAGGGAAAGGCAGATAAATGGGGATGCGCAGGGTGAGTCCCTGAGTCTCCAGTGCTTTCCCAGCCAATCTTTCCCTCATCGAGCCCCTCCAATGCCTGCTGTTGCCTTGGAAGTCCCTGACCGCCAAGGCCAGAATCATCCCCAGTAGTATTATAGCCCAAGCAGACTACTATCAGGGCTCCAAACTGCCAATGGGACTTCCATAGACCAGCAGAGGTTGTGGGAGCCTAAACTTAATCTAATCTTACTGAGTGAGGCATATTGAAAGGTGTGACTAATCTTACATGTTTAATACAATATAAGGGGCAATGCAGGAGGTTCTGATAAAGAATTATAAAAACAGAGTAAGCCTGATTCAAAATTATGAAAAACAGGATGTCAGAGTAAGCACAATGTAGCTACTGGTGCAAAAGAACCATCTGATGAGTTTAATAAAAAAGCAGGCTATTTAAGAACTGTAGCTTTAATTTCATATAAACAGAGATGAAAATTCATTATACTTCTGTAGCCATTTATGGGCCATATCTGCATGTATTCAGGTTTCCCCTCACCACCCCAGTAATAAAAATAGCTAATTCTATATTTATGAATTGGCGTATTCCTTTGAGCCTTAAATTTTTATTTCCACAATTTGGTAATAAGGATGGTATATCTCAAGTGAATCCTGTGCTGGGTGAATTTGTTGGAAGAGTTGGGATACTTTTAATTAATTAAATTAAATTTAAACTGGAATATTAACAGAGATTTTTAGGAAAAACCATACTTGAAGTAAAAGGATTACTGGTGTCTCTGGATCTCAGGAAATAAGAATGAACTGAACAGTCATAAAGAAAGACTTAAACTGAAAGAAAGCTCCCTTCTCTGCTGTTGTTCCTGCTCTCTCCTTCACCCTTCTTTGTTCAGTCTGGACCCTAGAAGGAGCTGAAGACTTCTTGGATGGATGGCTTCCAGTGGCTTTAGGAACTTGGGATAACTTCCCTTTGGCAGAAAGAGAACTGCCAGCATTATTTGAATATTCTCATATGGATTACACCCTCAAGACTCCCATGACAGCCAATGTACAAAACACCTAGGGAAGCAGAAATGATTAACAGGAACAGAGAGTCTGAAAATTTGGATAAAAGGCATCAGGTCGGTGAATGGTTGCCTTCATAACTTAAAAGAAAGAGAAACAAAGAGTCAGGCTATGAAACAGCAAAATGAGATGGAAGCCACAGTGCCATTCAAACCAACTTAACTTTCATCTCAATGAGGGACATCAGCTCTATTCCTTTGGAGCTTAAGGGGCTCAAATGCCTTTTAGAAGCTACCCGAGACTGCTGGATGGCTCAGATGTAGGAGTGCATACACCCTCGTTCCTAGTCTATATCACCCATTTTAAGAGTTATTTTCCAGGGCTTTGGAAGGATCTGCCAAAATGCACTGAGGTGCTCTACAGTGTTTTCAGTCCACAGCCCTATGCAGGAGGATGGACACTGGCTGCTGCATGGAGCGCTGCCTCTCCACTCTGCTGGACTAATGGAACAGGCATAATGTGGGCAAACAATCACTGCTTCCCAAGGGAGTGCCATGGCCTCAGGCACCTCCTCCCACTCAGCTGCTCCTCATGCCTTGGGACACCTATTGTGAGGTGCTGCTGATGGCAGTCCTTGAAACCTTTTAGCGGGCAACTTTGGGAGAAGTTGCAATGCTGCTGCTTTGAGTCCCCTATTCGTTTCCATCAGTGTTCACTGAGGCATTTTCTAAATTAACAGGGATGGATTCAGGGTCAGATCAGAACAGATTCTAATCCTTTCCAGTTTTGCGGTAGCCCTGCTGCTGGAATTCAACTGCAAGTAAGAAAAGGTATCTGGATGGCAAGGGCAGAGAGTTTCTCACATCTTGGCAATCCAGTTTTGGGGAAAAAATTGAGAAAGATGAAGACAAAAACAAGAGTCAAGATTGAAGTGTTACCTGCCCAGTTAGAATTACTCACACAGGGAGCTAACCCTTTTCTGGGAACACCAACAAATAAGATAGGACTCTGATGAAAAGTCAGTGTCACTATTGTAAGAAGCCAAGACATTGAAAAGAGGAATGATGAAAGACACTGAGCAAGAGCAAGAGATGCAACATAACTATAAAGCTTTACGACCTCCATTGGGAGACTCTTCTCCCCAGGAAATCATACAGGAAATAACTAGCAAATGATGCAAAACAACATAATTGGAGAGCCTCAAAGCTGGAAGTGAGGAAACCTTACATCTGTGTTTCTTTTTCCTGCCTTAATCTTTCCCTATTCAATCTTATGAAGCTTGGAGCCATGTATTCTGCAATTTCTACTGAACTTTCTTGTATTTTTTGAACCAGGAAAACATACAAGTTGTGGGATCTCTGGACAACCTTTCTTCTCAGGTTCCTAAGCCAATCAGTCCTCTGTTAGAGGAATATGCCACTCTTCTTAATGCTGTCAATCTGTTGGGAAGAGACCTGCTGTACAAACTAAGCACTACCACATTCTGTTGTCCAGGTAGTGTTTTTGAAGCTCCTGGGAGACAAGGCACCTGAGTCAGGGAATATGTGCTTATCTATACCGACAGTAAATATGTGTGGGGGGTCTGCTATGCTATGGGCCAAATTTTGAAGGAGAGAGGCTTTCTGCCATCAGTGGCAGCTAATATACCAATGGGAAACTAATGCTGACTTATTAGATTAACTGCAACTTTCCTAAGATTTCTGTAATTCATTGTAGAGCTTATACTAGATAACAAGACGAAATTAATTTGCAGACCAAGCTGTGAAAAGAGCTACTAAGGTTTGGACTGGGGTGACTAAAGCCCCATTACTTGTATTACTTTTTCATTTTTTGTTTTGCCTTTTTTTGTTGTTTCTTTTCTTTCTTTTTTGAAGCTACATTTCTTCTATCCAGGGACTCCCACTCACAGTTTCAGGAAATTCCCCATGAACTATGAACTAGAAACTGGAAACAAAGGGAAGCTAAATAAATACAGATTATTTTGACAAATGTATTTTTCATAGGACTTCTGCTATCATAATTTTTTTAATATCTTCACCTTTTCACACAGCCAATATCTTTAATTAGTCCACAAATTTTCTTTGTCTTATATTGAATAGGTTTACCTTTAATTTATTCATAACTACTACTGTAACTAATTTGAAAAGCACATAAATTCTATTTTTCTGTTTTCAAGAGAAGGGCAATTCCATAAATAGTAAAAATATGATATTTGCCACATCTTATAACAACATCAAATATACTTCCCACTGGAGAGTTGAAATATACTTGTTTATTAATGTGCCATTAAAATAGTCGCCAATGGTTAACAGATTATAACAGTGTATTTTGTAATGCGGAGAAAAATGCGGGGAATGACATATTTTAATGTAGTCTGCTTCAATATGGAACTTAGAAGAGGGGGACAATGGGCCAACCAGTCCATTTGCCATAATCTAGAAAATGTAAGTTCACCTATTACACTTTCTGAAGTAAGATACATATCATTAACTAGGTTAACCATAGGATAGGAAGGGTTATTTTAGAATTATAACTTATTTTTCAGTGGTAGACATGAGGAGTAATTGAAAATATGGAGAAACTTAAAAAGAGAATGAAATAATCTATTAAAGGGGACAGCTTCTTTTTATTTGTCATGGCATTGGAAAAAAGGGAGAGCAAAAATGTCACTCTTCCATTATCTTATTTCCATTATCTTATTTCCTCAAATCTGATTTTGCTATAGTTTGAGTGTTTGATTGGAATTAACATATTACTTATAATGTTATACAGAATCTTGAAAATCACAGGTGATTTTTACTTTTTTATATTCTAAAATTTATATAACAAGTATATTTATATGATCAAGGGAAAGCTATTCTTAAGGAAGTCTTTCTATAACTCATCTAAAATATAATTATAAAAATTATACCTAGAATGGCATGTGCAGTATTACTACCAATTATTATAATAGTATTAGTGGTACTATTACTTATACTAGCGCTACCACTAAGTAGAGATGGCTTTTGATGAGCAGGCCAAGACAGTAAAAATAATACTATCTGGAATCAGACAAAAGTTTAAGCATTCTCTTCACTACTTTCCTGTGTGATCTTGGCCAAGGTACTTATTCTGAACCTCAATTTTCTCGTATTTAAAATGGAAATAATCCCACTGATCTTATAGGGCTGTAACAACTGAACAAGATCAAATCCATATAGCACCTAGAAGATTGTCTGAACACGGAAGGTTTCAACAAATATTAGCTCCTTTAATTTCTCACATCCCTTTAGTCCTAATTTTTAGAAAATGGAAAGAAAGCTTGCTTTGGAATGAAAATAAAACCAAAGCCATGAATCTTTAATCTCACCACTAATAGTAAATTATGATTTTTAGAGCAATGTGTTTGATGTGTGAAGAGCACTAAACAGTTTGTTTTTAAAAGGACCAAAAAGAGATCAAGGTAATCAGGGGACTCAAAAAGACAATCAATTGCTTTTTAAAAAATAACCTTCTACATCCTTCATTTCAATAAAAAACTTGACTTGTTAAGTTTGTTATACCCTCAACTGGAAGATTCGAGTATGATTATAAAACTTCTAAGATTTAAATGGGTCATTACATCAAGCTACCCTATGATGATAAGGACACAAGTTATTAGCATTTGTCAGTGATGCACCTACAATTAAAAATAAGACTAGAGCCTATGGCCATGCCATCCTGAACGTGCCCGATCCCGTCTGATTTTGGAAGCTAAGCAAGGTCAGGTCTGGTTAGTACTTGGATGGGAGACCACCTAGGAATGCCAAATGCTGTAGGCATTAAAAAAAAAAAAAAAGTAAAAAGTATCCTTTTAAATTAGAAAACCATATTTGAATCTTTAGTACTGAAGTCCTTCAAGTTTAGATATAGTTAGCTTAATTATGTTACAGAAAGTCAGGGTATACTGGACATTACTCACAAAATAACAGTAATATATTAAAAATATTTATTAAACACCAAATTATTAATATACCCCAGTGCTCATCAAATATTTGATGACTTGATTTTATTTTTTTCTCAATTTTTAGCCATGATAATACATAAACCATGCTGCACACCTAAAAATACATTTTAATTTTAAAGAACTCTTTAAAATGCCTTTAAGATCTTCCTTAATACATTTTCAATGTTTGATTGTTAAAAAGAAATTCTCTTACATCTATTTTATGTTCCTTAAGCAGGGAGAAAGGTGTGTAGCTGGATATCATCTTCGATATGGAAATAAGATATTTACTTCCTATTATTCTTGTCTAATTAAATTTTTTTTTTTTTGAGAACCTATTAATTCCATGTGCTGACTCATGGGTATCTAAAATTTTTTCCTTTACACTACTGAAGCCTCATAATGATTGATGCCTATTTTGTCACTCTTCCAGCTACTCAACTTTACTATCTGATTTCTTTTCCAACACACTAAGATCACTTTGAAATTAAACCTAGTTGTAATGCTAAGCACTGAACATTCCACCAGAGAGCTCAATCCAGGCCCCCTTGTTACAGATCACTGAATCAGTGTTTATCAAGTTGTGTTCCAAACAGAAATTACACAGAGGGCTCAGGTGCCCTTATAGGGAGGGAGCAGGGAAAGGAACTTTTCAGTGGGAAACACAGCGCACCTATGTCCCCCAATTCAAACAGAACTCTGCTTTTGTTTGTTTTAATAACTGGGCTTCCATGCAAGATTTGCAGGATTGCACTGTTTTAAAGGAAAAGTCTGAAAAATCACTGATTTAGGATAATGAAAATATTCGACATCCAAATTACAATAGAAGTCTTAATATAAAATAGATTATTACCACCCTCCAGTTGCTTATGGGCATAGCAGTGTGGCAAAGAGCAAGTTTTCAGAATGAGAAAGGGTAAGAAAAAAGGGAAGGAGAAAGATTTCTTTGACTTTATAATTTCAAGCCAAAGGTAATAATAGTAAGTACATCTAGCTAACCCAGATCCAAAGGAGTAATTAGTCCAAAGATGCTGAAGAGTACATATCTGTCAAGTAGATGTGAAAATGTCTTTGAAAATCACAAAAGTAGAAAACATCGACTCTAACCACTTTTCCCTATTTTTGATAATTCAGTAACTTTTTCCATTTCTTATCATTGCTAACACTAGTTAGTTGAACCGTAATTAACTTTATTCATACATAATAGGATTATGGATGTCGCAGTTTCCTAGGTTCTGGTTGAAACAAACACCTTTGTGATAACAGAGAAGTTTATTTACCATTGGTCTCCTGAAATTCATCACTGATGACAACTAGAATTATGTACTTCGGGTTATAAAGAAATGCAGTGGACTATAATATTTGTCAAGACTCCATGTGAGATAATTATAAAGAACAGGAAAAAAACTAGTTCTCATTCTTTGATTCCTTTTGTAATCTCTAAGGATTTCCTTTAAAACAGTAAAAGAAATGTACACCACCAGCTAACCTGTAAGTAATACTTAGGACATTCACCTAGAGAGAAATTAAGCTGTTCTTTTTCTAACCCTTTTCCCATTTAGAAAAAAGAAGTACAGCTTGCTGCCAGCGTTAATTTAACATCACGCATAGGAATGCTACATTTTCTAGGATTTGACATTTTCAGTGACCGAGAATTACTACATTTAGTAAATAGAAAGACCACTACTAAAAACAGAATTTCATAAATACAATGATGTCACTTGTTTCCAAAGACTATCCAGATATTAGAGCAATGTGAAAATAATAATAAAAGCAAGTGATTTCATGGCAAACTTTAGGGGTAAGGTTAGGACCGTAATCTGCAAGTTATTTTGGGGTAAATACTGTGGCCACAAGCACCACCAATAAGTATTCTCGGGGCAAACGAGAAATGGGTTAATTAATATTAAGCCCCTATTAAATTGGGGCTTAAAACATATTCCACTGAGAGGCTATCCAACAGAAATAGAATGTGAACCACATATGTATTTTGAAAGCTCTAGTAAAGCACATTAAAAAAAGTAAAAAGCAGTTGAAATTAATTTTAGTAATATATTTCTTTTTACTCAATGTATCGCAATATCATTTTAACACATAACATAAAAGTTATTGCTATATTTCACTAATTTTTGTAACTAAGTTTTCAAAATCTGATATTTCACAGAATATCTCAATTTGAACTAGACACATTTTAACAGTTCAGTCACCACATGGGGCTAGTGGTTACCATTTTGGGTCACACAGCTCCACTGCACCTAATTTTGATAAGCTATTGTTGAGGGAACAAAAACAAATTTGAATGAATTCTGGCAATCAATAGTCTCCTATACCTTAAACTGAACACTTAGACTAGGTGTCCAAGAGGATTTTTAACAACTGTTAAGCCAGTGCTGTACTTAAATGGCAAACCAGTAAAAGCACATCAGACACATCAAACAACTGTAGGCAAATTTTAGAGTCTAGGCAAAATGGTCAATATTCAAATTTACATTGAAAAGAGTTCTCGATTTCATATAACTTCACAGACCAGATTAGAATCATGAAAGTCTTTGTGCTTTTTAAAGGATTAATCAGAAGCTTAAATCCTATTTACACAGACTGATAAACTGGTTCTATTTTATAAATTCATGGACTTAGTCCACCGTTCTTGATAGAAAGGAAGGTTATCAAAACTTATTTTTTATGTTTATATTCTGATTCTAAAATCTATACCTGATTTCTGTTCAAACTTTAAGAAAAATGACTTAAAAGATTGACCTGGAGTACTTTTCTACATCCTAGTTAATATGTGGATTTGTACTAACACTAGATGATTTCTAACAGAATCCTTTTTTGGGGGTGGGGTGTAAATTGTCAAGCAAATGGTTGCTTTATTTCTCTACTCTATACCATTTGATTGGAAAGCAATGACATTATTTCATCTTTTTATCCAGGAGTTGCCTACAATTTAACCTTTGCATATATTTTCAAATATAAGTAGGTCTCCTTGTCTCTAGTCTTAGTGCTCAAATCCTCTAAACGCTCATAATGGGGGGTCGTGGCGGGGATGAGTGGTGGTGGTAGAGTTTTACAACAGTTTGTTTATATAAAAAAAAAGACTGGTATGTGCAGCTTCCATTCTGCTTGACAGAAGGATTTGTGCTACAACACATTATAGAGGTAGTGATGAGGCTCTGGGTTTTTCCTTATTTTATATAATACTGGGTAGAAGCTAAGACTATAAAGATATAGTTGATTTTAATGAAGTCAAGTGATTAAGTCATGAAAGTACACTGAAGAAATCAAGGACTTTTAGAAATCAAAGGGACTCCAACCCATTCAGATGAAAAAAGAAGTAAAAATCATAGAGGCATAAGTCACTGATAGAATCATAAAGAAATGTATTTGGGAGAAGAACAGCTGAAAAAGTTACTTCCCAATTATAACTGGAAAAAGGACCACTATGAGGCTACTTAATCAACTAGTAATGAGATGGTTTGTGTCTATCGCTTACAATGTTAGTTAGGCTTATCTTATATTGTGACCAGGTAGTCCTATACATAAAGATCGACTTTTTTATATGGCATAAAATGCCCTTTAAGATCTGTCCCAGTGTCTTCTTATCAGATAAACCTCATTTTTCACTTCTCATCTATTTTTATAGCTTTGTGCAATTCCCACACATCATTTCCTATGCTTCAATAACTTCCCTCCACACACTTTACTTGCCTGATCATTTAAGACCCAGAGAAAGTGTTATAAATTTTGTGGTATCAGTTTCATGGCTAGCATTTAAATAAATCTAAACTGTATTCATCTTAATAGGGAATAGACCTACCTGAGAGATCAGAAAGGAAATAAAATAGTACACTATTTTTAACCCACTTCCGCATTTACTTATAGGTTATGATTACATGTATATACTTATAAATCTAGCAAAGCTTTTATATAATAAGTAGGAAATTAATCTCAAAAGTAAAAGTGTATCATATTTCATGTAACATGAAATGGGTGAAATCTCTCTGCATTTGTTAGGACTTTGGATTTGAAATAGGCATTTTTAAATGACTTTGCTACTTTATGTAGGTCTTATAAATAGTATATAAAAATTTATTATGAATTTTCATGAGTTCTGGTACTTTCAAAGTTATGGATGTGGTACAACCTTTCATTGTGACTGACAGTATAATGCTGCTATAATAAAAATTTCCTGTCAACTTGTTCTGTCCTGAAATGCCTGAAATACTTCAATTAAGGATCAGATTAAAATATATGATGGAGAGAAGAACTGAATCTGCATTATCCCATCTTTATAGCAAAGGAAACAGGACGGTGCCAAAATAGTGTAGGGGTCCAAGTTTGTTTTCATAGCTATATAAGAATAGATTATTTGAAATGCCTTAAATATACCGCCCATGATTATATTAAAGTTTTCCTGTGGATAATTCTCACCATGTGGGACTAGCAACAGTTTTATGTAAATTTTCTGTTATAAAGTACTATTGTTCGTTTCCTTTGAGAACTAGATTTTGGTCATGTGAAATGATGTCAGGCTGACCCAACTATGACATTATTTATCTAAATAATGTCCATCTTAAAAATTAATTGCTGTGGTCTCCAAGTTTTATAAATTCATGCTGTCTTTTCCCTCAAAGGCCTGCATTTACCTCCAGTGCCAAACTGTCTACTTGTGCCTTTCCTGTCTCCTCCTTCAGAACTTTGCTCCAAAAATTAAACTCACATGCTCTGTTCCTCTCCTGTGGAAACTGTCTCCAGCCCCTCAGCTTACACAGTTTCATTCTTAAAAGCAAAGCGAAACAAAATCCTTTCCCAACTCTTCATCCTCTTCTTTCTTCCTTTTCTCTGTCAGTTTTCTAGAATAACAGCCTAGCTCTATTCCTTTTCTTGGCATCTGGTAGTCCGGCTTCTATCTTTAATACCATATGGCATTCTTGAAGACAATGACTTCCTATATCCTCTGATCTTTTTTCAGCACAACCCACAAGATGTTTTCTCCTTAAAGCCTCTTCTTCTTTGAGTTTGATGACATTTGTATGTCTCTTGGTTCTTCTAGCACTATACTTTTTTTTAACACTAGTGTTTTTCCCACTACTCTTTCTCTGGATCATCAGTTTCTTCTACCTCCCGATATACAGATATACACACTTTTCATCTTGAATAGTTCTCAACATAGGCTCTGTATTAGAAATACCTTGGCACTTAAAAAAATTATTTTGGCCCTCTTTACTCCCTTAAAAGGGTTGTTTGCATCCAAATGGATCTCCTATAATCCACTTTAAATATCACTGTCAGATTATCAGATAAGGCATAACTCTACTCTTGACATTCCCCTCCCCAAAACTCTTCAATTACCTTTGGATTAGAGCCAAGCTTAAATTCTCTAGCCTGGCATTCAATGACTTGGAAGATCTGGCTTCAACCTTTTCAACTTGCTTTTTTCTTTAGATGATGAAAAGTGTAGAAACTTTGAAGTCTAATATAACTGGGTTTGAATTGTGTTTTACCTTGGGCAAATAATTTAAATCCTACAAGTCTCATTTGCTTATAAATGCAAGATAATACCGCTTCCACCTGAAAAGATTATTTTGAAGACAAGTACATTCTTTGCACACCCTATGTAGAAGTACTTGCTATCACCTACTAAAGCAGTGGTTCTCAAATTTTGGTATGCATCATTATTAGCAGGGATACTTGTTATAAAAGGGGATGCCAGGGCTATACCTTCATCTGGACTTGGTAGGTCTGGGGTATGGACTTCATAGATCTCTAGAACTATATTGTCCAATATGGTAACCACTCAGCATGTGGCTACTGGGAGGGCTAGTACGGCTAGTCTGAATTTAGATGTACTGTAAGTGTAAGATGTCCAATTTGAAGACTTAATATGAAAGGACTAATGCAAAATATCTCATTAATAATGATACATTAGTTATATTAGGCTAAACAAAAGATTACTCACATTAATTTTATCCTTTTAACTTTTTAATGTAGGTATGAGAAAATTTAAAATGACATATGTGCCAAACATTATATTATTCATTGAATAGCACTGCTCTACAATGTGGATTTTAAACAGTTCCCCAGATGATTCTGTGTTAGTTACCTTCAGATCACCTTTTGAGAAACAATATGTGAAATTCTAAGCTCTCTGAAAGAAATGAAGACTTACGTATCTTTATATTCTTATAGTGTGCTGAATATTGTGGGCAGTTAACTCTATAATACTAATAGAATTTAAATGCACTTTAAATTTCAACTATCAAAATACATAAAAAATATTTCATTAGAAGTTTTGTTTTTTTCTCCCCAGTTCCTAAAGAATTATTTTTGAATTATAGTTCTTAAATGAAACAAAAATGTTAAACTATAGTTTTGATTTATTCCCAAATGTTAAAAACAGTTTATTTTCTAAAAGAAGCGTGGTTTTCCCCTATGGTTATTTGACTTCATGTAGAAACTATTTATCTGACTAAATTCCAAAACTGTTGAATATTATTATACTCAAGTTCTTCATTTAAAACTAGTGGCTAACATGAAATCAGAACATATGCTAACTTTTATACCATGGTAATATAGCCAGATTGGGGGGAAAAAACATATCTGGGGAAAGGGGGCAGTTCTCTATTTAGGGATGAATGGGATGAGAATGATTGACTGCCCTGGAAATAGGGAGACAAAAACTAAAAGACAAAATTAGAAACATGTAAGTTAAAGTTAGGATGCAGAATAATCTAGACTTTAACCACTGTTAGAAGAGAAAGTCACAAAATTATAAATATCTTTTACAGACTGGTAATAGTCACTGAAGATCTTCCCACTTACCTCATTGCCACATTGCTGCCATCAATTACTATTGGTCTCAGATTTTCTCCATCATCTGTTACAATCTCTTGCATTGGAGATTCAGACCGCTGAGATTCCAGGGAAGACGTTTCCCGCATTATACTGTTAATCGTACTAACCGTTTGTTCAGCCTCACTTTTATTTCCAAGTTTGACAAGTTCTCCCAAAATATCATTGATTAAAGCATCAGTACCAAGTTTGTTTAGCACGAGCTGAACCTGTTCTTCAGAATAACCTAACTTAAGTGCAAACTCTAGTTTTGTTTGGTATTCTCGCACTACATCTGGGGGTTTCTTCACTTCCTTGGATGTAGTCTGGGACTCTTCCGGTTTAAAGTCTTGCAAAATTTCATTGTGTTTGACTCTGTGAGGTTCTAAACAGGGAGACCTACGAAGTTGTCTGTGAGTCTTGGTTAATAAGCATGGCTCTACTGAAATGCTACTCAACTGTTCTGATTCATTATCAGAATTTGTGCTTTCTTCAGAGTCACCAGAGCTTGCATTCTCTTCAGACACCTCTTGTTCTTCCTTCCCAGAATTAACTTTATCCATTGTTGTTTTTTCTACCATTGGCCAAGGTGCAGATGTACTTAAATGTGGGTCAGTGCTCTCCTCATAAAGGTGGCCTAGGTCATGCCCAGGCTGATCCTTCAAGCCCATGAAGCTGTTACATGCACTTGACTCCACTTTGCTGCTGTTTGTTCTGTATTCCTGAACGCAAAGCACCCCGTATTCCTAAAGAAAAATAGAAAATATTTAGAATTTCATATTTACTGTTTCACTTGTTTTAATAAACAAGTTGCAAAGAAGGACCAAACTACTGACTACCTATTTGGTGTCTGTCTACATCCTCCTCCCTCCCTCAGCACCCTTGCCAAAACAGTACTGTGCTGTTTTTCAGATGAAAGTAGGAACTGGAAAGTCCATGTAATCCCTTCAAAGGCGACAAAGTAAATAAATAGCAGAACTGGACTCTTTTATCCAGTTTTGTCTGACTCCAAAACCCATACTCTTCCCACTGTATCATGCTGCTTCTCATTCTTGACAGAAGTAATTTCTCCACTATTAAAAAGGCCTATGTTTCTAGACTGACACATAGAACATGATCAAAAAGCTTGTTTTCGATATACTATGACAGGCTATGGACATTTTCTCTAAAGGAATTCATAAAAATCTGTAAAAATCCTTTTAAAGAGAAAGCCATGTGGAAAGGAAGGAAAAATTAAATGAAAATTGTAAAACTATCAATTTGGGTCAAGCTTAACCATCTAAATACATTTAAAAAATAATTCTGGTACTGAGTTCCAAGAGCACATATTCAACAATAGCCAACAAGGAATTAAATAATTACAAAGTGAATTACATTCCTTTTAAGAAATTAATAGTTTTTCCCTAATAATCTTTATTTTGTGAATATTAAATATGGTAACAGTATAGTTTTTAACGTTACACTACCCTTATTGCCGGGGATACTTCTATTTCATTCCAGGGGGCAGGGAAATGTTTTCTTATTCTATGTGCATTTATAGAAGTAGAAAAAAAAATACTTCATATAAAATTAGCAGCAATAATTAGGTATACTGAATAATGTTATCTTAATTTCTTGAATTTTATGGCAGAAAATATTTCTATATCAGATAATTAACCAACCATTATCTGCATTTGGATAAAAAGTCATTTTTTCTCCTGCTTTCCCCTTACAGGAATGCTTTTACTCTTTAAAATACTTTTGCTGTTTTTCTATTTCCTTAAAATCTGTTGGTAATAACTGTTCTTTGTCTGCCAGGAACAGGTTACCAAAATATTATTTTCTCCTGTGCTTTATTTTAAAGGACTATATTCACATCGGTAGTTTACTTATCAAGGCAATTCCATTACTAATAACATTAGTAAGCCAGTGGTAGATGAATTTGAGACTGTCATAAAACATCTATTTAAATAACCTAAAAAAGAAAATTGGAAAAACATATCATTCTAAAGCTGTTCAGTATCTTATTTACACTAGAAAGGAGCCATTATATAAATGTTAAGAGAAAATGCTTAGTGATTTTTCTAAGTGAAACATTTGAATGCATACTTGAACTTATTAGACAGTAAAATATTTTTACATAATGAAATAAATTATATTAATTATGGTAAATACTAGAGAACACTGAAATCTTTAGCTTGATACAATACTTAAAATTCCTTCAGTGCAGAACTCCTACACACTTCTGCAAGAGTTTCTTCAGGTTTTATCCCTTGAGGAGACAGATAACTTTAATATCATTGTTCTACTAATGTAGCATTCATTAGTTTTAAAAAAACATCAAACTCTCCTGGCTCCTGATTGCACAACTGATAAAAAGAAATATTCCTTTGGAGGGCTCTAGATACATCTGCTCTATTATGAAGCTGTATCCATTTCAATTTTTTCTATTAATATGGATATGAATGAGCCCAATTATTTAGAATTAAAGGGATTTTGAAAGCAAATCTTCACACTCAGCGATTTATTAACTACTGTAATATACTGACACCAAAACGCAAGTAACAAATCATAACGGCCTCTTAATAAAAGGATACAGTTAAAAGGAAAATCTGCACTGTGGCCTTCACAGAGCTCCTACCAAAAGTAGCTTAAACAAGGAAAGCCTATTGGAAGCTGGGCTGCCTAGCAACCAGAAGCTCGTTGCTAAGCTGCACTCTTTTAACATGCCATCATGAATGCTAGCACAGTGAAAGAATAATTTGGTATGAACAAAAGCCTATAAAAGAGACTGGGACTTAAGTGCCTCTAGTTTACCCTCTGAGAACAATGCAGCTGCCAAACCAATCTGGAAGCTCCGACATCATTGTTCTGTAAACCCCACAATCTGCTCTGACTGCAGGAAGTGTATTTAATGGGCAACATTTTTGATCTCCCCTGAAAAGTTTGGGTTTTGCATAAGTGCTGTTGTGAGATCATTCAAGATAATAACTCACAGACCAAATCCCTGAATTGAACTAGGAAATATTATTTTAATATTGAGCTGTAATGTTTTTCTTTTGGGTGATTTCAAGTAAGATAAATACTTTATGAACAATAGAGCCAGTGCAGAAAATTAGAATGAAACGTTATGTTTAAAGCATAAGTGAATTCTTAATTCTCACATTTTTCAAAGAAACAAAACTAAATACTGTAAGTTTTTAAACTGAAAATTATCTACCCTAAAAAGGCATTTAAATCTTTTTATATCACCTTCAGTAAAGTATAAAAAAAGTATGAATGACACTGTGTTAGTCTACTATAAGTTATTATATGGCTATAATCATACAATAGAGAGAAAAAAATAGGATTATTTGTTTGCTTTTTATGTTAGGCCAGATAAAACTCTTCTGTACATGAATGTATTTAGTGACTGCCACACACCTTCACCGTCTGGTTATTCATGTAATTTACATTTACTATTTAAACAAAAAGTCTGGAATAATTGGACTAACATGATTTTTAATACTGAGGATAAGTGTAAGCTTAATTTAATCTACTTAAAAATTAACATCTAATTTTGTTGCAAAGTGATTTTTTTTTCCAAAGATTCTGGTTTAACTTTTTTTCATACTGACAGGCTTCTCTTTATCTCCTAGATTTCATTGGTTACCTCAGAGAAAGTTATTCGACGTCATTTATTATTAAACAAACAATTAAATTATTTTTAGTTCCTATAAATCAACAGACTAAATATGACACAGTGCAAATAAGGGCAAATGAGTTCAATAACCAGGCCTATAAATTGCATATATCTTCTCCACTACATAATACAAATTTGAAAAACCTTATTTGCATTGACCCAAATGGTAAAGATTTTTTTTTTTAAATTTTAGTCTCTAAAATACTTCCTTACTCACATGTAATTAGGAAATGATTGCCCTAACTTAATACGGCACTTAAAAAAAAGAATTTGGCAATATCTTGAAATCATTCAATAAAAAATTAAATGTTGAGATTTAAAAACTGATAAAAGATTTTCATATGCTACAGTATTTGTTAATGTAATCTGTAAAACTTACAAGGAATTATATCTTAGGACAAAGAATGATATAAGATCTTTTGTTCAATGTCTTAAAAATGATCTATATAATTTTTAAACAAAAAGATAGCAAAGACACTAATTACATCATAAAATTTATTATTACATATAAAGTAGAAATTTTTTCTCCTTAATTTTGAAATTATTAGACTTTTAAGTTTTGTAATTACTCAACTGCAAGTGCACATAAATCATCTTTAAGTTAATCAGCTATTAGCCAATAAAGGTAATTTTCCTCATTTCATGTAGAAGCAGCATAGACAAAGCTACACACACAAAGCAGGTAAGAGTTTATACTGATAGTTATTAAACAACTCCAAGAAATATGGCTTAACTTTTAAACTTTATATCAGGAATCCATTATAATTGGCCTTTACATAGTATATACATACTATATTCATGAACACAAAAATATTAAGCAAAAATGCAATGGTCTGAAAAAAAGATTTCTACACTTAAAAGCTATGGATTCTCTCCAGATAGTATAGAGAAACTTAAACAATTTTCCTTGCTAAAGTCCTAATACGTTAAAAATCAAATAATACTGTTCGTTGAAAAAGAACTAAATTTTCATGCTAATTTTATAGATGATGATGAAGTGTTAATTAATTGTTTTAATTGCTAAAAAGAAACTTTACATTAGCAGGTTAAGGACATAATGGTTATTTACTAGAAATTTGTTGCATACATACAAATTCCCTATTTAGTGAGATTTTCTTAAGTTCTCATTAGATGACTTGGGTAATCCATCTCAGATCCAGTAAAAATAATTGTTTTATATTCTAAAGAACCTCATATTAATCAGGAATATTAGACCATAAACTTGTTAAATCAATTTATTTGTTTGTAATGTAAATCTACAATGCCATAAAGTGGGTTTTGGTTGTTACCCAAATGGTAATACTAAGAGAACAATGAAAATAAAATAATGAATATGTAATAAATACCTACTGCTGTAGTCTCTGTGTATTTAATTACCATTGTATTTCAGTGAGTGCTGTTGTCTGCATCCCTCTAGCTAACAAAGGAAGATGTCCCTTTGAACAGATTGGTTAATGCTCTAGGGCAACAGATGTCTACTGGAACTGCAGGAGATCAGCAACTGGTGGCCTGCCCATCTTCTGAAAACTTTCAATAGACTTATGCATATGTTCACACAATAGGGCATGTGGTAGAAATGAAAACCTCTTTTTTAACCCTTGAAGCTCTCTCTTTCCCTCTCAACTGACAGATGAAAGTCTTTGTCTCCTCCTTTCCTCACTACAGAACTCCTGAAAGCAACAGTTCTTCAAATGACATCTTCAATCTAATATCTGAAACTAGTACAAGGAAAGGAAAAGGTGGGAGAGAAGAAATTTAAAACTATACATGAGTAATGAAACTGCTGACAAAGCAACTGAATACTTAATCATCATTGTTTCAAACAAGCTGTTGGAAACATCTACCTAAATCAATCCATCTTCTCAAGCTAGGTTTTTAA
The DNA here is from genome assembly GCA_028627145.1 of Eidolon dupreanum. Lineage (NCBI taxonomy): Eukaryota > Metazoa > Chordata > Mammalia > Chiroptera > Pteropodidae > Eidolon > Eidolon dupreanum. Next base: position 65,511,780 of record CM053510.1, on the reverse strand, counting down.
GACAATGATAAAATCCATCAGATCTTACTATCATTTCATAGTACCTAGGCCTGACAGTGACAACTTAAGAAACATAAGAATGTGACAAGATAAAATCTAAATTCATTGTTCATCTAAATATCAGAACACGTTATAACTTATCTTTAAGTACCAAATGATTACATACCATGCCTGATGCCTTGCAAATGCTCATGAAGCTGTAATTATAAAACTCCAGAACTTCAAAATGTAAAAAATCTGCTTCACAGACATGTTTTACAGAAAGAATTTAATTATCTGGTATTTTAGCACCATGTAATAATTTGTAGACTTTCGTTTGAGGTGCTTTTTATTTTATACAGAGTTCAAACTAATACTTTGAATATTTACAAAAATTTAACTTTCAAGGCACAGATACTCACGTTAGCAGGAAAATGCAAAGACATTGGTTTCTGTAGCAGCTTCAGCAGTAACTCCTTAACAAAATTTTAGCTGCGGACTTCCAGGCAGGCAAGAAGAACAATGAATGGTTGAACAGATGGAATGGCAATGTCTTTGCTTAACCTATTACCGAGTGGCACAACAGCCAATCGTAGGCCAGAAAACTCACAATTAGTTGGCCAGGCAGATGCAAGCCAACCTCAGCACCCTGCGTCCAGGTTTTTAAGATAAGCAAGTTGATGTCATTCTTGGGGTCTGCCCGGGGCAGCATGTATATTAACGAGGGGTGTGTGGCAACAATAGGCCATACAAAGCTGACTAGTAGGCAGCTGCTCTTTGAGAACAGAGTCATTAGGGAGCAGGCTGCCAACAAGAAACACCTGGCCTGGGCAGACTTCAGCGTTTCCTCCTTGTTTTCAATGCACGAAACAAAGAAATCAATTATACTTTAAAGTAGTAAAAGTTGCATGTTTCCCAAAAGTTGAGGCTATCCTCTAGTCTATTAGCTTATTGTTTTTGAGAAATAAAGAAAATGAGGTGTGTCAAAGTAGTAACTAATGACTGCAGCAATCCCTTTTCTTTCATAAATGAGTTACTGGTGAAATGAGACAGAAGGCATAATAAAACCATTTCCTTGGAAACACTGAGAAATATAAAATATCTGTAAGTCAATTTGTTGCAAGACAACAAAATGGAAAAAAAAAAAGAGATGATGAAAGATTGCCAAAGGAAAAGATTTAAGACATTATAAACAAAATTGATTTTAAAAAGTTCACTGAAAGTTTAGTGTAGTAAGGTAAAATGAGTTTGGTCCAACGACTCATCTAAACTGTACATTTACACAAAACTAACTACAATCACCAGAATAGCCATCTATGTATGTCAAATAGCAGTGTAAAATTTTTATGATGGATACTAATCATGTAAAAAAAAGCAAAATCTTTATTATACCTGTTAAAAAGTACTTGTACTTCATAAAATTTATAAGATGTAATAATACTTAAATTCCAGTTCAAGAACTAGTTAATTTTATAAAGAAGAAATATTGTGGTATTTTTCAAGGAGATAAAGTATACAAAAATCAGCTGTCAGTAAGGAAGCTTGTTATCCCTGATGTATTGAGTTCTAGATTGCAGTATTTATAATGCTATGGAATACTTGCTATTGAGGGATGCCTAAGTTATATCTTGAGTGGCCTGTGATTATGAAAAATATTCAATCAAATTTAAACATCATTAGATGTTGTGAGACTATTTCCCTACTAAAAAGGAAATCTAGAGCAGTCCCATTTAAGTGATGAAGTACACACACACACATCTTTTCATTCTAGTGCAAATTAAGTGTAAAGGGAAAAAGCTGCTCTTAAAATACAATTTTTGATTTAGGCTAATCACTCCAGAGTCTAGGCTTTTCCTTTATAGAATCATGAACTGTAAAGATACAGAATTTGGTTAGAGTACTACAAACAATCTAAATCCATCTCTCTTCACAACAGAGAGGCTATTTGCAATTAAGGTCATTTGTGAATACTTGGAAAAATATATTTTAATAACATAATACAGTTGGGATTCTTGGCCAGGCCCTTATTGTGCCCAAATGTAAATGAGCTCTTCTCTATTTAAAAAAATAAAAGGAAGATGTACTCTACATGGCAAAAATTTTCCAGTCATCTCACAGAAAACATTCCTTATGCCTACTAAAAGCCTAAAAATTTGTTTCCAGAAAAAATTAAAGTATGATATTGTAGATGTCTATATTTTGTCTATATTTTTCCGCAAAAGAACTTCATATTTTATGAAAGGATGTCATTTTTAAAATGTAAGAAAATTTAAAAATCTGAAAATATTTTTTAACTAAATGTAATTATTAGGTTCTGAATGTCAAACTAATTTCTAAAGCAAGACTTCTTTTTTTTTTTCTACCGAAGGTTACTGTAATGTTTTTGCAATAGTTAAGCTGATTGTCTAATTTCATAAGTCCATCAAAGATAAAGAATCTTGAATATTATGTAGTTTATAATACTGCAAATTATAAAATGAATTACACAGAATTCAAATCTTGTCTTGGGTAGGCGTATGAACACTATGGGAATGAATAAAATTATAGAATTTATCTTTTTTGTTGTTGTTGTTGGTACGGTGGTACTTCTTTTTGAAATTTCATTTGTAAAAGATATCAACCCTGAAAGGAGTAAGAAAGGTAAATCAAGGCCACTAGTATGGGTTAGTAAATGGACTTCTGGTAAAATTGAATTTGATTGAATAAAATAAAAATGAAAATATATATTCATATAAAGTAGTTATGACTAAAATCTAATAAAACTTAAGTTATGCACTGACTAGAGAGATCAATATTTATGGTCAATATTTATGAAGTCATATTAAAATCTTTTTCTTTTGTATTTGAAAAAGAAACTTTAATATGAATAGACCACCTTCTTTTCCTTGGGTTCTCTTTCTTCTATTTATCCCTTGCTACTATAGTTACTACTTTATAGCTTTAATTCAGTAGGAGGAATCTTCTAATTCCTGTCACTGTGAACACAAAGAATAAGAGAAAACTACCCAAGAGCTCAGCAGGAAGCCTGATCTCTAGCACTGGATTAAGCTTTTTAGCAAACAGCAAATAAAGGCAGTGATCTGAAAAAGCTAATCAGATCCTGCTGTGGTATTTAGACTATATGGGTTGCTAGTACTGGATAATGTTAAGCACATTAAAACATCTGTAGGTGAAAACATGGCCCTACTCTGGCTTTCTTAGTCACAGGTCCTAGTCCCCTTCCCCACTGCAGAACCAATATAAACAGGTGCACTGGCTCTGCTTCAGTCACTGCCATAGATGACCTTGCAGTTATGACAGTAGAAAACAATAAAGACAGTGTAGTTTTAAGGGTATACTAAAATCTGTCGATGACAAGAGTCTGTCTCACATTTGAAACTTCAACTATTTGAGAAGACCTTATAAGTCTGCCAAGGTTTGTAAAATATTTGGGCTTTGATGGTGTTTGGAATCAATTCTCTTTGTCAGTGGTGATCCAAGTCAACTTCCTGCTACCTTTCTGCTAATATGGGTTTATTTAATACACAATCTCTTTCGATCCACAATAACCTCATAGAAGTAAGATTATTATATTAGATTTTACCGATTAACCCCCAAAACTTAAAAGGTTAAAATTTTAACCAAAACATTATTATTTTTGAGAGTTAAAAAAGGAACCAAAAAAGACACCTAATTTAGATGCATGTTGTGGAAGAACGGAGCAAAATAATTAGGCACTAACTCTAATCTCTGGGTTAATATATTTAGAAAGCCAGCTAGGCCAGGAGAGCTTTCATATATTTCATTTCCTTGGGCTTAGATTACTTTCGTTTATCTCCTTCCTTGAATACCCGCTAAATACATCCCTGACAAAGTAATTTTCAATGATACCACTCTCACGCTTTAAAAAAAAGTCTCAGCAGCAAATCATAAGGTCTGGTTCTATGCTTTGTTTTTAAGCCTCTTTCTACAAGCTGGGTCACTCCTGGCCCAGTTATTTTACTTCCCACTTCACTTAAAGCACATTAGTAAAGTCACTTGAAGTGTTCTCTTGCACCACCTTACCTACCCAGTTTACATCTGTTGTTCTAAGCCCATTTCGAGGTTTATTTTCCTCATAAAACCTTCCAGTTTTTACTGATGTCCATCTCCTTTGAATCTTTATAACACAATCTGTACTGCACAATACAGCACTGATTTATGAACGAGGCTGTAAGCTTATTGAGGGCAGAACCATTTAATCTTCCATAATCCACTTAGAGAAACCGATATGGCACGCAGCAGAGTGCTGATTTCCGGAAGACATGAGTGAAAAATATGACCAGTAAAAAAAGAAGCTCCTGCAAATGTGAACACAGGCATTCATATGAAAAAAAAAATGCTCCCCTGCTAGTTTTTATTTCTCCTTTGTCACAAGGTGAGCTCATCAAAGAGCCCTCAGCTAGTTTCAATGTTGTTATAGTCCTGATTCTGCCACTGGGGCTGCTTCCACCATTCAAGGCAGCTGTGGAACTCAGCTCAAAACTCAGGGATGAGAGGTATTTCCTGTGGTTTCCTTATCTGGCTTCACCTTCCCAACTGGAGTGGCATGTGTTGGACTAACACTGTGGGCCTTTGCCTCCTCACTTGAGGGTGACTTCTCTGATGGGTAAGTCTAAGTTTGGGAAGAGCAACTGTGTAAGCAAAGTCCAGCCCTTTCTTTACACATTTCTCTTCAGGATCTGCCCAGGTACAGAGAGAACATGGTTGCTTTGCTCTCTGGCTGAGATTGGGTGGTTAAATCTTTCTAATTTAGGGGTTCAATATTTCTAAGCTCTTTATGCTGTGATTGTAAGTCATGTTATGTAATAGTTCTATCAAAAAAAAAAAAAAAAAAAAAAGAGCTGCTATTTTGATGTCCATCTGCCTGGTTCCTTTGTCTATTTTTCAACTGGTTCAGAACTAAAGCAGGAAAAAGACCCCCTCCCCCACCCCGCAAACAAGTTTTGACAATAAAGTCTTGTAATAAAGAACTATTAAGGGAAAAAAGGTCATAAAACGACTCATATATATGAACTCTAATCAGACTACTTTTAAAATACATGCTAAAGGATAAAGTAAAAAAAGAGAAAGAAAAATTCTGTAACAAATAAAGATAATGCTCCTCAATGTCAAAATTCTTAGGGTTTGATTATGAAAATCTTTCAGTGCCATAATACTCAGAGCAGACAACCCTTGTCTTTAGGGTTCAGAGACAAATACCAAAATACTTCACAAACACAGTATTTTTTCCCAGTGGTTTAAAAACAAAGGCACTTTTCTATAGTTATTTTAGGTAACAATATAACCCATATCCTTAAATGTCAAATATTTCCCAGTAATTAGTTTCCCATTTAGTTATTTTAAATAATTCATTAAATAAGTCTTTAGGAAGATATTTTAAATTTCTACAAAAATTTTAAATACTCAGAGAACTAGGAATTTTAGAAAAGGGGGACTACAACTGACATCTAAAATGTTGATGTAACAGGAGAGTGACAGAGAAAATTCGTGAGGAAAGAAAGGCCATGTATGATTTTAAAAGGAGAAAGTACATATCATCCATGTTCACAAAAGTTATATTAAGTATAACTGAAACTTTGAGATAAAATTAACCAAAAATCTGTAAATTTATGTATAATATATACAACACATTCTCAGAATTATAACACAACTGGATGCTAGTTAAGTGACACTTTTTACCTCATATAATGATAATATTTACATCATTATCAATGCCTAGTTAGAATTCAACTCATCACTTCTGATCCACAGCACTTTATCTCCCACTCTATGACATTCCTCACTTTCCACCTGGTATGTGCTCATTTCTGCACATCATTTTATCTTTAGGCTGCATGTACCAGCTGATGGGGACATGCCTTGTTTTTTGAGTGTTACATAATTCTATTTAGCAAACTAATCCAAATCTGACCAAAAGCATTGTTAAAAAGTGAAATTGACAGATTTAGGTTCTAAAGAATAATTGTATCAGAGTTAAAGAGGGCTCTATTATTCTGTCTGTTCTTAATGGTTTAGTAGAGTTTAATAGTAGTATAGTAAAGGAACTCAAAGAAAAATAAAACACCGTATACAGCAAATACAAAAGGAACTGCAAACCAACTATGACTCAATAAAATTCAGTTAATTGTAAGTATGGTCTAAATAGAAATTCTTATTAATAATCAAGATGGAAAATAGTTCCTTACATATGAATTCTTTTAAGATGGAAAAATGAAATGCTTTAGTTACTACTTCCAATGGCCCTCGTAGACTGATTTTAAATTACTGCATACTACTGATTTTAGATAATTGTCCTGGTGTTCAAAAAATTGAAAAACATTAAGGTTAACAAAATGAATGGTTGTGTTAGAAAGTATGCTCAGTGAAATTAGTTTATAACAAAATTTTTCTTTAGAGTTCTATTCATATCAGAGGATGAGGTAATAATTTAGACATTAAATTTAGAATTCTGAGCATTTAACATGATTCCTTCTAAATACAAATCATCATATACCATAATTAGTTAAATCTACAATATGAATCATCCTAAACAGCTGCCAATGCAATTCGATTGTAAACTCCTATAGGGCAAGGATTCTTGTGTTTTGTTTTCTCATGTATCTCCAGCACCTAGCAGAGTGCCTGGCACACAACAGGCACTTCTTAAATATGTTCTAAATAAATGATAGCATTTCTGTATCTGGGCCAAAATCCCTCTTCCAGATATGTTCTTTACTTCCTTTCATATGACCTACACTCCAGGCAAACAGGAGTATTTAAAGCAGTGGTTCAGTCTGGTTGCACACTGGAACCATTGGAGGAGTTTTAAAATGCAGTATAGAGATACCAGAGTACCATCCCTAGAGATGTTTTTTTTTTTTTTGGTCTGGTAAAGCCTGGCCACACGCTTCTAAAGTGTAGCCAAGTTTAAGAACACATGACTTAAAGTTTCCTCTAAAATACCTTTCTCCACAGCTTCACATGTTAAAAATCCTACCATGATTGAATTCAGCTGAAAACCCAACTTTGCCAAGAAAACTTTTGTGAAACAATGTTAAACTTATCTTTGGATTATTTGAGTTTTGCACAGGGCCTGACATGGTTAGGACCTGATAAATATTTGGTAAATAATTCTGGGAGTATGACAAATAGAAATTCAATAAAAGAATGATGATGTACAGTTGATTCTCATTATTCAGAGATTCTGTATTTCCAAATTTGCCTATGTGGTCAAATTTATTTATAACCTCCAAATTAATACTTGTAGTGCTTTAGTCATTCCATAGACATATGCCTATGCAGAGAGGAGAAAATTGTGACTTGCTCAGGCACACCTTCCAGCTGAGGCTGGACAAAGTGGTTTTCCTTTCTTGTTTCAGCTGTCCTACTGTAAACAAGCATCCTAAAAAGGACTATTGTTTTGCATTTTTTATGCCTTATATTGGTGAATTTGCAGTTTAATTGGCCCCCAAGCCCAGTGCTGAAATGCTATCTATGACTCCTATTTGCAAGAAGGCATTGGAGAGCCTTATGGAGAAAATAGGTTAAGTAAATTTTTTAAGACATGAATTATAGTCATGTTGGTTGTGAATTCAATGTTAATGAATCAACTATATATATTAATGAATCAACAATATATATCGACAATATGCTTAAACAGCAACACATGTACTAGGTTAGATACTGCTTCATGAAAATGTTTTCACCAAGGGCTCTTCTAGGAGTAGCGGTTCAGTATTTGCAGAAACTTTATGAAACTACAATTTTTTTTTAAAAAAAGAATCAGCTATAATTCCTCCTTCCTGCAATCTTTACAGTTTCATTCAGCAAATGGGTACCTCCTAGTTGCCAGGCACTGGGGAGACAGCAAAAACAAAGCAACTCCCCCTCCCTCATCAAACTTAAAGTGTAGTGTGGGGTGGGAGAGGAGAAAATACAAATTGTAAATACATGTCAGGTGACGGTAAATGCTACAAAGAAACTTTGAATCAGGGAAGGCTTCTCTGATAAGGTAATATTTGTGCAGGTAGCTAAATAAGTGGTCCTCAATCCCCAGGCTGTGGACTAGTACCGGTCCATGGCCAGTTAGGAACTGGGCCATATATCAGGAGGTGAGCAGTGGGCAAGCAAGTGAAGCTTCATCTGTATTTGCAGCCATTCCCCAGCGCTAGCATCACCACCTCAGCTCCACTTCTGATCACCAGGCATTAGATTCTCATAGGAGCTCTGGTCAGTCCCTGGTGCCAAAATGGTTGGGGACCTCTGACCTAAATGAAGTAAAAGGAAATATGTAACAGGAAAAGAGAGAATTAAGTACAAAGTCCTGAGATAAGAGTTCATGGATCAGAAAGGTGGCCAGTAAGAGGTGGTGTGTAGGCAAAGGGAGGAGTCAGAAGATGAGGTCAGAAAGGTAAGGTCAAGAGAAGCCAAGTCATGTAGAACTCTGAAGGGCAATGCTTCTCCTACTCTACACATCTGAATCACATCAGGATGTTGAAGATTGATTCAGGAAGTCTGGGGTAGGGTCTGAGATTCCACGTTGTAACAAGCTCACAGCTGATGCTATGGCTGTTGGTCCATGGACAGTGCTTTAAGTAGCAAGGTCACAGGTCACAGTAAGAACTTGGCTTTTATTCTGAGATGGGAAACCTTTGGAGAGTTTTGAGCAGAGGAAGTGATATAATCCTATTTTATACTAATATCTTCTAAATTTGGGCTTACCTCCACATTTCTAATAGTGTTCCCATTGATCTCCATTCCTGTGCCTGTTCCATATATTAAGAATTATAACATGTAACATATTGGATACCCTGCATGTGTAAGTCTTCTATCACTACATTTTTTCTCATTTTCACATTTTTATCATGGCTATTTTGCATGTAGATATGTCCAAGTACTTCAGAAATGTTTGACAGCTTTTAACCAAAAAGCTGTTGGGACTTTGGTGGAGAATGCTGCAGTATACTTGCTTAAAAATCATTGCCAATTAAATTGTTTAATCAGGAACAATTTATTGAAATTTTCTCTATTTTTCAATACAGTTCCCTAAATTTTTTAATGGGGACTTATACATTTATTAAACTTGTCTTAAAATATTTTGCTTTTGTTCTTGCTGCTGTAAATGTAGTTTTCCTTTCCCATTGTATTTTCTATCTAGTTACTGTTATCTAAAAAAATTATTCCTATTCTTATTGTTGTACCTTAATCTTTAGTGTACTATGTATTTCAGCAAACTCTTAATGTTTCTATTGGTATTTCACTGAGGCTCTTGAGTTTTCCACATATATAAATTAGACTGCCTCATCAACTTTTATATCTCTTGCTCTATATGATTTACATGTCATGGAATACTTTAGCTACTGAGAATAATTAGAAGATAATGTAGGAAAGGATATAAGGAACATGAGTATAAATGTTTGGGAACCAGTGATTTAGAAGAAATACATTGATTTAATGGTGGGCAGTAGTGAAGGGACAAGGGATAAAATGGTAGTAAAAACAGAAGAGAATTTAACAGGCATCTCAGAAAACACAAAGACTTTCTTGAATAAAACTTAAGCACTCATCTACTGTCAAAGTAGGAAATAAACATTTATGATCTTCCTATTATCTGAAGGAATGCTCAGGCCCAAGACTCAGCACCCGACAGCACACTTGCCAAACTGGCATTCTGGCTTCTGGCTGTCACTCAGGAATTCCAAAGTGCTTTCTCCACCTTCCTTGTCTTCACTCAGGCATTATCACAGCATGGATAGTCTCAAATCTAAGATGCAGCTGCCAACCTGGCACATGCTTCCCAGCCTCCAAAGCCAGAAGTAAAATTTCCTACCTCAACCAAACTCACAAAATTTTGTGAAATTTTTTACATGCCAATTCCTGATTTCTTTTTCAAAATTGTTACTTTAAACATATACTGCCTATACTGCAAATCTAGTGTTTCCCTTAGTACAGAAAACCTTTCTAAACTGTGGATCAGAATGACTTCAAAAATTAGCTCTCTCTTACTCCCTGCTGAAGTTCTTAATCAAAAAGGAGGTTTTAAACACATTAGGACCAATCAGAGGCTCTCTAATGTAATCAGAAGACCTGAAAGAACACTGAAAGTGGGGAACTTAAAGGAAAATAAAAGGGCAATGATTTGAAGCACTTTTTTTCTTAAAGTGATTTTTTTCTTAATTTTCTTATAAATTACTAGAATTGCCACTATTCTACATTTTCAATAATATAATTTCTATAAATTCTGCTATTCATCCCATCCATCAACAGGTCAGTTTATTCATCCCATCCATAAACAGGTCAGGAGAGAAGAGTTAATTTTCTTTCCCCAAAGCTTTACAGTCTTGGGGGTGAAAGTATTCAGAAGATGCTCACTGAAATAGGATTAAACTGGTAAAGAGCATAATGAAGGCCATGGAGAAACCATGGTGCTTCCAAGCCCTGGGAAACCCTGGGAAACACGTAGAAAAAAGCACACCAGGGCTAAGAGGTGCAGAGACCTATAAGCAGAGAAACCCCACTTAAGGAACTCAAATACTTTAAAAGCAAACTGGGAAATCAGTTTATTTTGAAAGGTACACCATCCTATATTTACACAAAGATGAAAAAAATTCCTGACAATCCAAAGCATTAGACTTACTTCTCTTATCCATAGGCCTTAAATGATGATAATGGTATTAATCTTCAGGGTATACAGACATTTAAACAGTAAAAATGACTCTTATCTCAAGTACTCAAATAATTCACTATGGGTTGCTTGACTTCAAAGATGAGATACAAACAGACGTTTGTGTTAGACCAACTTTTTCAAGGCTTAGGGAAAACTCAAGCCTTGAGAATGGAAACATACTCTAACCATGATACAAAAAATTAGAGGTTAACAGCACATAGCCAAAAATAAATTTAAAAACCCCCCAAATCCCAATATCTATAAATTAAAACTCTCTTTCAAGTAACTGTAGTGAAAGAAAAATAAAAAAATAAAATCATGGACATTTAGAAATAGATAACAATAAAGTTATAACCTATGGAATGTGGCCAAACTGATTCTTAAAAATTAATGGTGTAAATGTATTTAGTCAAAAACAAAAAATAAAGGAATTGAACATTAAATTGGAAAGGTTAAAATGAACAACAAATAAAGGTGGGTAAAAGAATAATAAAATTAAAAGCACAATAAATTAGGAAGCAGAAAAAAAAGAACTGATTAATAAAACAGAGAGCTGGTTCTAAATGATGAATGAATGAATGAATGAATGAACGAACGAACGAATGAACAATCAACCTCCTAAAAGTGACCAAGAGGTTAGGGAACTCTATCTACATATATAACATTACATATGTAATGTTCAATAAAATAAGGATTCTTTATGTAAATCTTTATGCTAATAAAGAGTTCATAATCAAAGCTGACTTAAGGTTGCAAATGTGGGTAATCATGGAGTAAATAAAAACTCTGTTAAAGATTTATAACCTCTAGTCCATTCCTGACAAAAGAACCTATAGGTTCTATGGGTGTGTTCTAGCAAAATCTCAAAGCATCGAGCAACTCCAATGTTACTTATTCTAGGGCATTGAAGAAATGGAAAACATCTAAACTGGTTTATGAAGCTAGCATAACTCTGCTGACAAAACTCAACAAAGATGGCAGCAAAACTAACCAAATATATGTATAAGCTTATACTATATACAAAAGTTTTAAATAAGAGAAAGATAAATTATGTAGTATATTTAAATCATAATACATATTAACCAGGCAGATTTTATTCTGTGATAATATTTTTTTCTAATATTGAACAACCTTGTTAATTCAATTCATTACATATATTGATTAAAGGCTCTTGCATTGGATTGGATGTGGAAGATGAAAGAGGTACAGGAGGAATCAAGAACTAGAATTTTAGTCTGAGTACTTGAGAAGGTAGTAACACTTGAAATGGGAAAGATTTGGAAAGGAACAGATCTGGAAGGATATAAATTCTGTCATAATTTTCACTTCAGATACCAAACACCTATCCAAGTGGACCTGTTCTCAAGATAGCTGTAAGTCAGGATTGGAGATGAAAATTTGGTAGTCATCAGCATGTAGATGGTATTTAAAAATATATTATTGGATGGATGGAAAACTGTAGAAAAAGGAAAAGACCCTGGAATCAAAATTTTAGTAACCTAAAGATAGAAAGACATTGCATATATTTGTGTAATACCATATTTTCATGTACTATATGTTGCTATGCTTAATCGTTTTTTAAAAAACATGCTAAATTAGGACTTCTGTACAAAAACTACTTAATAAAAACCTCATGATATCACAAGGTGGTCTTTCTGCCAGACTTCGAGTTCAGTTTCAGTTGCATTGTCATCGTGAAGATTTGTAAATTAGATTTTTTTTGGCGGGGGTGGGGGGGAAAGTAGTTTTCAAATAGTTTTTTGAAAGATGCCTAAAAAGTTGAGCAAGAAGGGCATTGGGACCCTGAGCCTAAGATTTCATTTGAACATCTGAATAAAGGGCTTTATTTCAGGGGGAAAAATTGTTTCATCTACTTTTAGTAATAGTTTATAAATATGATGTTAACAGTGGACAACAGTGAAAGTAGGTCTCAAAGTTTATACCACTGACAAGGACAGAATTGTTAAGTAGGCTAAAAGCAGTACAATTTCAGCCTTACTGCATTTAAACTGATTGACAGCATATTAAATGAGTCAAATGCTGAACAAAATGTAGGGATTTAATAATATACATCTATTTTCAAGTTTCTCACATTTAACATTCTTAGATATATTCCGGAATATCTGTACAAAAGCAGGGGACACCTTTGTTAGAAAACAATAGCCGTCAGGATTTAAAAAGTGAAATAACAGAGAGGAAGTCCCATTCAAATAAGAAATAATCCCAAATGGCTACTATTAATACTGTTCTCTGATATCAATCAATGCAATAAGAAAAAAAAATTAAAATATTGAAAAAAATTATATTATTGGGTCACCATTACATATCCTGAAAATTAAGAGACTCAGCTGAAAAACTGTTGGACTAACTCCTTCAATTTAGTTAACAGATATAAAAGAAATCAGTAAGGTAGCTAGATGGGGATTTACAAATGAATAACTTTCCTTTATACCAGCTACCACCAGGTATAAAATATAGGTATAGCAAACATAACATATAATGCAGAAAAATCTCATTCATAATAAACAAGGATAGCTAATATCTCAAGGACTTAAGTGCTTCAATACACATCATCAGTTAATCTCCACAACCATGACATTAGTGATATTATCATGTTAATAGGTACTATTATCACAATGTTACAAAGAAACTAAGGCTTAGAGAAATTAATAAGACATCTGCACAATCATATAGACAGTATCAGAACAAAACTCAACTCTGTCTCTGCTCTCTGACTCTACAGAATGGGCTTCTATGCACTATTCTCACTGTCTATCAAAACAAAGATAGGCTATTGTTTTATACTTTTTCTGCGTTTTAAAAATGTGATAAAATGAATACATTAAAATACTAAACTCGATTTACTTTTAAAGGAAAATGTAGTCAAAATAGGAATGCAGCTTAGAAAACATTTTCCCCATTTAAAACTTTTTTCTAATGTATAATATTGCTAATATTAACACAAATTATGCCCATGATTTTTCTGTTACTTTAGGCACTTTTTGATCTTAGTAAAAACAGAAATATCACCTAACAAAATACATAATTTATTGCATTTAAAACCTTTAGAGCTGTACTAATCATTTAAATTACAGCAAAATTCCAAAAGGTATCTAATACATATCACCAACTCAGTGGGACAAAGAAAATAATGACTTAAAGATAAAACAAAAAACATCTAAATCGACAATGAAAAGGCAGCCTCAGTTATTTTGGATACCTACTCCCTTTGAGTGTATAAAATAATAAAAGGAAATGATAAAGTAAAAGCCAAGATTTGAAACAGAATAAGTCACAGAATAGGGATAAGATTAAACCCACATAATTTTGAATAGGAAATGAGTACAGATGACTAAGAACAAAGAACAAAAACTAATTTTAGCCTCACCCCAGAAGACATGAATATATTTGAAAGCCCTTTCGAAAATCTAAAATATAAACTGGCATTAAAAGCAATAACAGTTGACTTGGTTTTAATTTTATATCTGGTAAACCCAATTGCTCAGCACACAATTAAGAGCCACTGAATAAGCAGAGAAACGAGTCTGTCCAATCAAATCAATGGATACTGTTAAATAATTTTATAATAAGTGTTTTCTATGTGCCAGGCACTTTTACATTCATTATCTTGAATCAGTAAAACCAACTCTGTAAAGTACTGTAGTGTCTGATGAATGAGAAATCAAAGAAACTCAGTCTTGCCTAGGGTCACAGCCAATAAAGAGCAGAGCTGGGATTCAAACCAGGTCTAGCTGATTTCAGAGGCCTCACCTGCTCTCTCTATACAGTACAATCTTTCAGTTCTGCAACCTAGACTATCTATCTGAGCATCCTAAAAGCCTTTAATTGTTACCTTATTTTAGACATAATATTAGCTTTTGTTATCCAGTTTCACAGTCCACCTCAGATATCTACTGCAAACTAGAGAGTGACAATGTCAATAAGGAACAGCTAACATTAAGGGAGAAAATATCTGAAATATTTTTAATGTCATAAGAAAATCTTTAGTGTATGTTAAATGGGGACAGGAAGGTGGGATATACAGCTCTACAAACTGTGTAATTCCAATTATACAAGAAAAAGATATATCTTTTAAGAACTAAACTCCCAAGAAAGATAATTCCATTGTATTATTAAACCTCAAAACAAATTTATTAACATGTATTAGTTTCCAGAGACCATAACATTTGGTTAAAACAGGGACTTAGCCTAAGTTGGAACTCTCCCTTTGTTATTATTAACTGTGAGACTCATCAAATTATTTAACCATATCAGGGTTTGATTTCCTCATCAGAAAGAGAGTAATGAAATATTCTTCATAGGAGTATAGTATTAAATGCATTAATACATGTGGAACACTTAGAACAGTGCTTCGTAGTTATCAATCTTAAACTACAATGGAGTAAACAAAACAAGATCTAAGCTGAGGCCTGAATAGCAAGGCATGAGCTAGGCAAAAAGTTTGGGGCGGGGGTCGGGCAGGGCGGTTAGGGAAAAATGTTCAAAGCAAGGAGGGAGATTTTGAGATTTTCTACTTATTCCCTATCCACCCTTAGATATTTGATAATTATCTTAAAGGCAGAGTACTTTATTCAAAAAGTGCTTATGAGCTCTGCTTTAGGGTAGGTCACTAAGCATAAGAATTACTGTCAGGGCTGTGACCTACAACCATATATAATATTCTCTATGGGTGATTACTCTCTATTTTCATTTTAAGAAAGTAAAACATCTGCTGAATAGAAAAATTAAAGAGCAACACCATACTGAATGACCAAGGTTACCGGAGATATATTTTGGGATAAAATAGATTTTTAAAAAAAATCACATTCTCAATCATTTGTCATTTCCCTAACTATTAATAGTAAAACAGCAGCAATGATTACATGTTTTTGGTGAATCATAACATTATAGTTTTGTAAACACATATGCTGTAGGTCCATGAGGCATATTAACACTTAAAACACAAGATTTTTAAGAACATTGGTTATATTTGAGATACAACCTCAGAATCGCAATATTTTAGGTTTAAATTTGAAATCCTAATTTAATAAATTTTTATTTAATGGCCTTCCTATATATTTCTCTTTCCAAGAACTATACCCCCAATACTACCTTTGCCAACCTAATCACCCACTGCTCCCATCATCACTAATGCTCTGGACACACTCAACCAGCTACTCCCTGCTTTCCTGCCAGGTTCCCTTGATTTACAGCATTCATTTGGAAATGACTCCATCCAGCTCTACCTACAGGCATACTTTGTTTTATTGTGCTTTGCTACTTTACTGAGATTCACAGGTGTTGCTTTTTTTTTTTTTTTTTTTAACTGAAAGCAAAACTTTCCATTAGCAAAAAGATTACCACTCACTTTATTGCGCTGGTCTGGAACAAACCTGCAATATCTCCAAGGTATGCCTGCACTTGAATCCTACCTAAAGGTCTGGCATGTTGTCCTTCCCCAGTACCTGAATTTACCTTTTTATTCATGTCATTAGTACCTTTGACCCAACATTATGTTCTATCTGTTCAAAATTCTCCTTTAATAGGACAGGGGCCTTACACAGCACCTAGACTGACACTGATTATTTGCTGAGGGAATAGTATTTACCAGTCTCAAATGAACAATCACTTCAGATTAGTTTATAATCCCAAATTCTATCACCAGAATAAAAATCCTACTTCATAACTTAGGGTTGTTTATTAAAACTGCAATCACATCTGAATGAAATTCTTCTTCTAGATTTATGTACAAGAACAAATGAAAAACTCTAAAAGGTATAAAATGATATGAAAGCATATGAAAGGGTATAAAATAGTATAAAAAGCTATAAAATCATAGCAACACTTTTACATTATAGTAATTTAAATTAATGTAGAAACCACCATGGTCTGCTAGAATGGTAAGACAAGGTAACTCAGTTGTAGAATAAGAAAACTATTTTAAAAGTACAATTTCCATTATCCACTTGGGGTCCAATTTGGTGGATGTAAACCATGAAAACAGATCCAGAGGAACCATTAATATAAAGTAGGATGTTTTCATTAGTCTGGTAATTAAAACAAAAAGCTAGTAGAGGAAAGTAATGAATGAAAACTCCCATCAGCATACAAATATTACAAATTTGTTTCCTATCCTTTAATACTTTCCATTATAATGAAATAGTTTTATAAGATTTTCATTATAAATACAGGTTAAAAATACTGGTTTCTTTTTTGTTGTGTTAAGAGTTCATTTTACTTTGCTTATAATGTTTAAGTACTTTCGTGATGACTAGAATTATAATTTACTTTGAAAAGTAAAACCCATTCTCAAATTAAGTAAAAATACTCACACATTTTGAATTATAGAGACACAGTCAGTAAGTAGACCATTCTGATATATTTAGGGTACTTCAAGTAGATAGATTCAGGTAACTTAAAATAAGAATACCAAATTGGAAGAAAACAAGTGGAGAGAGAGCAAGTCTTCCTGGGGTTATCAAAATAAGACAATTTCACAAATATTTCGTGACGCTATCTTACTATGCAAGCATTAGAAAACACCATTAATTAAAAAACTAACATTAATTGTATATGTAAGTGAACAAATAAATGGAAGCCATACCCATTAATCCCTAAATATAGTAATGATTTAAAAATATAACAAGATATTTCTGACTTCTTGTAGTTCTTGGAAAAATCCAAAAAAATATGTTTGAGGTATATTCACTGTTTTCCATTTATAATATGCATTAGAAAAATACGATGAAATAAGTGAAGAAATGAAGCTCTTTCCAAAATTTATAAATATACAGTACTTAGCCCAAGTATTTTTGCATCTATTCTAAGGTGGTTTAAAAAAAAAAGGTCTGAATCAACAAGCACCTCAGGAGGCTTGGGGATACTCCAAGTCTTGCAACCAATAGGAAAACTTTCCCTAAATCTAGATTAGCATTTCATCTCTTTATCAAAAAACACAGAGCACAAACCAGGGCTGTGAAAGGATACCCCAAAGGCAAGAAAGCCAGTTAGAGTATTCTGTATTTTGGAAGCAAAGGCTGTTTTTCAAGGACTTTAATAGGGGTGATGGCTGAGATAGTTTAGGGAAGAAAAGCGGGATGTATTTCTCCACGTTATACTTGTAACACGTCCTCGCAGGGAGTTAAAAATGTGAACCAACCCAGCTAAAATGAACGCAGGGTGAAAATGGAAATTCGGCTGGAGCCTGAGGGTGAGGGGCAAGGAGGGACAGGGCTTTTCTCTAGGGCTGGCCTGACGGTGGTGGCAGTTTGGGTGGAGGGATGGATACGAAAAGCTAATGGCTGGGGCTGAATCCGAGATGTCGGATGATGCCTCACCCCACAA
>CM053510.1:65433614-65493291 GCA_028627145.1 Eidolon dupreanum | reverse complement strand
TTTGGGTGGAGGGATGGATACGAAAAGCTAATGGCTGGGGCTGAATCCGAGATGTCGGATGATGCCTCACCCCACAAGCGCGCGAGGGTCCGAGCCGCAGGAGCAGGGCTGTGGGACCGTTTCCATCTGGGGCGCCCGAGCTCGCCGCCCCGTTCGGCGGCCGTGCCCTGGGGCGGGCGGGAGCGGACCGGTGCCTTAGGCCGCGGGCCGGGTACGCCAGCTTCACCGCGCCCAAGACCCTGGCTGGGCGGCTCCGTCCGCGGACAGGATGCGCTCGGCTTTCCCCTCCGCCCCATCCGAGCCCCGGGAGCCCAGAGACGCCACCACCAGGAGCCCGACCCGCCAGGGCCCGGAGGTCGCCCGCAGCCGCCGCCCCGGCCACTCCGGCCCGTGCTGGGGCGCGGCCTCCCGGCCCGCGGCCCTGCCCTCGCCCGGCTCCCTCAGGCCACGCTCGCCGCTGCTGGCTCCTTCCCCCACCTTCCCGAGGGACAAACCTGGGGACCGCTACCCGGCATGGCCGACCCCGCAGGGAAGCGGCGAGCGGCCGGCGGGGCCCGGACGACAGCGGCCACCTCGGCTCTCCCGCGCGGCGCCGCGCCCGCCCGCGCTCCCTCCCTCCCTCCGGGCCGCGGCCCCGGCGCCCCCTCCCCGGGCTTGCACAACTCACACCCTTCACGCGCGCGCACGCGGCTCAACCGCGTTGCTCAACCTACTTGCAGTCTCTTCTGGGCAGCCATCACAACATGCCCTGGAAGCCAGGGCCGCCGGCCGCCTCTCGCCTCAGTCCTGGGCCGCCGCCGCCGCCGCCGCCGCCGCGCGATTTCCTCCTCCCCTTCCCTCCTGTCCTCTCCCTTGCTTCCTCTGGAGCGGAGGTTGTCAAACCAGCACCTGCTGCTGGAGATCACCGAGAACTGAAAACAGGAAACCCGAGCCAAGGGGAAAGCCCGGGAGGCGTGGAGAGGGGTGAGGGGAGCTGCTGGAACCTGTCGGGCTCGACCCAGACGCTGCACCCGATTCCCTTCTCCCTCCTCGCCCGGGGGTCCCGACCTCCCTTCGCCGCTCCCCTAGCCCTGTCCAGGAGGGCGCCTCTCAGCTCCGTGACACCCTCTCCACCCAGCAGTAAAACCGCCCCGTCCCTGGGCAGTCAGGCAAATCGAGAGGCTGCCTTCTTAGGGCAAGTTTCCCCTGGCTATTTGCTTGTTATCAATACACCATAACGAGGAAAAACCGCAGCAGGCATGAGCAAGAACAATAAGGGAACTTAAGCGAATGAAGCTGTTGGGATTTCACCCAGGGGAAGGACTTCTTTCAGCAAGGAAACTGGCCTTGTTGGAAATGGCAATGTGTCAACATCGTGGTGAAACCCAGGATAAATCCGGATCCCTTTCGGGAGTTTGGAAGGAGAGAGCCCCCTACACTGAGGTAGGCTTCTGAGTTGCCAGTGCAAAAAGCACTGGGAGCAGAGAGCCTTTCTACTTTGTGAATTGTACAACACCCAGCACAATCTAGGTCAACATTTCAGAAAAGTTCAAATAATCCTATTTCACCAGCCTGTGGAACTGTCACCAGGTGCTTCACTTTTAGCCTTGGGCAGGATGCATCTGCTTTTGGAGTGACAGGGAAGGGAACTTGTGCCACAGACTAGGTAGCCTGCAATAATAAATACATTATCTCATTTAAGGTTCACTGCCGTCAGCTGAGCTAGGTGTTATAATTGCCTTTGTCAGAAAACTGAGGTTAGAAAAGTTTCCTGAGATCACACAGCTTGAATATGAAGGATCCAGATCTGTTTGCATCCAAAGGACATATTTGTTTCACTGGACCTGAGTTCATGCCTCCGATGCTCCTCTTTCACTTATAATAAAATTTCTTGCCTCTGAATTGTTCTCAATAGGGCACGTATGGTTTAAGCCTGGGTCTGTTGAATTCACTTGGTCTACTAAATGGTAGTGATATCTGTGATGTTTATGTGGTTCAAACTTTAAACTTTCCGGTTTAATGTTCTCTTTCTAAAAAAAAAAAAAAAAAGCATCCTACCTTTATGGCTTAGTTGAGCAGCACAAGTGGCCCCACCTCTTTGGCCTGCATCTGTTGCTGTTTTAGCTGATGATGTGATCCCAACTGAGAGCCTTATGCTGAGGCGTGCCTATTGGCATTCTAACACTACCTGAGAAATGAAAAGAGGAGCGTCTTGCTGAGTCTGCTTCCCACTTTAGTAGGCCACTCTTGGGGTATATTAAAATAGCTGGCCGATGGGCTTCTTTTTGGTCATATGAAATCTGTCTGGTCTACATTTTAGTTCTACCTTCAAGACCCTTAGAAAGTCTGGCAACTTGCTCTCTACAGCCAGGTCAGTTTTGATTGGCAAGAAGGGAAGCATGCTCTGGAAAAGCATTCCCTGTTCACTCATCCAAACCCTCAGAAATCTCCTGGGCAGTATTGGGAGGAGAAGGGACTGAGAAAGAAGGTGGCTGGCTAATGATGTGACAGCCTTCTTAGGCATGGTATTAGTGATGTCAGGAAGTTTCTCTACTCTACGCTATACTGGCAACACAGTCTACCTTGTTTCCCTCAATCGACTCAACTGAATTCCATTCAATAGTGATTAAGCATGATTATAGACCAAGGCACTGTATTAGGTCCTTTGCAGGTAAGATATATGGATAATTATTATAATTGCTAACATTTAGTGCCTACCATATTCCAGGAACACTTTTAAGTACCTTGCATGTGTTCTCTCATATAATGTCCACAAAACCCCTATTTGGGAATAATTCACTATTTCCAATTTACAGATGAAAAAACAAACCAAAAATAAGTTGGTAAATAACAGTGCAAAGATCAGTAGGCAGTCTGACTCTAGAATCAGGACCCATTATATGAAGAAGATATTGCCCTATGAAATGGAATGCTTCCTTAATTTCATTACCCTAAGCAACCATTTCCTAAGCACATGAGCTATATAACACAGACACATAGGGATAAAACTCATTCTTGCCCATGATCTTCAGTGATTGGTGAGAGTTGCTTTTTTAATACTGAGTCCTTAGGGAAAGGAAACCAGAAGACACGAGATACGTGCTATTGACCAATCCAAAGGCTTCTTTCTTTTGATGAGTTACCACAAGATTCCACATCAGCAGCATGACTCTTTCAGCATTTGTGGGAGGCACCAGGGAGCTAGAATAGCAAGGTTTTCAACATGCTTGTGTTGGAAAGTCACGTGCTCGGTTTTCTACCTGAATTGGACAGCGTGGCTACCCTATTTTCTCTACATTTGGCCAATGTAGGAATTTTGAGAACAATAAACACTTAAGATAGAATTAAAAAAGTGTTCCCAAGCTGTCACTTTGCCATCTTGACAAGGACTAAACCTGTTATTGCAGTTCACCCTGCCCAGAAATTAAAAAATTTTTATCGAAGAATGGAATTTTAAGTATTCCAAAAATATCCTCATCACCTCTGCAAGCATCTGTTGTTTTAAAAAGGAAATTGGTATATAGAATTACAACTGTATGAAACTGAGATAGTTGGATACAGAATTATAGAATTTTCAGGTTAGTGTACAACTTACCTTAAAAAGCTCTGTCATGAAAATATTAATTGTAGCATTATTTGCAAAGACAAAAAATTAGGACAAAACTAAACGTCCTCTACTAAACTATTTAAATAAATTGTAGTATCTTCATCATTAGAATGTCATTTACCTTTTAAAAAGAATAAAGTGGCTTTATGTGTTTGGAGTAAACTTCAAGATCCATCATTCATTGAAAAAGTAAAGCGAAGACCAGAACTGAATGATTAAGAAGAAAAGATGGAAGAGAGATTCACATTTTACTCTATATTCTTTTATTAGCTGTTGAATTTTAAATTTGGTACTTGAATTAACTATTCAAAAAATATTTTTTAAAATCCACATTTATTGGTGATGTGTGCTATTGTCCATGCCTTTCTATTTGATTCTCTAAATAAACAGATACTGGTTTTTTTTGTTTTGTTTTTTGTTTTTGTTTTTGTTTTTGTTTTTTTTGAATAGTACAACAGCCACAAGGAAGAGGAAGTTGAGGGAGTCCTATGAGTTGCACATGTGGAGTCTGGGGCTTCCCTGTCAAGGAAAGATTCCTATGATCATGTGAAAGGGGAGATCCCATAATTGCTAAAGAATTCCCGGCAGGCATTTGTGGGATTAGTCATTGTTTTTACAACTTATTTGTCAAAAGCTCCAAATCAGTTCTAGAAGATTTTCAATGGGAACTGCTTTAACGAAGGAGAATATTCAGGGAAGTTCTCATCAGTACATAGGAGAGAAGTTCACAGAAGGTCAACAGTAGGCATAAGGCAGAATGAGCATTTTTTTCACAACAATAATGACTTATATTTGGTTATACGTTTTATTGTATTTCCCCACATCATAATGTGAGCTCCATGATGTAGGAGCTCTGTCTTGCTCCCTGCAGTGTCCCCGGTTCTCCTGTGCCTGGCACACAGAAGGCACTCGGGTTGGTTCCAGACTACTGGAACTGGGAACCATAACAGCCAGTGATTCTCCAGCCTGTGGCTGCTTATTTAGGCATTAGTCTGTTAGAAGGTAGAAAAGACTTGGCCATGGAAACCAGGATTCAGAATTTCCGTCTCTGCAAGAGTGGCCCAAACAGAATTCAATTTCAGAGGAACTGGGGAGTTAGAAAAATACTTAAGCATGAGGGAATGAGGCAAGAGACTACTGAGTAAGCAGAACGAGATAGGGTCTTGTCTTAAAAAAAAAGAAAAATAAGGAACCAGTAAATGAATTAAAATGAAATCATTTCCCCAAACAAATAACAAACATCACGAGAAAATAGAAGAGGTAGCCTTACCATCAAGGCTGCAGTTTACAGGAAGAGGAAGATTATCAGCAGAGCAGGTCTGCTGCTGAGTCACTGTACCCCCAGAGAGTTAAGTGATTGAGGTGGACAAGTCACTGACTAAGGGTATGGGGTGGCATCAGAGTCTAGGATGTGACACAGATAAGTGAGCCTAGTAGATGAGGTCAGAGGGAATTAGGGGAAACAATTGACCTAGATGGTTTTAAGTACTTACTTCCAATCTTAGAGTGGAAGTCAATGAGAAATTTAGACTGTCAGCTATTTTTCCTGGAAGGCAGACATTCCAGGGGATATTTAGCCAAAGTGCATCCATGAGTCAGAAATAAGGAATCTAGCCAGCCAGGAAATATTAAGCACATCTCTATGGATTCCATAAGTCATTGCTTTAGGCCTAGGTAGGAAGCAATTGATGATAAATTAACTACTACCTGTATTCTGATACATGGAGCTATCTGATGGTTTTTAATGGTTTTTGTAGGTCTGATTTTAGAGAAACTATATTCTTCTGTCTCATCTATTCCCTGGCCAGTCCAGAGTACACAGATTTTAATGTATAAGCAGAGGTAGAGTCATGCTATACCCTGGGATGCAGTAGAGCCATTGGTCTATTCTCATGTCTCATAGTCCTTCAGTTTGGTCAAAACATTTGCCTTACTTGAAACGATGTCAATTGGCCCTGAAAATGTGTCTCCAGCTCTTTAGTCATCTGTGACTTCCTCTAGTTTTTGAGTTTAATACACAGAACCCTGGCTTATTGAGAAGGGCTAGGCCATCTGAGTCATTCTTACAAACATCTCTTTTGAAAAAATGAGCGTTAACTGTCCTTGGCAGTCCCTTCTTGTTAATGGAGATCTTGCTGGAGAAATTCAGGAATTCGTCATTTTATTTTGGATAACTACAAGAGGCAGTTAAATGCTCAGTAAATTTTGGCAAGAAGAACTTGTTTACTAGAAGATACTGTCCTGATGAAATGTATTATTACTACCTTCTGTGGTTTATTTTGCTAACATATATGTTTGTAAGAACATTTTATAGTGTTGGTAGAATTAGTTTTATATATTTATTTTTAATATCTTGGTGGCCAATTATTTGCATTTATGAAAATGCTCTCTCTCTATCACCTCTCTCTCTCTCTCTCTCTCTCTCTCATGCAATAGAAATGGGAATTTACTTATCTGAAGATGAACATGCAGTAAAGTTGATCTCAATTAAGTAAAAGGAGAACAGACATGGCATCACTATTGAGAGATATCACAGGAAACCCAGACAGACAGTAGATATGTAGGTGAGGCTTTATTCAAAAGTCCCCAAATGGGCACAGCAATGAGACAAAGAAATGACAGAAGTCTTAGCTTTCGAGATATCAGTTGCACATTATAATCAGCAAGAAGTCGATTATCTAATTAAGTTGTGATTTTCATCATGTACTCTGTTTTCTTTTGCCTTCTACGTTACCACTTCTCTACTGGTTCCTCCTTATCTCTTCTAATTGTTATCTTCATGATTTTTCTCCTTTTGTCTACTCTTATAAAGAATTCCTCTCTGACCCATTATCTTTTGGCTTTGCAGATATGTCCTGGGTTTCCTCACCTGTTTTTGTGACATTAACTACTACCTGTATTCTGATGTTTGCTGAATCGATCTCTACAGCACTTAGTACCTGGCACTGAGTAGCTACACAATAAAGGCACCTTTTATTTATGTGAAATAAATATATGGAGTTTTTTGTGGGAGGGAAAAGCTCCTACTGTGTGTCAACCACTGTTGTAGGTGCTGGGAAAATTTCCTGCTTATATTTTATATACCTAATATACAATTAAACACATACGTGAAATGCACAAACAAATGAACGAAAGAATTTCACTTAATAGCAAGTGCTCTTAAGAAAGAAATTAGAGTGGAATACTAGCATGTTTGGGGCTGGCTTGTGGGTGGTGGTCAGGGAAGGCCTCTTTTAAATTGTATGTGAGCTAAAATGATGCAAAGCTGCCAGTCATGCAAAACACATTCCAGGTAGAGGAAATAGCAAGTGAGTGAGCCTAGAGGAGGTATAAGCAGAGGTTCAAGAAAATGAATGAAGAGCAGAGTAATGGAGCTTGGTTAGAGGGAAGGAGCTTGGTGGGGAGAGGAGGCTGGCCCTTTTATGCGGCTCCTGTGCTTTCCAGTTTGCCTTAGACCTCATGTCTTCCCTTTATCTTATCACTGGCCATCCTCTCTTACTTTGCCAGTCTTGTTTTTGCAATTATGTGAGTTCGTGACCCTTCCTTGTTCTTGTCTTGGTAGTTAAAAAAGGTCCATGCTTTTGTTTACTTCTGGGCATCCACATAGGCTGCTCTCTCTGCCTATATCACCTTTCCCTTAATACTTTGTGGACAAAGATTGGGCTCACAATGCATTCCATTCTAGCAAGCCTTCTTCGATCTCATCTGTCTGGGTTAGATGTCCCTCCTATGTTCCCAGAGTCCTACGTGATAACCAAGGCACAGAAGAGTTGAGTAACTTCCCTCAAATCATGTAACAAGGCCAGGATTTGAACCCAGGCATTTCAGCCCACACTCTTAACCACTGTGCTTTGGTCCCTACCTTGTAAGGCTATTTGTTGAAGTACATAGGTTAATGCATGCAAAGTGCTTAACACAAGCCCTGACATTTGGAAAATACCCGTAAATGTTAGCTCTAATTACAGACATGATCTTTGCCCCTGAGAAGCTTATGGTCAAGGAAGGGAGTTAAAAGTTCAGTTAATATATGAATAAGATGGAGAAAACTGTTTTAAAATCAAGAAAGATCTTTAGTATAGTTTTAACTTTCTCTCATTTGCATCCCTTGGTAAAGTACCTGCCACTTAATAACAGTGATGTTGATACCCATTGAAAAAGAACATGTTAAAAGGAGGAACAGGTCTTATGAGAAAAACTATAAATTCAGTTTTAAACATGTTAAACTTGTCTTCTGGAGGTGCTTACTGAACATACAATTAGAGATGGCAATAGGCTGGACAAAATTCACCCTGTTACTTCCGTGTCATCCTTGATTCTTCCATTCCCTCACTTCCACATCTAATCCAGCAACAAGGCCTTGTTGGCTCTACTTTCAAAATATGCCTGTAATCTGCCTTCTTTTTTCTTCTGCTACAACCCTGATCCAAATCACCACCATCTCTCTGTGCCTCGTCTTCTTCATCTGTAAATAGAGATACTAATAGTATTTATCTATGGGGTTATCATGAGCCGTAAGTAAGATAATGTATGTAAAATGCTCAGAATGCTATCAAGCATGGAGAGGAAGGAGGAACCAAAAAGCAGAGAGAGGATCAAGACTGTACGGGCCATGGACTGTTTCTAGAAGAAAAATAGTTATCAAAGGGTTAAGAAGACTGAGAACTTCCAAACATGTGATGTCTTGTTCTGTTTGGATGTGTT
Organism: Eidolon dupreanum; assembly: GCA_028627145.1. Classification (NCBI taxonomy): domain Eukaryota; kingdom Metazoa; phylum Chordata; class Mammalia; order Chiroptera; family Pteropodidae; genus Eidolon; species Eidolon dupreanum. The sequence continues at coordinate 65,485,004 of CM053510.1, read as the reverse complement.
TAAATAAGAGTGGTGAAATAGAAAGTTGAATAAGGTTGTTCCACACAATCAGTTAATCAAAATAGCATATATGATGATTATCTACAAAAAGGCTGAGTCAATTAATCTCTTGACTAGAAGGAACAAGACTCAGCTAGAATCTAGTTGACTCAGGTCACCTGTGTTGAGTCAAAACTTTTAGTGTCAAACCACCTCATAGATTGCCCACCCTTATTCAATCAGTGGAGACCAGAGGTGGGTGTGAGCAAGCCACAAAGGCTGACCAGAGCTTGCCTTTTAGTAGAGGTACAAGATGGAGCAGTTTTCTTCGAATTAGAAATGGCTCTGGGCTCTAGGCTCTGGATGTGACAAGCACCAGGACTGATACTTACAGTCAAGAGAGACAGTTATGTTGAGGAAACTTGAGGTTTGACGTCTAATGCCTGGTTTTGAGTCTCAGTAATCCAGTTCCACTTTGAACCAGCTCTGTGCTCTGAGCAAGTAAGTAAATTTCTCTCATGCCTAGGTTCTCCTTTATTAAGTGAATATGTCCATAACTTTATAAGTGTTTGCTTTGGAAAGATGTATGTAAGCTAACACCTTGAATCATTCAGGTCCTAAATAATCTTTATGCTTAGTAGAAGGAATGGTTTGAATCAAATTATTAATAACTGAAACTTTTGTTAAGATGCTGCTTAAAGCAGTACCACTCTCATTGAGTAGGACAAAGATGTACTTCCAACAAAAAATTTTCTCTTTCTTCAGAGGTATGGGGAGAAATTCCTTAATGCTAATGAAAGATAATCTGACCAACTCCAGCAAGAACAGTCTACACATACACGATATACTGCTTGCCTTTGAATTTATATGAATTTATACCATAAGAGGTAGGGTGAAATGGGCTAGAAGCACTAGTCAAGTCTCCTCTTCAAAGAAACAGGACATCATACTAAGGAACTCTGATAAGAAAATGGAAAGAGAAGAAATACAATGAGAGAAAATCTAACAGAGCAACAAAATTGACCTAAGATTTCAAAGTTGTTCTCAGCGAATGGGAATTACTTCATCAAGCACCCCAAGTGGGCCAGTAAGGGTGAAAAAAGATTAGGTTGGAAGCCATAGCATGGTATGAAGACTCTAGGATAGGTAAGAGGGAACAGTTAAACACTGATGAATATCACATGTCAATATGTAGTTATTGCCACTTGAAAATACATTCTGGGATTCAAAGTGAGAATATCCTAATCTGACAGCACATGTTTTTGAAATGGCTGCTAAATGCCTCATGGTGTTTAAGTTTCTGTTTTCTTCTCTCTTAACCTACAAGAAACTACTCTCCTTCTCAAGCTACAATATGTAGCAGAAGTAATGTGTCCAATATTTTAAAAAATAAATACAATGAGATAGTCAGGATTCTGATCGCATATAATGGAATTTATTAAAGAATATTGAGTATGTGACGTGAGCTTTAGAAGGGCTTCAAAACAAGGCTTGGAGGCTACAGAGCCAGGCACCATGTCCATTATCACACCACAGAATTAGCCCTGAAAGATATCAATATCTCTGTGGATAGGTATAGACACCATAGCTTGTCAAACCTCCAGCCTGGTGGCATGAGAGGTGGCCACCAGAACTGCTGTGATTGCTGCCTCTAGAAAATGGATGTAGCTGTTACTATTGCCAAAATGAACTCCATGAGGTTCATCCTTCTTTAGTCACTGGCTATCTCCTCGTTCAAAATATGAGGTGAGTGCATCCAATCAGAGGAGGCTAGGCCATGTACCAGCATGTTAGCTAGGCAAGCCAGTACCTGCTAGCTTTAAGTTCTGTAGTGGGAGGTGGGCTTTGCCTCATAATATTTCTCATGCAAAGCAGAGAGGTTTAGATGCTGGGAAGCCAGAAACATTAAAATGCATATAAGGTTTATCTTCTAAGAATTCTTCATTTTGTTAAAAAAAAAAAAAAAAACACTTCGATTTAGTTAATACAAGATATTTTAGCATACAATTTTCAATCTTCCACATATTTCCTTTTAGCTCTCAGTTCTTGGCAATTCCTGAGAAGTCCCCAAGAAAGTGAAGACAATACGGATTAGACCCTTTAATCTAAGTAATATTTTTCCCCATGAAATATTATAAAAGTAGTTTTTTAGTTCAGAATTTTGAATATTTACTAGTATTAAAAATCAGGATGTGTTTTTTTGTTGCTCAAAGATAGCTGAATAAGTGATAACCTATAAAAACAATGAATAAGTTAAAAGAAAAGCTTATGTGTTGTAAGATACTTTTGTGTTTAAGATTTGCCAAGATTAGGTAGCATTACTACCACTGCTAATAAAAACGAAGAAGGAGTAACACACTAATTATTTTATTCTTAGATTTTTTTTTTAGCTTTCTGCCTAGACGTCTGACAGTATACACATGCTGAAAGAAGCTTCAATCTCCTTTTGTCGCCAGTGGAATATTTTTGTGGTCCAACATCTAGGCTGTAAATAACAAACTCTCTTATCAAAGCTATCTAATATTCATTTCACAATTGATTAGCATTGTCAGTTGTGACACAGATGCAAGGCATGTGTAAAAATTTCTAACATCCATGGCCCATGTACATCCTCCCCCAACTCCTAGTACAGCTAATTTAGAAGTTTGGAAATTATAAACCAGATAGGAATTAGACTATCCTCTAAAACCTTGGAGATTTTTATTCACACATTTATGATTGTTCCATAGTGAGACCATGTTTTCCCAAATAATGTGAATAAAGGGATGAGTGGCCTTTCGTTGGTGCTTACTCAGTCTCTGTCTTTCCTGTGAGTCATTATTGTTTCCCAGCTAGATGCTGTGGCCAGCCTGGCTTTTGAGGTGTCATTTCATTCATTTGGAAACTAAAGAGCTGTGCTTCGCACCATGTCCTTAATGTCAGTAAACCTAACTCTGTTGGAATAAAATGTAGAGATGTATTTGCAGCCAGTGCGAAGTGCTGCCGCCTGCATATCTGAGCCAAGCAGCCACACTGAGCTTGAAAGCCTTCTTCAGAAGGGCTTGAGGGGTGCATGCTTAGGACTAGTGACACCTCAAGGCAAACAATGGCAAGAAAGCTACCTTTATTTTGTGAGTTACAAAGTATGGCAAGTAGGGAGGACTGGGCTAGTAGAACTTTCTATAAAAAGGTAATGTGATATTTATCTCCAACTCCCTTATGGGATGGACACCTTATAAGGAGTAAGTGAGTTACTATATATGAAGCACTTAGAATAATGCTTGGTTAAACTTTTAAAGTATGATATCTCATTAAATCTTCATAACAACTCTATTCAGATGAGAAAAGTGGGTCCAAAGATGTTAAGTAACGTACCCAAAATCATACAGCAAGTTAATCATTTGGAGACAGACTTGAAACCCAGTTCTGCCTGAGATCCAGAATGCTTAACCTTTACCAGTTAACTCAAATTCAACACCTAAAATTATATTCTGTTGATAATAGGAGGGGGAAGGACCAATATAGGGGGCTGACAGAGTTACAAAGAGCCTGAAAATTTTGAGAGAGCAGCCATGGGTTTGTAAAAGAGCTAAAGATAACCCAGTATGAGTTGATTTATAGCTTAAATTGTAAGCTTAATTATTGTTTCTGTCTTATTCACCATCTCCAGTACATAGCACAATATTTGGCACATAGGAGGCTTTCAATGTATCTCAGTATATTTTGTTAAATGAACGAATGAAAGAATAAGATGGAGAATTTATCACTAGAAAAAGAGCCTAAATAAAGGAAAAACAAGAAGAGATGGCTTATAAACTTGAGAGACAGCAATTAAGAGCTGGAGTTGACAATATTATCTGATAATGATTAGACAGAGATTTAACTATGAACTGGGCTCAGAGGACCCAGAGAAATCAGCTACTGGGCTATAATTTTGACTTATTAGAAAGGAAGAAGCATATATAATTTCTCTCAGAGTAACCAAGACTTTCTGAGTACTATTTTATTTTTATTTCATTTTTTAAAGAAGTGGTATACATGAAACTTTCTGTTAGGGATGGTCATTAATGATCTCAATAATTTTTTAAAAATAGGAAATCAAAAGCCAAGACATTTGGTCACGTTCAGGCAACCCCATGCCTCAGTCCAGGACATGTATGAACCACTGGACACCTAGTTGGGAAAGGAGAAGCGCTCACACCCAAATTTCAGAACCAGACAATGGCATGTGTGGACTCAAAGCACTAGGGGGACAGTGAGGTCTCTTCTGCAATGTCCTGTCAATGGCTCGCTGGGGTATAATATTCCCCTTTTGCAGGGAGCAGCCTGCAGCAGCTTCAGAGTGCAAAGCATGGCGCCCCACACAATAGTTTTTCTCCTTGTGGTAGCTCAGATTGAATTAGGACCTTCTTGGGAATAAGGCCCAGGCATCCAATCCCAGACACAACTGTTCTTCTCCTAGTCCCCATTGACCTCACCTCTTGGCCCTCTCACCCTCTTTTCAGATAATGGGACTCTGTTCTCCCTTTTAAAGGTGGCCAGCCTCACTACCCATATTCTGCTTGGAAGGGTAGCTACCCTAAATCCTTACCTTCTTTTAAGGCCACTTAACTTTAATCTTTGCAGTCCTACCCTGGTCTAAGGGCAGCCTCACTAAATCTCTACTCACCCCTTTCTAAGGGGCGTTTTTAGAGGGCACAAGAAGGAAAACAATACAAATTTATTCTCAAGCAGATATTCAGTCCACATTTAAATTTTTCTTTTCTGGTTGTTTTATGAGATTTGAATGTAACAAAGCCAGTGGCGAGTAGGAAATAGATGGCTCTGTGAAAAAGGATAGTTATACTTTGAGAGGAGTATTCAGATGAATTGCAAGACCAATAACCAGGTCCAGTCTGAGAAAGACTTACAGAGTATTAAATGTGAGGAATTTGAGGCATGATAAATCACTTTTGAATTGCATAGCTGGAAGAAATAGGCCTTTCAGACATTAATGTTGATCTGTGCTTCCAATACCTTTTTTGAAAGCTGCACAGTGAAAACCTGTCAATAAATACAAGTTTATAATTAGTTATACAAACCAAGCATAGGCCCCCTTATCTTGATTTATTACATTTATTTTCTGAAATATTTTTTGAAAATTATATATTTATTTCTTAAGTGGTCACATGTGTTGGTTTGATTCTTTCATTTGCAAAGAAAAAGACACAGTCCAGTGACTCTAAGTGTATTTAAGCAGCCAGTAGGAGCTCTACTGTAGTGCTTGGTTCACTTGTTTATTAACCCCGACCTGCCTGCTTCTTGGGTGTTTCTCACCTTTAACTTCCCCAACGAGAGGCCTTGGGACAAGTGACTGGGATGGTTGATCATGGTGCTTCCAGGACAGTTCAGCACGTTGTTGTTTGTTCCCTTTCACTTTGGAAGCAAGCCAGGTTCATTCTCACTACCTAACGGTACTTACCAAACACCTGTAGCAAGGGTAATTCATCAATAGGAAGTAGGCAGAAAAATCGAAACAGGGATTTAGAAGCTCTTCTCATTAAAAAAAGATTCCTGTAGAAATAGAAACATCTTTCCCATTTTGTTTAATAAACTCCTATTTTTAATAGCGCAATGATATGTAAAGATAGGTTTGGGAACCACTACCACATAATGGCAAGAGCTAGGAAGAGGCGACTTTTTTTGCTTTTCACCATTATTGGCTTATTTTATTTTATTGTTTTATTTTTTTGTTGTCATTTTTACAGTTAAATAGCTTTATTTTTAGATAAAATGTAAACTGGCCATTTATATAAAAGAAAAATTATGTAATATAAAATATATTTGTCAGTGTATGTAAATATACTTATCTATAAACGTAATAAAATATGAGAGACTGACTATACAAATGGACAATGGCCAGATCACATAAAAACTAGAACTCTTACTCACAACCTGCAGCAATCTGCACAGGAAACCAACCCCCTTATCTATAATAATCAGCCCAGGAAGCCAGCAGATTGTAAGTCAGATTTGCAGGAGGCCCGATTGCTATCTCTAACAACAACCCAGAAAGCTAAACAATAACTTCCATAACAATCCCTCCAAAATGGCCAGAACTTGATTAATAACTAATAGCTTTCTTGATTTTTGTCCCTGTTTCCAGCTAAGGACAAACCAAAGAAAGTCAAATGTGCACCCATGACCATCACATAGGATACCTACTCTGGTTAGCCTGCCCACAGCTTCCCCATGCCAACAGTCTAATCAGAGCATACCTGAAGGCTTCTCTTTTTTTCCACTATAATGTTTCCCACTCCTCTGCCTGCCTTTGAGTCTCTGCTAAAATACAAGTGATAATTGCTGATTCCCTTGCTATAGCAAGTGTGGAATAAGTAGTCGTTGCTCTTCTCATTTGGTAGGTCTTTGTTCATTTCCACAGATATAATACATTCATAAATTTATATAAAATAAAGTACCACATGTTCTTAAAGAATTCAAGCAACATATAAAATCAAAAAAAAGTCAAGTTCATCTAAAATTCCATTACCTTGAGATAATTATCATTAACCTTTGATGATTATTGTTTTCATGTACCTTTTTGGAGGATATATAAACATCTAAATAAATAAATATATATGGTTTTACGTGAGTAACATCATATCGTGTATTCTGTTTTTATCATGGACACTTATCATCCCATCCTGTCTAGGCTTTACTATCCTATTTCCAATTCTGGATCATTCCAAGTGACCAATAATAAATGTCTTTTTACATTTTTATTAGCATTTATATAATTGAACATAGGTCTATTATATTTATCCTGTCTAGGTATCAAATATAGATTTTTTTGGTAATTTTTTTAAAAAATGGAAACAAGTTATAGACTTTTGCCCTCCCTCCCCATTGCTGGCTTTTCTCCTTTAAGAGGAGCTTAAGCGGACCTTCCAGATCACCTTGTGTTACTCTAGTTTACTCTTTCTAATGGCCGCGATATCACAATTTATTCAGCCATCCACCCTCACTGATGGTCCAAATCATCTTCAGGAGAGACTTTGGCAAGTCTGGTGCCAATCTTGACACTGTAGTCTTCAGAGATGATTATCACATCTATTAGATGTCTAAGTACCTGAACAATTAATGTGTGTCTTGGCAAGAGAACAAACATTAAGGCATATCACATTTACCTTATTGAAAAGCAAAAGAGCAACTGAATCTAGTATATGTATTTTTTTATATACCTATGAAAAAACAAACTAAAATAAAACAAAACCTACACTCTGTTTGGAATAATTCCTACCAGAGCTTATTTCTCTTTGAAACTTTAGATCAGGGAAGTAGGAGACCTACATAAGAATAGAATATTTTTGTATGAAGTTTTGAAAACAGACTAATTATATTGGTTATAACAAGTTGAGGGATTTTATATTTTGAAGGTTTTGTTGGTCTTTAATATGGCTTCTTAAAGTTGTGTTTCAAGACCACCCCTTGTTAAAATAACCTTGGGGACAGTATTTTGTGGACTCTCTCTGAAAGAAACCTGGCACCTTCTTCCCCTTCCTGTTGAGTATTGAGCCTCCACAGGTCTGGTTCCTATCCATTGGTTTGTATGGTAGTGACCATGGATTCCAGAAGACATTGCAAAAGGACATTACAGAGCACAGTGTGAGAAACAAATCTATTCCAAATGTATAAGCATGTGTAGCTAGAATAGAAAATTTATTGTTCAAGGAAGGAATTGTGACTGTTGGATCTCCTGAATTTTCTGAGTTAAAGCTTTTAGCTAGGAGTTTTAGATTGTGGAGAGAGGACGGGAAGTGGCTGTTAAAACTGGAAGAAATGCGGGAGTCACTAGGCAACACTAAGAAACCAAAAGCAACCCTGCAACCAGTTAAAACGAAAACAACACAAAACAAATGAATATATGGCTATTATAAAAAGTAATAAAAGAATTAAAAGTGACTAGGAAACTAGATAAAATATAGGTTTTTGAATATTGTTAAAAATATTAAAATGTAAAAATTAAGTAGTAAGGAAGACAAAATAGACTAATATAGTTAAGATAAAAGAAAACCATATTTAAAAAATAAATATAATATGTTAAAATAATGAAATTAAGCCAAAGATTGAGAAATAGAAAAAGTTAAAATCCACTGAGTTAAAAATAGAAGTAAAAATGGGTAACAGATAAAAATACTAGGGCTAACATCTCAATGTGGAATCAAATCTCTAAAGTTTCCAAGATGAAGCCACTTACTTCTAAAGTAAATCCCAGATTGCTGAAGGCTGAGAGCAAAGACCTGTGTGGCTTCTTGCTTGCTCCTTTCATCGCTGGCTCGCGCCCCTGTCCATTGTCCACTTGGTTAAATGCTCTTTGTGCTGTAGGACAGCTCTGCCCACCTACCATGCACAGCTCAGCCTGGTGCACCAACAACAGCCTTAGATGCTGGACAGTGTTGTCAAATTCGGTCTGGAGGATGAGCTCCCAAGATACCAAGGAAGTGCATATATTTCAAGGGTTTCAGTTTTGAAAATATTTAATAGACAGATGCATTTGGGGTCTTCATTCACCTTAATTGTTCACATGTTGTACCATAAATTTGTCTTACCTAGCAGATAAAATCTAGTCATGGCACTGAGTGTACTCTGGGCATGTTTTTCTATAGTGGAACTAATACCAGAGAAGAGAGGGTTAAAGAATCCTGGGGATTCCAGATTCCCAACTTCTGGGGGAGGGCACAACACAGAACTGGGTTAGAAAGGCAATTGGTGGCTGGAATTCAGTGTGGGGCGTGAGGCAGATCACTACAATCAGGCTCCTTAACCAGTGTTTCTCACTTGCTCACATATTTTACACTATATTTAACTCCTAATGCAATGACCTAAATTTAAATGACTTCCAGTAACATAGATATGTTGGCCTGATTCAAAACTCGATAGAATTTAGAGAATTGACTTACAGTTTTCATTGCTTCTTGGAAATGTGCCAGATCATGGCACTTCGTTTGTACATGTTGTTGTACTCAGATGGCTTTACATATGCTGTATGTGTAAAAATATTTTCCAGTCTTTTTTTTTTTTTTGGAACCATATCTATAGCCAAAATTTTAGTACTATATGTATTGTTTTATGAGTGTTTCAAGGGATTAAAGATGCGTTCACATAGAAATAATTTTTTTCTTCTCAAATATGCAATACCCTCTGCTCCATCTTCATTGTCAAGTGTGTGGTCTTGCTCTCTACTGAAAACTGAGGCAAACGTGACAGAAGTAACACAAGCTCCCACCATCACATTTTGAATAATTATGTTTGGTGAGTTACATTCATCTGTGACCACAAACTCCGCCTTCCCTTCATGACAGTTGGCGAACCCTCTGTGTCCCTAAGCTCCTCCACTTGACTGCAAGATCCATTCCTCTCTTGCCTACTCAGGAACATTTTTCCAGCAATTATCCCCGCCCCCCCTTTTTTTTAATTTAAAGCACCATTTTGTGTCTTTTCACTAGAGCAGACCCATCAGCATACAAAACCCCACAGGTACCATGCTGTTTCCTTGCCATCCTATATAGTCTGTTCTCAGCTCAGCAACCAGAGTGATCCTGTTAAAACCTGAGTTACATAGTGTTATTCCTCTGCTGGAAATCATCTGATAGCTTCTTTCCTCAGTCAGAGAAAAGGACAAAATCTTTAAAATGGCCAAGAAGGCCAACTGAATTCCCTCTTCCTCAACCTCATCTCTTTTCTTCTTATTTGCTTTGTTTCGGCCATATTGGTCTCCTTGCTGTTTCTTGAACATGCCAAGGGTGTTCCCAGCTCAGGGCCTTTACATTTGCTTTCTTCTTCCTGGAATGCTCTTCCTTAGACATCCTGCTCTCTTACCTCCTACAGGAATTTGCTCCACTATCACTTTCTTGGTGAGGTCTACCTTGACCAACTTATTTAAAATTGCATGCCCTATCCATACTCCCGATCCCCTTTTTTGTTTTAGTAACACGCCTCCCCTGCCAACCTCCCACCCAGAATTTATCATCTTCCAATATACAATATGCTTGCTATCTATCTATCTATCTATCTATCTCTTTCTTTTTTTCATCCACAAGTATATAAATATCATGGAGGCAGGAATGTAGATCTACTGCTTGGTAAAGGGCCTGATAAATAGTCCCTCAGTATTTGTCATTCGAATAAATGAAGAGGTAGATTCCCTAAAAGCAGGAACCTTGTTGGCTTGTCCATTGCTCTGCCCTCAGTGACTAGAATACTGTTTGGCTCACCATAATTTTTCAATAACTAGTTGTTGAATGAATGGATAGATGAATCAAGATGGAAATTAAGAAAAACTGTACAGTATCATCTCATGGCTCTGAGCTACCTATTCACCCTACACCTCCGAGTTGGCTATTCAGGTTCTTTGCTTTTACCTTTGTTTAATTCCCAAATGACCCCAGATGAAAACATAATTAATGTATGGGCTTCAGCCTTAGCTTATCCCTCAAATGCTTTCAAAGGATGGGGTGAGATTGGGGACTGGAGAGGTTGTGGGCTGGGGAGGGCAGTGGGGAAAGGTTAGGATTATAACTGCAAGGCCCATAATCTTGCCTTGCCTTTTATCTTTTGGGTTGAATTTATTTATTCATTCAAGAAATATTTATAAAATTTCATCTATGTGCTGGAAACTAGAGATACAATTCATTTATTCATCCTTTCATTCTGCAGTGCTGAATGTTGCCCCTGTTTCTGCAGCTCCAAGATGTCCTCGCATAGTGTTAAGTGTCCAGAAGCAGGGGCTGGAGCCTTGGCCTCCGGGAATGGTGAAGACACTAACTACAACCTCCTCCTGGAGGGAGGAGGCAACTGGTAGGGGCTCATTCAATTCAAGTCTAGGGTGCACTGGGAGTTGCACAGGATACTTTGAACCCAAAGAAACAAGCAACGCCCCAAACACTCCTGGACTTTACACTTTCTTTAAATGGGGATGCTACTTGAATCTCCTTTTATGATAAAAGAATTAGAGCTTAGATCTACCTGGCAACAGTCTTTAATCCTTATCCTTGGTTGCCAGTATCGTATCTGATCTAAAAAACAGGAAGATTGTTTGATATGGTTCTTTTCTACTACTTTAAGAATTTTTATCTTTAGCATTTATTTTGTTTCTGGTGGTGAGAGTTATATTTATATCCAGAAATGGATTGTGAACAAGAACCTTCTCTTAAGCATCCAGGAGCTAAACCTAACAGAGTGCTTTGCACATAGATATCCAGTAGCTATTTCATTGTATGCTTTGCATACTGAGAGAAAGTCTGTTTCCCTTCCTACAGACATCTTATCTTTTTCTTAATTCAATTTTCTCATTTATTAGAAGCTTATACAAGAAAAATTGGCAAAAATCAATCACATAGCAGGATATAGATTCACTCTCTTTCTAGATGTGAATGGCAGCGAGGGTTGGCAATCTGGGTTATTCTTTTCAAAAGCCTGCCTGGGAAAGGAAAACGAGAGGGTGGAAGCCCGAGGACATTGAGTTAAGAGTAGACTTCTAAAGAAGGATAGGAGTAACTATCACTTATCTGTGGCCTGAGCAGAGTCAGTTAAGAGGAAGAAATTTAGAATATATAGAAGAGAAAGGAAATATTACATAATGAACAAAAGAATGAATTAACGTGGAGGATGTCGGGGGAGTGAGGGAGGAAGTGGGCTTGAAGAGAATGCTGAAGCTTAGAAAAACTCCTCAAGCCAATATACAAGTACTGACCAGAGGTACAGGAAAGCATTGCTGAGCTGCTGGCCGAGGTCCTCACCGGCTCAGGAACATTGAATAAGGTCACTTCAGCAGACTGGAATTAGAGGCAGTCCCTGTAAAGGCCTGCCCCAATATCTGGCACATAGAGGGACTTAGGAGCAGTAGTAATTGTTATCATTATAGAATGCATGGGTCACTTTGAAGTGTTGATGTAAGAACATCCAAACCTGCAGAGAATTTTTATAAAAATTTGAGTCAAACAGTGGATTTGCCTGAAAACACGGTCTCAATAAGCTGAGATAAATGCTTCAAAGAAATGACAGTCTGCAACCTCTTTTATGCATTTGAAATTAAGGAGGGAACATAAGGAAGATTATATAAAGGTGGACAAAAGCAAAGTGGGGATTGTATTAGAAAATAGTTAAGATTACGTGCTTTCTTGAGGACGATCACACTTTAGAGGGAGGGGTCTGAAAAGAGGCATTTCAAAGATATGTTTACCTAGATGCACAGAAACAATGGACGGGGCTTACTTAAGGCAAAGACAAGCCTTTTACTAAAGAACTTATATGGGTGAGGTGTGACTACCTACCAAGACCTGCCCAGTTAGGAATTTATGATCAGATCACCCTGTGAGGTTACTTTCCATAGAACCCTTTTTCAGCCACAGGAGAAAATATACATTAAACTTTTTTTTTATTCTGAAATAATCTCAGATTACAAGTTTCAAAATAATGCAAACATTTTGATTTATGATCCAACCATTTTTACCAGTTGTTAACAGTATACTATACTTGCTTTATCATTAATTTTGTAGTTCTCTCTTTTTATGTACATGCATATAATTTTTTTCTGATATGCTTTAGAGTAAGTTGAGATACGACCCCTTACCTCTAAATACTTCAGTATTTCCTAAAAACAAAAACCAAAACATGCTCTTACATAACCAGAATAATTATTAAAATCAGAAAATTAACATTAATCTAAAACATGATCTAATTACAGACCTTATGCAAATCTACTTAGATAAAATTTTGAAAAGTAAATTACTATATCTGTCATCTTTGAATAGGCTAGAGACTTTTTTTTAAACTAGGATGACATATTCTCAGTACATCGGTGCAAAGATCATAAAAAAGCACATTTTTTTCAAAAAATAAATTAAACATTTAACAACTGTAAAAGTGGATTGATTTAAAATTGCAGTGATTACAGCAAAAGGCTCAGTTTATTCAAATAAGATTGCTAATCGGTTTTTTGGTAATGGCAAAAAAAAAAAAAAAAAAAGGTGCCTGGGTCATTGTTTTTACAGTAATTTGCCATGGAACTCAAGATTATTTTAGGAAATTACTAATGGAGGTGTAAAAACAGTGACTATCACGTTTCTCAATGTTTCTTATAAAACGTGGACTTTTTACTTCTAGCATGCAAAAATGTCAAGATGTAAAGGAATACATTGCCCTGAGACCACTGTCACACTTAATAGCAAGGGTTCCAGGGTCAGGGAGGAGGCGAAGGGCCTGACTCTTTAAAGCTAAGAAGGTTATAAAATTCCTGGACAACAGCAGAAAGGACAACATGATGAATGAGCAGCCATTTTAAATGGAAAGTGACAGAGTGCTGCCCTCTCTTTGGACATCTTCTCATAAATCCTCAGAGAGTTCTGGCTAGTGCTGCCCATTTAGCTCATTCCTAGTAGAATGTAGACACATATTCTGTTTTTCTCTTCTTTTATCTATTTATTTAAATTATAAAGTCAATCCACCCAAAATTCTTATTCTATTAAATTGTCTTATAAAGTTTCCATATTTGTAGGTCAATATAGCAGCAATATCAAATAGCACAATCTAACAAAAGAGGTATAACCTAATAGAAGACTCAAACAATAGAAAATAACAAATAGAAAAGAACAAAATGTTAAAAGGTGTTTAACCTACTTATTCCCACTATCCTTCTCGGAAGGAACCTCTATTAACTTTTAAAGTTTATCCTTCCATTCCTTTTCTAAACATTTACATCATATGGGTATTTAAAATGTATAAGTGGGTCTATTCTATAAGCATGCTTTACAAATTGCACAGTGAGAGTTTTATATGTCAGAAAATTTGGTTCTCCTCATTCTGGAAACAGTTGCTGAAGTATTCCATATTATTGTTTCATGGTTTATTTAACCATTTCCTTATTAATTCCCTTATTAAAATGTAGCTCAATTTTGTCAGTACCACATGAAGACCACAGTGCACATTTATTTGTACATATGAACAAATTTCTGTAAACCATTTCCTAAAAATGGAACAGCTCAACTAGAGGTATATGAATTTACAATTATATTAAGCATTGCCAAATTCCCTTCCCAAAAGAGTTTACCAATGTATTCACTAATAATTTATATTTTCCCTTATCCTTGCTTATATTAGGTATTCTAAATCTTTTAAATTCTTATTAATCTGATGGGAGAAATATAATATTACGTTACCATGTATTTCCTTGACTACTAGTGAGGTCAAACAACTTTTGATAGGTTTTTATTGGCTATTTATTTCTTCTGTCAATTACCTTTTTATAATCTTTGATTGTATGCAGATTGAATATTAATTCTCTATTTGTTTTATGTTTTGTTATTTCTACAGTACTGTCTTTTAACTTTATGATAAATTTCATCATTAAAAGTTTTTAATTTTATTTGATTAAGTCAACCAATCTTTTCTACTCTGAATTCTGGAGTTTTATAATTTAGGAAGGCCTTTTCAATCTTAAGAATATAAAACTTTTTTTGTGTGTGTATTGTATACTAATTTTAAAATTTACTTTTTACTTTTAGCTCTCTGTTACATTTGTCATTATTTCTGGGTGTAATCTGAAGTAAAGGACTGGTTTTATTAATTTTTTTTCCAAGTAGATATTTATGCTAATACTATTTGTTGAATGACTATATCCTTCCCTAACTGATTATAAATGCCAACTTTATGGAATATACTAAAGTATTATTTATATATGAGTCTGTTTCTGGACATTGTATTGTTTTATTTACCTATGTATTTTCACATCCATACCACACTAATGAAATTACTATAGCTTCGAAGTATTTTTAAAATATCTGGTGGAGCTATTTCCTCTTATAATTATTTATTTTATTTTATTTTATTTTTATTGTTGGTATTTTTTCAAAATGAAGCTTTTTATTAGAACTTTGGACTGGGAAGGCAGAATGTTAATTTAGGATATAAAAAACTGCTGATACCTTGAATTTATGCAGTCTCCTTTTTGCAAAATCTGCAACTGCTCACATATATCATTTGATCATCAGTGTCTTCCTTTGTAGGAAGTTTTTCTGGGCTTTAAAAAAAAATCTTGGCTATTACCTGCTATTTTCAATATCATATGAAATTTAGTATCAGCTTAAGATTTATAAAATTCTTGTTGAAGCTTAATTTAGTATTACATTGAATTTATGAATTAATTTGGAAAAGTGGATATTTTTACAATTTTGAGTTTTTCCATCCAGAAACTTACAATTTTTGTATTTAGTTTTGTCTTTAAAAACAGTACTATTTCCTATAATTACTTTCTTCATTGCTTTCTTTTACTCTTTTTGGCAGTTACTCATAGTTGTTTTCAATTTTGATTTTACTGTGAATGGAATCGTTTTTCATCATGCTTTGTAATTATCAAGGAAATGGAAATGAAATTGGTTTTGTATATTGATCTGATGCCTAAAATTCCTGTGAGTTCTAATAGGTTTCCAGTTGACTCTCTTTAATATTTTTGAGATAGACAATCTTTGGCAAATAGGAAATTTGTCTTTTCTTTTTTATTATTTATACCTCTTATTTCTTTTGTGGTAATATTTGATAAGCATTTCCAGGATCATGTTGAATAGCAGTGGTGTTAAGAATCCTTGTTTTATATCTGAATTTAATGACAATGCTTCTGTTTCTATTAAATATGATGTTTGCTAGGTGTTCAGGAAGATACTCTGTCAGTCAAGGAAGTTTCAGTTTTATCTATCTCTCAAATTTTTTTTTAAAGTAACATTTTTAAAAGTTGCTGTATGATGTACATATATGAACATGCACAAACCTTACGTTTTCATTCAATGTGTTTTATCAGTTGTATTACCCATTTAGCCACCACCCAAAATAAGATATAGAATATTACCATGACCTCAGAAAATTCCCTCATAGCCCCTTTTATAGTCAATTTCTCTCCTTCCCAGAGGCTACTGCTTTCTGACTTTTATCCCTATTGATTAGTTTTGCCTGTCTTGAACTTCCTTTAAATGGGAATACACAGGATGTAGACTGTTGTGTTTGGTTTCTTTCGCTCAGCATAATATCTGTGAGATTCATACATATTACTTGTGTCAGTAGTTGCTCCTTTTTATATCTGAGTAATATTTCATTGTGTAAATATACCACAATTTGTTTAACCATTCTCCTGTTGATGGACATTTGGAATTGTTCCAGTATTTGGCTATTATAAATAGACTTCCATAAGTATTCTTATAAAAGTCTTTTTTTTTTTTTTTTTTTTTTGTGAACATATGTTTCACTTGTCTTTGGTAAATACCTAGCTATAAAATTACTGGTTCATAGGTAAATATCTGTTTATATTTATAAGTTCCTGCCAAAGAGTTCTCCAAAGTGGTCATGCTATTTTACATAACCACCAGTAATTTTTGAGAGTTCTAGTTGTTTCTCATCCTCACCAATATTTGGTGTAGCTAGTCATTATATGTGAGTGAAATGTTATCTCATTGTGCTTTTAATTAGCTTTTTCATGGGCTCATTGGCCATTCATGTATCTTCTTTCATTAAGTGACTGTTAAAATCTTTTGCCCATTTTTTAAAATTGGTTGTCATTTTATTGTTGATTTTTAGGGGATATTTATATATTTGGGACACAAATATAATCTGTCATATATCGATACTGTGAATATAATTGTTCCCTTATCTGTGGCTTACCTATTTTTTTAATGGTAACTTTTGAAAAGCAGAAAATTTAAATTTTGATGATATCCAATTTATTAATATTTTATTTATACTTTTCTGTGTCCCTTCAAGAAATGCTGGCTTACTCCTAAGGTCACAAAAATATTTTCCATGGCTTTCTTCAAGAAGCTTTATAGTTCTGGCTTTAATAGGTAGGTGTATGATTCATTTAAAATTAATTTTTCCAAATTTTATAAACACATATTACAATTATAAAAATAATTAAAATACAGAATAAGATGAGATTAAGGTTTTTTTTTTTTCTATAAAGAGATTCTCTTGTTTTAGAAGCATTTATTAAGAAGGCTTTTACACCCCATGCAATTGACTTGGTTTCTGGGTCAAATATCAGTTGAGCATGTATGTCAGGCTCTATTTTTGAGCTCTCTATTCTATTCCACTGATTTATTTGTCTATCTTTCTATTTGTGCTTACACTGCAGTGTCTTGATTATTATAGCTTTATGATAAGTCTTTAAATCAGAAAGTAATTTCTCAAGATTGTTTTGGCTATTTTAGTTCCTTTGCCTTTTCATATAAATTTTAGAATGACCTTAACAATTTCTACAAAAAGCTGGAGGAAATCTTTATAGAGATGATATTGAATCTATAAGTTAATTTTGAAATAATGGACATCTTAATAATATGGTCTTTGAATCATAAACATTTATTTAGAATTCCATTAATATTTTTAGCAATGTTTTGTAGTTTTCAGCTAGCGATCTTGTTGGTTGTTAGATATATTTCTAGAGATTTGAGTTTTTGATACTGTTTTTTAAAAGTTTAGTTTTTCAGTTGTTTGCTGGCACGAGATGACAATTTGTTTTTTTACAAAGTCCAATCCTCCTAATTTCACTTGTTAATTCTAGTGGTTTTGTTTTGTTTTTGTAGATTCAATGGGGTTTTCTATGTACAAAATTGTGCTATCTGTAAATGACAACAGCTTCACTCTTCCTTTCTAGTGCTATGCTTTTATCTTTTCTTTTTGCTTTATTGCACATTCTAGGACTTCTTTCCCTCTTAATGCTTTTAATAACTTTGTTTTATATATTTTAATTTATGTTGTGAGATTAATAAAAATCCATGACTGTGTCTTTCATTTTGTCTTCAAATTGGAGTATACCTTTTAAAAATTTTGATTAAATATACATAAAACTGACCATGTGAATCATTTTTAAGTGTACAGTGCTGTGGCATTAAGTACATTCACATCGTTGTGCAACCATCACCACCATCCGTTTCTAGAACTTTTTCATCATCTGAAACAGAATCTCTGTACTCATTAAACCCAAACTCCTCATTCTACTCCCTACCCACCTCCTTACAACCACCAAGCTACTTTCTGTCTCTAGGAATTTGACTACTCTAGGTACCTCACATAAGTGGACTCATACAATATTTGTCCTTTTATGACAGGCTTATAGTGATTATCATAATGTCCTCAAGGTTCATCCATGCTGTAGCATGTGTCAGAATTTCATTGCTTTTTAAGGCTGAATAGCACTCCATTGAATGTATATGCCAAATTTTGCTTATCCATTCATTTGTCAATGAACACTTGGGTTGCTTTTACCTTTTGGCTATTGTAAATAATGTTGTCGTGAATATGGGTGTAAAAATATCTCTTAAAATCCCTGTTTTCAATTTTTTTGCATATATATTCAGAAGTGGAACTGTAGGACTATATGGTAATTCTATGTTTAATTTTTTGAGGAACCACCATACTGTTTTTCACAGCAGCTACACCATTTTACATTCTCACCAGCAATGAACAGGGTTCTAATTTCTCCACATCCTTACCAATACTTATTTTCTGTTTTTCTTTTTGTTTAAATAATATCTAGCCTAAAAAGTTTGAAGCGGTAATTCATTGTGGCTTTCCTTTGCATTTCCCTAATGACTAGTAATGTCAAACATCTTTTTATGTGCCTATGGTCATTTGTATAACTCTTTAGAGAAATGTCTATTTAGATCCTTTGTTTTTAAATCAGGTTGTATGCTTTTTTGTTGTTAAGTAGTAAGAGGTTTTTTCTTTTGCATTCTTGATATCAGTCCTTTGTCAGATAAAATTTGCAAATATTTTCTTCCATTTCATGAGTTGTCTTCTCACTCTGTCGATAGTGTTCTTGAATGTGTAAAATATTTAAGTTTTGATAAAGTATAGTTTGTCTGTTTTTTCGTTTGTCACCTGAGCTTTTGGTGTCACATCAAGAAGGCATTACTAAACCTAGTATCACGAAGCTTTTCCTTTATGTTTTATTCTGAGAGTTTTATAATTTGGATTATATCATTGACCAGTATAAAATGTAAGGTTATCAAGTTCAGTGCTTTTGCCTTGGATTTTGCTTTTCCCACTTCCTTACTAGTACAGAAAGATTGAATGGGCAAAGTATGGTATGGAAATGTGACAGCTAAAAAGGAGCAGCAGGCTGGCAGGCAGGAGGTGGACATACTCTGGCCAGAGGAGAGATGCTAGGAAAGTAGAGACAGGGGATAGGCTGACGTCAGGAACAATCATTAATATATTTTTTTGAAAGCCAGCACCCACTCTCTCAAAGACTCTGAAATCCTGTATTGCCGAAATAGCTTGAAGCTTCCTGGTGAATTAGGTCAGAGTTTGAACTTTTTGCCAGCAAAGGCTTTGTTGGCTAAGGCCATGACTTTGCTTTCTATTGCTCAAGAGTCTTTTTTTTTTTTTTTAATATTAGTAATACATATATCTTTAACTTTTTAAAATTTATTTTCACTTATAATTTACATAAAATATTATATTTGAATGTTGGATAAATAGTCAAGACAAAATATTCTCCAAGGCCAAACTTTAGTAAGAAAAGAAGCACTGAGTATAAGTTGAGAATTTCAATTATTTTATAAATTACTAAACACATTCATTATTTCAACCATTGAATTAATATCAATTATATATCAATTACGTTATTTTAACAAATCCAAATTTATTACATGTCTACTGCTTTCTATGATGTCAACTATTGTTTACTATGTTAAAATATGTAAAAATATTTCTTTCCTTTTTCTCTATTTCTGACTTTAGATTTACAATCACAAGATGAAATTGACATTTGTGTCCAAGAATTAGGTAGTTTTGGCAGATCTGGATTAGAATCCAAGACAGAGAGCCACCTGGAACATGAAGGTAAAATCTTGGACATATGAGTTCAATTGAAGAAATTGGTTATCTTAGAAACAAATAATATAGTATTATTTTATTTTATTTTATTTTATTATTTTATTTTTGTTGTTGGTGTAAACATTTTTATTTATTTATTTATTATTATTATTATTTTATTTTATTTTATTTTTTGGTGACATTGGTTAACGAAATCCAGTAAGTTTCAGCTGTACAGTTTAACAGTAAGGCTTATATATATTGACACTGTGTGTTCATCTCCCATAGTCAGACTTCTTTCTTTCACCACATATTTGACCTCCTTTTACTTGTCTACCTCCTCCCATGCCCCTCCTCTCTACCCTCTAGTAACCTCTAGTCTATAGTCCATGTCCACGAGTCTCTGTTTGTTTATCCTGTTCATTTGTTGCTTTGAGGTTTATATACCACATATAAGTGATATCATGTAATTTTCAAATTTTTCTGTCTGGCTTATTTTGCTTAGCATGATTATCTAGAGGTCCATCCATGTTGTCACAAATGGCAGTATTTCATTTCTTCTTATGCTGAGTAATATTCCATTGTATATATGTATCATACCTTCTTTAGCCAATCGTCTATCATAGGACACTTCGGTTGCTTCTATGTCCTGGTCACTGTGAATAATGCTGCTATGAACATCAGTGTGCAAATATCTTTTTGGATATGGGTTTTCAAGTCTTTGGGGTAAATACCCAGTAGAGGGATTGCTGGATCATATGGAAGATCAATTCTTAGTGTTTTGAGGAAACTCCGTACTGTTTTCCATAGTGGCTGTACCAATTTTCAGTCCCACCAGCAGTGTATGAGGGTTCTTTTTTCTCCGCATCCTCTCCAACATTTGTTATTACTTCACCTGTTGATTATAGCTATTCTAACAGGTGTGAGATGGCATCTCATTGTGGTTTTGATTTGCATTTCCCTAATAGCTAGTGATGTTGAGCATCTATTCATATATTTGTTGGCCGTTTATATGTCCTCTAGGGAGAAGTGTCTGTTTAGGTCCTCTGCTCATTTTTTGACTGGATCGTTTTGTTGTTGTTGTTGTTGTTGTTGTTGTTGTTGTTGTTGTTGTTATTGAGTTGCACGAGTACTTTGTATATTTTGTATAGTAGGCCCTTATGGGAGGTGTTGCTTGCAAATATATTTTCCCATTCGGATAATTGTCTCTTTACTTTGTCGACGGTTTCTTTTGCTGAGCAGAAGCTTTTTAGTTTGATGTAGTCTCATTCATTTATTTTTGCTTTTACTTCCCTTGCTTTTGAGGCCAAATTCATAAAATCCTCTGTAAGTCCAAGGTCCTTGAGTTTAGTTCCTATGTTTTCTTCTATGCATTTTATTGTTTTAGGTCTTATATTCAGGTCCTTAATCCATTTTGAGTTAATTTTGGTGTGTGGTGATAGACAACAGCTTAGTTTCATTCTTCTGCAGATGGCTTTCCAGTTTTCCCAGCACCATTTATTGAAGAGGTTCTTCTTTCTACACTGTATGTTTTTCGCTTTTTTGTTGAAAATTATTTGCCCATATAAATATGGGTTTACTTCTGGACTCTTGATTCTGTTCTACTGGTCCGTGTGTCTGTTTTTCTGTCAATACCATGCCATTTTGATTACTGTTACTTTGTAGTATAATTTGAAGTCAGGGAGAGTCATGCCTCCAGCCTTGTTCTTTTTTTTTTTTTTCAGGATAGCTTTGGCAATTTGGGGTCTTTTGTGCTTCCATACAAATCTGATGGTTTTTTGTTCTATTTCTTGGAAAAATACTGATGGGATTTTGATGGGGATTGCATTAAATCAGTATAATGCTTTAGGTAATATGATCATTTTAACTATATTGATTCTTCCAATCCAAGAACATGAAATATCTTTCCATTTCTTTGTATCTTCTTTGATTTCTCTTAATAGGGTCTTATAGCTTTCATTATATAGGTCCTTCACATGTTTTGTTAGATTTATTCCTAGATATTTGATTCTTTTTGTTGCAATTGCCAAAGGAATTATTCTTTCCACTTCTTTTCTGACACTTCATTATTAGAGTATTGGAACGCTATAGATTTTTGAACGTTGATTTTGTATCCTGAATCTTCTCTGCATTTGCTTATTGTTTCTAGTAGTGTTCTTGTGGAGTCTTTAGTGTTTTCTGTATAGAAAATCATGTCATCCACAAATATTGACAGTTTGACTAATTCATTTCCTATTGGGATGCCTTTTATATCTTTTTCTTGCTTAATTGCACTTGCTGGGACCTCCAAAGTTATATTGAATAACAGTGGTGATAGTGGACAGCTTAGCCTTGTTCCTGATCTTAGGAGGAAGGATTTTAGTTTTTCACCATTAAATATAATGTTGACTGAGGGTTTGTCATATATGGCCTTTATTATATTAAGGTATTTTCTTTCTATATCGATTTTGTAAAGTGTTTTGATCATAAATGGATGCTGTGTCTTGTCAAAGGCTTTTTCTGCACCTATTGATATGATCATATGTTTCTTATTTTTTAATTTGTTTATGTGGTGTATCACATGAATCGATTTGCATATGTTGGACCATCCGTGTGCCTCTGGATTGAAGCCCATTTGATCATGGTGTTTAATGTTTTTAATATGTAGCTGTATTTAGTTTGCTAATATCTTATTTAGGATTTTTGCATCTGTGTTCATGAGAGATATTGGTCTGTAGTTTTCTTTTTTTGTGTTATATTTACTAGGTTTTGATATCAGAGTAATATTGGCCTCATAAAATGTGTTGGGAAGTATTGCCTCCTTTTCAATTTTTTGGAAGAGTTTGAGGAGAATAAGTATTCAATCTTCTTTGAATGTTTGGTAGAATTCACAGGTGAAGCCATCTGGTCCTGGACTTTGACTTTTTGGTAGGTTTTTGATGATTGTTTCAATTTCTGTACTGCTTATCCATCTATTTAGATTTTCCAGTTCTTGGTTCAGCCTAGGAAGATTGTATTTTTCTAAGTACTGGTCCATTTCTTCTAGGTTCTTAAATTTGGCAGCATATGGTTAGATTTTGTTTTTTGATGCATTTACATTTAGTCCATTTACATTTAGGGCAATTATTGAAATATGAGGTCTTCTTATAGCCATTTTATGTTACCCTTTCTGGTAGTTTGGTGTTTCCACTGCTTCCTTTTCCTTGAGTTTCTGTTTAGTTTATTTTGGTTGGCTTTTGTAGGGTTTCCCTCTGGTCTCCTTGTTTTATGTTATATACTTTAGTTTTGAATCTTTGGTGTGTCATTACCATCATGAATATGTAAAGGATAGTTATATATATATACAGTCGTCCATTTTCTTTTGCACATGCCTTATCTCCATTCTCCTTTGTGAAATTGGGTCTTTGAATCCTCCCCTTTTCTGTCATTGTTGTCTCAATTTGTCCCTATGTATGCTGAACGTTCATTATTATCTTGCTATAGCAATTCTCTTTTTATTGTTTAAGCTTATAATGCCCTGTTGATACTAAGGGTTACACTCTTCTGCTTCTATTTGCCTGATAGTCACCTTACTCTAATTATGTATTTTTTTTTTTGTCATTTTGTTTTAGGTGAACTGACCCCTTTCAGTATTTCCTGTAGTGCTGGCCTCGTAGTGGAGAATTTCTTCAATTTTTGTATGTCTGGAAAAAGTCTCTATTTCTTCTTCATATCTAAAGGAGAGCTATTCCATTTCTTTCTGGCTTGTAAGGTTTGTGCTGAGAAGTCCAAGGATAATCTAATGGGTTTTCCTTTATAAGTTATTGTTTTCTTCTCCCTGAGTATTCTGTCTTTGTCACTGATTTTTGATAATTTTAACACAATGTGTCTTGGTGAAGGCCTTTTTAGGTTGAGACAATTGGGTGTTCTGTTGACTTCTTGAATTCCAAGCTCCAGCTCATTCCTTTGATTTGGGAAATTTTCGTCAACTATTTGTCTGAAAATGCTTTCTAGTCCCTGCTCCTTTTCCTCGACTTCGATAATGCCCATTATTCTTATGTTTCCTCTGCTGATGGTATCAGTTAGTTGTTGTATTTCTCTTTCATTATTTTTCATTCTTCAGTTTCTCTTCTTCTTTCCAATTTATTTCTAAATTTCTGTCTTTGATATCACTGATCCTTTTCCTTCATTTGGTCAACTCAATTTCCCAAGCTTGCTATTTCATTTTTTCAACTCTTGCATTGTGTTTTTCATCTCCAGAAGAACTATTCTGTTCTTTTTGAGAGTTTCAATCTCCTTGCTAAAAACCTCATTCTGCTCATCTGTTTTTTTTTTTTTTTTTTCAATTCCTGAAATTGTTGATATGACTTATTTTGGATTTCAATGCATTTCTTCAGAAGTACATTCCTGAATCTTCTGTCATTTACATCACATATTTCTATTTCTGTAAGCTTATTTTCTAGAGATTTTCTCTTTTTATTCTGAGGTGCATTGTCACCTTGGTTGTTCATTGTGTTTAATGGACTATTTCTCCACCTAGGCATTAATGGAAATGTATTCTGTTCTTTTTGTTCTCCCCAGAAAGAAGATTTATTATATAAAAATCTCTCTTTAGCCTGCTGCAAAGAAAGCACTTTTCTTTTGGTTTCCAGTAGGTGGCATCTAAGCCTCTTAGATCCCTGTTTTATTTAAAGCCTTAACTATGCTTTTTTTTTCTTATAGCTGTTTAATCACAGTTGCTATCCTCAGTTTTGGTTGGCTTTTCTCAGTTTCCCCTGGAGCTTCAGGGTGCGTGATCTGGGTGGTTTTTTTAGTGAGGGGCCTTCTGGTTTTGGGTTTGGGGCTGCAGCTCAGCCTTGGTTTTGTAACTGTGGCTGGTAAATGTCAACTGTTGTTTCTCTGCCATCCCGCTTCTCTGCTTTCTGCCCTGATGACTTGGCCCTGCCTCCCACTGCACATGGAGCTCACAGCACTGTCATGCAGGGCTGTTCAGGGAGCTCACTGCACCTTTTCCCCTCCCCCTCCTCCTACAGGGAACTCTGGAGGCTGTGAGAAGTAGCTTCTCTATTTCTGCCAATCCACCGCCTGACACCTGGGGTTTTGACCTGTGGTAGTTCTTATGCACAGATCCTGCATTCAGACAAGCTGATGTGCAGTTTGGGTGTTTTTTGTTGAGTTTTAGATGTTCAGCTTATTGTTGTTTCAAGGGGAGAGATCTGGGGACATCTCATACTCTACCATGTTTCTCCAAAATCCCAAGTAACATTTTAAAAAGATGGAGAATTTAATTTTAAAGCAAACCCTATATTCAGCATTACTAATTTCTCTCTTGTTTTCTCTGGTATCTTTAGGAGAAAATATTCTTTATAGAATGTTATTCAGTTTAGTAGAACTAAATTTTTGATGTGGTAAATTAAAAAGACAGAATATTTCTCTTATAATATTCCCTCTTTCTCTTTGAAACTTTATTTTTGAGAGCAAATTTAGGTTCACAGAAAATTGAGCAGAAAGTGCAGAGAGTTCCCATGTATCCTCCGGCCCACACACCCACAGCCTTCCCTATTATCAACATCCCTCACCAGAGTGGTACATTTGCTACAACTGATGAAATGACATCAACATATCATTACTACTCAAAGTCCATGGTATATATTAGGGTTCACTCTTGGTGTTGTACATTCTATAAGTTTGGATAAATATGTAACATATTATCCACCATTATAGTATCATACAGAGTAGTTTCACAGCCCTAAAAATCCTCTATGCTCCTCTTATTCATTTTCTCACCTCCTCATACCCTCGACCCTTGCAACTACTCATCTTTTTACTGTGTCCATCCACAGTTTTGTTTTCCAGGATGTCAATATAGTTGGAATTAGCAATATGCTTCCTTTTCAGATTAGAGTCTTTCACTTAGTAATACGTATTTAAGGTCCTCCATGTCTTTTCATGAATTGATTGCTCATTTCCTTTTAGTGCTGAATAATATTCCTCTGTCTGGATGTACCACTGTTCATTTATTCATTCACTTGTGAAGGACATCTTGGTTGCTTCCAAGTTTTGGTAATTATGAATAAAGCTGCTATATTCTCTTTTTAAAGTAATAAATATTTGGGAGTTATGTGTATAAATTTGGGCCTTTGGATATGGTCCTCTTTTCTCCTCTATTCATAGTCATGCCCTTGATGACCTCATCTAGTTACCTGGCTTAACTACCATCTACATGTTGATTGTTCCCAAATTTATGCTTCATCCCAAACCTCTCTCTCCTGAACTCCAGACTCATCTATTAGAAGGCCTACTTGTTATCTCCACTTGGATGTTCAATAATCATATCAAATTCAACATGTTCAAAACTGAACTCCTGGTGTTTCCTTCTATATCCTGCCTCAAATCTACTCTACTTGTAGCCTTCTCCCTCCCTATCTCAGTTGATGTTAACTCCATCTTTCCAGTTGCTCAGGCCCAAAACACTGGAATTCTTGAATGACTCTTTTCTTCTCATATACCTTATCTAATTCATCAGGATATCACATAGGATATTCAATATGCTGTATAGCCCAGTATGTAGATCTATAATCTTATGCCATTCATCCCTGCCAGAGCTAACATCTATTTTAAATCACCATTATCTTTTACCTGTAATAGTCTCCAAAAGTCTCAGCACTGCAATCTTGAGTTTTCTTTTCTTTTTATTATTATTTTAGTTTGAAACAATCACAGTACAAAGAACTTTTTTTTCCGGAACCATTTTATCATAAATTGCTGACCCGATGCCTTATCACTCTCCTTGCCCCAAATCGCTTGGAGTATATTTCCTATAAACAAGGATATTATCCTATAGTACAAAAACACAAATATGAAAATCAGGAAATTATCAGTGGTACACCTCTATTACTTAATCCTCAGACCGCATTTAAAGTTCATCAATTTGGTAACAGAAATGCCTCTTAGAGCAAAAGTATCCACTTCTATATCCTGTTGCGCTTAATTTTCCTGTCTCTTTAGACAACGTTAGTTTGGAACTGTTCCTCAATCTTTACTTTCAAGATGTTGATATTTTTGTAAATCACAGGCCAATTAGTTTGTAAAATTGTTCCCATTATGAGTCTGTCTCTCATTTCCTTATAAATAGATATAAATTATGCTGCTTTGGCAGGAATATTACAGAACTGAACTGTTTTTCTTTTCGCATCCTATTAGGTGGTACACACCTTCAATTTGTTCTATTACAAATGAGATTCAATTTGATCACTTAGTATCTGTCAGTCTTCTCCACTGTAAAGTTACTATTTTCCATTTTGCAATTAATAAATATTTTGCATTAAGGTACTTGGAAACTATGTAAATATATATAAATATATATACTTTCTCATCATCCAATTTATCTATGTATTTTTTTATCTGTATAAACTCAGTTTCCTATTTTATTTGTTTTAATTTTGTATAATTTCATTCATTTTACTATTTTATTTTTATTTTACGTGTGATTATCATTATTTATTTTGATGCTCAAATTGCCCCTAAGTTGGTTTGTGAGAGCTTTTCAAGCTGGCTTCTGAATCCTTTTGCCATGTTTCTATCATTCTCTGAACATTTTTCTTGCTTTCTGGCACAAGATGTTCCAGTCTCATCTTATACGTTCCCAGGTTAAGCCTTGGAATCAGGCCTTTGCCCAAGGAATACTGGTTCTTTTTTGTGAAAATTCCTCCCCCACACTGTCTCTCTTCTCTCTTGCTCAAGGCTCTGATGCTTCCTCTGCCTGGAGACCCTCCTTTCCCTGCTTGGGCTCTGATATCCTGTGCCAGGCTGCCCCCCTACCCACCACCCCAGACATCCTCAGTCACTTTTCTGACTCAAAACCCTAAGATGGCTCCATTTCAGTTAGAATCAAAGCTGGAGTCCACACCAGATGATACAAGCTTCCACCCAATCAGGATCAGGCCCCGTTTATGCTTCCATCTCCTCTGCTACTACTCTCTCCTCCTCACTCTGCTCTGTGCACACACAGGCTCTCTCTTGGTGCACTTTTGCTCTTTCTCTGAAGAATGCTCTTCCTTCAAAGAATCTCTTGGCAAGCTGCTTCACTGCCTTCAAGTCTTTGGTGAATTCTCACATTTCAGTGAGGCTTACCCTGACTCACCTATTTATTATTGCAGCCTCCCCTTTGTTTAGGTCGATGTTTCTTTCCTTTAGTAAAAATGCATAAATGGATCTGTTTGGCAATGGAAGCTGATGCCCACAGGACATGGGTCTGAAAGGAAGCACAGAACCAAAGAGATCTGAGCTGTCTTGCCTGAGACAGTGAGAGGAATTTAAAGTTTGTATATATAGCTCCCCAGAAAAGGGGTGAGAACTCTTGGAACCACAGAGATAAGATATAAACAAGATTCCAACATGAATCAGGAACATTTTAGAACAAAGGTATCTCACACTCACTCATTCAATGTGTTTTGGACATTTCAGCAACATAGCTATGTTATTTGGGGGTGCAGTTAGTGTTTGACTCAGGCAGATTGAGAATGCAACCCACTGAGGTGAAAGGTGTTGATGAGAACATATTCTCCCAGGAGGGAAGGATGGATGCTGGCCATCTCACAACACATGGAAAGATGGACAAAGCTTCTGAAATAAACTTTTAAAGAGAACTCTGGAGGCTTTTGGGACTCTTAGGTGCAGGTAATACATAAGAATGCAAGAATCCTCCCAAAGTCCATTTCTCTGAGTTGGCCACATGAATATCTGCTATGTGCTCAGAGAAAGAGTTCACCATTCAGGAAACTCCATTTGAAACTGTCAGATGTTCTCTGGGAATGAAGAGTGTCCTATTCTCAAATTGAGAGGATAGGCAGAGTGCTGCGAGGAGCTTAGAACCATGGGACCAATATGATACACTTTCATGTATCATGCATTTAAATATCATCATATGTTAAAACAGAGACACTATGGAATAGACTACAACATTGGCTCTAATTTTTAAGTAAATCTAAAACAGAGGAATTTTGCACTTAAAGTAACTTACTTTAGATTGTGCCTTCGTAGCCTAGGAGCTGTTTATTCCCATCTCCTACTAGATCACTACCTTGTGAGTTAGAAAAGTACTGAAGGATGGCAAAAACACTGAAGTGTCCTTTCCTCATCACTGTTGTTGACTTTGGGAAAATTACCAAACTCATCAGATTTCTGGCTTATAAAATAAGGAGGTTGACTAGATGATTTTTAGTTAGACTGCATTTACTTTTTAGAAATATCGCCTTAGTAGAAATAGGCTCTACTCTATTTTCCTCTCTCTCAACATCTCCTTTTCTGTAGGTCTGTTCTACACTCTTATCTCTACCATTTGCCTTCCTCTGAGTCTTCCAAGTTTCCATTTTTTAGAGCTTTGACCCTCACCTGGTTCAGTATGATGGCCCCACCTCCTTTACTTTCTGACAGTTCTTAATTTTCAGTTTCTGCTCTGCTGTCAATTACTCATTCTGTCAGTTTCTGTTAAGGTTCAGAAGCGATAGTTGGTAAGCAATAAGGTTCTGTGTTAGAAAACATGGCTGCTGTACCTTAGCAGAACTGTAGAAAGTCATATTCCCTTAGAAGTTAATGTAGTTGGCAGGAATCATTTTAAAAAGTCAGATTTAACCTCTAACCTCTTCTGTTTCATATCAATTCTATGATATATAAGATACTCTGTCTTATAACCAAGTTCACAACAATAATTATTTTGACATAAGGACCTTATTTCCTATATGTTAATGTGATTTATAATATTCACTTATGTAAAGAAATTCAAGAAAACAAACACAGCGTTACTAAAAGTTTTTGGGTGTTGAATATTCTAGGCTCAATAAACATACGAGAAGTGGTCTATTTTCATTGCAGCTCCTTTGAAAATTTGATGAAAGTTATGGCCAATTTTCCCACAGAAAAAGGTGCACTATTTTGTATACAATTTCAGACCTATCAGAAACAATGAAGCTCAGTCATGAACCCTATATTAAAAACCTTTGATGTAGTTATAATTACTCTTTGGAATATTCATCCCACAGTATTGTAAGTTTACTAATCATGTGGAAATGAAGTAAATCATCACCACTATTCCAAACTTACCAATATTTTAGAAAGGTATTTAGTAATAAAGATTCAGAATAAAAATTTTTTGAGTAACCAGAAAATTAAATTATTTACATATTCAATTTTTCAAGTTTTCTAAATAATTGAGATTCAGCAGCAGAGAATCACACAGTAGTGATATTGGCTTCATAAACAGTTAATGAGAAATTGGTTTCATTTGATCTGACAGGGAAAGTTTTATCTTCTATACATGAATAGAAGTTAAAAAAATGTTCCTATAATTTTGTACCTTAGTTGCCATCAAGGCCATGTTATTCCTCTAAAAAATGTAAGGATGCACATCTACCTCCATGGGAAATTGGAAAGCAAAGGGTTTCTTTAAAAAAAACCTGGTGCGAAGTTTCTTGGAAAGGACGCCCAGCATAAGGATATAATTGTTTTTTGGCATGCTGGTAAGTGCCTCTATACTGCACTTTGCTTTCCTCTGATTGTAGCAGAATGCTGTGAAAGATGTTTGAGGCCAAATGAACGTTTACAGATGAATTACCACCTGCCATGAACACAGAAAGAAATATTGATGTTAAACAGAGTCATTTGAGAACTCAAGTAGGGGAAGAGAGTGTGGAACCAACTGAGGTCTGAGGAGCCTAGCCAAGTTTCAGAAAGGCAAGGTTAAACCGTCCTGCAGAAAATAGCACAGGTCTGGAACGATGTGGGAATCATATGCTTGTGCCTGTGGAGTCTGACATTGCCTATCTTTATCAAGGAGTGCTGAAAGCTTCGAAGGCGATACATTCTGAGATTAACTCTGGAGCAAAGATTTCCCAGGCAGAAAGGAAAAGGAAAAGCCTTAACTATCATACAGATGAGAAATAGACGATAACATATATGAAGTCAAAGGGAGAGAGAAGTGTGTGGCTAGGAAGAATCAGTGGGAAAACGATAATTTGTAGGTCTTCTGAAACAGAAAGAGAAGCCAAGTGACAGAGAGATAGAGACAAGCTGAGGAAACTGAGTTCCTAATACCGGCAGGGAGATGACATTCTGAAAATTATTCTAGTAGGCGATTGCTGGATGGACAGAGCAGAACTGAGAACCAGCATGTACCTTTGAGTCTATATATATAGGAGAATGAGGTGGGGGAGAGAGAGAGGGAGAGATGAATATCTCTGGTAGGATATAGGAGAAGAGATGATATTAATAAAATTTAGGAGGAAGAGAAAGAATAAAGAGTAGAATAACCACACCTTGACTGACTCCCCATGTGGACTGTCTTCTCCTGACACTGTGGTAGGTTGAAAAATGGTGGTCCATAAAAGATATTCATCTCCTGATCCCTGAAAACTGTGATTGCTACCTTACATGGAAGAGGGCAGGAATGGGTTCTCCCCTAGAGTCCAGAGGAAGCTTGGCCCTGCTGACACCTTGATTTCCACCCACTGAGACTGATTTTGGACTTCTGACCTCCAGAACTAGAAGGAAATAAATTTCTGTTGCTTTACGCCACCCAATTTGTGTTAGTTTGTTACAATGGCCACAGGAAACTAATATAGAGATCAAAAAGAAAATCAGCAGCAAAGATTCACACAGCAGGGATATCGACAATCACAAATAAGGTGACACTTTGAATGAAGGTTTGAGAGTACAGAACCTGATAGGCTCTGCTCACATTAGCCTCTTTGACATCAGAATAATGTAACCGCATGGGTTCCCAAAGTAAGAAGGTATATGAGAAAAGAGTTAAAGCATTTATCTTGCCTTTTCGGTAGAATAGCCAAGTAACCCCATCGATGATGGAAAGCTCTTTTTTTTTTTTTTTTTTTTTTTTTTTTTTAGTACAGGGAGAATGAATTACAGAATTAGAAAACCACCAGTTTTCAACCCCTAATTAAAAAAACTGAGGCAGAATCATCAGTGCTTCTCTAGTTCAGCTGCTTGCTGGAATCACTGAGGGGCTTTGAAAACTGTTGATGCCTCTATCCAATCACTAGAAATTATGATGAAATTGGTCTGGAAGGGGCTCTGGGCATCAAGATATATAGAACCTTCCTAAATGAGTAGCCCCAGTTATAACTAACTCTGTCAAACTATCACTCCACAGGCTTTTTAATCACCCAAGGAGAAATGTACCTTACAATGGAGAGATCTGGCTGTCACTACCTCAACTCAGTGATCAAACTGAGCATCACAGTGCTTAGAACTACCAGACATATTATGTACCTTTTGATGTGATATAACCTGCTCATATAATGATGACTATAAAATAGCATTTGTCTTTAGTTATGTAAAATTCCATGTAAAATTAAAAAATTATAACTGTGCTAAGTGCTATGAAGGAAAGATACATGATGTCAGTGGTCAAGACCTGGGTGACACATGCAGTAATGCAATTCATACAACACATCCTTGATTCACTCCTGCTAGCTGTGTCTCTCCAACTTCATTTCTGTCACATCCTCTGTCTAGTTCAAGGTAGGTTCAGGGGGAGCATGAAAATTGTTTTATAGACCTCATGCAAATGCTCTGCAGTCTCTCCTTCTCCACTGTTTCCTACCGAGGTAACAGAGCCCAAAGGGAGCGCTTCCTGACCCTGGCAAGGTGCCCACTGCTCTCTGGAGGGCACTAGGACCAGAATGTCTTTCACTGATCCTCTGTTACTTTCCAGCCAGCTTTTGATTCATCACCGTGGCTGTTTCCTTTTATGGGAAGTAATGGCAGGCTGGGAGGAGCACTGGCGTTAGCATCAAGTAGTCTTGTGTTTGAATTCTTTCTCTGCCACTTCATAGCTCTGTGAGCTTAGGCATCATATAAGCTCTTTAGGCCTCGGTTTTCCTCATTTGTGAAATGGGAACAATAATAATTACTTTACAGTGTAATTGTTGTGCAGACCAAGTAAGATAATGAATGCAAAGTGATTATGCTTAGGTTCTAATCTTCCTCCTGTTAAATTGGTGAAGAGAATGACCTGCCATTTTAGCAGTCTGCCTTGTGCCCTCAGTAGGTGCAGGAATGCTAGCAGTATGCATTTTTATTTGAACCCCTCTCTATGAGGGCTTCTCCAAAGTCCAAAATCCAAATTGCTTTTAGACAAGAAGATGATATCAGTGTCTGCGCACGGGACACATCCTGTGCATTCCACTGCATCCTTGAGTTCTGTCCCCCTGCCAAGCTTGTGAGCCCTCATTGAGATTGAATTCCTCCTCATCCTCATAGGACCTCATTCCACCTCAGCTTCCTTCATCAAAAAATCATCTGTTGCACATTTGCTAGCATTAGAGAAAGTGCAACGGACACAGTGCTTGTTCTTGCAGAGCTTACTACCAGTGGAGGCAACAGATAATCAACTGAAAGGCAAATAAATACATAGTATAATTCCAGATAAGTCCCGCAAAGAAAATAAAACACAGCAATTAGATAGAGAGCGAGGAAGAGCGGAAAGGGTTTTTTGTTTTGTTTTGTTTTGTTTTGTTTAAGCTAGGGTGGTCAGGAAAATTTTTGTTGTTGTTGTCGAGGAGGCATTTCAATTGAGGAGACACAACAGAGAAGGGAATCACACAAAGATTGGAGGAGTGAGCTTTCCAGATGGAGACAACAGCTGGTCAAAGGCTGAGGTTTTGAAGGATTGAAAGGTCAGTGTGAGTAGAGCAGAGTGGTGAGAGATGATGTCAGGGAAGGAGGAAGGGGTCAGATCATGCAGGGCCGTGGTAAGGAGTAGGGATGGAGAGCCGCTGGAGGATTTTCCACCAGAGAGCAAGTGCCCCGATTCTCACGTTAGAAAGATCAGTCTGAGTGCTGCTTGAGTAATGGACTTATGGGGCAATGGTGGAAGCAGGCTGACCAGGAAGCAGTTATCAAATAGTGTAGGAGAGACGAGGGTGTCTTGGATTAGGGTCACAGCAACAGACATGGTAGAGACTGGTAGGACATGTAACATGTTTTAGAGTTGAACATCAGAACCTACTAATTGGAAATGAGTATAAGTGAAGAAGAATCAAAATGACTCCCGGTTCCTCAGCCTTAGCAATTAATGACTGATGGTGCCATTTAATTAGATAGGAAAGATTTAGGGGTAGAGTGGATTTTGGAAAAGAAAAAACATATTTCGTTTTGGTCATGTCGAGTTGGAAATGTTTATTAGACAACCAACTGGAAATATCAAGTAAATAATACAAGTACAAGTCTGGAATAGGGAGATCCTGGCTTCAGGCATAAATTTGAGAACCATTAACCTATTACATTAGGTAGTATTTAAGCCATGTGGAAAGAATACAGATGGAGAGGGAAAATAGGGCCAAGGACCGATACCAGGGGCACCCCAGCATGGAAGGTGACAAGGATCACAACTGAGGCCTAGAATCCTCCTGACCTAATGCTTACCCTTCCAGCTCAAAGCCAGAAGCTCTTCCTATTTTTCCCAATCAACCCTGATTTTGCCTTTTTCTCAACCCCAGCTGCTCTTACAATCTGCCTCCCTCATGCGTGGTATTGCTTGGTTATTTTATCTCTTTGGTTTGCATTAATTTTGTTGCCCCACCCAAATTGCTGCCTCTTGTGTCATTTTCAAAATCTGACAGAGAACTATTAAATGCTCAGAAATTCATGTTGATTGATAGGGTAAGGCTGCTTGGGAAATGCCCCATGAGGTCTTGTTGGCACTGCCATGTTTGTGACCCCCTTAAGGGTGATGCCACCAGGCAGAGAGAAACCATTCTCTACACCATCAGGTTAAATAGTCACCAGAAAATCTCCCAGTAAGGCAGGTGGGAGAAGCAAAGCACAAAGAAGTGAAATTGCTTTCTTGGTAAACAAACAACACAATACGACATGAACCAAACCCAACTCTGTTAGAAGAGAAAAGTCTTTAGCACCCACTCCAGAAGTCTGAGCACAAGAAGCTCTATTAGTTGACGGAGGCAAACCAATTTGAACACGAAGTAAAGTTAGTCACTATTACATTTCTAGAACACTGACATTACTGGAAACGTGGTGGCAGAGCATTTTCTCTGTGCTTCTCTTTCCTGCTTGAATGTTACAAGTTGCCTGCAGCTTAAAGAGCTTTTGGATCATTAGCTGTGGCTAGAATGCTGACTCCTCATGGCCTTCTAAAAGCCTGTGCAGCATCTGATGAGAAGCACAAAAGACAAAGAATCTAGCAGGAAAGGAGGACAGTGAGGGAGGGAGGAAATGAAAGGGAAGCTGTGCATCGAGCCAGGGAACATAAAGGAAACCTTCAGCAGCAGATGTCAGTGAGAAAGAGTATGCACATGTTGATGAATAGGAGGGAGTAGAAATTGTGGGAAATAAAGATCAGATAGTTGGAAAAGGAACAGAGAAGCATAATATGGATTAGAGAAGAGCGAATGCACATGAAAGCAGTTAGGAAATACAGGTGAAGTGTGGATTTGTGGGAAAATTTTACAATAAAACTGAAAAAATAATAACTCTTTTTAGGATATACTTTGGAATGCTTGGCCAAGAATAATAAATGACGATGTCTTTCATGAAACTGAAATTAAGACATTATTAATTAACTCGTGGTGTAGCACATGGTTGAATTTATGTAGAAAGTCAGAAAAATTAAACAATACATCATTCATATAATTCGTGAAAGTCACAGGATGGAATTATTTTCAGTAATTATAATTAATATGTACTTACTAACATATATGCTCTTAGGGCAACTGGTGAGTTTTCATTGATAGTTCTACTAGCAATGAGACCAAACTGTTCCGTGTGTTGTATCGAAACTAATATGAGTAACAAAATGCAGAAGGTGTTCCTTTCTGAGGCCTTCAGCATTGTAGGAAGACTTTTATTTTTTTAAACTTATCATAATCGTATTCACAAAATTATAGGATATAAAATTGGAAAGCATACTATGAGAATAATTTGTCCATTCCCTCTGGCTCTAAATGCAAATCCTAAGACCTAAAAGAGTCGAAAAGATTTGACTATGGTCAAAATAGGTTTATAAAAACTGAAATGCTTTACTGCTATTAGTAAGAGCTCAGCAAAGTTTTAGTGACAGATGAATATCCATGTATCCATTCTGCCTAGAGTCATCAATCCAGTATGGTTTCATGGACCATCCACTCATGCTCCACTCATCAACCTTCTGGGCTGGTGGGAGTGGCCAATCTTTGTGATGTTTCCTGGGTGAATCACATCAAGAAGGATGGGAGAAGATAGGGTCATTGGCCACAAATAAATTAGTCATTTTGTTTCATTCAATTATTACTTTTAGTTTTTGCTGGCACAGTAAAATTCAGAAAAGTATCATAAAAAGTAATCAATCATAAATAATCTGATTAAAAAATGGGTTAAGAAGTTGCAGAGACATTTTCCAAAGAAGATATACGAATGGCCAACAGGTATATGAAAAATGTTCAAGGTCATTAGGAAAATGCAAGTAAATTCTCACATCTGCCCAAATGGCTATTACCAAAAAAACAAAAGACAACAGGTGTTGGCAAAGTTGTGGAGAAATTAGAAATTTTGCACACAATTGGTATGAATGCAAAAAGGTGCAGCCACTATGGAAAATAATATCTAAGTTCCTCAAAAAATTAAAAATAGAACTACCATATGATCCAGTAATCCACTTCTGGGTTTTTATCCAAAAGAATTGAAATCAGGATATTTAAGAGATATTAGCACTCCCATATTCATTGCAGCACTATTCACATGAGCCACGGTGTGGATGCAACGTAAATGTCCATCAACAGATGAATGGATAAAGAAAATGTGGTATATACATGCAATAGAATACTATCCATCCTTGAAAGAGATGAAAATTTTACAAAACAAAACAAAATGGTTAAACTTGAGGGCATTATGCTGAATGAAACAAACCAGTCATAGAAAGACAAATACTGCATTATCCCAATTATATGAGATACCTGAAATAGGTATCTCTTATACTCAGAGAGAAATGGTGCTTGCAGGGACTAAAGAGAGAGGGAAGTGGGAAGTTGTTAATCAGTGGGCATAAAGTTTCAGTTAAGCAAGATGAACAAGTTCTAGAGGTTTACTGAACAACATTGTACCTTATCAAAGTCCAGGGAAAGCTGCCCCCAAATATCCCACAATGATATACTAATTCCTTTGAATTAAAGTTCTTTGGCAAGCAGCTGGTCCAAGAAGGGTACATTGACCCTCCTTGTCTTCTCGAATGCAGGAAATAAATCTTCCCTGTGAAAGGTGCCCTCCTTTCTCTAGGGGGAGGGGATGGGAGGCTGAGAGAGACATCCTATTGCTAGAGTTAAGGAATTCAGGGGCGAGAAGGCTGTATCAACAAACCTCATTCTTTCTGTATTATTTTACTACCCACACCCAGACTTTGCTTAGATTCCTCACTAACGAGAAACTAAACTTAAATGTTTTTGTCCTGTCAAATCTTCAGAAATATTTTGTTTCTTTGTCTAAAAAGTATAAAAAGCTGGCTCGTTCATCATTTCTCTGAGCATCATTTTATGATCTCCTGTGTATGCATATTAAATTGATTTTTCACCTTCTAATCTGGTCTGTGTCAATTTATAATTAGTCCAGCCATAAGAGCTTAAGAGGGGCAGGAGGGAATTTCCCCCTCCCCGACAACTTGTAGTTAACATTACTGTACTGTACACTTGAAAATTTGTTTAGAGGGTATCTCATGTTAAGTTTCTTACCACAGTAAAATACAATTAAAAAAACAAAGGCAAAAATCAGTGTGTTGCTACAAACTTTTAAATTGATGCTACTTTAAAAAAAGCAAGAGGTCCAAATATATTTTAGAAATAAAGAAAAATTTTTTTAAGAACTGCAAAAATTATTAGATCAAGATTTAGCATTGTTAGGTACAAAGTATCTGCCTATCCTCTGATGCCAATAAGCTAAGCAACTTGTTCAGTGGCCACTTTTAGATCTCATGGTACACTGACCTATTCTATGGTTTCCAGGTCATTGGGAACTCTTTTTAGGTGCTCAGGTCATGTCTAGTGTGGACTCTGGGGAAGGTCGCTCTAAAATATAGAGAAAATTGGCCATGGTTTTAGACTTGTTTAGGAAGCCTCAAGTCCTTGGGGGAGGAAGTTGGTAACAGGTCTGGTGAGTGACTCATAATCTCTGAGACCAACTGACTCCCTCAGTAGTTCTGGGCTGGGTTTTGGCTGAGAACAATGAAATACCCTAGAGTTGGACTACAGCAAATGTAGGGTTCTCAGAAACTCCTCAATAATGTTGCCCATTATCATGGCCTTTTGCTAGGGGAAATGTTTGTAGTCGGAAAACCTATGTATTTCCTTCTCAGAATTTGGGAAGCAGAGCATCTATGATAGAGAAAATAATATGAGTAAATGCAAGATGCAATAGAATAGATCCAATTGAAGGCCTGGTTTCATCCTTAAACCTTTTAGTCAGAAATAGACATATGACACTAAAAAAGGGTAAAGAATTTGCTCAAGGTTGCAGCCCATTAGAGATGAAGCATTGCAAAACTTCATTGTTTTTGTACAACCAGATATATTTTGTGCCCTCACAGAACAAAAATGAACCAATAAGATAATGACCCTAAACCTAACCTTGACCCTTGGCAGGTGGCCACTCTATATTGTGCTTTACTTACAACTCATCTTTTCAGTCTCAGCCTCTGTTCCTGCTACCAGGGCAGTAGGCAGTGAATGGGACGCTCCCTGTAGAGAATGACCAGTGAAGCTTTTCATTAGAGCACAGGGAAACTGTGTATGAAATGACTCTACACTTGTCTTAATAGGCACGACCCTTACTCTTGGGACACATTTTTCACTGTCATGTCTGCCTTGTAGCCTGAATCAAGACAGTGATTCGTTTGAGTTTTTCTCATTCTCTCATTACTAGAAGATCTCTTAGATCATTTATGGTTTGGACCTTGGCCCCTCTCATCTTTTATTTATTAAAATGCAGGAACACTCTCTGTGTTCATAGGGACGCCTGGTTCACTTTCGGCCCAGTTCCTTTTGTTCACAATGTCAGGAGTTTTGTCTTCTCTCCTCACATAGATTATTTTTACATATCTGATGAAAAGGAAGTTCAAAGAAGACTTTTAAGTGCCCCTGTCACTATGGCTTGTTAAATCCCATGTGGCGTTGTCCTTTGCCTACCTAATGCTCATGTGACTTAAAGTGGTTTCCCCTGGCGAGTACATTTACAGGGAGTGGATTTTGGCTCAGTATAAAGACAGCCTATTGCAGTTAATAGGTGTCTGAAAAATAAACAGGCTGCCGAAGTACTGAGCTTCCTGGCCTTTGAGGTATGTGGTCCATGCATTGGCCAATGGCCTTGTGTTAGAGATAACAGAGAGGATTCATGCATCAGATTAGGAGTGGTTCAATATGGCAAACAGTTGAATATTTTCTATGCTAGGAATAAGAAAAGTAAAGACAAGTGAGGCAGTCTAGTAGGATTAGATTAGAAGATTCCTCAGGTTTCTTTCAACCCTATATCTGGATGCATCTACTGAGACCTTTAAGAAAAGTCTAAGTTGCAGCTTGTTTCTTAGAGTTATTGACCTGAAGTAATTTTTAGAAATCATTTTTGTTGAGCCTTTTTTTTTCTAATAAAAGTAAAAAATTAGGCTCCAAAAGGCAAAGTTTTTTTCCCCCCTCAAGATCATTGCAAAAGGAAAACAAATTTGGGTTTCTTCTCAGCTGGAATCTATTTGTGCTATTTTAGGTACAAAAGACTCTCAATTACTTTCTCCTACGCTGGGAACTTTTCCAATTTAGCACATGACCTCTTCTTAATCTGTGGTTAACATGGGGTGACCATACATTTATCATTTAAACCAAGACACTTTTTAACTTCAGCCGGTACCCTAGGACTAGCCGCAGTTTCTCTTTATGTCATATGTTCAACAAATGAAAGAGGAATCACAACTTTCCTCTAGAACACAGAGATTGGAAGGGTATACTTACTAATAAGTCATTTAAGATGCACATGGTGTTAAAAACCTTAGTCTAGTTGCTAGGGTTTTAAAATGAAAGAAAGACATCTGGGGGTATGAATTTTATCTTTTCATTAAAAAATTATTTGTTTTGAAATGATTTCATACTTAAGAAGAAAACTTGCAATTTAAGTATAAAGAACTCTAAGACCCAGATTCCTCAACTGTTAATATTTCACTGCTCCATCTCTTCATCTTTCCGTGCGTCTCTCTCAATTGTGTGATTTGGAAAGAGAAATGTCCTTTCTTCTTATTAAAACTATGTACTAGCAGGAAGATGGGAAATGACCAAATAAGGAAGGTAGGAAATCGGAGAACGAAAGTCTTTTCGTGGCAACCTTCATATGGTGAGCACTGTGCTCTGTGATTTGTGAACATTCCCTCTTTAAATCCTTGGAAGAATCCACTGAAACGGGTGTTATTCCCATTTTACAGATGAAGAAATAGGTTCAGAAAGGATAAGCAACATGCCCAAGGTCACAGAGCCAGGACATTGGCTGTGCCTGAGTGTACCATTTTAAAGCTTCTCTTTCCTTTATAGCTCGTCTTGTCTTTGTAACTGGGAATAAAAAGACTCAATGCCATTTTTAAAACAAGTAGAACAAAAAGTCTTCAGATTTGTATGAAATCATGAAAGACCTCAAATAGCCAAAACAATCCTGAGAAAAAGGAACAAGGCCAGAGGTATTACACACCTGACTTCAAATTATACAACGTGACAATAATTAAAACAGCATGGTAATAGCAGAAAAACAGACACACAAATCAATGGAACAGAATTGAGAGTCTAGAAATAAACCCCTGTATACATGGGCAAATAATTTTTGACAAGGAACCAAAAACATACAATGAAGAAAAGAAAGCCTTTTCAATAAAAGGTGCTGGGAAAATTGGAAAGCCACACACACAAAAATGAAACTAGACTGCTCTCTGTCAGCATTCACCAACATTAACCCAAGATGGATCAAAGACCTAAATATAAGACCTGAAACAATAAATTGCACAGAAGAAAACATGAATACTAAACTCATGAACCTTGTATTTAGAGAAAATTTTATGTATTTGATCTAAAAGGCAAGGGAAGTAAAAGCAAAGTGGAACTATATCAAACCAAAATGCCTCTGCACAGCAAAAGAAACCATCAACAAAAGAAAGAGGCAACCAACAGAATATAAGAAGGTATTTGCAAAAGCCTCCAATAAAGGGCTAATATCCAAAATATGCAAAGAACTTGCACAAGTCAACAATAAAGAAAACAAACAATCCAACTAAAAAATGGGCAGAGGACCTGAATAGACACTTCTCCCAAGAAAAACATACTAATGGCTAACAGACATATGAAAAGATGCTCCATTCACTAGCTATTAGGGAAATTCAAATCAAAACCACAATGAGCTACCACCTCATACTTGTTAGAATAGCTGTTATCAACAGGACAAGTAATAACAAGAGTTAGAGATGTGGAGCAAAAGGAACTCTCATACACTGCTAGTGGGAATGTAAACTGGTATAGCCACTATGAAAAACAGTATGGAATTTCCTCAAAAGATTAAGAATAAAATTACTCAGTAATCCCTCTTCTGGGTATCTACTTGAAAAATTTGAAAACATTTATCTCTGAAGATATATGCACCCTGATGTTCCCAGAAGCATTATTCACAGTGGATATGACATACATCTAGACAGATGGCTTTGACGTGTTGGGTTTGTGCTGATCTCCTTCAAAATATTATTTTTGTTACTAAAGTTTTTGTTACTAAAGTTTCCTACTCCTTCCTCACTAGTGAGATCTCAGCCAGATGTTTGCCTGGGAAGACCAGATATTTCCCCTGGGAGGAAGATGCTGAGATGGAGTTAGCAGTGCAAGATGTTTATTGGGGATGACATCTGTGAAAGCAGGAAGGGAAAGGAAGCAGGATTTAGCAGGGAGGGACTCAGGCCACTGTATAGATCTGACAGTTTCTTTCAACCTAACAGGCAGCTCCAGAGCAAAGACTACCTGGTAGAGGAGTCCTGCTTTGGGCAGAAGCAGCCCAGCCAGAGCACCCTTATCATGTGGTCATTGCGGGAACTGCCCAGGAAGAGCGTGGCCTTGGGTCCTGAAATCGCTGTAGCCTGCAGTTATGGAACTCTTTAGAACTGAATGGAGATCTGAGAGAGGTACACCTGTGACTGTCACACTGTCCCTCTAAATTGTGTGCATGGACTTTGAAGCCAGATAGTGTAGGTTTGAATCCCAGAGACAACACTTGCTCACATGTGAGCTTAGAAAAAATTTTAAAGTTCTCTTTGCCTCATACTCTTCATCTTTAAATCGGAGATAAAATTAGCAAAACCTTATAGAATTATTGTAAAGCACTTAGAAAAATACTTGACATGGTAAGTATTGTGTAAAAAGTGCTTGCACAGTGTAAATTTGTTATTACTCATTTATTTATTGAATGTGAACTATATGCTAATCCCCACTGATTTTGTAGGAGCACTCAGATTACTTTATCTGATTAGCTCAGTTGTCTGTAAAGCAATGCTTACAATTTACCTTTTATCGAAAGTACATCTGAGAGATTCAGGAAATGCTAATTAATGCCCTGATTACCAATCAGTGACAGTGCCGTCATCAAGGACTTAACACGAGTCTTTGTGCTAAGGTCAAGTGCAGACCTCATTGTTTCTGTTTTCTTTTTTTTAAAGATTATTTTATTTTATTTTTCCTTAAGAGGTTAGCTTTGGCCCTGAAGGCTAATTGCAGTACAAGTATTGCAGCTTTAAATGTCAAGATTCTATTTGTCTGTGTGTTGTGGCGGAATAAGGCGCAGTCTTTCCAAACCATCACATGAGTGTGAGTAAACAGGACCACAGGCTACACTTTCAGTAAGCACAGAGAAAGAATTTCCCTAAAAAAAAGTCCCCTAAATGCTGTCAGGGAGATCATTTTATTTATTTGTCAAATACGGATATAGTAATTAGAGGTTGCTGGTATGACATTAAGTGCTTTAAAATATCAACTAATTTAATCCTTAGAACTATGATGTAAGTACTTGATTTAAGTACTATCAATACTCCCGTTTTATAGGCGTAGCAACTGAGGTACAGTGAAGGTAAATGACTTGCCCAAGGAGAGAGGCTAATGAGAAGCAGAGTACAACTTTGAATATGGGTAGAGTTTGTGTTTCCAGGGTTTGCGCTTTTAACCACCAGACATTACCCCCCAGAAACTGCTTATCTTAAAATGCGTTCTTGGCTTCTATCACTCGATTGAGAAGACTCTTTGGAGCATAAATCTCTAAAATGAAGGTCCTAATTTACTCTGGGGCTGAGGATCCATCTATCTTGCTTTTTAATTTAATTTAATTTTTTATTATTTTCAAGTATATAGTACATTGGTTAGACATTTATATAGTTTATAAAACAATCCCCTAATTGCTCCTTCTCTCCTCTGGTTTTCCACCTAGTCAATATATTAATGCTAACTGCATTCCCTATACCATGCTCCCCATTCCTGTGACCATCTATCAACTACTAATTTGTACTTCTTTAACCCTTCACCCCATTTTCCCAGACCCCCAAACCTCCTCCCCTCTCTCTGTCACCTTATTGTCCTCTATATTTGTGAGTCTATTTCTGATTTGTTTCTTCTTTTTGTTCCTTAGGTTCTGCATATAAGTGAAATCATATGGTATTTATCTTTCTCTGTGTGACTTATTTCACTCAGCATAATAATCTCTAGGTCTTTGTCGTTGTAAACGGTAGGATTTCATTTTTTTAATGGCTGAGTAATATTCCATTGTATATATGAACCATGGCTTCTTTATCCAATTGTCTAATGATGGGCATTTAGGTTGCTTCCATATCTTGGCTATTGTAAATTATGCTGCCATGAATATCGGAGAGCATAGATCTTTACAAATTATTATTTTGTTTTTCTTTGGATAAACACCCAGAAGTGCAAGTGCTGGGTCAAAAGGCATATCCATTTTTAATTTTTTAAGAAACCTCCAGACTGTTTTCCATAGCAGCTGAACCAATTTGCAATCCCACCAATAAAGTATGAGGGTTCCCTTTTCTCCACATCCTCATCAACACTTGTTCTTTGATTTTTTGATGAGAGCTATTCTGACAGGTGTCAGGTGATTATCTCATTGTGGTTTTAATTTGCATTTCTCCAATGATTAGTGACCTTGAGCATCTTTTCATATGTCTATTGGCCATCTGTATTTCCTCTTTGGAGAAGTATCTGTTCAGGTCTTCCACCCATTTTTTAATTGGATTGTTGTTTTGGTGTTGAGTTGTATGAGTTCTTTGTATATTTTGGATAGTAACCTCTTCTCAGATGTATCATTAGTGAATATCTTCTCTCAATCAGTTGATTGTCTTTTTGTTTTGTTGATTGTTTCCTTTGCTCTATAAAAACTTGTTAGTTTGATGTAGTCCCATTTGTTTATTTTTTCTTTTGTTTCTCTTGCCTGGGGAGATATAGTCAAAAAGAAATTATTGTTAGCAATTTCAGAGAGTTTTCTCCCTATGTTTTCTTCTAGAAGTTTTATGGTTTCGAGTCTTATATTTAAGTCTTTAATCCATTTTGAGTCTATTCTTATATATGGTGTAAGAAGGTGGTCTAGTTTCTTTCTTTCTTTTTCTTTTTGCATGTATATGTCCAATTTTCCCAACATCACTTATTGAAGAGAATGTCCTTACCCCATTGTATATTTTTACCTTCTTTGTCAAATATTAAGTGCACATATAGGCATGGATTTATTTCTGGGCTCTCTATTCTGTTCCATTAATCAATATATCTGTTTTTATACCAGTACCATGCTATTTCGATTACTATAGCCTTGCAATATAGTTTGATATCAGGTAGTGTGATACCTCCAACTTTGTACTTCTTTCTCAAGATTGCCGTGGCTATTTGGGGTCTTATATGGTTTCATATAAATTTTAGGATTATTTGTTTTAGCTCTCTGAAAAATGCCATTGGTATTTTGATAGGAATTGCATTAAATCTATCGATTGCTCTGAGTAGTATGGCCATTTTAATGATGTTGATTCTTCCTACCCATGAGCATGGTATATGGTTACATTTATTTGTATACTTTTCAATTTCTCTTTTCAATGACTTATAGTTTTCTGAGTAGA
This sequence comes from Eidolon dupreanum, assembly GCA_028627145.1. Lineage (NCBI taxonomy): Eukaryota > Metazoa > Chordata > Mammalia > Chiroptera > Pteropodidae > Eidolon > Eidolon dupreanum. The sequence continues at coordinate 65,440,093 of CM053510.1, read as the reverse complement.
GGTCTTTTACCTCCTGGGTTCGTTTGATTCCCAGGTATTTTATTGTTTTTGATGCAATTGTTCTTTTTAATTTCTCCTTCCAAAAGTTCATCATTGGTGTATATAAATGCCACTGACTTCTGAATATTTATTTTGTAACCTGCTACTTTACTGGATTCATTGATCAGTTATAACAGTTTTTTTTTGGTGGAATCTTTAGAATTCTCTCTATATAGTATCATGTCATCAGCAAATAATGAGAATTTTACTTCTTCCTTTCCAATTCAGATAACTTTTATTTCTCTTTCTTGTCTTATTGCTGTGGCTAAGACTTCCAATACAGTGTTGAAGAGGAGTGGCGAAAGTGGGCATCTTTGTCTTGTTCCTGATCTTAAGGAAAATTCTTTTAGCCTTTTCCCATTGAGTATGATGTTAACTGTAGGATTGTTATATATGACCTTTATTATGTTGAGGTATGTTCCCTCTATTCCCACTTAACCGAGAGTTTTTATCATAAATAGATGCTGGATTTTGTTGAATGCTTTTTCTGCATCTATTGATATGATCATATGGTTTTTATCTTTTGATTTCTTAATCTAGTGTATCACATTAGTTGATTTGCAGATATTTCATCTATCTTGCTTCTGAGAAGAGCACCTAAATTGTGTGACTTTGAGTTTATATTACTCTGGGACTTTTAATTTAGAGCCTTACATTGGAGCGCACCTAAACTGTTGCTGGTTCCTTGGATCCCATTTACCAACCTGGCAAAACACTTAGGATCACTTCCTGAGCCTTAAGCCCCACTGAGGGTAATAAAAATGATGCTAGTTGACAAGGATGACCTAAGAGTAAGAGAAGATTTTGGCTTTAGAAATATCACTTTGCCTTTGGTTTTTTATTACTTTAAATTGTATGTTTGAAACAATTTTTTTCCAGTTATAACTCCATTTGTGTATGTTTTCTGTGTTTTACCTTTCATGTACAGATGGAATAATCTGGTAAATGGCAACACAGAAGAATAAAAGCTTTAGATTTTCATATTAGGCTATCATGATTTGTAGCAGAGTTTCAGGAAGCAGAATTCTTCCTTCTTTAAAGAAGGAAGACATGTAGAAATCCTTACAGAGAGAGAATAGAAGAATAAGGAGTTAGACAATTTGAATTCTAACCCTAGCTCTTGTATAAATTTATTGTATGATCTTGGGAAAATAAATATTTAATTTCTCTGAGTCTTAGTTTGTTCATCAGTGACTTCTATGATAATTTCAACCTTAATAATCTATAGAATTTTGAGAAAAAGGCAATGTCATAGCATTCTGGTAGGGAAAAAAATAAACAGAATTTATTACATCGATTCATTTTCCCACCTACTTATTATAAAGCTGTATTTGTGTTATTGCCTAATCAATGTGAGATAAATTACACTGTAGTGCTATTTATAGTGAGAAATAGAGTAGACGGTAAACCCCTGAATGAATTTTATAGAAAGAAGTGATTGTAGTAATATTATTTCCAATGACACTTATAATTCATTTCCAGAGAAAGGTTGATCTAAGCAGGTTTACTTGATAATATTTTATAATAGAGACCCGATAGCCAGGTGAGAGTGGCTTATTTCAGTCATCAAACTTATTATCTTTCTTCCCATGTCTTCCCTTCTTCCACTGTTTGTTAGTTAGTTTGTTTGTTTGTTTTGATCACTGTTCACCAATGGAGTAGATCTATAAGTAAACCAAGATTTGTGTTCCTCGTTTTAAAAATAAAGCCAGAGCAAAATGAAAAAGAATATTATTATAAACTTTATAAATACCATAGCAGAGAACAATTAAGGTTTACTTCAATGGAATAATATTTAATTAATTAAGTAATTTTTGCAGTCATCCAATATTTCTTGGGCACCTTCTATATGCCTAGGTTCTATGCCAGGTGCTGAGGAGACAGCAATGAGTGAAAGTACATCTTACATGGGGAGTCAGACAATAAGAAAAATAATTTCACAAAAATCTAAACTATAGTACATATTATAAAAATAGAGTGCAGACGGTTCTGAGAATATGTGCCTTCATTTGGGCAAGAGTTCAGGGAAAGTTTTCCTGAGGAATTGACATCGAGCTCAAAGACTAAACAAAAGTACAGTCTATTCTGTCCTATGACACATATTTTATAAGTTAAATTGGTTCACACATGATTGGTAAATTGGAGAACATTGTCAGTAGACGGTGAAAGTCGCATTTCTTGATGGTGTAGATTTCCCCCAACATATTATCTGAAACCAAGTAATGCAGCTGAAGGCAAAATCCACTCACAAGGCTGAACATGGCAAAGTGTGGGAGAATGCAATATTGTGCATGTTACCCATTTGCCATGTTATTCCTCCCCCAACTTGAATATATGCTTCATCTTAGAAGTACTAACTGTGGGATTTGTTTGATCTTTCAGTATTTGCACTTCTCTCTATATAAATTGGAAACCCCAACAACCCCTATTCACCCTTTTTCATCACAAAACCTTTACCTTTTGGGAAGAGTCCAATGTCTTATTTATTAGGAATGTAATATCTTGTTAATGGGACTAGTATTTCCTATGAGAGTATTACATTTTTGTTGCTCGGATCAGAATACTGCATAGATTTTGAGTTGTTTGCCTCCAATTTAATTTTCTTTATGGGAGAGAATTTTCAGGTATCTTATAGCAGAAATACCTTTATTTGAGAACAAACACAGTTAAAAATATATACAACAACTATAACTTTTTAAATGGAACACCTTTTCAAAGAGCTTGGTGTAGGTATGTTAACTCTCAGCTTTAATTTAATCAGAACTTAAGAGGTATATAGCTTTTATTTTACCTTTTTAAATAATTTAGACATAGAGAACATATTTGACTTATTTAAAGTGACAAAATACTTTCAGTTGAACACTTTTTTCATGATGGCATATTGCCTTTGACTTGTGGATTATTTTTACTTACCACTCACACATTCTCTCAGACATTTCTAATCCTATGATAAGGCCAAAGTATTTTAGAAATAAATTGTATTAAAGTGTACTTTGCATACAATATGAGCCATATATTTTAAGTTTATTGTAGGATGAACTTTGAAAATGTAGTCATCGCATCAAAAGCTTTCTCACACTCTTTGTCAGTCGATCCTGCCCATTCCACTCCTAAGTAACCATCGACCTACTTTTTATCACTGTAGATTAGATTCGTCTTCTCTAGAGTTTCATGTTAAGCACTTCTTACACACAGCGTCTACTGCAGGGCTAGTGTAGATAACTAGTGCTCCACAGACTTGGTCAATAGGAGACATAAAACCAAACGGATGGATTCAGACTTACAGCACAGTAAGTAGCAGGAGCCTTGTGTTTGCATTGATTCTCCTTGCTCACCAAGAAAGACCCACAGTGTGATGGGGAGAAGGGCCCAGGTGAATGTTTATGCATACAGTATACCCGTGTCACAGCTGAGGAACACTGTGCCAGGAAACCCCTATTATAAAGGGACTGCTGACAAGCCCATCCATCCTCCCCTGTGGAGACAGACATTTTCCTTATTCTTTTGGTCAGGAAACAAATCTACCTACTGACTCAGTGGAAGTGTTATTTTTATAACCATAGAATGTCTCTAGGGAGAAGAGAAAACTTTAATTTTATTACTCTAGAACATAAGCAAATCTAGTCCTTGTGATGGAGCAGCATTTCAAACATCCTTAAACAAAGTGTTAATGCCCTCTGCTCTGAAAATGTGCAGAAATGCCAGAATTATCTCCCAACACTATATAAATGTAATCATATAGTATGAGCTCTTTTAAGTATGATTAATTTTGCTCTGCATAATGTTTTCAAAATCTATCTTTCTATTGTTTGCTAGAATTCCATTGTATGGTTATGCCACAATTTGTTTATCTATTTACCTGGTGATGGTCACTGGGATTATTTGCATTGTAGCTATTATAAAGCTACTATGGACATTCCTATACAAGCCTTTATGTGGACATATGCTTTCATTTCTCTGAAGATATCTAGGAGTGGTGAATGTGTGTTACCAAGGAATGCTAAGTGTGTGGTAGATACATGTTTAAGTTCTTAAGAAATTGTCAAACTATTTTCCAAAGTAGTTGTATCTTATTACATTCTCAGGAGCAGTGACAATTTCCGTTGCTTCACATCCTCACCAATATTTTCTAGTTAGTCTGTTTTAACTTTAGACATTAGATATTTGTCTGTTTATCCCTTAAATTCTGTAGATTTTCACTTCACCTGTTTTGAAACCTTATCAGAAATATACATGTTTAAGATTGCTGTGTCTTATTGATGAATTGACCTCTTTATTATTATAAAATATCCCATTTTTTTCTCAGTAAAATTTTGTCTTCTTAAGTTTGCTCTATTTGGTATACATTTTTATTGGTTGCTCTAATGTTTACAATACACATCTTTAAGTTATCACAGTTCAACATCACATAATATTATGCTATGTCACATACAATATAAAAATTGAACAACAGTATATTCTTATTTTCTCCTCCTATTCTTTGTGCTATTGTAAATATATTTACATTTTATATGTAAATATATTATAACTCCCCAGACATTATTATTTTGTTTTAAATGGTCAATGATCTTTTATAGCAATTTAAATTTGAGAAAAAATGTATTCTACATCTACCTACTACACATTTATTGTTTCCTGCACTATTTATTCCTCTGGGCAGACTCCAGTTTTTATCTGGTATGATTTTCCTTATGTCAGAGCACTTTCTTTAATATTTCTTATAGTTCAGGTTCACTTGTAGCACTTTTCTCAGTTTTTGTTTGATACATTCTTTACTTTGCCTTCACCTTTGAAGGATATTTTAGCTGCATAAAAATACCAGGTTGACAGTTTTTTTCTCAAGCACTTAAATGTTCTATTCCTATGACAGCCAGCCTCCAAGATGGCCATCAATGATCCTGACCTCCTGGTATTCATGTGTTTGTTTAAGTCTTGTCCCACTCTGAGTCAGGTCTAACCCATGTGATCAATAGAATATGACTGAATTTACATGATGTTACTTCTGAGACTGTTTAACATAGTCATTGCCCCTTGCCCCTTGAAGGTCTTTTAAATACTCACTGTGGACACAGCCACTCCCCGTGCCGTGAGGATATTCAAGCAGTCTCACAAAGTGACCCACTTGGAGATGAATAAACCATGTGAGTATCAATCACTTGTCAGAAATGAGAGCCATACACCTCGAAAGCGGATTCTCATGAGAGACACCTAACCAGAGCTGCCTAAATGAGCGAATCTCAAATTCCTAACACACGAAACTTGTGAGAGACAATATGTTGTTACTGGAGTTTAAAGACATTTTTTGGGGTGACTGCTATGCTGCAGTGAATAGCTAATATAATTTTCTTTTGGCTGGCGTCATTTTTGATGAAAACTGTGCAGTCATTTTTGACTTTGTTCTACTCTGTGTAATGTGCCTTTTGCTCTTTGGATGTCTTGAGGATTTTTTTTCATTGGTTTTCGGTAATTTTTCTCTGTTGTGCCTCAGTATCTTCTTTCTGTGTGTGCATGTTGATCTTTTTACTTGTTGAAATTCTTAACATGAACATTTATAGTTTTCAACAAACTTGTAAAATTTTCGTCCATTATTTCTTCAAACACACATATATTAGACCATTTGATATTTTCCCTCCGGGTCTTCCCTCCACCACCACATCTTTTTTCTTTGTTTCATTTCATTACGTATAAATTTTTGCTGAATGATCAAGTTTGCTAATCTTTCTTTCTACAATATCTAATCTGTTGTTAATTTTATCCAAGGAATTTTCATTTTAGGTATTTTATTTTTCATCTCTTGAAGTTCAATGGGATTCTTTTTCATATCGTCCATTTCTCTCCTCAGATGTTCATCTTTTCCTATAGAACTTAAGCATATTTATAATACCCATTTCATTATTCTTGCATGCTAATTCCATCATCTCTGTTATTTTTGAGTATATTTCTATTAACTTATTTTCTCCTCATTGTGAATCACATTTTCTTGACCCTTATGTTTATATGCAAGTAATTTTTTGGATGGTGAACAGAGTGGATTTTATATTGTTGAGTGCTGGATTTCATTGTATTTCTTTAAAGAGGGTTGGATTTTGTTCTAACATTCAATTAAGTTACATGCAGGTTAGATCAAAGCTTATTTTTTAAACTGTTTATTGGTAAACATCCAGAGTAGCTTTTTTCCTATGGTTAATTTTGCCCCACTACAGGATGTGACCTCTCTGAGATCTTTTGACTGAATGCCTTCGTCAGCATCTCTTTATTTTGGCTGTTGAGAACTTGAAAGATTCCTAGTTCTGTGTGAGCTGTGGGATTTGTCCTGCTTAAAACTGCCTGGTAATTGCTCTTTCCCCAGAAATTAATTTTTTGTGGCCTTGTGAAGTTTCATCCTATAACCATAAAGATTGATATTCAGTTCACAATTCAAGCAGACCCCTAAGCAGATT
>CM053510.1:65407640-65433114 GCA_028627145.1 Eidolon dupreanum | reverse complement strand
AAAAAAAAAATTCCCACCCAGAAAATAACATTAACCCAGAATTATCAAATTTTGAAGTTGGAACACCAGAAGAAATAGATTACGAACAACTCTTAAGTTTCTTATCTGAGTAGTACTATAGGAATCCACAGTGTCGACCAAAAGAAGACACAAATTTCTTATTAGACTTTGTTTTAATGGGCCTTGAAATTCTGTGACAGATTTTTGGTCAAATTATTTCCATTAAAAAGTATTAATTTTAAAAACAAATAACTTAAAACTGCCGCACACAAAACAAATGATCCAGAAAACATTTTCCTTTTCTTCTGAAGGTTTTATAGGGCATTACCACTAACCATTTAAAAAAGTTTTTTACTGTTAAACTTAAATGGCCAATAGAGACAAACAGTTCTGATACTGTTCTTTCACTGCTGACAAAGACTAGAGTGGCAGGTATTAGGGATAAGACTTATTTACCCTTCTGAAATTTCTGGCAGACTTGGTAACTGCCAGCTACAGCAGCCTTCTTGTCCACTGCTTTGATGACATGAAACTCAGAGCAGCTGTCTGTCTCATATCACAGGCAACAAAATGACCCAGAGGAGGATAGTCGGAGAAGCTCTCAACACATGTGGGCTTGCCAGGAATCACGTCAACAGGGTCAGTATCACCAGATATCAAAAATTTGAGTGATCTAGCTTATTCCCAGAATGACGATCAATTTTCTTTAGCTCAACTGACTTTCAGGCCACATAAGCTGTGTAATAGTCCAGCATGGTGCATAGCCAGCACTTATTTGCCCTGGACATTTCAGGATAATCACCTGAGCTGTGAAGCCAGCTGCTTGATGGGTCATTTTGGCTGTCACCAGCCATGGTACATTTAGAACATCTTTGGCAGACACATTCTTGATATTGAAGCCCAAATTATCCTTAGGAAAAGCTTCAATCAAGTTTTATAATGCATTTCAACAAACTTTACTTCACTTTTAACATTGATTAGAGCAAAGACAACCATTACGCTGGGTTTGGGAACACCAGTCTCCATAGGGACACAGGAACAGTACCAATACCACCAACTTTGTAGACATCCTGGAGGGGCAGATGCAAGAGCTTGTTGGTTGGATGAGTGTGCAATCTAGAGCTTCAAATAGCATGGTTTCACTGGCACTGTCATCTTTATGGGTGACTTTCCATCCTTTAAACCAAAGCATGTTTGCACTTGTCTCCAGCATGTTGTCACCATTCCAGCCTGAAATTGACACAAATGCTATTGTGTTGCGTTGTTGCCAATTTTCTTAATATATGTACTGACTTCCTTAATGACTTCTTCATATCTCTTCTGGCTATAGAATGGCTCAGTGAAATCCATTTTGTTAACACCAATGTTTTACATCCAGGGTGTAAGCCAGAAGAGCATGCTCACAGATCTGCGCATTCTTGGTGATACTTGCTTCAAATTCACAAACACTAGCAGCAAAAATCAGAACAGCACAGTTAGCTCGAGATGTGCCTATAATCATGTTTTTGTTAAAGTCTTTGGGTCCTGGGGCATCAATGATGGTCATATACTGCTTGCTGATCTTGAATTTCCACAGGGAGGTGTTAATGGGGATACCACATCCATGTTCAGCTTTCAGTATATCCCAAACCCAGACTTATTTGAAGGAGCCCTTTCCAATCACAGCAGCCTCCTTCTCAAATTTTTCTATGTTTCTTTGTTGATCATACCACATATTTAGCTCAGATTGCCAGTGGTGGTAGACTTGCCCTATTCTACGTGTCCAGGGATAATGATATTGATATGAGTTTTTTCTTTCCTATTTTTGCTTAAAGTTAGTGGTTATTTTCATGCACCTGTGTTCTTGTGGCAAATCCATTGCAAAAAAAATAGGTTTGATTTCTGTGGAATTAAATAATCATGTGACTTTGGGAAGACAATTATCCTGAACTATACTTTTTTTTATGACAAAAGAGAGAAAAAACTATCAGTTCTCTTATCTGTAAAAATGGCTCAGATGTTAACTAAAATGGCCTAGGAAGGAGCGCAGAATTTGGAATGAGAAATAGCCACATAAAATACACCTATGTTTGCATCCTATTTCTGCCATTTACTGACTGTGTAACCTTCAGTTAGCTACTTAAATTCCTAAGCCTCGGCTTCTTTCATCTACAAAGTAGTAATAGTAGCACATATGCCTTAGATGGCTTTGAGATGATTAAATATTTTAGCCTAGATAAAAATACTTGGAAAATATTAGACCCATTTCTTTCAGATTTAAATAGTCTCTTTGCTCAGTTTCCTTCTCTACAACCTTGCAAGGGAAAATTTTCTCGTTCTCTATTATAGAGTAGTCCAACTTCATGCCAACTTACCTCCATTGAGCAAAAAAGAGATAACATGAACATTAATTCAAATATGCATTTTGCCAATGATATGAAATTTAATAACAGTATTCAAATTCATGCACTGCTATGGTTACTAGTTACAATACACTAAGTAGTTACCAAGGAAACTATTTAAGGAAGGGTATCCAGAGAGGTGAAATTTTGTCTACAGATTCTTTCATTACTGTGTAGTTTTTATATCTAACATAAAGATAATACTCCTCCACCATCAATTCTAAATCCCAAGTCTGTTTGCTTTAATAATCCTGGAAAATACTATAGTAGTGGAACTCTTGCTCACTCTTTTTCTTTTGGCCTTGGAATAATTGCAGGCTGCAGCTGTCATCCACTTCACTACTAACTCCACGAGCCAGTGATAGGTCCGTTTAGGTTTATAGCAAAAGGTGGCCCACAAACAAGGAAGGCATGAAATCCTAAATTCTCCTGTGAAAATGGGAAGTCCCTCTCTGTATCGGTATCATGTTCCAACATTTCTTCTCATTAAATAGCTTCTGCAGTATTACTGAAGAATAGTTGAAGTGAAGGGACAGGTCTATCTGCCTTCTTTCTGTTAACAGTTTTGGGGTACTTATACTTTCTGTCTCCCTAGGGCCATAGTATCTTGAGAGGGGAGAGAGAGCTCTTACTTGTACCTAAGAAGTATTGATAGGCTAGTTTTTCTGTCTTAAATCTTCTATTTCCTGTTGGTCTCATGGTGTCTCTATTTTATCCACAGTGTATATCTGAGTCTTACATACCAAAGGAAACTAGAATAAGGGGAGTGGGTCTGAGAATGGGTGGAAAAGATGTGTAATTACACAGGAGCATACAAATATATTTTTCTTAATTTCTATTCACCTTTTCATCTGTTAACTTAATGGGATAAGTGTATATTGTATTGACCAAACCCCCTTATAGTTGCCCATAGGCAGGAAAATAGCTCTTAGCTGATAATTTCCAAATGATTATTATATTTCAAAAGATGCTCTTCTGTCTATATTTTTGACCTAATATTTCCTTTTATTTGTATGGGCCATAATATTTCTTTGATAAGTATTTACAATATTGAATTCTCAATTCCTAAAGAAATGAGCTTATATGGAGTATTGGGGGTGGGCATTCAGAGCAGACTGATGCATGAATATGTAGGCTAGTTCCAGTGATGGCCCATGGCTGCAGAGCCACTTAATTTACTGAAGGCTGACCAGTAACCACAAGCCATGTCAACTCAACTTCTTGAATTCTGGTTAAATCTGTACATTCTCTTTATTTGTATGATCACCACCCTAACACCATATCCCACAAGAATTCTTGGAATAACTTTCTAACCGATATGCTCTATCCTTACTCTTCCCATTGAGTTTCTATAATACAACTGAACCGATCTGTCAAAGACTCAATTTTTATAGCATTGTGGCTATACTTGAATCTGTCAATGATTTCTCATTGTCTTTACAGCAAAATCCCAAAACCTTGATGAGATCTACTTGGCTCTCTACACCTGGGCTTTCTCCACTCCTACAACCTCGTATTGGGTAATTCTTCATACCAATCTTACTTCCATTTCTTGAATATGCCAACCTTTCCATGTTGGGGCTTTCATGCATGAAGTTCCCTTTTTTCTTCTGAAAAACTTTTCTCGCAAACTCTTTGCCTGATCTGGGAACAATATCCTTGCATTAGTAGATTCTCGAGATATTTAGTACATGATTAAAGCTCAGAATCATACCACACTGAATAGAAATATTTCATGGGCTGATTAAAATGTAAAACTGGGTTTATTTGACCTGAAAGTCTTCAGCATATTCTACACACACACACACACACACACACACACACACACACAGACATACACACCATTGTTAAACAAACAAACAAACAAAAAACAAGTTTTATAACATATTTTAGTTTGTAAATGTTTGTGAGCTTCCATTTAGCCCTTAGAGATAATGTTTTATTTCATAATAGTTCAAATTATTGTTCAAACATGAATTGTGTCTTGATAATTCCTAGCAGGGTGAAGGAAGTTTGATTGAAATATTTAAGCTCCATTTAATGCTATTGTAAAGTGGGCAGATCACTTTCTCCAAATAATTGTAATGAAAAGATATTAATTCATTTGGCTGGTTAAGTGATATTTCAAAAAATAATTATTAGTAAAATAACTCTAATGGTCTGTAGGTCAGAACCAGTCAATAAACATGTATGGTTTAGGATATACAGTATTAAAAAAAACATTTGGAGAAGTGTTTAGAATTTGAGAGAATGTACATAATTGAGATTTCTAGCTTCCTTAACCCAGAGGGTTTCTGATGACTTGGCATTTATATTCCCCTCCTGGTAACAAGCAGCTGGAGTGGAGTATTCCTTTTAGGGAGAGCAGTGGTTCTTAAACTTGAGTGCACATTAGAATCACCTGGAGGTCTTGGGCAGCAATTGGAGGCCCCACCTGGGAGTTTCTGAATCAGTAGGCCGGAGTCTGAAACTTTGCACTTCTAACAGGCTCCCAGGTTATACTGATGTTGTAGGTCAGGGCTCCACACGTTGAGAAACACTGAGGTAGGTAGGAAATGTACTTTCCAGCAAACCATGGTCCTCCTACTTCTTGTTGATTCTCTCAACCTGGGTATCCAATGCCATTTATCATCAAGTATCAACCTTTGGTATATTTAGAGAAATATTTTTTTTCATATGTAATATCCTGAAAATGAAAAAAATTAAAAAAAAAGAGAGATGTTTCTGTGGAAGCAATGAATATTCTAAGAGGCTTACCTTGTAAACAATTGGTGCTTTTCTCTCATGTGCTTTTCCTGCATGGCTTTGGGAGCCTTTTGAGTTTGTGAGCTCATGTTCATGACAACTTCCACATACAAAGAGAATGTGGCAATAAACTTAGGCGGTAGGACTTTGGCTTTCAGTCATTCAGACCTGGATTTTAGCTCTGGACTCTGCTGACCTTGGAAACTTCTGAATCTCATTAAGCCTTATTTCTTCATCTGTAATACAGGGATTTGGATGATACTTACTCCACTGGGTTATTGTGAAATTAAAGGATTGAATGTGATGCACCTAATACACAATAAATGCTCAATAAATATTATCTTCCAATGTTATTCTTACTATCTTAGTACAGATTTTAAAATTATATAACCATAAACTTGAGGGAGAGGGAAGAAACTAAGCAGAAATGGAAAGTGTCAGGAACCTGAAAAAGCTGGATCAGGAAGACTGAAACCCAGAATGAGCAGAGGTTTGCAAAAAGAACCGAGGCCAAAAAAAAAAAAAAAAAAAAAATAGAACGTCAGTCATTTTTAGAGTAAGAAAAATGGGAAGGAATATCTACAGCTTAAGGAAAATTGTGTAATGTTAACAGACAACAGAAAGAAACCAAAACTACTGAACTAGTGTTTTAACTTTATATTCTTTGTCAAAGAGAAGTATTTTTGGTCAGAAAGGGAAGAATAAACTTCAGTAAGAGGAACCTAAATTCTTAGAGACAGAGAGCTATCTGAATGGTTTCATATTAACCACTTCATAGACTATTGGACAAAAGGGCAGGTATGATTGAGAACTACAAATGTCAGTCATGAGAAAACACAGAGCATGAGCACATGTCTAGACAATGACACAGAGATAAATGTTATCCAGATTTCCAAATGGGAGAAGAGAAAGAGTCTATGCATCCTTGAAATTTCATAAATTATAAACCAATAAGCTTGATATTTACCCCAAGCAAAATATGAAATAGATCGTGAGTATTTAGGAAAGGAAAAGAATGATCATAAAGAGTTGGCACTAGTTCTAAAATGTAAGTTTCATCAGTGTCATCATTTTCTTTTCTGATAAGATTATTAAGTGAGTAGATCATGGAAATGATTCTCTCAGCAAATATTTATTAAATACTAACTAGGTGCAGGCTTATTCTTTGACACATTTTTCTTGGAGAAATAAGCAGTAAATTAATTTATTAATAGACATGAGATAGAATCAAACATTCTAGCAAGAAGTGGGACAGAGATCTGACCAGGTATACGAAAAAGAATGGTGATAGTCTTTACCACAATTGCAAACACAGGAGTTGCCGAATGAGGCAACAGAGAGCAAGTGAATTTTTGGACTAGTGTTCAAAATGAGTTTGTGAATATTAACACACAGCTATGTAATTCAGTGGCCCTAGCCTGGAGACACAGGTGGGAATCATTAGCGTGTATGGTTATTAAAGTTTTTACAGTGGCTGAGATTTCTCAGAGGGGCATATTGAGTGAGAAGAAGGCTAAGGCTAGAATAAAAATAGCACTAATATTTAAAAAAGAAGAAAATGAGCTTATAAAGAGGACCGAGAAACAAAGTTCAGGATGGTGGGAGGAGAACCAGAAGAGAGTGGTGTCACCCTGGCTGAGAGAGGAGAGGAACTCTTGTGTAAGGCTAAGGACTCAAACAGATTTGAAACACATGCTTTGGAAGTAATGCCAGTCAGCAATGATGTGTGTGTTTTGTCTAGCAGTGCTCAGCTATAGGAGGACCACACCCTCACTTCACAGTGTAGGAGAGGAAAAGGGACGTGGACTGACCGGTGTAAGCAGGAGATGTTTGCAGAGATTGTAGAATGGAAGAAAAAGGAGGAGGGGAAAGAAGATATTAAAGAAATAGTTTCATATAGTGATTAAATTTAAGATCATATGATATTGGTTAGGCAGCCAAAATGTTGCTTAACATAATGGAGACTCAAAAGTAGAATAGTTGGAACAAATGGTCAAATCTAGCAGAGTGAAATATCTAATAGGGATGCACGTACATTCTTCTATTTTTCCAAGGAAGTGGCACAGTGCTGAATGAAACAGGCGAGAACCAATTCCTGTGGAATGAAGACATATATTTACCCTCTCTTCTCTTCTCTTTCCTCCAAAGTGACAATAACTATTTAACAAACACCTTTTTCTCTCAGGAATGGATTTTAAAAGAGCAATGAACTGAATTAACATTTTTTTTATCTGGACATAAGAACCACGTGGAGGTCAACTGATAGTCATACACGTGACAAATACATTTTAGATTTTGTAGTTGACTTTGAACTTGCTACTATTAACATTATTAATAATACAGATAACATTTTGAGCATTTATTAAATGTTAGGTCGTTATAGATGTTTTATACATGTAGTAAATATATGAACCTGAGCCCACAGACTCAGCTAATCTAGAAAAATAATCTAACCACTTCTTGTGACTCAATTTAATTCCATGTTTAACCCTCCTACTGCCAGGCTAAGAGTAACATCTCAGGTAATTTTTGGTTTCTCCCGTCTTCTGTGGGGTGGAGACCAAGGCCCTGGAAAGATTCACATAGTGCCTTGGCCAATAAATTGGGGAAGTGGGGAGCCTTCTGGTCCTAAGTCATCTGCTCAGGCTGAGCTGCCCTGAGACAGCATCTGGCCTGCATCATAGCTCACACAGTTGTTTTGCTGCATCACTTGTGGGCAGGGAAACTTTTGAGAGGTGATAGATCAGTCATGTCTAGACTCTACATGAAGCCCTTTCCTCCTTGTGGGTATTCGTACCTCCCCAGGGGTTCAACCTAGAAAATAGGGAACTTGGCTCCTGGACCCACCATTTGTCTATTCTAATGACCTCTTCTTCACTCTTTTTCTTCTTCACTTCTCAGTCCATGGAGAATCGTAATCTAGTCAAGAAGTGAAAGAAATTATGGCTCTTTGATCCCTGCTTCTCCTATACATTAGTCTGTACATCATCTCCCAAACTCTACGTTCCCCACCCCCACCCCCCCTGCCCCTGGCCCATTTAAAACACAAAGACCAAAAGTGCCCATTGGCCATTTCTACTTTCTGACCAGCTGCATCCCTTCTTAGAGGCAATGAGCTCAGGGTTGCCCCTACCCTTGGAAAAGAGGAAATACCAGAGAAAGATGTGCCAAAAGAACTCTACCACCACACCCACATGAGATTTTTTTATTCTCTCAGCAACCAAATTGGAAAATAAAGTGGAGTCTAAGATATTTGCATAAAAGGGCCCTTTCAAATCTAAGAATGTATAATTCTCCTAATGTTAGATGAGCCCTGCTGGTTTGTGCTGCCAGAAAGGACAGGAAAAGCTAAGGGCAGCTTTTGAGGCAGACAACAGCAGCTGTGGGTCAGATCCTGGAGGAGAGGGGGCTCTGGCCCTTTGGATTCGAGGGTGGTTGGCAAGATTCTTAGGAAATAATAGTGACCTAAACTGAAAATGTTATCTGATACCTAACTGTTGACTGTGCCTCCTCTCTGGAAAACTGGAGCCATTTCGTGGCAGTTTTCACTTCTCTCTGACAGGCTAGGTCTGGCTATTCCTCAACTCCAGTTTCTCTGACTGTGGCTTAATAGAATGTCTCTGTCCTTGGAGACCCTCACTCTCTTGCCTAGGGGTCAGGAATGTGATACATCATGGTGGCCTCTCATGATCAATGAACATTTATTGATGTGGGTTGTTCAGAGCCTTGACATAACGTTTCACAAATAGTAAACCTCATGGGTTTATAGTCACATTGAAGAGATGGGGCATATGCACAATTAAGTGTAGCATATCCAAAATATCCTCCATGTTATTGCTTCTAGATTCTGGAGAAGGAGAAAATAAAGCACAACTCTCAGCTGCTGAGTCAAAAAGACATCCACATGTGACACTTGAATTGCAGTTGATTTTTGAAACCCCTAAAAATAGTGCAAGAAAGATGAGGTTTTTTTAGTCCTTTATAAGCAACTGAGAAGGAAGTCTCTACCTCAGCAACATCAGCAAATAAGACTAATAATATCACTTTCACAGACATATGCTTCAAATATTAAACAAAATTATATAGATAAGAAAAACTCTGATTGCTATTTAGATATTTACTGGTATTGTTCATTATTATGTATTCAAGAGGTACAGCATGTACTTTAACATTTTGGTCTGACTCTAAATCCAGAGTGAAGTCTTTCCCTCCAAATTTGTCACTCTGGTGTTTAAATCTGAATCTGAAAGCCTCAATACCAAAGCACCCATTTTAAAATCGCTGTTTAAGATGAACGTCCTACCTCTTATTGTGCATTTTTAAACTGATTTAATCAGAGAAGAACTTTGATGTAAGGAACCACATGTCAGCTCATCTACTTTTATATTAATCAAAATATTTAGGCATCTTCACAAAAATTTCTCATATTCATAAAACAAGGCAATAATTATTTACTTCTGAGTACTATAGCATGTTGTGGGAAATCTCTATGTGACTTGTATAAAAGGAATAAAAGCTAGTTTCATAGAACTCCATTGCCAGAATAATGAATGCTTTAAAAACACATCCATTCAAAGCCTGCCCAACATACTCCCTGGGGCTGTGGCGAGTGCGCCCCAGTGGATCTTAGAAGGAAGGAAGCTCTTCCTCTGTCCCACTTCCTGTACTGTCTTTGGAGCTGGGCTTCTAGTCAGTGCAAGGAGAAAATGGCTAAACTGTTAAAAGGTTAACGGCCAACATGGGGTTCTCAGCATCTCTCAAAGGCACTTAGGAAACTGGCTGTGGGAAGATGAGTAGCAGCCGGAGAGCACCACAGAGACCACTCTTTAACATCTTATTCCACATGATTACATATTCAATTGCTTTGAATTCCCTGGTCACTCAAGGGAAGGTGGAAAAAAAATATTCTGGGTGAGAGCAGGGGCAGTGGATGAAGCTGGTCTGGCATTAAAAATGTGCCACAGATATTTCCCTAAGGTGAAAAAGCCCCACAGTCATAATTCGGGCAACAAGGAAAGAGCTGTGAATCTAAAATATAAGGTTGAATTTCCATGCAACATATGATCATTCCTTTCAATACCTTAAGAGTTCTACTTTGCATTAGCAAGAACTTCTTTTTCTTGAATCTTTCATAAATGACTTTTTAAAACATTCCTATTGTAACCAGGTGGGTTAACTCATACCCTTCCTTTCCTCTAGACTAAAAACCCCCAGGAATTGTGAGTAAATTCTGACATTTTGGTTAATTGGAGTTGGTGTTGGGGACTTTTGAGCATGGGTGGCTATAGGCATAACTTTTGGTTGTCTTGATGAATGTGGTTTGACAGAATTCAAGTTGTGTTGGAACATATGGGCAGAGGCAGGGGAATTTGGAAAACTCACAAAATTGTATCTTAGTCTTGTATGTTTGTGACCTTTCAATGGCAAAATATAAAGAACGTTGTAAAATCATATGTTTCAATGATAGAGATAGAATAAATAGGATATTAACAAATAGATAATAGAAAATACAATTGTTCCAAACATATTGAAGGGTTTAAAGTCCTTATCAACATTGCCATTTCTCCCTGGAATATGTAAAAGATCCTAACTGAGCTGTGGGGCCAGAAATGGGAAGATTAACCACAGAAGGAAGGAAGTGAATTAGGAGGAGCAGGGACTTGGGGAATAAAATAAAACAGACTTGGAGGTAAGAAGTTTAGACTCAGAACAGCATTATCTAGAAAATATTGCAAACCACAGCTGATGGACCATGCAATAAGGCAGCATCAGGAGAATCTAACATGAGAGTGAGAGCAATGAGTGTTTTGGCCACAGAGAATTTCAGAGCAAGCTATATTCAAAGGTCTACCCAGCACTGCCTGACAGCAATATGTAATTGAACTTTTTCTAACAGCTACATTTAAAAAAGCAAAAAGAGGATGTCAGAAACATGGCAGAGTGAGAGATGTCCCCAGGTCTCTCCCCTTGAAACAAAAATAAGCTGAACATCTAAAATTCAACAACAAAAAACCCCCCAAACTGCACAAGAGCATGTCTCAGTGTGAGACCTGCACATAAGAGTTACCACAGGGCAGAACCCCAGGTGTCAGGCGGTGAACTGGAAGATACAAAGAAGTTGCCTCTCACAGGCAGAGTTCCCTTTAGGAGGAGGGGGGAGGAGAGAAGTTGTGGTGAGTTCCCTAAATAGCTCTTCCTGGGAGAGTTGTGAGCTCCACGTGGCCGGTGGCAGTGCCCAGGCATCAGGGCAGAAAGCGGAGAAGTGAGGATGGCAGAGAACTGGGGACAGAAGAGAAAAAAAACAGATGATTATTACAAGCCACAGTTGTAAAACACGAGGCTGAGCCACGTCCCACATCCCTCAACCCAGAAGGCCCCCTCCCCCATATCCTCCAAGGTCAAACACCGTGCAGCCCCAGGGGAATCTGAGCAAACACTACTGAAACTGTCGCTAACACTGACAGGGACTGAGACTAAGGGTAACAAGCATGATTGAATATCTACAAGAAAAAAAGCATTATTAAGACTTTATACAAAGAAAGGATCCAATAGGATTAGATGCCGCCTACTGGAAACCAAAAGAAAAATGCCATCTTAGCAACAGGCTAAAGGGAGACCTTATAAAATAAATCTTCTTTCTGTAAAAAAAAAAAAAAAAAAAAAAAAAAAAAAAGGCAGAATACACTTCCATTAATGCCCAGGCAGAGAAATAGTTCATTAAACACCATGAACAACCAAGGCAACAAGTCCTCTCAGAAAGAAAGAGAAAAATCTCCAGAAAATAAGCTTAAAGACATAAAAATATGTGACTTAGATATCAGAGAATTTAGGATAATACTTCTGTAAAAACTCAATAGGATTCAAAATATTTCATATCAATAATTAAGGAGTTGAAAAAACAATTAGATGAGTAGAATGAGTTCTTCAGCAAGGAGATTGAAAACCTCAAAAGAACCAAATAGAACTTCTGCAAATGAAGAACACACTGAAAGAGATAAAAAAGTAAATAGTAAGCCTGAGAAATAGAGTTGAACAAATGGAGGAAAGGATCAGTGATATTGAAGACAGAAATATAGAAATAAATCAGAAGGAAGAAGAGAGAAACCGAAGAATGAAAAATAATAAAAGAGAAATACAACAACTAGCTGATACCATCGGGAAGGGAAACATAAAAATAATGAGCATTCTCAAAGAGAATGAAAAGGAGCAGGGATTAGAAAGCATTTTCAGACATATAGTTGATGATAATTTCCCATATCTAAGGAATGAACTGGATCATGCAATTCAGAAGTCAACAGAACACCCAATTACCTAAACTCAAAGAGGCCATCACCAAGACACACTGTATTAAAATTATCAAAAGTCAATGACAAAGAAAGAATTTTCAGGGCAGCTAAGGAAAAGAAGACGGTAACTTATAAAGAAAAACCCAATAGATTATTGTCGAACACCTCAGCACACACCTTACAAGCCAGAAAGAAGTGGAATCAAATATTCGAACTATTAAATGAAAGGAATTACCAGCCAAGAATAATGTATCCAGCTAAGCTGTCCTTTAGATATAAAGGAGAAATTAAGACCTTTCAAGACATACAGAAATTGAAGGAATTCTCCACTACGAGGCCTCCATTATAGGAAATACTGAAAGGGGTCAGCTCACCTAAAACAAAAGGAAAAAAATACATAATTAGGAGTTACGAGACTAGCAGGTAGATAGAAGCAGAGGAGTGCAACCCTTACCAAGAACGGGGCATTATACACTTAAACAATAAAAAGAGATCTGCTACAGCAAGATACTAATGAATGTTCAGCATACATAGGGACAAATTGAAACAACAATGACTGAAAAGGAGAAGATTCAAAGATCCAAATTCACAAAGAGGAATGGAGATAAGCCACAAGCAGAAAAAAATGGATGACTGTTATATATACATAACTATCTTTTTTATATTCATAATGGTAACCACACGCTGAAATTCAGAACTGAAGTATATAACATAGAACAAAAAGAATCAGAATGAAAACCACAAAAGCCAACCAAAACAAAGAAAACAGAAACACGAAGAAAAAGAAGCAATGGAAATACCGAGCTACCAGAAAGCAAAAGATAAATTGGCTATAGGAAGACCTCATATTTCAATAATCACCCTAAAAGTAAATGGACTAAACCCACCGATAAAAAGGCACAGAGTTGCAGAATGGATCAAAAAACAAAACCCAACCATATGCTGCCTGCAGGAGACACATCTCAGTTCTAGACACAAATATAGACTCAAAATGAAAGAGTGGAAAATGATATTTCAAGCAAATGGCATTCAGGGAAAAGCGGAGTAGCATACTAATATTGGATGAAATACACTCCAAAATAAAAAAGGTAAAGAAAGATACTGAGGGACACTTTGTAATAATAAAGGGAATCATACACCAAGAAGACATAACACTTATTAATATATCTATGCTCCCAATCAGAGAGCCCCGAAATATGTAAAGCAATTACTAACAGGACTAAAGGGAGAAACAGACCAAAACACTATTGTAGTAGGGGACCAAATGCCCCACTGTCAGTTATGGACATATCATCCAAATAGAAAATCAGTAAAGAAAGAACATCCTTAAATGACACATTAGACCAACTAGACATAATTGACATTTACAGAGCCTTCCATCCCAAAACAGCTGCTAATATATTCTTTAGTGTACATGGAACATTCGAAGGATTATCCACAAACTGGGACACAGAGGTAGCCTCAGCAAATAAAAATAAGAGTGTTGAAATCATACCAACTACATTCTCCGATGATAATGCTTTGAAGCTGGAGATTAACTATAAAACAAAAGCGGGAAGAACCACAAATACGTGAAGATTAAACAACATGCTACTGAAGCATGACTGGGTCAGAGAAGTAACAAAAAGAGATCCAGAGATACATAGAAATGAATAATAATGATAACACTTCATATCAAAACTTTTGGGATATGGCTAAAGCGATAAGAAGAGGAAAATTTATACAATTACAGGCCTATCTCCAAAAACAAGAATGAGCTCAAATAAACAACCTAATACTTCATCTTTAAAAACTAGAAAAGGAAGAACAAATAAAGCTTAAGTCAGCAGAAGGAAAGAAATAATCAAAATTAGAGCAAAAATAAATGAAATTGAAAAAAAAAAAGAAAAAAGAAAAAGTAAACACAAAGAGCTGGTTCTTTGAGAAGGTTAATAAAATTGACACAAACCCCTGGCTAGACTCTCTAAAGAAAATAGAGGAAGGACATAAATAAACAAATTCAGGGATGAAAGAAGGGAAATTATGACAGACACCACAGATATACAAAGGATCAGATAAGAATAATATGAAAAAGTGTATAACACCAAATTTAATAACCTAGAAGAAATATACCAGTACTTAGAAAAATACAATCTTCCTAGACTGAATCAAAAAAACTGGAAACTCTAAATAGACCGATCAGCAGTATGGAAATTGAAACAATCATCAAAAACCCACCAAAAAATCAAAGTCCAGGAACAGATGGCTTCACCAAAGAATTCTACCAAACATTCTAAGAAGATTTAATACTTATTCTCCTCAAACTCTTCCAAAATAATTGAAGGAGAGTCAATACTTCTCAACTCATTTTATAAGGCCAATATTACCCTGATACCAAAACCTGGTAAAGATAACACGAAAAAGAAAACTACACACCAATATCTCTCATGAACACAGATGCAAAAATCCTAAAGAAGATACTAGCAAGCCGAATACAACAACATATTAAAAAGATTACACACTACGATCAAGTTGGCTACATCCCAGGGCACAGGGATGGTTCAGCATATGCAAATCGATTCGCATGATACACTGCATAAACAAATTAAAAAATAAGAATCATATGATCATACCAATAGATGCAGAAAAAGCCTTCGACAAGATACAGCATGCATTTATGATCAAAACACTTCACAAAATTGGTTTAGAAGGAAAGTACCTTAACATAATAAAGGCCATCTATGACAAACCCTCAGCCAATATTATACTTAATGGTGAAAAACTAAAAACCTTTCGTCTAAGATCAGGAACAAAGCAAGGCTGTCCACTACCACTACTGTTATTCAATATAATATTGGAGGTCCTAGCGAGTGCAATCAGACAAGAGAGAGATATAAAATGCATCCAAATAGAAAATGAAGTCAAACTGTCACTATTTGTGGATGACATGATTCTCTATATAGAAAACCCTAAAGACTCCATTAAAAAACTACTAGAAACAATAAGCAAATACAGTATAGTTTCTGGATACAAAATCAACGTTCAAAAATCCATAGCACTCCTATACTGTAATAATGAAGTGTCAGAAAAAGAAGTTGAAAAAAACAATTCCTTTTGCAATTGCAATAAAAAGAATCAAATACCTAGGAATAAATCTAACAAAACATGTGAAGGACCTATATAATAAAAACTACAAGACTCTATTAAAAGAAATTGAAGAAGATACAAAGAAATGGAAAGATATTCTGTGTTCTTGGACTGGAAGAATCAACATAGTTAAGATGACCTTATTATCTAAAGTATTATACTGACTTAATGCAATCCCCATCAAAAATCCCATTGGCATTTTTTTAAAGAAATAGAACAAAAAATCATCATATTTGTATGGAAGCACAGAAGAACCCAAATTGCTAAAGCCATCCTGAGGAAAAGGAACGAGGCTAGAAGCATCACTCTGCTCCACTTTAAATTATACTACAAAGCGACAATAATTAAAATGGCATGGTATTGGCAGAAAAACAGACACATAGACCAGTGGAACAGAATCGAGAGTTCAGAAGTAAACCCATATATATGTGGGCAAATAATTTTCTACAAAAGAACTAGAAACATACAGTGGAGAACGGAAAGCCTCTTCATTATGTGGTGCTGGGAAAACTGGAAAGCCACCTACAAAACAATGAAACTAGACTGTCGTCTGTCAGCACATACCAAAATTAACTCAAAATGAAGTAAGAACCTGACTGTAAGACCTGAAACAATAAAATGTATAGAGGAAAACATAAGAACTAAACTCAAGGAGCTTGGACTTAAAGAAGATTTTATGAATTTGACCTCAAAGGCAAAGGAAGTAAAACCAAAAATAAATGAATGGGACTACGTCAAGTCAAAAAGCTTCTGCATAGCAAAAGAAACCTTCAACAAGGTAAAGAGACACCCATCTAAATGGGAAAATATATTTTCAAGCAATGCCTCCCATAAAGGCCTAATATCCAAAATATACAAAGAACTCATACAACTCAATAACAAAAAAAAAAAAAACAAACGATCCAATAAAAAAAATACGCAGAGGACCTGAATAGACACTTCTCCCTAGAGGTGATACAAATGGCCAGCAAACCCATGAAAAGATATTCAATATCGCTAGCTATTATAGAAATACAAATCAAAAATACAATGCAATACCATTTCACACCTGTCAGAATAGCTGTTATCAACAGGACAATTAGTAATAAATGTTGGAGATGACGAGGAGAAAAAGTAACCCTCATACACTGTATGACTGCAAATTGGTACAGCCACTATGGAGAACAGTACGGAGGTTCCTCAAAAAACCAGGAAGTGATCTGCCATAAGATCCAGCAATCCCTCTACTCGGTATTTACTCCAAAGACTTGAAAACTCATGTCCCAAAAGATAGTTGCACACTGATGTTCATAGCAGCATTATTCATGGTGGCCAGGACATGGAAGCAACTGAAGTGTCCTACAATAGATGATTGGATAAAGAAGCTGTGGTATATATATATATATATATATATATACCACATTATTCAGCCATAAGAAGAGATGAAATACTGCCATTTGTGACAACATGGATGGATCTCGAGATAATCATGCTAAGTGAAATAAGCCAGAATGAAAAAGCTGAAAATCACGTGATATCACTTATATGTGGGATATAAGCCTAAAAGTGACAAATAAGCAGGGTAAGTAAACAGAGACTCATACACATGGACAATAGACTAGTGGTTACCAGAGGATGGGGGTAGTGGAGGTAGACAGGGTAAAGGGGGTCAAATATGTGGTGACAGAAAGAAATCTGACTATGGGAGGTGAACACAGAGTGTAAATATATATATGCCTCACTGTTAAAATGTTCAGCTGAAATTTACCAAGTTTCATTAACCAATGTCACCATAAAAAATTAATTAAAAAATAAAAAAAATAAAATAATAAAATTAAAAAGTTAAAAAGCTAAGGTAAAAATTCTAGTAATATATTTTATTGAACCCAGTATATTCAAACTATTATCCTATCAACATGAAGAACTATATACTTTAAGGGCTCAGTAGCCACATGGGATGACAGACAACAGCACAGAAATCAGTCAGGCCTTTGGCGCCAGGGAAAACTAACATATTAACTGATAATCCACAGAAGAGAAATTATAAGAGATTAGAAAATCCATTAAAAAATTTCTGCTTCATTTTGTAATCAAAGCTATAGAAATACTGGTGAGAAACTATTTCTTACCTGACAAAATATCCAAAGTTTAAAAAAATTGCAGTTTTTTGAAGGTGTGCTAAAAGTCATATCCTGCTATGAGCAGTGTAAATTAGTATAACTCTTTTGGAAAACAGCTTAAATTTCATGTCAAGAGTTCTGAATTATTTTTTTCAACTTCAATCATTTATTGAGTGTTTTTAATATAACACATAATATGCTTAGCACTTTATGTATTTTGTCTTAATCTTTGCAACAACCTTATGAAATAATTATTATCCAATTTTAACCCTATAAAAATAAACCAAAGTTTGAAAAATATACACATCAATATATTATTATTAAAAGAAGTAAAAAACAGAAACCAAAAAAAAAACTGAGAAAAAACCTAAATGTCTCAAAATCATAAAATTGTTACTTGAGTGAACATACTCAATGGAATTGATGTGTTTACTAAAGTATGCTTAAAGACTATGTAATGTCAGGGGAAAATGCACGTCTTAGTCTGCTACTGCCTAACAAACGAGCACTAAATCTGGGTGACATACAACAATAAAAGTATTTCTCATGTGTATGTTTGCAGGTTAGCTGGAGTATGGCTCTCTTTTTTGCCTCAAGTAAGCTGGATTTGGTTGCAGTCTCAGGTATGATGCACTGTATTTATTTTAGAGCCCAGGTTGAAGGGAAGCTCTTCTCATTACATGAACAGCACATTTTAGGCATCTGCTTCCTTCATGTTTGCTAATGTCTCATTGGCCAAAGCAAGTTACATGGCCAAGCCTAAAGTTAAATATCCTTTGCCTGCCATGAGGTTGTGGCAAGAATGTGTATGTATTCTATTACAGGGGAATAAAGAATTGTCACCAATAATTCAATCTACCACAGTCTGGTCTCCATCACTTTTATTCACATCCTTCCCACATATATTCACCTCCATCCCAACATCCCTTAAATTTTATTCTTTGATGGCATCAGGCTAGAACTATAGCATCACAGGAGCTACATCAACTCCAGATGTGATTTCTCTTGGTCTAGAGACCCTTGAACTAAAAAGACATGTTATCTTCCAGGCCTCCCATAACAACATACAGAAGTGGAACCGGAACAAGATGACCACACTAAACACCCTCCTTCTAATAGCAGAGGAGTGCAAAGCATATAGCATTTGCTTTCACAATTTATAGCAATTGTGAAATCCTGGTAGGCAAATGTCGCCAGTTTCCTCTACCTTGGGGGAAGGGAACGTTCTTGCATTAGATTGCATTACTGCTCCCCAGGAGTAGCTCCCCAGACCCCAGTCCAGTCATTTCCCAGGCTCTTAGAAGGTTCTTCTTTGCCCAAATACCTGCTTGGCCAAGTCTAAATGTAGCTTTGGAGAGTACGTCCAATTTGGTGGCTGAGCAGTGTTCTCAGCCTGCTTCCTGTCTGAAGAAAGTTGGGGAAGAGGAGACCCTCGGTACTTTTATATTTCAAAGAGTCATGATCACTTTTAGTTCAAGTAGACAGAAATTTCCTCAATACAATTTTTATCTCTGAAAATCCTAGGATTTCTGGATTCTGTTTGTTCACCCTCTGTTCTGTTTGCCAACCAGCCATGGGTTTTTTCCTGAACTCATCTCTTAAAATCCCTTTTCAAATGCAATTAGCAACAACCCACTTACTCTATCAACATTGTGCCTTAAAACTTGCTTGCTTCTTATCTGTCTTTTGGTTTACTGCAAGTAACAGTTACAGCAGTGTCTTACTGCTGTATAACATGGATCAACAGTTTTTCCATCCTCCTATAACAATTTTGTTGTTGTCTGCTCCAGGTCCCAGAGGTGATGACACAGGTTTTGGGATTTATTATCGCAGCATCCCATTTCTAGTAATAATTTCCTCTCTTATTCAGCTAATGCTACAATAATGCTATGCAACAAACACCTACAAAATCTGAGACGCATGCAGCAATAAGCATTCATTTCTCACTTACATGAGTTGACTGGGTTTGGCTCAGCTTGCAGCTGAGCACCAGCTGGTTTAGCTCTTGGCCTTGAGTTGTGGTTGTTCTGCAGCTGTGGCCGTTATGAGCTCCTCTCATCATAGATAACCACATTGCAAGAAAACAAGCCTAACCACATCAGCACATTCCAAGCCTCTGCTTGCATCATGTTGTATTAATCATGCATTTTTATTCTGTGTTTTTGATGCTTTGATGTTGTGGGTCCCTGCTGACTCTGGAGGGACTGTCCCTCCCAGGGTTAGCTGATTCCTAGAGATAGCAAAAACTTTGAGGGGTGTCCCTTTCATATGCAAACCAATTTATAGGCCATAACCCCAACCATCTCTTTTATTAAGCCCTTATATTCCAGGCCAATATTCCCCCGACCCATTCACCCCTGGGCCAGTACCAGGCAACTGGGCACAGTCCCTATGCCAAGAGCTCATTAAAATTATTCCAACTAGGCAATCTTGTTTATCCTGCCTCAACTATTCTTGCCCACAGAAACCACAGTAAAGCTGTTACCCACACTTCCCCTCTCACTCCCTCTGCCTTCTGGCCGACCCTGATGCTGCCCTGAGTGTCCTGTGGTATGACATGCCCCTTTTCTTGAGATTTGTGAGTATAACGAGCTTTCCTCTCAATGGTTAGTTCCTGATCTGTTGGCCTTGCCATCCTTAAATAATAAAACCTACACTGAATGAAAAACACCTGTCCACTAATATCCCTTTGGCCAGCTTATCACTTGACCAAGCCCAAAGTCAAGGTGTGGGGAAGTACTCTCTGCCCACCAGTCTGGTGAGAGTGAATGTGTATGTGTATTTCTATTAGAAGGGAGCAAAGGATTGGACACTGTTCATCAGAGTGGTAAGACTATGGATGTATAGTTGTATTACTGTGGATATGTAAGTTTATTACAAGGGAGTGAAGAATTGGGACCAATGATTTAATCTTCCATGCTGTGGAAGTAGAGGATGTTAGAAAAAAATTGAGACACACAATATGATTTCAAATATGTAAAATGGACTCTATGCAGAATAAGAAGTCTTGAAAGAAAGACATTAGAATGTTAATAGGCTATGTCTGTGTGTGCTAGAACTGTGGGTCATTAAAATTATTCTTTCTTCCTCTATTTTACCAATTTTGTGAGAATATATTCATTTTATAATTTAAAATGGACTTTTAACTAGAAGCTGGGTCTTCTAAGTATGAAACTAAAATTGCTGGAATATCTTCTGCTTAAGATCAATAATGTCCCTAAAGGCATGACGAGGAGGGTTTGCTTCTGATTCTAGCAGTGAGAACAGAAAAGTGTCCATGGCAGGGAACCATGCAGGATCTGACATGGACCGTCTTCTTTTTCTCTTCTGTTAAAAGGGTGGTGCACAGATCACCAGCACTGGTATCACCTGGGCGCTCATTAAAAGTACATAGTCCCAGTCTTTACTCCAGAATTACTGAATTAGATCTGCATTTTAAGAAGTATCTCCAGGTGGTTTGTATGTATTAATCTATTCCGCACTGTTTATTATGACATCATTTAAGGTAAACACATTTTTACTTCATGATTCAAAATGGTTGGTAAGAATTACTATTTTAAAATGAAAAATAGGCAGATAGTGGAATAGATAGGCTAATAGATTGGCTGGCCCAAAGATTAAGTCCCAACAATTTTCGCACAATAAAAATGAGTTATTCAGTCTATAATAGTTATTGATTGCCAGTTTGATGTGGGCCCCTGTTCCAAATACAGTAATATTTTCTCCTAAAATTATAACACAGAACTATAATTCTGGAAGGTGTTGTAGAATGTTAATAGGTATCCCACTGTATTAGTTTCCCATGGCTCCTGTCATATATAACCACAAACTTGGCGCCTTAATATAGCACGAATTTATTATCTTACCGTACGGTGGTAAAAGTCTAAAATGGATCTCACCGGGGTAAAATCAAGGTGTCAGCAGAACTATGTTCCTCCTGAAGGCCCTAGGGGAGAATCCATTTCCTTCCCTTTTCCAGCTTCTACAGGCTACCCGCGTCCCTTTTCCTCCTTCCTTTTTCAAAGCCAGCAATGGCTAGTAGTGTTTCTCATGCTGCTTCATTCTTAAATCAACTCTCTGCCTCCCAATTCCACTTTTAAAAACTTTTTTGATTATATTGGGCCCACCCAGATAATCCAGGGTAATCTTGCTATTATAAGGTCAGCTGATCAGAAATCTTAATTCTATTCGCACAATTAATTCCCCTTTCCCATCCAAAGTTCCAGGATAAGAATACGGGAATTATTTTGCGATTATTTTGGAAGGCGATTATTTTGCCCACCACACCCACGAAATAGAGATTTGGTGGTCACATAAATCTGCAAATAATATTTCCTCTTGGAGCTTTGCGATGTACATCAGTATAGAAAAGGCTCTGAGAATTGTTGAAGAAGCCTATTTAACTTTGTCCAACCCAGGAACCCTTCTTTCTTTTACATGCACATTTCTTGAAGCCGAGCCTGAGAAGTATGGAGACATTCAGAGTAAATGAAAGAACTGGTTTCTGCCCTAAGGGAGTTGAAGAGAGCTTTTTATTTTTTTAATTGCATATTGCAAATTAATCTTGACTAGTTAGTGCCGAGGGAATGCAGGGAAGAAGACTAAGAACATCTGTGGAAACCAGAAGCTCTAATTACCAGGCCGCGGTTCCATTGTAAGGCAACATCGAGTATGGCAGCAGTTGTGGGCGTCTACTCCTATTTCCATTTTTACCAGTGACATATTGTGGTATAATGAATAATTTTTAAAAATCTGTCCACGTCACTTTGCTAATCTCTGTAACTCCATTTCTCATTTGTGAAATCGGGTTAATGGCATCTCTTTTATCCAATACCAGTGTGGGTTTTTAATTAATGGTAAAACGCTTTCTGGCATCTACATACAGAAAGAGTTATTAAATTTCAGTGCCAAATATTATGATGGTAATGAGGACTAACTCACCAATATTTCATTACATGTGCAACTTTTTCATTAGTTCACTGCATAAACCATCAATGGCTACATACAGTATTAATCCGATAGCCAGAACAACCAGCTTCTTTCATCTTTTAGATAGCTCATGTTGAACTCAAGAAATATAAACTAGAGAAAGCTGTGTCTTGTAAAAAAAAAAAATCCCAGAAGGCATTTGTTTTATGTGGTGAGCATAATGATTGCTTATAATAAAAAAGCCTTGCAAGGACTCACTTGTTCTGAAATTATTCATGCAGCAAGTATGCTATTGATGACAATCTGTTTTTATGATAATATATTATAAGCTATTTTGAACCTACTTGACAAAGCATAGTATGATGCTGCAAACGTCTCCAGGACCTCTTTTGCTAAGATACCTATTTGCTTCCTTGATTAGAAAAAGCTAAAGAATGTAGGCATTTTAAAAAGAGAAAGTACAAATCAGTTGTTATCTACTATGAACTGGAACTTGTAATTTTAAAGAGTCACAAAAGAGGGAGACTGTTAAAATCCGATTTATATTCTTAATACCTTATTTATCTTAGTACAAATGCTGTCCTTGTGAGTCCCTAATTTGTGTGTATGACACAAAGGAAGGCGAACTATTTATTTTACAAGTTGATAAGAGCAAAGGGGCTTTACCAGTTCTGATCTTAAATTTGGCTTGGGATTGCTCTAGGTTTTCAAGCAACTACAGTTGATCCTTGAACAACACAGGTTAGAACTGCATGGGTCCATATATAGGTGGGTTAGTTTTTCAATAAATACAGCCCATTTTATCCTTTGCTTTCACATTCACAGATTCAACCAAGCACACATGAAAAACAGTGTTTTTTTAACTCCTAACTGCCATTTCCCAACCATCATTCCCCAGCTTCGGATAGAAAACACTGGTTTCAATCCACAGTTGGCTGAATCGGTGATGTCCAGGGCTGACTGAGGGGTCAGAAGTTACACCTGGATTTTCTACTGCGTGAGGTCAGAGCCACTATATCCCACACTGTTCAAGAGTCAACTGTATTCATATTTCAAGTGAGTATTATTACTTAGGTTCTTTAAGGTTCTTGTTTTTGTAGAGTATGTAATACATTTGCATGTTTTACTTTAAAAATAGTTATTGTGGTTGTTATACCAAGGTGAATCCACATGAAAAGAAAGTTGAAATGCATATTAAAAGAAGATGTGTACCCAGATCTTAAAGGGGTTAAATCTCTTGTTTCACTCAAGTGTTGTTACAGTTTTAAATTGAGTTTATATACACACGAACTGAGGGAAAAATGGCCTACTGAAACATTTATTTCGTGTTGTAATCTATCTTCACCATCTGCAGGATTTACTAATTATTATATGAAAGATGCTTTTTATCCTCAATAGCAGGATTTTTTCCCCTTATTTGCTTTCCTTCCACTTCATTTTGCCTGTAGATGTAATTTGGGTAAATAATTAAAAAAAAAACGTGAATCAAAGTTTGGTTGAAGTTGATGAGAACAAGCAAATAAATTGTTAATATCTTAGTTTTCTTTATAAGCTAGGTTACAAAAATAATTATGTAAAATAAAATTTAAAAATAGGTATAGACATCAGAGTAAGGGAACATGGTTAAAGAAAAGTTAAATGAAATCAAGCATGAGGTCACACTTAAAATGCACTCTACTCTTTTAACACAAAACACCCCATTCAGGCTAATAGCTATATTCACATTTGTTCTGTAATTTTTAGCAGTCTGTGAAATGAGGGAAAATAACCTGAGAATCTTCTCAAAATAAAAAGAAGTCAGTTATTCAGCTGGAGTCTATTTCTAACAATGAGGCAAGAGGAGAAAATGAAACTCTGTCTCTGTATCTGTGTTTTACTGTCTTTCTGTGTCTGTCTCTCTCTCATTCTGGGCTTGAGGGTAATGGCTGAGTTTATGCAGTTGAGTTCTCTGAAGTTAAGTGTGCCTATGATACAACTCTATCGATCTCTGAATTGGGCTGTTCAGAGAACAGAATTTTAAAATCCACGTACCTTTTTATTTTCAGAACGGAGGTTAGTGGTATAGCCGGTCATCTGAAAATATCAGATGATACAACATAGTTTTATTTAATCTCTGAAAGTCAACCATGGGACTTTAAGACAAAATCCAATGCAGTTCGTTAGAGATGCCAAACCAGTCACGAGCACCTGGCACTGCAGAAAACTGAAAGTCACCAACAAAGGGAATTATCAGTGAGAGCAAAGAACTAAGGGGAAGTCCTCATGCAGACATTGATGGATGACTGGTTTGCCCCAGTGGTATAGGAGTTTTGTGTGTGCTTATAAATCCGAGACAGCAACATCTAGAGAATCCAGTGATTTCCACCATCAATTACTATGGGTGAAAGTGGCTCTTGGTTTTGAATGCTCACATGTCACAGTGCCTTGGAGATGTGGATCTTGTCCTGGCTCTGTTATTAACTTGCTCTGTGAGCCTGAGATAATTGCCTTCCCATTTCCCAGTCTGTTTCTTATCAATACAATTTAAATTGAACTAGATACCCTTCGAAGACCATTCCAGGACCCACAATTTAAGTAAAGTAGTAATATCCCCTCTAAACCTCATGTACGTAAACATATTTTTTTTATACCTCTCTAAAGCCAAAGTGAATTGCTCGTATCTCATATTTTAATGACAAGAGAAGGGAGGAGAGAGAGAAACTAAACACTAAACAAATTAAGTAAACAAACAATGAACAACTTTAATCATATCCCTTTAAAGTATCTTATTTTATTCTGGTTTAGAATTTAGTCTTTTGTTTTTTAGTTGAGTCACAATTTAAGCTCTCTGTTAGGGTTGTCTTTTCCTTACAAGGGTTCTACCTTGTTCTCTTAGTCCTTGCTGTTGTCCTTGATGTTCTCCTCCTCC
>CM053510.1:65387783-65407140 GCA_028627145.1 Eidolon dupreanum | reverse complement strand
CCTTCCTTCCTTCCTTCCTTCCTTCCTTCCTTCCTTCCTTCCTTCCTTCTTTGTATACTCAGATTCTTCAGTCCTCAGATCCTCAAACCCCCTTAGGGGTTTCCATTTTGCACCAAACTAGTCTCAGTCCTGGAAAGGAGGATATGCAACTATATCTGTCTCTCTTTTCTGTCTCCCAGTTGGGAGGAATGCTTTCTTCTGTTTGATGGGATATCATATTCATATTATATCACATATTCTATCTTTCTGTTTCATACTAAACATTCTATATTCAAGCCCTCTCAGTTTTAATGCTTTGAAGACTACAAAGGAATTTCACCCCCCTTAATCTAGTTTGCCTCTTGCAAATTAGAAATTAAAAAATCTGGTTTTATTGTCTTCAAAATGTGCATCATCAGCTAATTTAAGAAGTTAGAAGCTGAAATGTGACTACTTTCTTACTTGCTTCTATGCAAGAGATTCTAAGACTTCTCTGAGTAGAGGATAAAATTGTCTAAAAATACTAAAAAATGGAATTCAGCTATATAAAAAAGAATTCTATACCATGACTAAATGCGGTTTATTCCAAGGCTCCAAGGCTAGTTCAGCATTTGAAAATCAGTGTGAGTATGTTAACAGGCTAAAGAAGAAAAATCCACGTGATCATATTAATGATGCAGGAAAATCATGTGATAATATCCAACATTCATTCATGATTTAAAAATTCTTAGGAAAGAAAGAATATAGGAGGGGAATTTTCTCAACTCTCTACATAAAGCCCAGGAGCTAACCATTATACTTCATGGTGAATGTTGTCCCCTTCAGATCAGAAAAAGGCAAGGGTATTTACTCTCACCACTGCTACTTAACAGGAGAGGTGGAAACTGTTTCCCTTCCATTATCTGCAGATGTTTTAAAAGTCTCTTCCCCTCTCCCTCATGATACTGGTTCATTCTTCTAAGTTTGTGGACAACCTTTGAAGGATTGTTTGAATCAGAATATGACTGAGAGCACAGACAAACTTCTCACAGAAACTAGTTGGACATTTTTCATTTTTCCAAAAACAATTTTATTCAGTTTTGCTCTTCTTTATTCCCTGGAAATACCAGTTCCACAAATTTCCTCCTACTTTGCAAGTACTTGATATTCGGGAAGTAATTGGCACAGAACATGAGCAACCATTTGACCTCACTATCAATATCCTACCCAGTTTCTGTTTTATGTTATCTAACAGCGAGTGAGGTTTTTGGAAACGAGTATTTTGGGGGGAGTAGAAGAGAGAATCATACCTTTGACCTGCTTAATGATGGAATTACCTGTGAGGATGCTCTCAGTTTACCCCGCACCCTAAAGTAGGAGAACGGTCTTGTTGCCTAGGAGACAATCACCTTACAGGCTGCCAAAAGGAAACCAGGTCTCTGAAAACTCATTCTGGTAACAGGTGTGTTTGTATCCTTAAAACTATGAGGTCACAAGAGTATAATATGCAAGTCATGAAAGAAAGATGATCAGATTAATGATCGATTTATGCTTCTGAGAGAATTAGTATAAAATAATATTCTGTAGTCACAACCAGAAGAATGTGGGGCGGGTAGTCAATTTGTGATACAACTGAGGGAGCAGTGCCCTCTAGTGGTCAGAGCCTGTGTTGCCGAATGAAGCAAAAGGGCATCTTGTAATTCAGAAATCAAGGCTAAGGAAATAGAATCTGTTCTTAGTATGGGCCACTGGCAACATCTGATGTCCAATACCATGGCTGTAATATTGTGCAAGATATTACCACTGGGGAAATCTGGATCAAGGGGTCATGGGATCTCTGTATTATTTCTTACAAGTGATTAATCCACAATTATCTCAAAATAAAATGTTTAATCGAAAAAAAGTAAAAAGAAAAGAGAAGCAACAGTGATCCTATAGTCGGTACCTGTGTTTCATACACACTTTCTAGTACCTAGAACAGTTTCTGGCACATAGAATGCACTTAATTTTGCTGAATAAAGAAGACATAACTGTGAACAAATAAGACATAAAGTGTGCAATGTCACCTAGCTAGAAGGCAATCTTGGATTTGAATAAGGAAAGTTATTATAGTCCTGATCAGAGCACTTCTGAGATTTCCTTACCTGTGAAATGGGGATAATAATTTTGACTCTGTCTACTGCACTCAGTTGCCATGAGACAATTCATTTATTGTCAAAAATTTGTTGAGTACCAATCATATGTCTACTGTAAACACAGTGGTGATGACGGATATGTTCTTGTCCTCACGAGTTTTATATTCTAATGAGGGAGGCAGAAAACAAATGAACAAAGAAATGAAGTCATTCAAATTGTGCTAAAGGCTCTGAAAGCAATGATGCAAGGGTTGAGATAGGGAACCAAAGTTTGGGGTGGTAGAGGGTGTGTTGGTGTGACCTTAGCTGCTGTAGATAGAGGAACAGGGTAATTAGCAAGAGCTCAGAGAAGGTATACGTCACTTGAGATATACTGATAGCTGGCCATTGGGAAACATTGGAGAGGATGGGGGACTAGATTGTTCCATTGGGACAGCATGTGTGAAAGCCATGTGGTGAACAGGAGTTAGGTGTATTTACAGAAA
The DNA here is from genome assembly GCA_028627145.1 of Eidolon dupreanum. Lineage (NCBI taxonomy): Eukaryota > Metazoa > Chordata > Mammalia > Chiroptera > Pteropodidae > Eidolon > Eidolon dupreanum. The sequence continues at coordinate 65,404,562 of CM053510.1, read as the reverse complement.
CTGAGAGAAGGCTGCTATGATGCCATCAATGAAGTTACTGTGTATGAAGGCATGGATCAAAATTCGGGAGTTAAAGTCTCTGGAGCAAAAATGCTGATGCATTTGCTGTGTTTAAGTCAGCTAAAACCAAAGTTTTTATGAAAAAATCCTTTAAATCATCCCATGGGTCCTTTCTTTGCTCCATGCCATAGATGTATGGGGACAGCTCTGTTCTTGCCCATTTTTTAGGGTAGCAGAAGAGTATATTAAAACACTTGGATTTATCTTTCTGTATTTTCTTCTTCCCTGTTCTCCTGCACTCAAGCTTCTGTGCTTTTTTTTTTTTTATATCAGGATTTTTTTGCAGTTTTTTTAGTCCTTTGGTTAAAACTCTAGACTTAAGGAATAAGGCTGGATGCCATTTTCCTCTTTCCATTGGCTCTCCATACCAATTATTTCTTTTAATTCTTATGCTTTTTAAAATTTATCTAAGCAAAACATAATATAAAACACAGATAAGCAAAGTAAAATAAATTTAAATTACCTATAATTTTGTTGTGCGGGTATAAGTAAACATTATTAACATTTAAATGTAGTCTCTGTAACCTGCTTTTTTCCCTTTTATTTTCCCTTGCAACTCATCTATCCTACCTCTAGGTGATGGAGGATTGTCAAAACATTGGTTGGTTGATTAAAATACAAGTAAACTCTGTTCCACTTTTTAAACTTTTCAAAACACTCTTATTTAGACTTTAAAAGTTACTAGCAAAATCAACTTTTTAAGAACCTAATGCCTAAGAGAAATGTATGTGCTGTACTTAGTATTATTCAACTTTAAGACAATGCTATAATTAATTGTGTTGTTACTCATTTAAAGATTACTTTGGTGTCAACATTCTCTAGAAAATTGCATGTGCTTTTGAGGACTCAGTCATAATAAATAGTAAGATGTCTGTAGACTCTGATATTAACTTAAATAACCATTTTCTTTTTATTCTTTCTGATATCTAGTTTTCTAAGGTTCCCTTATATCAGGAAGAAGATAAAAACAGCTATGGATTAAATTTTTAAAATCTCAACAACATAGCAGAATATCTAGTATGTTGATAGATATTCAAGAAACACTCATTTCCCTTATTTCCAGTCTCCTTTCTGAATCTAAAGACATATAATCTGCTCTGGATTATTTTTTCCCAATTAAATGAAGATATTTTTCCTTCTTGCACTCTCACTCCCTCCCTTCCTACCTCTGTCTCTCTTGCAAGAGTTACTACTCTCCTCCACCTTCTCTTCTAGCTGGGTATAAATTAGAATGTAGTTAGATTAACCAGTTCTTGCTAATTAACCTTGGCTATTTATTACTTTTAGCAAGTCTTCAATCAAGAAATATTTAGACCTAATATGCATCAGGAACTGTGGTTAAATCTGTTGGAGAAAGAATAGTAATAAAATTATAAAAGACTAAGTAGCAATTGGTTTGCTTTATAATTCTTTATGGTTCTTTAAGAAATTCTATACTCCCCCCGCCACCAAATCCTATATCTTTTTCACATAACATTATATTTTGAAAAGAAATTAGAAAAGTTTTAACTGATTCCATTATAATGTCCCTGTTGTCGTCTTTCTCTTTTTATACATGTGACCTAAGAGGAATAGAGCAGGATTATGTATTTCTCACTTTTTCTCATGTCGTTGGATGAAAAAAATCAATCCTGACATTTGGATTTCCAACTGTTATACTATAAATATACAAAAATATAATACGACTGGAAAGTCTGAACAAAAAACATTGTTTGAGGTGTCTCATTTCAAATATCAGCCTTATATATAGCCAGTAAATAACTCATATAGTTTTAAAGATTTTATTTTTAAAATATGCCTTCCAGAGATATTTTCTTAATTTTCTGCTTCTCTTTCTCTTGAGTGCGTGTGTGCACATGTATGCATGAACATACACACACACACGCATGCACTTAAGAAATTAATTTCATTTTATCCCCTTGCATTTGGAACAAGTTTGGTAGCAAGCTTGGAGACAAAGTGGGAAGGAGCCATTTAGCCTAAGAAACTAGACTATAGCTTTCCTCTAATGAGAAATAATAATATAGAGATGAGAAAATATCGAAAATTTCTGACAGTGATTTAATGTTACCCATTTAAAAGTCATCTGACAGTTTTAAATATGGAAAGTTTAGCTTCTCAGCCACGTCAACAGATATTAAAATGTCTACAGTTCCTTATGGCTATGTCATTCTGGATGTACATAAAGCCTTTTTAAAATAAGACTCAGCAGAAAAATCTCCATAAAAATCTGGAGGTTTGGAAGAAACAAAATTACTTTTTTTTTTAATGACAACTGAATACTTCTTAAATCATTAAAATGTTTCTTCACTTTAGCCCTGTGTTCCGCTAAAGGTTAAATCTTGAATATAAAAGTGTTTCCAGCCTAAAGATTGGAAGCATTGCCTCTTCTTCCAGGCCCAGCCTCTGTTTCCCAAGGGACTTACTCTATGTCCCATAGCCATCTGCCTGTGATACTCAATCCAATCTTTGTGCTAAGTTGTCCTATCAGTCCTGGAGCTCTCCAGCCTTCTCAACTTTTCCCCTGAGATATTTTATGTTGAAAGGTACTGTACTTCAATATCAGAGCAAGAATGATGAATCCTACCTTAAAGTGTTTAGACACAGAAATATAGCACTGGAACATAGACATAAACAGACATGAATGCCATAGTCTAGTCCTCAGTCTCATATATACTATGCTTTCTATAATATTGTACTAATATTAGCAGGAAACTTTGAAGCAGGAACCAAACCAGACAAAAGAATGGTGAGTCTTAATATGAAAACTAGAAGTTATTTTCCTAAGATACTCATATTAAAGCTTTCAATTATTTTCTGTTTACTTAAAATCATTACATAAGAAAAGCATCAAACTTCAATAATTTGCTCCAGATCCTTATCTACTCCTAGAGAACCTTTGTATAAATATGCTTCTGTCTTCCATTTTTTCCACACAAGCAGCAGTTCAGTCATTTTCCTTGTATCTTATTTAGACCGTTGAGAATTCACAAGTAGTATTCAACATTTCTTTTCTTTTTGAAATATAAATAACGTGACTTCCTCTATTAACTTTTTCAATTCTCCAAAAATTGAGGAAATAGTAAGGGATTGGTCTCCCAAAACTTAGTGCTAAGCAACAAAAGAGATTTAAAGGGGGACAAAATTTCTGAAGTGATAATTTATTCATTACAGCTATATTTTATGCTTTGATTCGGGAAGTAATAGCCCAAAGTAGAGAAATCTGATATTTATTACTCTAGGATAAAAGGATACCAAGGATCAATAGAAGGTGTCCTAAAAGCACATTTCTTGACTTTCAGAGAGTGACTGAAGATTTGTTTAGAAGTGTTAGCATAGAGCTAAGGGAAAGTCACCCTCCCTCAGGCCAGAAATACAGGAAATTCTAGGAGGAAAAACGTAGTCTCAACTTGAAGATATTTCTAGAAAACAGTTGTTTTGAGGGATGTGGAGGAAAAGGAACCCTTATACACTGTTGGTGCAACTACAAATTGGTACAGCCACTATGGAAAACAGTACGAAGGTTCCTCACAATGTTAAGAATTGATCTTCCTTATGATCCAGCAATCCTTCTACTCGGTATTTACTCCAAAGACTTGGAAACCATATCTGAAAAGATATTTGCACACCAATGTTCATAACAGCATTATTCAGAGTGGCCAGGACATGGAAGCAGCCAAGGTGTCCTACAATAGACGATTGACTAAAGAAGCTGTGGTACATATATACAACGGATTACTCAGCCATAAGAAGGGAAAATTTGGGTTTAATTTTGTGAGTAAACCTTCAGCCTGAACTCAGAACTCTCATTCACAGTGATTTCACAAGTATCAAGCAATACTGCAAAAGAAATTATTTGTTCTACTTCTTTTTCTTATATTTCATTATTAGAGTATTGGGACACTATCAATTTTGAACATTGATTTTGTATCTCAAAATTTTTCTGAATTTGCTTATTTTTTCTAGTAGTATTCTTGTGGAGTCTTTAGGGTTTTCTATATAGAGAATCATGTCATCCAAAAATAGTGACAGTTTGACTTCTTCGTTTCCTATTGGGATGCCTGATTGCACTAGCTAGAACTTCCAGTGTTATATTTAAAAACAGTGGCGATAGCGGACCGCCTTGCTTTGTTCCTGATCTTAGACGGAAGGTTATTACTTTTTCACCATTAAGTATAATGTTGGCTGAGGGTTTGTCATATATGGCCTTTATTATGTTAAGGTACTTTCCTTCTATATTGATTTTAAGTGTTTTGATCATAAATGGATGTTGTATTTTGTCGAAAGCTTTTTCTGCATCTATTGATGTGATCATATGATTCTTATTTTTTAATTTGTTTATGTGATGTATCACATTAATGATTTGCATATGTTGAACCATCCCTGTGCCTCTGGGATGAAGCCGATTTGATCATGTTCTTTAATGTTTTTAATATGTTGCTGTATTTAGTTTGCTAATATCTTATTTAGGATTTTTGCATCTGTGTTCATGAGAGATATTGATCTGTGGTGTGTTATGTTTACCAGGTTTTGATATCAGAGTAATATTGGCCTCATAAAGTGTGTTGGGAAGTATTGCCTCCTTTTCAATTTTTTGGAAGAGTTTGAGGAGAATAAGTATTCAATCATCTTTGAATGTTTGGTAGAATTCACAGGTGAAACCATCTGGTCCTGGACTTTGACTTTTTGGTAGGTTTTTGATGATCGTTTCAATTTCCGTACGCTGATCGGTCTATTTAGATTTTCCAGTTCTTTTTGATTCAGTCTGGGAAGGTTGTATTTTTCTAAGTAATGGTCCATTTCTTATAGGTTATTAAATTTGGTGTTATGTATCTTTTCATATTATTCTTATGTGATCTTTTGTATTTCTGTGCTACCTGTCGTAATTTCTCTTCTTTCATCCCTGATTTTGTTTATGTCTTTTCTCTTTTTTCTTTAGCGAGTCTAGCCAGGGGTTTGTCAATTATTAACCTTCTCAAAGAACCAGTTCTTTGTTGCATTTATTTTTTCCATTTTTTAAAAAAATTCTATTTATTTATGCCCTAATTTCATTATTTCTTTTTTTCTAATGAGTTTAGGCTTTGTTTTTCCTTTTCTAGGTTTTTAAGATGAAGCATTCAGATGTATATTTGGGCTCTTTCTTGTTTTTGGAGAGAGGCTTGTAATGACATGAAGATTCCTGTTATTATCGCTTTTCCCATTTCGCAAACATTTTGATATGTTGTACTACCATTATCTTTCATTTGTATGTATTTCTTGATCTCTCTTTTTATTTCTTCTCTGACCCAATCATTCTTTAGCAGCATGTTATTTTATCTCCATGTATTTGTGGATCTTCCTGCTTTCTTTTTACAATTGATCTCTGGTTTCAAGGCATTATGATCAGAGAATATCATTGGTATTTCAACTATCTTATATTTGTTGAGGCTATGTCTGTGTCTCAGTTTGTGCTTAATCCTTGAGAATGTTCCTTGTGCACTAGAGAAGAATGTATAAGCAGCTGTTTGAGGATGAAAGTTCTCTAAATATCAATTATGTCCAGTTAGTCTAATCTATCATTTAAGGATGTTATTTCCTTATTAATTTTTTGTTTGGGTGATCTGTTCATATCCAACAGTGGGGTATTTAGGTCCCCTACTACAATGTTTTGGTCTGTTTCTCTCTTTAGTTCTGTTAGTAATTGCTTTATATATTTTGGGGCTCCCTGATGGAAAAATAGATATTAATAAGTGTTATATCTTCTCAGTGCATGATTCCCTTTATCATTATGAAGTGTACTTCAGTATCTTTCTTTACCTTTTTTATTTTGAAGTCTATTTCGTCTGATATTAGTACCATTACTCCCACTTTTCTCTGAATGTCATTTGCTTGAAATATCATTTTCCACCCTTTCACTTTGAGCCTATAGTTTTCTTTGGAGCTGAGATGTGTCTCCTGGAGGCAGCATATGGTTGGGTTTTGTTTTTTAATCCATTCTGTCACTCTGTGCCTCTTTATTGGTGAGTTCAGTCCATTTACATTTAGGGTGATTATTGAAATATGAGGTTTTCCTATAGCCAATTTATCTTTTGCTTTCTGGAAGCTCAGTGTTTCTATTGCTTTCTTGTCCTTATATGTCTGTTTTTTTCTTTGTTGTTGTTTTTTTTTTTTTTTAATTTTGGTTGACTTTTGTGGGTTTTCCCTCTTGTCCTTCTTATGTTATATACTTTGATTCTGAATTCTAGGCATGTGGTTACCATTATAAATACGTAAAGGATAGTTACTTCTGTGCGAGCATTATCTTCATTCCCCTTTGCAAATTTGTTGTCTCAGTTTGTCCCTATGTATGCTAAATGTTCATTGCTATCTTGCTGTAGCAAATCTTTTCTTATTGTTTTAGCTTATGATGCCCTTTTCTTAGCAAAGGTTGCACTCCTCTGCTTCAATATGCCCGCTGGTTGCCTTACTCTTAATTATGTATTTTTTTTTGTCATTTTATTTTACGTGAGCTGACCCTTTCAGTATTTTCTGTAGTGCAGGCCTTGTAGTGTAAAATTCCCTCAATGTCTGGAAAGGTCTTTATTTCTCCTTTATATTTAAAGGAGAGCTTTCCTGGATACATTATTCTTGGCTGGTCATTCCTTTTATTTAATAATTTGAATGTTTGATTCCACTTTTTTCCAGCTTGTAAGATTTGTGCTGAAGTGTCCAACAATAATCTAATGGGTTTTCCTTTATAGGTTATTATCTTCTTTTTCCTTGCTGCCCTAAGAATTCTGTCTTTGTCGTTGATATTTGATAATTTTAATACAGTATGGCTTGAAGAAGGCCTTTTTGGGCAGAGATAATGGGTTTTTTTTGTTGACTACTTGAATTTCAAGCTCCAGCTCATTCCTTAGATGTGGGAAATTCTAGTGAACTATTTGTCTGTAAATGCTTTCTAGTCTCTGCTCCTTTTTCTCACCTTTGATATGTTTCTGTGTTTCTTCTCCTGATGGTATCAACAAGTTCTTGAATTTCCCTTTCAATATTTTTCTTTCTTTGGTTTCTCTCATCTTCCTTCTGATTTATTTCTATATTTCTGTCTTAGTTATCATTGAGAAGAAAATATCAACTGTGGCTCACAGGTTTCTTAACTGAGCAACTTTGTGAATGATAGCTTGCTTTTAAATGCTTATATAGAAAAATTTAAGATATAGAAGGCTGCCAATCCCAACTTTCCTCATCAATCTTTTGAATCTGATATCCGTTGGGTTTATAGAGTATTCGCATGTCTCCTACATAAAGGCAAAAGATCCCGATGATGCTGGTGACAGATAACCTTTTAAAACATTTACAAATTTAAAATTTTTTTCAATCACAGTGAAATACAATATTATATTAGTTTCAAGTGTACAGTATTGTAAAACATTTTTAGCAAGATTTGCACACTAACTTCTAGCAAGGAATGAGAACATGGGTGCATGAGACTTATCTGGATAGAACTCTTAAAGTAGGAGGTAAAATGGGGAAATGGAGGATGGGAAAAAAAGAGAGGCAAATGTAATAATTTTGCTGAAGAGGGCAGGGGTCCTAAGAAAGATATATCATACTGTCTCCAGAGAAATGAAATTGACAAATGTGTAATGGCAATTTAAATCTATTTCCCTTTGCTTTCAGCCAGCTCCTCACCATTATGACACTCTTCTTTCACAAGCTGAAAGAATCTAGTTGAGTTTCGTTGTCTCATATGTCTGATATCCTGCAACTTTCTCTGAAATATCTAACTCATAAGCCCATAATATGTTGTCTGTGACTTAGCACCTCTTACTAACTAATGTAATACTTAAAAAAAAAACTGTCTCCAAAAGTTTAAGCTTTCTGCCACCTTTACCTTCTATTTCCTGCAGTTCCATACTTTGAACTAAAAATAAACCAGCTCATCTGATTAAACAGATGAATCCCTTTATAAAATGCTCTAGATGGCAGTAGAGGAACTCATTCACTGTAGCTGAAAAGCCTTCCATTCAAGGGGATGCGTATGGAAAATGGTCAATTTCCAGCTTTCCACTGTTACCTGAATTAAAGGCAGAGAAAATGTAAAAAAGGAAAAGTAGCACAGTGTGCTAAATGCTGGTTCATCAATTCAATGTGCTTGACATTCATGTTGCACAGGGAAAAGGTTTTTCAAGTATACTTGTCTCTTGTTTAATGATGTAAATGCATTTCTATTTTCTTTTTCAGCCATAAAATTATTTTCCATTAAATGAACCTTGTTTTTTCCTCACTGAATTTCATTATTACATTGGGGATAATGCCATTTAGAAGAAAAAGCTGTTCATGAATGTTAATAAATCACAAGAATGAAGCAAACCTTTTGAAATAGCGCACTTAAAGGAAAATAATAATCTGCCAAAAATACTGACAGTAGTATTAAAATACTTATAAATATTTACAAAATATCAGTAACATGCTTTATACCAAATAAGTCACAAAAAAGAAAACATTAGGAAAGAAAATATAGTACCAGATTCTTTAGAAGTTAATGATCAACATTTCACTCTTTTTACTCCTTAAATCTTCAGTACTTTGATTTAATTTTTTTCATTGCCTTGAACTGCTTTATACCCTTTTGAACTGTGTATTATATATAATTCATTAAAATTTTTTCTCCTGTATGTGAAGATGGCTGTTTCCAGGTATTAGCTCATGCTGACTCTTTAATGTCCAAAGCAATGTTGTATTTATTTACCTGATGGTAGATGTTTCTTATTAGGTGATGCTATTATTACTAATATTTGCATAATGTGTTATAGAGAATTTTTCCATATACGTTATCTCATTTAATCTTTACAACAATGTTGCGTAGAGATTATCATTGTCCCTATTTTACAGATGAGAATCCAGGTCGTAAAGGCTTAGTAACTTGTCCAAGGTCACATATATTTTAAGTGACAGAACTTTGACATGCACTTAGGTTTGTTGACTCTAAATCACAAGATCATTACTCACTGTATCCTAAATAGTTAGCATATTAAAAAATTATATTCACTTACAAAAAAATTAGAAAACAGAGGCAAAGAAAGAAGAACAAACAGTGGCCCATTGTAAATGGCCCTTTGAAGGTAGGTAGGGAAAAGATGGTGGAGGGCCTTCTAAATCATGGAATGGGGATTTTAAGGGCATGGGAAGCCGTTGAAAGGTCTTAAACCAAGGCAGGACATGATTTGCATTTTTTGAAAAACAGTTCTGGTTACAGAGTGTAGAAAGTGATTTGGAGAGAGCAAGAATGGCTGTGGGGAGGTTGGTGCGTAAATTAGATGGCTGTGTCAACAGTTCAGAAGAAAAAAGTGGCTTCAATTGGTGGCAATGGAAAGCATGAAAAATGAGCAGATTGGAGCGAAATTCAGGAGTTAGAATCAATAGGCCTTTGACTGACTGTAGATTGAGGATAAAAGACAAGGGAATATCAAGAATAAAATTTAGAATGGGCAAGTGAGTGATTAGAGGTGTTAATACTAAAACAGAAAATATTGGAAGAACATCTAACTTTTGCTGAAATGTTATTTGACTACCATCTAATTAGTTAATAATGGATTAATTCAAGGGATGTCAGAAACACGGTGGAGTGAGAGATGTCCCCAGATCTGTCCCCTTGAAACAACAATAAGTCGAACATTTAAAATTCAACAAACACCCAACCGGCAGACTGGCATGTCTGTGCGTGGAATCTAAGCATAAAAGCTACTGTGGTATGTCAGAACCCTGAGTGTCGGGCGGTGAACAGGGGAAATAAAGAGGCCGCCTCTCACAGCTGCAGGAGCTCCTTGTAGGAGGAGGGAGAGAGGAGAAGGTGCGACAAATTCCCTGAACAGCCCTGCCTGGGAGTGGTGTGAGCTCTACACGGCTTGTGGTAGGGCCCAGTCACCAGAGCAGAAAGCAGAGAAGCAGGATGGCAGAGAAACAACAGTTGATTTTTACAAGTCATGGTTGCAAAACAGAGGATGAACCTCAGCCCCTAACCTTTAATCCAGAGGTACCCTCCTCCCATATCTTCTGAGACTGAACACTGTGGAGCCCAGATGAATCTGAGCAAATGCTACTGAAACTGTCGCTTATACTTACAGGGATGGAGACTGAGGGTAGCAAGGGTGATTGAATATCTATAAGAAAAAAAGGCATTATTAATATTTTATATAAAGTGGGGATTCAATAGGATTAGACGCCACCTACTGGAACCCAAAAGAAAAATGCCATCTTAGCAACAGGCTGAAGAGAGACCTTTATATAATAAATCTTCATTGCGGAAAAAAGCAGAATACACTTACATTAATGCCCAGGCAAAGAAGTAGTCCATTAAAAACCATGAGCAACCAAGGTGACAAGGAATCTCAGAAAGAAAGAGAAAAATATCCAGAAAATAAGCTTACAGATATAGAAATATGTGACATAAATGGCAGAGAATTCAGGATGGTACTTCTGAAAAAACTCAATAAGATTCAAAATAATTCATATAAACAATTTCAGGAACTGAAAAAAACAACTATACAAGCAGAATGAGTTCTTTAGCAAGGAGATTGAAAATCTCAAAGAGAACCAAATAGAATTTCTGGAGATGAAGAACACCCTGAAATAGTTGAAAAACAAAATAGCAACATTGGGAAACAGAGTCGAACAAAGGGAGTAAAGGATCAGTGATATCAAATACAGAAATTTAGAATAAATCAGGAAGAAGAGAGAAAACAAAGAATGAAAAACAACAAAAAGAACTAGCTGATGCCATCAGGAGAGGAAACATAAGAATAATGGGCATTCTCGAAGGGGAAGAAAAGAAGCAGGGATTAGAGAGCATTTTCAGACAAATAGTTGACAAGAATTTCTCAAATCTAAGTAATGAGCTGGAGCTTGGCATTCAAGCAGTCAACAGAACAACCAATTACCTCAACCCAAAAAGACTTTCTCCAAGACACATGTTTTAATATTATCAAAAATCAACAACAAATGAAAGGAATGACCAGCCAAAAATAATGTATCCAGGAAAGCTCTCTTTTAAATATAAAGGAGAAATAAAGACCTTTCCAGACATTGAGGGAATTTTACACTACAAGGACTGCACTACAGAAAATACTGAAAGGGTCAGCTCACGTAAAATAAAATGACAAAAAAAAAAAAAATACATAATTAGGAGTAAGGCAACCAGCGGGCATATTGAAGCAGAGGAGTGTAACCCTTGCTAAGAACAGGGCATCATAAGCTAAAACAATAAGAAAAGATTTGCTACAACAAGATAGCAATGAACATTCAGCATACATAGGGACAAACTGAGACAATAATGACTAAAAAGGGAGGATTCTAAGATCCAAATTCGCAAATGGGAATGGAGATAAGGAATGCACAGAAGAAAAGGGATACTGTATATATGTAACTATCCTTTACATATTTGTAATGGTGACCACACACCGAAGATTCAGAATTGAAGTATATAATATAAAACAAGAAGGACAAGAGAGAAAATCCACAAAACTCAACCAAAATAATAATTTAAAAAAACAGATATATAAAGACAAGGAAGCAATGGCAACACTGAGCTACAAGAAAGCAAAATATAAAATGGCTATAGGAAGACCTCATATTTCAATAATCACCCCAAATGTAAATGGACAGAACTCACCAATAAAAAGGCACAGGATTGCAGATTGGAACAGAAAACAAAACCCAACCATATGCTGCTTCCAGGAGACACATCTCAGTTCCAAAGACAAATATAGACTCAAAATGAAAGAGTAGAAAATGGTATTTCAAGCAAATGGCATTCAGAGAAAAGTGGGAGTAATGGTACTAATATCGGACGAAATACATTTTTTTAAAAAAAGTAAGAATGATACTGAGGGACACTTTAAAAGGATAAAGGGAATCATGCGCCAAGAAGATATAACACCTATTAATATCTATGCTCCCAATCAGGGAGCCCCAAAATATGTAAAGCAATTACTAACAGAACTAAAGGGTGAAACAGACCAAAACACTATCACAGTAGGGGACCTAAATATGCCATTGTCGGATATAGACAGAATATCCAAACAGAAAATCAATAAGGAAATAACATCATTAAATGACACATTAGACCAACTGGACATAATCGACATTTACAAAGCCTTCCATCCCCAAACAGCTGCTTATACATTCTTCTCTAGCGCACATGGGAACATTGTCAAGGATGACCACAAACTGGGACACAGAGGTAGCCTCAACATATATAAGAGGATCAAAATACCAACTATATTCTCTGATCATAATACTTTGTAACCAGAGATTAACTAAAAAGAAAGCAGGAAGAACCACAAATACATGGGATAAAATAACATGCTACTGAAGAATGACGGAGTCAGAGAAGAAATAAAAAGAGATATCAAGACACATAGAAATGAATGATAATGATAATACAACATATAAAAACTTTTGGGACATGGCAAAAGCAGTCATAAGAGGTAGTTCAGATCATTACAGGACTATCTCCAAATACAAGAAAGAGCCCAAACATACAACCTAATGCTTCATCTTAAAAAACTAGAAATGGAAGAACAAATGAAGCTTGAAGCCAGCAGAAGGAAAGAAATAATAAAAATTAGAGCATAAATAAATAAAATGGAAAACAAAAAAATGGAAAAAATAAATGCAACAAAGAGCTGGTTCTTTAGCAGGTTAATAAAATAGACAAGCCTTTGGCTAGACTCTCTAGAGAAAAAAGAGAAAAGACACATATAAACAAAATCAGGGATGAAAGAGGGGAAATTAAAACAGACAGTGCAGAAATACAAAAAATATTCATGCAAGAATATTATGAAAAAATATATAACACAAAATTTAATAACCTAGAAGAAATGGACCAGTACGTAGAAAAATACAGCCTTCCTAGACAGAATTGAGAAGAACTGGAAAATCTAAATAGACCAATCAGCAGTATGGAAATTGAAACAATCATGAAAAACCTACCAAAAAGTAAAAGTCTGGGACCAAATGGCTTTACTATGATAGCAATGGTCTTCCAGGATGATAAGGCAAAAAGAAACTCACCCAACTTGTAGGCTGAGAATCGAGGTTGATCTTGGTTACTGGTTCTTTGAAAAATTTACAAAAGCTGTGACTAAAATTATGCAGAGAATTTCAAGGGGTTCAAAACTCACATACCATGGATTCCCTAAGGACTAATGGAACCCAAATATGAAAACTTCTGATATAAAGAAATCTCTCTGAGAGTGAGAATGAATAATCAAAGAAGGAGACAAACATGAGAATGAATAATCAAAGAAAGAGACAAATTATTTTCTGTAAAGTTGCTTTGAAAATAATTTTTCATGGAGACCTAATGTAGAGGACCTTTTACATATGTAGTAATTAAGACTGCATTTTCTTAGTTATAAATTTGTCAGGTATATGGGTCAAATGGAGTGTATCCACATTACCTAGTGGACTCATATTCAAGAGCATGCAATCAAACCACAGGCAGAACTTATATGATTCTATTGTTTGTATTGAGACTTAACCTATCACTAATGAGATACACAACCCAAGGCAATCCAGTCCTTTCTCTGGGCCTTTATTTCCTTATCTAGAAAATGAGAACATTTGGATCACGGTTTCTTAGGTAACTTTTATTTCTGATAGTCTCATGTTAATGTACACCAAAGACTCACCTGGATGTGCAAGAAAATAAATATTACATACATCACTCATTTAGAATTAATGGGATTCATTTTTCTTATAAGTAGTAAGTCTTAAGAATAATCAATACACTGGGGGCTCCACATCTACATCACTGTCCCAAAACACACACAGAAAACAAGCAAATAAACAAATGTTTAAGGGACTCTGCTAGAATGTTGTCATTAAGAAAATATAAGCATTTGATATGAAAATGGATGATAAGAGTCAACCTTGTACACTGAAGATTACATTTTTTTTTGAGTCTGAAGACTACATTTTGACATTTAGTGCTTTGAGCAACATGATAAACATTTGTCTGATAATAAAAAGTTAATGGTGCTGGACAACCAGATATCCACATGCAAAAGAATGAAGCTGGACTCCTATCTCCCACCATATACAAAACAACTCAAAATAGATCAAACTCCAAAAAGTAAGGGCTGAAATTATAACAATTTTAGCAGAAACATAGGCAGAAATATTTGTGATCTTTTATGAGGCAATGGTTTCTTAGATTTGATACCTAAAGCACAAGCAATAAAAGAAAAAAAAAAACATAAATTAGATAAGACTGTAAAGATTAAAAACTTCTGTGTTCAAAAGAAATGAAAAGAAAACCTGTAAAATGGGAGAACATTTCTGCCAATCATAAGGGATTTGTATCTAGAATATATAAAGGATTGTTGCAATTCGATAATGACAAATAAGCCAATTTTAAAATGGGCAAAGGATCTGAAAGGATGGTTCTCCAAAGAAGATATACAAATAGCTAATGAGCACATGAAAAGATGTACATCATCATCAGCTATTAGGTAAATGCAAATCAAAACCATGAAATACCACTTTATACATATAAGGATGACTATTATAGAAAAGACGGACAATAACTGTTGAAGAGGCTGTGGATAAATTGAACTCACACACTGCTTGTGGGACTGTAAAATGGTGCTACCCCTTGGAAAGTAGTTTAAAAGTTCGGCAAATGGGTAAACATAGTTATTATATGACCGACCCCACAATTCCTTTTCGGTACATACAAGAGAAATGAAAACATGGCCACACATGAACATGAATGTTCACAGCAGCATTATTTATAATAGTCAAAAAAGCAGAAACAATTCCAACGTCTATTATGACACTGATGAATGAATGAACTTCAGTATATGCAAAAAATGAAATATTACTTGGCAATAATGAAGTGCTGACATGTGCAACATGTATGGATGTTGAAAACATTATGCTAATTAAAAGAAGTCAGTCCCAAAAGACCACATTTTATATGATTCTTTTTATATGAAATATCCAGAATAAATAAACCCATAGAAACTTAAAGTAGATTAGTGCTTGCTGGGGTGTGGGGACATGAGGTGACTTGGATAGGGTGGTAAAGGGTACAGTGATTCTTTCTGGCATAATGAAAGTGCTGTAAAACTGACCATGGTGATGGCTGCACAATTCTATGAATATATAAAAGTCATTGAATGGTACACTTTAAGTGGATGAACTATGGTATGATATAAGAATTGTATTTCAATAAAGCTTTAAAAAGAAAAAAAAAAAGCTAACTACCAAACTCTTAAGCCACTGGGCTCCATGCCAACAAACTGGTTTAGAGCCAGAAGCTATAATTTTCTTGATTTGTATAGCAACCATGTGAAGTATAATACATAAAAATGGAACTTATTTGCTTTTTGTCCAACATGGTTTTGTACTAAATGTTTGTGTCGCTGTCCATTTGAATTCTTCAGAGACCTGAGGAATAAGGCCACCTGTCCATTGTGGTTTGCCACCATTTCTTTCCTATTCCTCCAGTGTCCTACTCAGTATATCTGCCTAGTAAACTCTCAATGGCTGTGTGTTGCATCAGTGAATTAACACTGACTATATCAAAGAGTTTAAGGTGGTGAAATAATAGTGTGCCTATCTAGGATAATGAAATTGTAAACAGGTAACTGAAGAAAAAACATTTTGTTCTATTTTCAACAACTCAGAAAACACTGTTTACATAAAAACCTAGATCTAGTCTCATTAGAATTTTAACTTCATGTCAACCAGGAGATATAGTACTACTTTTGGAACTTTTAAATCTTAGTTATTCTTAGTTTAAAAAAAAAGAAAGCTCATCGAAACAAAGGAATGGGATGAAAGTTTAGTTAGATGAACTGCAATTTTTCATACTTTGTTTTTTTCCAGTTCTTTTTTGAAGAAAGAGTTCAAGCATCTCAGTTGAATTTAAATGAAATTCAAACATTTAAAATTAGCATAGCATTAAAATGGCTTTGAGGAAAGCTTTGCAATACTCAAGTTTCAAGGCTAGAACAAAAGTGTGATCAAATTTACAAATTAGCTTATTCAAATTTGACTACTAACCCTGTTGTGGCTAGTCTGTACAATTTCTTGTCTTCTATACACGCCTGCAGCATTTATTTGTGGAGACATGCCTCAAAGACACTGGTTCTGCAAGGGAACAAGAAAGAATTCTTAACCTTGCTTCTATGTCTTATTTTCACAGAAAAGTTTCTACCACTGGGAGAGCGAAAGCTTCTACTGTTGTCAGTGTGGTCCATGAAGAGTATGGTCTTCTATTTACTTATAATCCTCCTATCCAGAATCATTTAATTAAAACAAATGTCCTGACAACACAGACTACTGTAAAGGAACAAAAGTTCTGAATTTAAGACATGTTTTTACTTTTGGCTATCTGTCGTCTTTCTGTGGGACAGCTACTTTGAAACAAATAATAAACATGAGAATTACTGTAATGTAGAAGAATGGGCACATAGCTAGTAGACATTCGACCTACATTCTGGACCCTGGTTCTACTACGTAACCCCTAAGAATCCTCTCCGTAAAACTGACTCATGACAGGCTTTAGCACCTGTCTGAATGTCTACGAAGCCTGGATGAACCTCTCCCCTGCTCTAACTCTGTCTCTGAGCAGGGGGAGGCCCATGGTCAGCAGTTCAGAACTCGGCAAGACTAGCTGAAATCCGGTGAAGCCAAAGTGACTGTTTAAATGACCCCGCAAAGATTGAAAACCTCTTTCTAATACAATCT
>CM053510.1:65359218-65387283 GCA_028627145.1 Eidolon dupreanum | reverse complement strand
TACCTCTTGGTCTTTGTATGCACCTATTCTGGTTGGGTAGAGGCTTACCCCACCTGGACTGAGACGGCCCGAGAAGCAGCCAGTCTGTTCCTCTGACGAATTGTTCCACGATTTGGCCTACCACTTACCATTGGCTCAGATAATGGGCCAGCATTTGTAGCAGAAATAGTGCAGCTATTAACCAAGAATTTAAATATTATCTGGAAATTATATACTACCTTTCGACCACAGAGTTTTGGACAGGTAGAATGTGTGAACAGGATCCTTAAGACTCAGTTAGAAAACTATGTCATGAGATGCATTTGCATTGGGACCAAGTCCTCCCCATGGCACTATTAAGAATTAGGTCAGTCCCAATCAAGAAGACTGGGTTCTCTCCCTTCGAGATCTTGTATGGACAGCCACCGCAGCTCATCAAAGGACTACAAGGGAACCTCAAGTGTATCAGTGAATTGACTCTGAGACAACAGCTTCAGGCCCTAGAGACCACCTTCTAGACTCTCAGCTAGTGGGTTAGGGAAAGGCTCCCTGTCAGTTTAACCATTGAAGTTCATTTCTTTAAGCCAGGAGACTCTCTGTGTAAAAGAGTGGAACATTCAGCCCCTTAAACCCCTGTGGAGAGGCTCCTTTACTGTCATTTTGACTACCTCCACTGTAGTTAAGATTGTTAAAATAATGCCCTGGATACATCACAGCAGACTTAAACCTACAGCTGCAGAGTGGGAATGTGTTCCAGACTCTTCTGAGCCTCTCAAGGCAACCCTCTGGAAGAAAACACTGACTGTGCCAACAGACCAGAGATAAGATGTCAGCCCCACTTTGGTCACACCAGAAGCTGACCAATCTATGCATGACAGAAACCTGAGGATGATGTCTTGTCAGGATGGCACCCCCACCATATTATCCAATACTATGGCCCTGTAACTTGGGCCCAAGATGGGAGCTGGTGTTATTGGACCCCTATATACATGCTTTACTGGATCATTAGATTACAAGCAGTTCTTGGATTATAACCAATGAGGCTGCTACTAGAGCTTCTAGCCAGGCAACAATCCCAGATGCAGTCAGCTATCTACCAAAACCACTTAGCCTTAGATTATCTATTAGCACAAGAAGGAGGAATGTATGGAAAGTTTAACCAGACTGTTGCCTCAAAATAGATGACAATGGCAAAGCTTTGACTCTCATAGCTATTGATATTAGGAAAATAGCTCATGTGTCTGTCCAAATTTGGAAAGAATGGGACTCTAGTAAACTCTTTGGAGGCTGGTTCTCCTCTTTTGGTGGCTTTAATAACTTAGTTGGGATAGTACTCCTCCTCGGGACCTGCCTCCTCCTCCCAAGCTTATTGCCTCTTTTTATCCAGTCAACCACCTCCCTCATAGAGGCTATAGTAGAAACAAAACTGCAGCAAAAGCCCTCATGCTATGTAGGTACCAGACTTTAAACTAAAAATTAGAAGAAGGAAATGATGCTCTCTGACCCAGTCCTGGGTCCAAGCATCAAAGGGGTGAATGTGACAGCCTAACCCTGTCTGGCCATTTTTTGCTGGAACAAATTCGTTCCTGCCTGCCCCAGGCCTCTGCCCGCTGACCCTGTTCCAAGGACTCTCCGGCTAACATCAGTTTTCTCATAGCTTGCCAACCAATGTTCTTCCTTATATCTGTAGCAATGTAGGAATGACAAGACTGTATAAAACTGCCCGTATGTTACAATTGGGGCTCAGCCTTTGGATAAGAATGCACTGAGCTGGTGCCGGCAACAATAAATGCTACTTCCTGCTTATAAGTATTGCTGTCTCATATCTGTTTTGGAGAATCCCGCAACAATACAGTCTCCATGGGAAATAACACAGTTACCAGTCCCTTGACTGTTCACTGCTGCAGTGCTGCCACCATTTATTGAAGAAGCTTTCCTTTCTCCGCTGTATGTTTTTGGCTTTTTTGTTGAAAATTATTTGCCCATATAAATATGGATTTACTTCTGGACACGCGATTCTTTTCCACTGGTCCATATGTCTGTTTTTTTCTGCCAATACCAGGCCATTTTGATTATTGTCACTTTATAATGTAATTTGAAGTCGAACAGAGTGATGCCTCCAGCCTCATTCTTTTTACACAGGATGACTTTGGCAATTTGGGGTCTTTTGTGCTTCTATACAAATGTGATGAATTTTTGTTCCAGTTCTTTGAAAAATACTGATGGGATTTTGATGGGAATTGCATTAAATCTGTATAATGCTTTAGGTAATAAGGTCATTTTAAGTATGTTGATTCTTCCAATCCAAAACATGGAATATCTTTCCATTTCTTTGTATCTTTTTCTGATTTAACAGGCTCTTATAGTTTCCATGATATAGGTCCTTCACATGTTTCGTTAAATTTATTCCTAGGTATTTTATTCTTTTTGCTGCAATTACAAAAGAAATTATTTTTTCACTTCTTTTTCTGACACTTCGTTATTAGGGTATATGAACATTATAGATTTTTGAATATTGATTATGTATCTAGAAACTTTACTGTATTTGCTTATTGTTTCTAGTAGTGCTCTTGTGAAGTCTTTAGGGTTTTCTATATAGAAAATCATGTCATCTGCAAATAGTGACAGTTTAACTTCGTTTCCTATTTGGATGCTTTTTATATCTTTCTCTTATGTGATTGCACTTGCTAGGATCTCCAATGTTATATTGAATCACAGTGGTGATAGTGGACAGCCTTGCATTGTTCCTGATCTTAGAGGGAAGGTTATTGGTTTCTCCACCATTAAGTATAATGTTGGCTGAGGGTTTGTCAGATCCAGGGATAATGTGGCTGAATTTCTGTGGAGATTATAGAATATAAGACACAATTTTTCTCTTTCTGTTTGCCCTACCACTCTAGTTTTTTCCCATATGTTTTTCCTACTTTGGTGCAGTGGGGTGGGGATGGGGACAGGTGGGTAGTCTTAATTTGGGAAGTTATATGGCTAGAATAGAATTTCTAATTAATGTTTGTTGTTGTGATTATTCTACAAGCACAGATTTTTAAGAACTGTAATTTTTAATGTTCAATTCCCTAACTTAAGCATGAAGAAACACTAGCTGAATTTTTCCAGCATTGTTTAGGAAAGTTAAATTCACATGAATTTAGTTTGCTCTACATTTACATCGCCCTTATGTTTTAATAGCAATGACATAATTTTTATTGTCCCTTGACATTTAGAAAGCAAGAGCTATGTGTTCAAAGCTCTTCAAGAAAATAAAAGTTAATGAAGTGTCTTTCCTCTCAGTCTCACAGGAAACATGAAGTCTAAAATTGAATGTTGTACATAACAAAAGTCATGGCTGCAGCTGAAAGTATTCATAATACAGCACAGGACTCAGTTTCTACTTTGTCCTTTGTCTACACTCATAGGACAGCTGGGCATATAACTTTATGAGAAAGCATTCTTCCTAAGAAGTGTGTGAAAGCTAAAAAAAAATCAAATAAATCTAATAGATTTAGAAATAATGAAATCAGGAAACTAGAGTGAGTATAAGTGCTCATCAACATAGATAAACATACAGATAAAGAAAACATTCACGCAGACCGACATTACTAGGCACACTGGAGCCCCCTCCTGAACTTAGGAATGGTTTAGTTTCCTTTTCTGTTTTTTCGGAAGGGTATAGTTTGGGAACGTCAGGCCAGGGAGACAGTGCTCTGGTCCAACAGAGTCTGATATTCCTCTTGGTCTGCCCACTTCTGGAAGTCTATTACACCCAACAGAGAGTGATGTGGGGAGGAGGTTGGTATCTTAGCAGTTTCAATCAAGACCACTGTGACTCATGCCCAGAGCGAAGCAGTACTTTTCATGCATTACTCTACTTAACACTCTCACTAAGGCTTTGAGAGGTAGGTAATATCATTCGCATTTCAAAGTTGAGTAAAGAGGTTAAGTGATTTCCCCAAGTAAGTGTCTGAGCCAGGAGTCTAACTGGTCTCTTGACTCCAGAGCCAAAGACCTTCACACCTGGGTGTGTGCACATTGACGACCCACTTACTGTATCCTTAGGAAGCCAAGGGTGGATGATGCCTCTGAGGCCATTCAGGAAAATGATACTTATTTGTTTATCCTCCTACAACATGGTTCGTGAAGTATTTGGTTTAATTTGGTTATTCTGAGGAAGTAAAATGCTAATGTTCATTATAGACAAGCAGTATAATACATTTCATTGAAATTAACATTTGACTGTGCTGACCATTTCTCCCAGAAAAGACTATCTCCTTCATTCCATTGTCAGGGAATGCTGAGTGGCTCTGCATCATCTCTGGAAGCTTAGTTTGATGTCAGGGCCCCGCAGTCAGAGCTTAATGATTAATTCTCAGGCACTGTCCCTGGAGACAATGGAGCCAATCTCTGAGTGGGTGCCCCCTGAGAGCTTATGGCTCCTCAGATCTCAGTTCTGTTAGCCTTAACTGCTAGCTGTTTTGCATCTGCCTCAGGTATGCATGCTTCAAGGGTCTGTGGAGATCCGGCAGAGTTTATACTCAGTATTTGGGGCTCTCACTGTAGTTTTCTCAAGGATTTTCTCTCCTTACTTTGCAGCTGCTGTGGTTACCTCCATCTTCATTGTCTAGTTCTCTGAGCCGGTAAGAGTGAAAATTTGTCTCAAAAGTTTAGTCACCCCGTGATCCTGGGACCTGTCCTCAAGCTAAAAGCTTTAAGAATAGGACACTTATCTAGTGACATATTGTTTCCATCTGCTTGAGGAGGAATTTTCCACTCAAATGGCTAACCTTGTAATTGGCTCTTTGTTCTACTTCTGTAGACATGCTTGCTGCATAGGCCGAAGGCAGAGTGATCTCAAAATCAACTAAAGACTCACACTCCTCTTTGAGTGTTCTGTAAGAACAGATGTATTGCCTTTGCTTGTTAAGCCTTATAAAAGTAAGGTTACTCCTGAGCTCGGGGCCCAGATCTTCAGAGTGCTAGCTTTTCTGGGACTGCCTACATAATAAACCTGAGTTCTCCAACTCTCCGAGTGATACTTGCTTTCTCACTGGTCTTGTTTCTGCAACATTTCTGGAGGCCCCAGCAAGATTCCAACCATGCTGGCCCTTTGAGCCACTGGACTGGTGGCTTGGCTAGGCCATGTTGGAGGGGCTCCAAGACAAACGAGGAAGTGCGCCACCTGATGGTATTCCGGGTTCTCTTTAGGTCTGGTGCCCCATCTCCCAGGACAGCTGAGCCCCCGACCGGACTCATAGGAGGGACAGACCAACTCAACAGTAACAGCCACAGGATAAGGTAAGGATCCGGGGCTCAGCCCCCTAGTCAGGTCCCATCATCAGACAGAAGAGGAGCTTGATCATCTCCTAGTCTTCAGTTAGAAGACATAGTTCAGGGTTTTCCCAGTGGAGGAAGACATCAGGGTCTTCCCAGCATGAGAGACATCAGTGTCTTCATGGGGGGGAAGATATAGGTCAAGGCCTTCCAAAAGGGGGAAGGCAGTGTTTTAATATGATATGGAATGAGTGAGTGAATGCGTGGCCTGTTCGGCTTGACTCGGTCAGGTATGAATTTGTGGCTTCACAGGTGGGCATCTTTAAGGTCCCCTAAAGGCTATGGAATCCAACTGGGCTCATCTGCTTCTCCGTAGTGTAACAATAATTGAAAAGGACCACATCTAACAGTGGCCCATCAGGAGGCAGATCAGGCCTTTGCTAGGAACCCCCAGGAACAGAAGTAGTACCCGGAATAGAGGTAGTACCATTAGCTGATCCTGATTGGAGTTATAATACTCAAGAGGGGATGGCTAGATGCGCCAAATTTCTAGAGACCCTCATGAGGGAGAAAGAAAGAAAAAAAGGAATACAAAAGCCGTGAACTATGAGAAGCTTAGAACCATTACTCAAGAAAAATATGAGAACCCAACCAACTTTTAGCCAGCTGGTATACTAGGAGGTATACTAATGTAGATCCCACTTCCCCTGCAGGGCTAGCTTTGTTAGGCCAGCATTCTATTGGCCAGTCATCCCCTGATATCAGACGCAAGCTTCAAAAGCTGCAAATGGGGCCACAGACTAACCAAATACTATATATGGCCTTCATGATCTATAATACTTGAGATCTTGAAGAGGGAAAAAGAGAACAGAATAATGAAAAATGACAAGTCAGGATATGGCTGTTGCAATTGGCCAAGCCCTTGGTACCTGACAAGCATCCCTTAAGAGACCAGGGAATAAGGAGACATTGAGTTCTTGCTTCAAATGCAGGAAAGTAGGGCATCGGGCAAAGGACTGTACCTAAAAGCTCTCAAGCCCCTGCCACAAATGCGAAGAAACTGGTACTAATCCCTGGCATTGGAGAGTTGACTGTCCACACTCCCAGAGGAGAGGGCTGCCAGCCAACACCCTAGTAGCTGAGGACTGGGAACTGTGTGACTAAAGAGGCCCAGGGCCATCCTCACCGCCCCTTTCTGGGAATGTGGTCATCACTACTGAGGAACCCCAGGTAACTCTGTACATAATGGGTAAATGAATTCAATTTCTTTTAGATACAGAAACAATCGATTCTGTTCTCCTTGCATTTGGAGGAAAATCTTCCTCACAAACTACGATTATCATAGGAGTAGAAGGGGAAGGCAAGGTCAACCATTTCATTCTACTACTGACTTGCCAATTTGAAGATCAGATATTTCAGTAGGAGTTTTTAATAGTTCCAAGAAGTTAGGAGCAATATTAAGAATCAGCTAATATACCAGAAAACAATGACCAACAAGTTAATCGAGTGGCTTAGTATAACAGCAAGCCCAGGCAAGCCAGGACTGCTGTACCAGTAAAAGTTCAGCTTCTATGCTCCTTCACCGAGACCCAGACTTATTAGCTGGCCCACTGATAGGAGCGCCTTCCCAGAGATCTTGATAATCAGATTTTTTTCCCCCTTTTCACTCTTGGACTCTGAGGGGGAAACGAGTTCTCTTGGGATCTCATCTATTTCATCGCTCCCTGAGGAAACTAGATACCTTTAGGGAAGTTACAAATACTGATGATGGGGAAATATGAGTATATGCATGACCTCTGATCTATATTTGTGTTATATGTAATATGGTGGTTCAGTTAAGAATTCTAATTATGATGAAAAGGAAAACGTTTTTGGTAACCAAAGGTATAAAGTATGGAGATTTATTGTGAAGGGAATTGAAGGAAAGGTGTTTGCCTTAAAGTTGGTTATTTCTGAATAAGTGGGAAGAGGCAAACTGAAG
Source organism: Eidolon dupreanum (assembly GCA_028627145.1). Taxonomy (NCBI): domain Eukaryota; kingdom Metazoa; phylum Chordata; class Mammalia; order Chiroptera; family Pteropodidae; genus Eidolon; species Eidolon dupreanum. Next base: position 65,380,058 of record CM053510.1, on the reverse strand, counting down.
GAATGAGGAAAGTGGTAGGTTTGTGAAGAGAAATCCTGAGAGGAAATTGTATGTGATTAAGCTAAACAAGATTGGAAATTTAAATGCCAACAGCAAGCTAATGCAAAATTAGAATTGTGTTTTAATGTTTCTTAGACTATTGGTCTGCTACTGATGTTAGGGAAAGTTTTCTGAGTAGAAAATAAGGACTCTCTACTTCATCAAAATAATTTCTATTTTATGCTGTCTTAACCAGTTTTCTGAGACTTTTAGAGAATATACTAACGTTGGCCCAAAGTCTGAGGGCCAGACACTCCTGGCTATACATTTCAAAACTTGGTCTGTGCCCAATATTCAAGGGAAGCTCCAAAAGCTGGGGCATAGGCCAAAGGGCAGAGTGATCTCAAAATCAGCTAAAGACTCACCCTCCCCTTTGTTCTGTAAGAACAGATGTATTGCCTTTGCTTGTTAAGCCATATAAAAGTAAGGTTACTCTTGAGCTTGGGGCCCAGATCTTCAGAGTGCTAACTCTTCTGGGACCGCCAGCATAATAAACCTTAGAGAGTTCTCCAACTCTCTGAGTGGTGCTTGGTTTTTTCACCGGTCTTGTTTCTGCAACAAGCCGAGTGCCAAACTTTTATCTCAAGTATTTGCCTTCTTTTGGTCCATCCCTAGATCCTGCAGGGATGCTTTTTGAAAAATTATTTTGTCCAGAGTTCATAGTTGTGATTTATCTATGCTTTGGGGTTAGAGAGTGTGGCAAAGAGGTCCAAATGGAACCTTAAGGACCTGTCTCTTTTAAGTATCAAATCCTATGCACAACCATAAACTTTCATGCTAAAATTAGAGACAGATGACATCGAAAATATTTTATCACTGTGATATCACGAAATTATGATTCCTTATTGACCTCTCTTCCTTCTGCCTATTTTGTTCATGCTGTCTTTTTGTCTTTTTGCACTTAAATCTTTTCTTATTTCAATTGTTGTTCAAGACTGATCTCTTGAGTGCTTATTCAATCAACACAAGACACAGTGCTAGATGCTCCATTGAAATCTTATTCATTTGAAATCTAAGTCAAATATAAACTCCTCTAGGATCACACCTTTCTTTTTAATGGGTAGATGTGCTTTATCATTCTTCTGAATGCTTTTGGTACTTTGTTCCTCCCTTATGACTTTTTATTGATTAATATACTTACTTCTCCCCCACACCATCAGTCTTCCTTGCCCATTAGATTATCAATTTCACTGTGGCAGGAGCACATCTCACTCATGTTTGCATCCATGCATGCCACCTTAAACATGCATTTTTAAGTTGAGAACTGAAAAAATATATGAAAGTCTTTGCAGCTGGAAAGAAAGGGGGGAAATGTAGAACATTAGCTTCTTGTCTCTGTTCTCAGTAGTAGAGTAGAACATCAGGAAATAAAACATTCCTTGCTTCAGGAGAACATCTGAATAGAGATAGCTCTCTTCCTACTCCTACTCCTCCTTCTTTCTTTGTCTTACTATTTAATTGTGGTCTAATTGACTCAGCTTTCTTGTGTGCGTAGTCTCAACTTTCAAATGGGACAATGTATATGTTGTTATGAAACACGTTTTGCTTTAAGTTGTAGTAAGTGTAGTAAGGGAGACTTTCTTTCATTTTTGAAAATTCAGTGCAAAAGAGATGAGTGATGTTCCATATTGGATAGAAGAATAACACAAACATTTGATTCTTAATTTATGAAAAGTTATGATGAAATCTCATAGACTGAACTAACAGTAACAAAGGATAGCTACAAGTACTTTTTCTCTTTGAGCCATAGTAATGAACTTACTATAAAATGGTAACTGTAGAAATAACGTTAAGTGAATTAAACCAGTGTTTCTAATCTCACCTCCTCCTTAGATTCAGGTCAGAAGACATCTAAAAGGAGAAGATCTATCATAAACTGGGTGTTTTGGCGGGGTTCTCACACTCACCAGGATAACTCACCTGTGTCACCAACATCTCCTATGCTAGGACAGCTCTTTGCTAAGGCTTTGTGAGAACGACAATCTGCCCAAACCTCTTTTGGTAAGTCTCATTCTGACCTGTAACACCAATGGGAAAGGAGGATTAGGAGAGGAGAGAAGTCTACCCCCAAATGGAAATGCAGACATGTATGACTTTTGCTGAGAAACTGTTATTATTACTTTAAAGAATAACTATCTGATTAAGCTATTGCAGAATCATAAGGAAGACATAAGAAAAAAAAGATCATTTTGTCTACTGGTTTCAGAAAAGAGCCACATAAGCCTGCTCAGATCATTTGAAATTTGCTTGGTAGATGAGAGGAGTCACGTTACCCCTCACATTTTTCTCATTTTTTTCTTGAACCTCTGCATTGTTCTGAAAGTCTCCTGAATAACTTTAAAAGAAGAGACTTCTTAATCGTATGCTTTTCAAAATCTTCCCTATGTTGTATTTGTATTTCAAGTGTTTACACATACATAGATCCTCTGACGTTTATTTTTCTTGCATTGAATGGGTCAGATGAAAGACATTGAGTTTTTCTTGTCTCCAGTTGATATATTAAATGATCACTGTTAAGCAATATTTTTTGAGTATCCAGTATCCTCCAAGTACTATACTACATGTATGGCACATTATGGTATGTTTTCGTCTATAAGTGCCAGACGCTAGCTTAGCCACTTTATTGCTTACCCTTCACAGCAAATGTAGAGGATAGTTATCATCATCACCATCGTTTCTGTTTTACAAATTTTTTTCAAAGCCTCAAGATTACGCAAGATCACACAGTAATTATGTGGTATAACCCGTGTTCAAACTCCATGCGTTGCTTGTCTCCAATCCCCGTTCTTTTCCTACACTGAAAATAGAGAACATACAGCTGGAAAGAAAGCAAAATGATAGATTAATCAGGATGGACTGGAATGGAGAAAGCTTCCTGGAGAATTTTTGAGACTGATTTTAAAAGATGGAAATAAATACTGAGAGGAGAATGAAGTATGAAGATGCATAAAAAGAAAAACAAGCAAGTGGCGAATGAGTTTAACAACATTTCCGTATTTGGAGAAAAGAGTTTGCATGAGAGAATAATGGGAAAATAGTAGAGAAATATAGAATCAGTTAACAGAAACTTTGAAGCATTCAGAGAAATTCAATTTTAAAGTGGTTGTTGGTTCATTGAAACAGGACAATGCCATTAAAGCAAATGTTTAAAGTAAAATGTTTTAGATGTTGAACAAATAGGAGAAAAGAGATTTAGAAATAACAAAAAACAAATGGACTTTAATCCTCCTAGCAGTCCCTCCATCCCCAGTCCTTCAGTACTTTTCCCTTAGTACACCCCAGCCTCTGGCAGCTGAGAGATTGCTTATATGTGTAAAGTGCCATTTTTTTCTTTGCTTCCCATAGGATATGTTTTGCTTTCTTAGTCAAAAAGGACCTCTTACAAAAGGCATTTCCAGACGATCAGCCAATGTGAAATGTTGCAGAGAGCTGAAAGAGAGACTGAATTCTGGATCTGAAGCACACCTAGACTGTGAATCTGTTTTTGTGATAGCATCTGTCTTACAGGTAAGAAAAGTTCTCCCTTCATCCACTGCATGGTATATCTGTGGAGAAAGACAACTGGTTTCTTTCATTATGACATTATTCCCATCTGCAAAGAACCACATAGATTTAGAACTTAAGGAGTGTTAAAAGCACTGCACAGATCCAACATTGCCCTTTAAAAGACACCACCAGTGATAACTGTGTGCCAGACATGCTTTTTAGATTTTCTCATCCCACACCACTCTCATCTTCACTTCTACCACTCCATGCAAAAAAAAGAGTTAAGTTAAATTAAAACAGCCAAAACACATACAGCATGTTTACCAAAACAAACATCCTGATTATGCTGATTTCCTCACAATTACACTACCTTCCTAATAAAGGCAAAATTTTCAAAAATGAACTTTATTAAACTTTGAAGAGGACATTTACCATAATAAACAAACATTTCCCTAATAATGGAAACAAAAATTTCCTCACTGAGACCACTGGAAATTCCATTCATTTGTACAGTACTCGTGTCTCCCCTGTCTGCTGATGCCTTTTAAAGTAAAAGTGGAGTAGGAGTGACTCCGGCATCTGGGCCTTCTTTTATATAACCTTTCCCACATTTGACATTCTTCATAGTTGTTACCCTTGAGCTCACAATTCCTTAAACCACATCCAAAGTTAGGTTAGAGCTCTTCTAAAACGTTTTCCTCCCCACAGTCTTAAAAATGTCTCCCATTTTTGGAAAACATAGAGTCAAAACCAGCTTTTAGCAGAGCTTTTGACTCCAGGGTAGCTTCTGCAGACCAGCCTCAGGCTTCTAGCAAGGTGAGAATACACCTTGCTAGGGCCTGCATCCCAGGGCCCGGAGCATAAAAACCAAATGAAGGAAAACATGGTGAAGAAGACTCTCGCATAACCCTACTCCTGCTTGGCGGTCAGCTGATTACGGAATCTAACTCCTGACTCGTGCACAATCGGTGTTCTTTGACAAATGGACCGTGTCTGCTCTTCGACAACCCGTGCTGTGGGCTTTTGCAACAAACTATCTCTAAAAAGAGCTGAAGAGCTGGAGTTAGGGTCATCTAATATATTTTGCATGGGGTTTGTGATTACTATTCAATCCTGGAATATAATAAAGATATGTATCATGAGCTTAGCCAGACATATGTCAAGAATATCCATACGAGATGACATTTTCTTTTTCTTTTTTTTTTTAAATTAAATCGTATAATGAGGCTTTCTCCCATCTCTTAATTTAGGAAGTTAAAGCCTCTGTTTTAGAAAATGTTCCTTACTCTGCTATTCTTTACAGCACCACACTGGTTAAACTTTTGTGCTAAATTTTCAAGGCTGTTACACAGAAGTAGGATTCTAGAAGAGTTTGATTGCATTTCAAATAGCATAAATATTATTTGTAGAAAAATAAGCAAAAGACAAAAACTGATCCAAATGACTGAAAAGTCTAGTTAATTGGTTCCAAGTAGTTTTAATATCACATAACTGCATTTTACTCTCATTTTGTCCAAGTAGTTGCAGGAAAGGAGGAACTTTTTGCAAAAAGAATTTTGAGCTTTCATTTTGCTTCTGTTTTTAAGACTTTGGAAGTGATACCTAAGTTTTCCTTTACTATTTTACTTTGCTAGTTTCATATAAATGTAAGCCCAACTCTTCAAACTATAATTGAAAGAATATTGCTGGAGACACTGTAATTTTAATCCATCAGACTTTGAGAGAAAGTTTATTTTTAATCCTGTAAGAAAGTCAGCTCAAATGAACTTGGGAGTTCTGCTGATGACCTGGGCTCTGGCTGTAGAGGGAGGAGACTTTCAGTCGAGTCTTGTGAGTTGGTGATTATAATTCAGAAACAACAGTCCCATCCTTTCTCAGTTGTGATAGGGGTTATATTGTGCAACTCATTGTTTCAGCTGTGGAGAGTTCATTGAGATGTTACGAGTTACCTTTCAAGTGTAGGTTTAAGATTTAATAATGTTTTTATTCACGAGAGAGCATAACTAAATTTTCCACTGAGATTTAAAAAGAATTTTTGTCACTGCCCCACTTTAAAATAACAGATTTTGCCTATTCTAAATCTGACTTTTAAAGTAGTTGTAGCAACTAAAATTAGTTTGGAATTTGGAAAATTCAATAGCTTTACCCAAAAGGAGGTAACTTTTGTGAAGACACATCTGAATCACAAGTATCCAGGTACACTTCTACTGAAACATGTAACAGAACAAAGAAAGAGTTTGAATCAATAGTCTTCCTACTTGTTCACTGCTCTTTTAAAAACTTGTATCATGATAGGTGACATGACTACAAAGAGGTATTCCAGATTATCTTAGAGTTTCAATTATAATTAGTTGGACTTTCCTTGTCCCTCATTAATATTTGTCCACATGGTAAATAGCAATGATTCAGTAACGACTGCTACTGTGTCTGGAACTGTACCAGACAGACATTGGGGTGAACCAGAACAAAGTAAGTGTCTGCCCCCATGGCCTGGAGGAGCTTGTAAGCTAGTGGCGAAGGGACACGTGTGATCAGCCTGCTATAACAATGAGGTATCACAGCTTTCACGGTAGTAATATAAACATGACATATAAGTAACAAGTTGTGTGTTGCCTTTTGTAAAAAGCACATAGGTAAAGTTGCTGCTTGGGTTTTCCAGCTAGAGTTAAAACTGCTCAATTACAAACTTTCACCTGTCTCCATGGTATAAGCAGAAACTTGCAAGACGACAGCCAACCAGAGGTATAGAGTTAAGACATGAAATTAAATTTGCTCTGCCTAAAGTTAACTGAGGTGGGGATCAGACCTTGCAAGCTTAGCCTTGTGAATCCCGTGCTAAATGCAACAGAGAGGGTTGGCTTAGAATAGAAATGAGTAAGGATGAGAATCGAATTAAGTTTATTTTCAAGCCTTTTATAAACAAAAGTCAAACAACAAACACCCTTGGCCATATGCTACCTGTGTCACATTCTGCTTCCACCGCAACCAGCCGCACTAGTGATCTCAGCAAAATAGGGTCAGGAAGGCCAGAAAGGATGCTGTGCTGGGGACATGTTATAGTGTACATCAGGCATAGGGGTGCTTCCCCAGGTCTCAGAGCCCAGCCATTGACTGGAAGGCTTTCTTCCCACAAATATGTAAGAACCCGTCTATGAAGAATACAGGGAAGAACCCTAAGTATCTCTAGATGGAATTGTTTACCAATGCCACTGGAATATAACATTTGAAAATAAGAGGGACTTATTATTATTAACTGTTCTGTCCCTAGCACCTCAAGTGATTCCTGGCACATATGAGTGAATATATATATAGAATGGTTGGATAACTGATCACAACATTTTGAACATCACAAATATGTTCGTGCATTTCTTTGAACTAGTGGTTGAGAGGAGGAAAAAATAATTTAGGATGATTTGCTAGGACCTATCTCATTGTACCAGTTTGCTAAAATGTACACAGACAGGAGATTTCAGCCCAAAAGAGTCATCCTCTATCTTTCCCACCATAGTCCAGACTGCAAATACTGCTCTGGCTTTTGATAGAAAAAAATCAAAATGTATTTCGATGTGTGCACATCGGTAGAGAGGTGGCATAGAGATCTGTGTATTCCAAACAAGGGAAGACTTAGCTGAAGTTTTCAACAAATTTCAACTCATTTCTTTTCATCTAATTCCTCCAGTAGTTAGCATGAGAATAATGATTTAAAATATTTATTTTCCCGCTATATAAGGATTTTCTATGAAATATTACAGGAAGTGTTTTTCATCAGATCTCTATAATCATTGGACCTGTGTAATGGATTGAGGGAATGATGAAGAGAAAATAAATACAGTTCAAAGGTAATTATCCTAATTTGGGCATGTCTCAAAAATACTTTTAAAAAGCTTAAATTTTGTAAGCATGTCTATTAAGGAATGACAACTATCAAAATCACATTCATGGGGACCAATTTAAAAATGGATTTATGCAAGTTACTCTTGTTATTGTTTTTTCCCTGTTAACATGGACTACTGGACCATCATGTACCGTCTGTACATCCTAAATGAGAGGAGCTGAAACCCATTAGAATGACAGCTAATGCTGTAAACCCAAATAACAATTTATGATCTTAATTTTAGTAAGTATTTTACTAACCAGACAACTTCTTACATATCTCATTCACCAGCTGAATTCATACAGAGAAAATTTCTTCCCTCAAGGAACCAGCAGTCTGGTAGAGTACATTGATAAAGCAAATATTACAATTGTGTGCAGTATAATCAACACTATAAAAGAGATATGTGAAGGAGTACTCTCCTTGTGGGAGCACTGCAGAGAGTCAGTTTAACACTGAAAAAGTGTCTAGGAAAAGGGGGTTGCAAAATTTCAGTCTGATCACAAAGAATGCATTGTCTGTACTCATGCAAAGGGAAGTTGCTGGCAGAACTCAACCAGTCCTATGTCCTGCACTATAGAAGAGAGGATACGTGTCCATTAATGAAAAACAATACTTCCAGGTCTTTGAAAACCCAAGAATCCCAATATGATTTTCCCCATATGCTTGTTCAGTGTAGTTTCTTCTTGCGCAATTTCCAAATATGAATGCTTGATTATCCAGGCACTGCAATTGATAGACATCTTTTATTTATGGAAGAATGTAATACAATGTTAAGCCAACCCTCTCTGTTGGAGACACCAGAAGTCAAAGCCATGTAACAAAATACTGTCTCTGCTTCCACTATGTTTTGGTGGATATCCCTTGGAGATAGTGAACATCAGATTCTATACTTAAAGCTTATTGTCTAAAACTTTATAACCTACTTTTTAAAAACTATTTTTTTAAAAAAGTAAAATTATGACTCATACAAATATAAAATGAACACATATGAAAGATTTTATTTAAATCATTAATTAGTGAAAACTAATAAGATGTTGCAAGCAGTTCAAAGGAGATTTCAAAGAATCACAACTTATGTATTTGAATCAGAAATGCTGGAATGAATTTACAAATAGCTGCAAACCTGGCTTTCTCTATTGGGGTATTGGGAGGTGGGGGGAGGGCACAAATAAATCATATATTTCTCCACTGGACAGAATTTTCAGTTCTATGAACAAGGGTTAGGTCCAGTGCTATCAGTTAACTATAGTTTAGAGTTGTAAATTAGCTCAAAGGCTTAAGGCCTCCATAAATCAGATAAGCCAAAAGAATATGCTAGATAAGATACTGCCTTACTTTCCATTGAATACAATCAGTAATCTTTGGGTCCGTTTCAATATCTTTCATAATTTGTCCCTATGAAACTATATTGTCCTTTCCTTATACTAAAGAAATGCCTCTCTGCTACAGGAATCAGATTACTTGATTTTCTCCTCTAGGTTACAGATTCTTGTTGAAAAAAGCAACAACCTTTAATATTAACATATACATGTATATGTTTTCTGGAAGATAGTAATAATCATTTTCAGCAAATGATAATTTAAAAAGCTCTCATTGATTATAAACAGGAACAGTAGAAAATATATTGTGATAAGCTGGAATATATGTGAATGTGATACCAGTGAGATCAGAGATTTGGGACAAAATGGACCTTGGAAGCGGGTGGAACAGGGCACGAGCTCTCAGAATTGACCTGAAAGTCTGAGTATTTGAAGTTTAGGTTCCCACCAAGGGGCAGAATTCCTGTGTTGCTGCTTAGAAGTAAAGAAGTACTTCAAGTTTAACGGTTGTTTGATTTGATCAGAAAGCTCTCTGGGGTTTGGGCTGAAAATATTCTGAAATGTTACAGGATTTGCCTAAGTGAAAACACATTGTACTAGTTTCAGGTAAATACTTCAGATGGCATTTTTGATGGGCCATTTTTCTGCATTCCTTTACATTTTCATTGGGTAGTGAAAATAGTGTACGAAATAAATTAAGTCTTTGCGTTTATTTCCTCTCTTTCTATACAGGCAGTCCTCGCTTTGCATGGTGCCATGTTAACTGAAACTCTTGAATATCTGGACTGTGTTCTTGCTTTGCATGGGGAACCAAAGTGAGGGTTGCCTACTTATAACATGTTTTATTAAGCAGTTGGCTTAAAGAGCACATTTTTCTGTCTTTAGGTTGTTAGACCAGCTCCTGAGAGCCAATGTTGTTTTCCTAAGGTAGTTTTTTGGAGTATTACACAACATTGAACAGCAGTCCTCATCTAATCAGATGACTGCATTTAATTTAGCAGTGTGTATTGCTCCAAGCATTATTTGGCCTCCTACTTCCTTCAGTCCAGAATTAGAAAGCGAATTTACAAAAGAGGTAATGAAGTTTTTTTTTTTATTTTTATGCCCTGAGATACTGAATCCCCATTTTGAAACTAAACTTTGGGTACTAATTCTGAAATATATTTTCTTAAGTAACTTATAAAGTTGAGTTCAATAAGTATTTTATGCTATCCTGGTAGACTATAGAAAAGAGCTTTCTTAAGCCAAAAAGTGATAGCAGTTGGGTTACTTCTCTTTTCCCTTTAAAGAGGCAAAACACTATGACTGACTGAAACCATAGAGTGATAAGAAAGCAGTTGACATGGCTTAAACAAAGAAATAAGGACTTTAGAGTCAGACAAGTCAAAGATCAATTCTCAGCACCACCACTTGCCAGATGTACAATCTAGGGCAAAATTTGTTACAGCGATGCAGAGTGTCCTCATCTAAACAATGGAAGTAGTGATAATACGGAGCTCACACAGTGGTTACTTGAAGTCACACTTGTGTAGTGCCTGGCACATAATATACGGTTTAGGGATATTAGTTCCCTTTGCGCCCATCATTCTGCCTGCTCCTTTGCCTCAGCTATCGGAACAGGACAACTACAGAAGGATTCCAGTACATCTCAGTAGAGGTGCAAAGCTTCCTAGTGAAATTGTACCTCTACCCCAAGCACCTCCAGTAAGGGAGCCTAATGGAAGGAAATGCATAGATAGAGACCACTCAAGCAAAATGCAAGTTTTCTCTCCTGCTGTCTCTCTCCTTTACAATAAACCCACAGAGGATGCCCTCTTCCCAAGCTTATGGCAACTGCCTTTTACATAAGAAATCCATTTCATAAGTCTTTATCTAATGATGCTTTATAGATTTTAGTTAAAAAGTACATTTCTTAACCCCAAACGCCTTCTAGAGAATAATTAAAATGACCCAAATTTTTGAAACAGAGCCATTGGTATATCGTGTTAGCATATAGGCCAAAGCCACAAGTAATAACTTTAGTCCACTGGTGAAAATTAATATCTGTACCTACATTACTCTTGACAGTATCGTAGTTTTTAGAGGAAACTGTTTTGTATATTTCAAAGCAGACATGAATTTGTCTTGGGATTCTTTTGCACTTTTTAGTTAAAATCAGGATTCATATATGAAATGGGATGCATTGATATACATACGAAAAGTAGCACTTCATTTTTGTCCTTCTTTGTACAGGTTTCTCAGCTTATTCAATTTATTATTGAAAATTGCTGTGGGATATTTGGAGAAGAAATCATTTCCCTCTTGGGAGAATTTCTGTGAGATGTGACACTAAAGAAAATGCCTCAGGTATTGTGAATAATTGTGTTGTTTTTTTTTGTGTGTGTGAGAAAGAGACACACATCTGTGAAGATGCTGGGACAGTGGTGGTCCTAGAGCACACAGAAGCTCAGGTGAAGGGAGTCTCTGAGCTGAGTCAGTGAGTTTAGGGTTCCTTCCTGAGAAGGCTTGCTAATGTTCACACTGGCAGGGTTAAGAAAGGCATAAGGCTAGATTACAAACTTCAAGAACTTGTTAGTGGCAGCATGATATGGTGGTTTTAACCTTTTTTTTTTTTTTTTTGAAATAAAATTTTACAAGGAATGCTAATATACATAAAGAACAACTGTAGTTAAAACTGAAATAGAAGACTCAGAGGCAGGCCTGGTCATTTTCTTCCTCTCCTTCCTCTTAGTGGGGTCCCTGAGACACTTCAGAATTCTAAGTCACTTTGAAACGGTTTAAAAATTATTAGTATCATGGCAGAGGTAGCGGGGAGACTTGAAGACATTTAACCTTCCAGAATATGAATTTCTAAACCACCAATTACTAGTTGTTACCTTTGGCCAATTATTCTATGCCGCTGAACATCAATTCTGCATCTAGGAAACATGGATAGACATAATGTCTAACTTTTATGATTGTTTTAAAGATTAAATAAGTAATGGATATTAACGAACTTTGTCAAAGAGAAATTGATAGTTAGTAAATGGTTTCCCTGAGACTAGGTTTAATTATGTATACCCACGTTAGAAGGTCCCTTATTCAGAACCTAGGTATACCTGGCACCGATTCCTTTATATGTTTCTTGCCATTTCTTGATGTTATGATGTGTCTCATTTCTTTGTGAAAATCTTACTTAAGGAAAGCCCATTTCTTCAGGAACTGAGATAATCTAATATACCACAACAATTTTATTTTATATTCTGTACTAACAATGGAGAAGATAGTGAACGATTCTTTTTTTCTTGAGGGTAGGAATTTGGACAATTCACATGAAAAGAGGATTAAACTAAGCTCCATAAATTTTTTTTAAGGCAGCATGTATTGGTAAGTAACAATGTTAATCATGGTTTGATTGACAGATAGCCCTTGTATCGAAATAAATGACTCCTGCTACGACAACTTAGATAATGAGCTGAATGAGGATGTTGATGCTTCACATAGTGAGGTGATAAAGAAACTTGGTCAGGGGAGCGGAAGCATGGATTCTGTGTTAACCCTTTGTGACTATGACCTTGAAAAGCCTGAGGTGGAAAATCTTTTAACCCTGAGCTACTTTCTCTTAGACCATTTAAAATATAAAGACATTGAAATGGAACTTGACTTTGACCGTCATGAACATGAAGATATTCAAATGGAACAACGTAGACCATCCTAAACATGAAGCTATTCAAATGAAACTTGACTTAAACCATCTTCAACATGCAGACTTTCAAATGGAACTTGATGTAGATCATCGTGAACATGAAGATATTCAAGTAGAACTTGCTGTACACTATCCTGAACATGAAGATATTCAAATGGAATGTTATTTACATCATTCCAAACCAGAAGACATTCAAATAGAACTTGTCTTAGACCATTGTAAGCATGCAGACTTTCAAATGGAATGACCTCTTAAATCCAAGCTGGTGACTGTTGTAGTAGTGCATGGAAATGCCACACTGCAGGACCATGACAGGCCCTTGACTAGCATGAACACTTCCTGCTGCCTGTCCACAGCTGCAAGCGGATGCTCCAAAAAGTCCCAGGTAGCACCAGCACTTCTTGGAGCCCAGCACAAAGCTGACATCTCTCAAGGAGTTTCACTAGAAAAAAATACGCAAGTCCATCTATGATCCAATTCTTTCACAAGAAGATGAGGACTATCTGAAGCAGAATCAACCCCTAAAAGAAAAGGGTAAGACACGTTCGAAGTAGAATTTAGTTACAGGCACTGATATCAAGAAAAACATCACTAATAAACAAGTTAAGAAAAGCTCATCTAGAAATGAAGGAAATCATGTGAAACTTCTCCCAAATCCAAGCCAGTGCCATTTCTGAGGCATCTTATAGTCATGTGTCCTCACATGATCATCCCCAGAACATGCCCTTTGATTTGGATACAACTGGATACTCTCTGGCAAACACAAGAGGTGTCCTCAAGAGTTCAAGGAGGCACCAGCACTGCTTAGAGCCAAACAGTCATGACTGGCACTGCAAACTGAGCCATCTCGGAAGGATTTATTCAAAGAAGTAACAGAAAACTACCCATGAAAATGGTCACTTGGACAGAGAAGATGATTATTTCAAGCAGCTCAAGTCTTTGCAAATGGAGGGACAAAAGCTCATTAGTCATGGGCATTGAGGTGGGCAAAGTAGTGCCATAAACCAAAACACCGAGAAGGTTTTACCCTCACAGTTAAACATTTACTTGCCCAAGCACTGGCTCTTCCAGTTTGTCTTCTCCAGGTACTTCCCCATCTGGCTCATTGGTGAGTTCCAAAGACAGTGCTTTACCGCAGATTTGTGAACACTTTGTGTTGACACCTGATGATACTTCCTTACCAGTCGATTGCATTGTTAAAGCTCAAAGAAAACAAGAACAACTTTCTTCTGTCCTTTGCAGTTTCGGCCTCATTTCTGGAATGCTTCTCTCTCATCTGGGCAGGTCAGCAGCCATTTGGCTCATACAAATAAGGGTACCATAGAGAGTTCCTCACATTCTGTAACTCTTCACCCCATCACACGGTTGAGAAATGGCATGGCTGCTTTGAAAAACTGGTCTCTCAGAAAGAAACCAAAGGCGTATGAACCAGAGGAAAAGAAAATAGGTTCTTCTCAAAAGATGCACAGAGCCGCCTGCACATGCTTCTGATCTTCCAGAAGCCGGGTCACTGCAAGAGAAACAGGAACATATGCCCTTGAGGAATGCTAAAGAATTTGAAGCTGTGCAAACAACCGAGTGCTGTGGCTCTTATCTCAGCGAGGACTCAGAGAAATACTTTTGCTCTATACCCAACCTAGTGGAAAATAGCCTCAAGCTTTGTCACACAAAGGCAGGAGATAGTAGTGGGCACTGCTCTTCTAACACTCTGCCTCATGCGAAATCCTCAGCCTGCCCTTTGACTGAATAATGTATCCAGCTCAGACTCAGGGCTTACAAGTCGTTTGTGATGCTGGGAACAAACATTCAACCAAAGACATTTAACCACAATAAGAATCTGATGTCTACAAGAACAGAAACTGAGCTAATCATGGACATAACAACAGGAATTATTATGACCCCATTGTATAAAATACCTGGGATGGGTAGCATGAAATAATCATCGCTAACACTTAGGATGACAAAAGAACTCTCTTTTTGGAGACCATTTGGTAAAAAGTTTAGACTAAAACTGGCTCTTTTCTTCTTGGATGGGCTTTTTCAAAGCTGCTTTTTGCTTTTGGAATTAGGTTTATATGATTCACTATAACAGCAGTAAAGGGAGTTAGGTGTTGAACTCATATATTCACTTTTAGTTATTGAAAAAAATTGACTAAAGAGTTTTTCTCTTTTTACTGTTATAGTGAATCATATAAAACTAATTCTGAAAGAAAAAAGCTGATTTAGAAAAGCCCATTCCAGATAAAAGAGCCAGTTTTAGTCTAAACTTGTTGCCACATAATCTCAAGAGAATTATTTTGTTGTCCTAAGTATTAGCAATGATTATCTTTATGCTATTCTTTCCAAGTATTTTATACAACGGGGTTATAATAATTCCTGTCTTTATGTCCATGATTAGTTCAGCTTATCTTCTTGTAGATATCAGATTCTTATTGTGGTTAAATGTCTTTGGTTGAATGTTTGTCCCCAACATCACGAACTGCCATAGACCCCAAACTAGCTTATTCCAAATTAATTTTCTGAGCCACCAGGAAACTTTATGTCAATAGTTCTTTCCTTATTGTTCTAAGGGTTACATTTTTCAGTTAGAGAGGAAAAAAAAATGTTTTTTGTAAGATCTAAGATCTTTCAATATTAGCTATAGGTGCTACCTACCTCTAGGGCACATACCCGAGTTTGCCCTAAGCATTATAACTAGCTTTTAGAACTCTGGGTCCAAAGAACTCCTTCATGATATTAACCATCTCAGTCACAGATGTGAAGTAGACTTCACTTTGTAACCAACCACTCCTATACTTAGATTCCTTAGTGTCCATGCACCTTTTGCAGTGTAATATTTAAAGGCCAGAGATTCCCCTTACCAGTACTACAATACAGCACTGCTACTGTCAGCAATGAAAGATGTGAATGAAGCTCTTATGATTTGGAGTGCCTTTCTGGAAAAAATTTCTTCCCTTCTTAAAATAACGTTCAAGCCTTTCCCCACTCCCCCACATTGACGAGTCAAAAATCACCAAAAACAAAAAAAAAAATAAACCCCCCCCCAAAAAAAAAACAACAAAAAAATTCACCCAGCCAA
Organism: Eidolon dupreanum; assembly: GCA_028627145.1. Lineage (NCBI taxonomy): Eukaryota > Metazoa > Chordata > Mammalia > Chiroptera > Pteropodidae > Eidolon > Eidolon dupreanum. The sequence continues at coordinate 65,364,573 of CM053510.1, read as the reverse complement.
TTTGAAGCACAGAAGTAAATAAATGTTGAAGTTTTGAAATAACCATTCTTACCTTCTTTCTGTGTTCCCTTGGATATTCCTGTAATACTTAATGTGAATAATTTGTTAGTATTGCTGTAAAGTATTACATGGTATGATTTGAACACAGATTATATGTCATTTTATTATACTCTGTTAAACTATAATATATTAGACTGATGTCTGATCTAAAAAGCTTTGCGTTTGTATAATATATCCTGACAAATTTTACCACCATATGTTATGAAATACATGCATATTTTTGTACTTACAGAAACTGCTGCTAACTTTTAAATCATTTGGTTATGAAGGCACTGATAATGAATATACATAAACTCATGCTGTCTGTGAAATAAAATACCACTCTCCAGAGTTAAGAGTCTCATCAGAGCAATATTTCCCTCTGTAGAAATGTTTTGGTTAATGACCCCAATGTCTGCTAAACATTGGAAATTTCATAAAATGTAATTAATGTAGAATTGGAATTTTGAGTGTTTAATCATAGACCATGGTCTATGTTTCAAGAAAAAGAGTTTTTTTGCTTTTGTGTTTTTCTGATCTTACTATTTACCAAACAAATTATGCTATAGACACAGTCTTCATGTTTTTACGCATTGTTTTTATTGTGCTCCTATATTTTCCTATCAAAAGAACCATCAACTCAGTTTAATTGACTGTATAAGACATTCTTACCTAATTTGAACCATACTAACTAGAGTACCCAGTTGACCTCCAATCCATACCCAGACATCAATATTTCTCAGGTCATATAAAATTATGAAATACACAGGTTTCTCATAAATGTTGCAAGTTTATCTTCTCAGAGTTCATTAAGGTTCACTTGGTGTATGTTTAACCACCATTTCAAAGAGATTCAAAATTATATTCTACCTTAGTACAGAAAAATTGTTAGTTCTAACTGAGCAATGAAGACCACAATCTCAGGAGCAGAAATGTCATTGATCAGATTTAGGCAGTATACACATACGCTGATGTTAATTTCTCTATATATCTTACAGAAATACAGAGATTATTTTACTTTTAATCGAATAAAAACATTGGATTCAAGAAATTATTTCGGTGTGTGCTTTTTCTTTACGTGGCATGACATTGAATTGAAAAGATCTACTGTTTCCTGGGCTAATGGCATATTTTGTTTGTTGAAAAGAAACTCTAGGAATGTTATGTATCTTAATCCATATTATGGTAGTAAGTGTTGGACTTATCTTTTCCTTCCTGGTCAGGTTTTAATGACTTGAGAGGAAGTCTTTGTAAACTGCTTATTTCAATACAAAGAAAAAACAATAATAAAGAGGAGTGAAGTGTTCTCTTTCTTTAATATTTATTTTGGTTATGAGGCTATCTTATAAGTTAAATTTTCTGCTGAAAGGAAGAATACTATTAAGTTTCATACTGTTTACTCAAGCATGAGTCCTACTCTGTTTCTGAGCCACCTGTGAGTGTAAATCCCGCATTTGTATTGTTTTCTTTTGAATACAGTGAACTCCTTGAGCTTCCGTTCTGCATGATGTCATCAGATATGTGTTAAAATTGGCAGAAAGCTCTGGGGTGGAGTTTGGAAAACTTTGTTTTGAAATCCCAAGGAAATACAGAGGATATTGGATGTATATGTTTCCTTAATTTGTACGGTGTGTTTTCTGATCGTGCAGTGTCAGAGCACACCTACCACTTTTAGATAGTTCAGTGTTTTTCTAATCTATTTAATTTGTTAAGGCAAAACAAATATGTTTTGTGGAGTTTGATTTTTCATGGCAACATATGATACATATTTGGCACAAATTAAGATTTAAATGCTTATTGTTTTCATCTACTTTGATTTTACCTGATAGTAACTTGGATTTAAATTTCAAACTTCTCCTTGCAGCCTCTTGATCTGCTATGAAGAGTGAATAAATTGGCTAAAAATCGGTATTTGTGAGGTAGGCCTATAATTCTGGTCCAGTAAAATGGATGCTATATAGAAATACTGCTCCTCTGCCAGCTCAAAGGTGCTATGATTCTTATGGCCTGAAATTCAGAAAAACAGCTTATATCTTTGCCCAAACATTGGGATGACTGGGAAACAGAGAATCATCAAAACACATGAGCACAGAGCAGCTTATTTCTTCAAGGCACAGGAAATGAATAGAGGGGAAGGAAAGCCAATAATGAGCTAATTCAAGCAAGAAAATAAATCACAAGGAGTTCAGTGAAGTGTTCCTTATAGATAGGATGTCATTAGTTAGTTTTTTAAAATTCATTGTCAATTTTTGGTTTTTTTTGAGTGATGTAGATCATTTATATTTAAGCAATCGATATATTAGCTTATTTATGTCATTTATTATTTGTTTTCTTTTAAAATCTTTTTGATGTGTCAGTTGTCTTTTCTCATCGACGTTATGATTTTCCTTTGTTTATTATAGTGTGCCGTGGATGTACAAATAATATCACTTTGTATGGGCCATGATACAAAAAATGGAGTGAAGCCCTGTCCTGGAAGGGTTCTGAGGGAGAGATCATTGAGTTTGCCTACTCCAGGGTGCTGCTGAAAGGGAATTATGACTGAAGTTTGAAACTGGTGGCTTTGCCAAAAAAGAGAGTATAGCCAACTTGAAGGCGCATGGCTATAACTCTGGAAGATGCATGGGTGTGGTGGAGGTAGAAAAACAAAGAATCATATAAGGGAAGTTCTGCTATCATATTTATTTATGTACACTACTTATGCACTCTAAAACATTACTCTATACGTTACACTATCACAGTGCTTTCCATGTCAAAGGGCTTTTACATATATTAATTCAATTCTTTGTGGCAGGTAGGACCATTATGTCATTTTGTTGCCAATGGGCAAAAGACCCCTTTTTTAGGATCACAGATAGGGTTCATTTTGCATTACACGTGTTGGGAAGCCAGTCAAAACTGAAAGTGAGTGTTAACAGTGCAAGCTTTTATTCTATGCCCAAAGAACAGAGAAATGGGAGCATAGCTCTCAGATTAAATTTTTTCCCTTAGCGGTGGAGAGGTGGCTAAAATAGGATAGTAGAAATGAAGGGGAGGTTTAAGTAAACACATATGAGGAATCTTCATGGATTTTCCAGGGGCAAAGGGCAGTGGCTCGTTCTTGGGAACAGGGTTCCAAGTGCTGTTTGTTTCTTTATGATCGCTTCTGGCCATTGTCATGGCAAAGCAGCAAGGGTGAACAGTTGTTAGGTTGCATTGGTAGTGGAGGTGTGGCAGCCAGCAGTGAATGGTCAGTTGGTGGTGGTGGCGCTGCAGCAGTGAACAGTCATGGGACTGGTAACTGTGTTATTTTCCATGGAGACTGCATTGTTGTGGAATTCTCCAAAGGAGAGATTAGACACCAGTGCTATAAGCAGGAAGTAGCATTTATTGTTGCCGGCACCAGCTCAGTGAATTCTTATCCAAAGGCTAAGCCTCAACTGTAACATAAAGAGCAGTTTTATACAGTCTTGTCATTCCTACACAGCTATGGATATAAGGAAAAACACTGATTGGTTGGTAAGCTATGAGAAAACTGATGTTAGCCAGAGCGTCCTGGGAACTGGGCGGCGGGGGTAGGGGGCAGTCAGGAATGAATTTGTTCCAGCAGGAAAGGACTGTACAGGGTTAGGCTGCCACATTCACCCTTTTGATACTTGGACCCAGGACTGGGTCAGAGAGTATCATCTCCTTCTAAATTTTGGTTTCGAGGCTGGTACCTCCATAGCATGAGGACTTTTATGGCAGTATTATTGGTCCAATACCAGGAAGAAGCTTGGGCCACCAGTTTAGGTCTGTGTGATTTAAAAATAGCATTCTTTTACATAAGGTTTTTCCAACTCACTGAGTGTGTCCTAGACCCATCTTTCCAAGACATTTTTCCCTTACCACTTCTGAAGAGAGGATCCAGCTCTGGGGTTGACCTTCTTTGCGGCGAGCCACCATGTGATTCCACTGGAGGAGGTAAAAGGCGTCCAGGCTAGTTTCCTTCCGAGGCCAATGTTCACTCAAGAGTGCTCCTCCACAAACTCAGAATTTAGTGACACCAAGTTCATGGCTATCCTCTCCACTTGGTCAACAAAGAGGCGCTTACCTATGGTTGGGAGGTCTAGGTTTTGACCCAAGGAGGCCTTTAGCTGATCATACATTTGTGGGCTTTGGGCCCTAGGAGATGGTGTAGGCTTAGGTGTAGTTGAATTACAGAGCCATTGGACAATTTCTCTGACTGTTGGGTCCTCTGCATGGTTATGGACCTTTCCCTCCACTTAAGGTCCATCACTAACACGCCTAAGTCACCAGTAATTTTTCAGTCTTTTGGCAGGATTGCCTGCTCTCAGATTTAACTTTTATGTACCCCATCCAATATTGGAATCCTCATGAGTGCAGTGTGTGGCATTTAGGGTACACACTTTGGGTAGGCCAGTTACAGAAGTGAAACTGGTAGCAATATTGGACCCTATCCTATACCTTTGCATGCAATGAGTACAAGGGGAAGAAGTGAGGAGATAGGCACCACAAACGTGGTAGAGTAGTAGGAGGAGGAAAAATCTTTAGGGGTGCCATCCTGACCAGACATCGGCTTCAGGCTTTTGCTGCACATAGATTGGTCAACTTCCAGTGTGACCAAAGTGGGGCTGACATCTTACCAGTGGTCTGTTGGTGCAGTCGGTGTTTTCTTCCAGAGGGTTGCCTTGAGGGGTTCAGAAAAGTCTGGAACACATTCCCATTCTGCAGCTGCAGGTTTAAGTCTGCTGTGTTGTATCCAGGGTGTTATTTTAGCAACCTTAACTACAGTGGAGGTGGACAAAATGACAGTAAAGGAGCCTCTTCACAGGGGTTTAAGGGGCTGAAGGTTCCACTCTTTTACTGGCTTAAAGGAATGAATTTCAACGGTTAAACTGACAGGGAGCCTTTCCCTAACCCACCAGTTGAGAGTCTGGAAGGTGGTCCCTAGGGCCTGAAGCTCTTGTCTCAGAGTCAATTCACTGATACACTTGAGGTTCCCTTGTAGTCCTTTGATGAGCTGCGGTGGCCGTCCATACAGGATCTCGAAGGGAGAGAACCCAATCTTTGTGATTGGGGCTGACCTAATCCTTAATAGTGCCATGGGGAGGACTTAGTTCCAATGTAGATGCGTTTCCTGACGTAGTTTTCCAACTGAGTCTTAGGCGTCTTGTTCATGCATTCTACCTGTCCCAAACTGTGGTCAATAGGCGGTACGCAATTTCCAGTTAATATTTAAATTCTTGGTTAATAGCTGCACTATTTCTGCTACAAATGCTGGCCCATTATCTGAGCCAATGGTAAGTGGTAGGCCAAATCGTGGAACAATTCGTC
>CM053510.1:65341785-65358718 GCA_028627145.1 Eidolon dupreanum | reverse complement strand
GCATGAGCAAAACCAATAAGGGAACTTAAGCAAATGATTTCACCCAGGGGAAGGACTTCTTTCAGCAAGGAAACTGGCCTTGTTGGAAATGGCAATGTGTCAACATCGTGGTGAAACCCAGGATAAATCCGGATCCCTTTCGGGAGTTTGGAAGGAGACAGACAGCCCCCTACACTGAGGTAGGCTTCTGAGTTGCCAGTGCGAAAAGCACTGGGAGCAGAGAGCCTTTCTACTTCGTGAATTGTACAACACCCAGCGCAATCTAGATCAACATTTCAGAAAAGTTCAAATAATCCTATTTCACCAGCCTGTGGAACTGTCACCAGGTGCTTCACTTTTAGCCTTGGGCAGGATGCATCTGCTTTTGGAGTGACAGGGAAGAGAACTTGTGCCATAATAAATACATTATCTCATTCAAGGTTCACTGCAGTCAGGTGAGCTAGGTGTTGTAATTGCCGTTATCAGTCAGAATACTGAAAAGCTTCCCGAGATCACACAGCTTGAATATGAAGGACCCAGATCTGTTTGCATTCAAAGCACATATTTGTTTCACTGGACCTGAATTCATGCCTTTGATGACACTTTTTCACTTATAATAAAATCATTTCTTGCCTCTCTATATTGTTCTCAATAGGGCACATATGGTTTAAGCCTGGATCTATTGAATTCACTTGATCTACTAAATGGTAGTGATATCTGTGATGCTTACTGGGGCTCAAACTTTATACTTTCCAGTTTAATACTCTTTTTCTAAAAAAAAAAAAAAAAATACCTTTATGGCTTAGTTGAGCAGCACAAGTGGCCCCACCTCTTTGGCCTGCATCTGTTGCTCTTTAGCTGATGATGGGATCCCAGCTGAGAGCATTTTAATGAGTGGTGCCTATTGGCATTCTAACACTGCCTGAGAAATGAAAGAGGAGCATCTTGCTGAGTCTGCTTCCCCCTTTAGTAGCCCAGTCTTGGGGTATATTAAATAAAATAACTGGCTGATGGGCTTCTTTTTGGTCATATGAAATCCCTCTGGTCCACATTTAAATTCTACCTTCAAGACCCTTAGGAAGTCTGGCAACTTGCTCTCTGCAGCCAGGTCAGTTTTGATCGGCAGGAAGGGAAGCATGCTCTGGGAAAGCATTCCCTGTTCACTGAGTCAAACCCTCAGAAGTCTCTGGAGCAGTATTTGGGAGGGGAAGGGTTACAGAAAGAAGATGGCTGGCTGACAACAGTAAGTGACAGGCATCTATGGCATGATATTAGTGATGTCAGGAAGTTTCCGTACTCCACGCTATACTGGCCACACAATCTGCATTATTTCCCTCAGTTGACTCAACTGAATCCCATTCAATAGTGATTACACATGATTATAGATCAAGGCACTGTATTAGGTCCTTTGAAGGTAAGAGATATGAATAACTATTATAATTGGTAACATTTAGCAAGTGCCTACCATGGTCCAGGCACAGTTTTAAGTACTTTGCATGTGTTCTCTCATACAATGTCCACAAACCTCATATTTGAGAATAACTCATTATTTCCTATTTACAGATGAAAAACAAACCAAAAATAAGTCGATAAATAACGGTGCAAGGATCAGTAAGCAGTCTGATTCTAGAATCAGGACCCATTATGTGAATAAGATACTGCCCTTAATACCTTACTATGTAGTTAAGAAGATAAAAACATGAAAATTAAAAGAAAACTAAAAATACAAGAGAATTTATGGGTGTTAAATGTGTGTCATGGATAATAAATGCAATGAAGTTTCAGAGGAGAGAGGACTCTAGGTTGGAATAGTTGGGAAGACTACATATAAGATTATTCTAACTTTTAAAAAGGGGAAATTACAGCTGCATAATGATGATGAATACTATTTTGACAAGCAGAGGATAAGGAAGGGCATGTCAGTGCAATAGCATAAACAAAGATAGAGTGACAGGGGAATTTGGAAAAGAGATTTTTTTTTAAAGCTAAAGAGGACCAAATTACTCAGAGACTTGAACACAGAGAGAGAAGAAAAGAGGGTAGGAGATAGATAGTTTGAGCTCAGTGTAGCCTATCTACAGTGAGGAATCCATGAAGAATTTTTATCAGAAGTTGACATGGAGAACATCCTATTTTAGGAAAACTGATATTGTGATGGTTATCAGATAGTTGAAAAGGGGAGAGTTTGAAGCAGAAAACAAGTTTGAAGGCTATATGGGAGCACTGATGTGAAATAATAAAGTAAATAGTGAGAGAGCAAAGGAAAGGACAGGTTAGTGAGACACTGTGATTAAAAATCACCAGGGCTTTGTGAATGATTATATACTCAATGGAGATGGAATTAAGAAAAGGGTGAAGTCCTAAATGACTTAATGGATGTGAATGTGAAGCCTGTAGTAGTACTGACTGGAAAAGGGGGCAAGTTTGGGGGTAGAAGACTTGCTTTTTGAGCAAATGTTAGAATAGTTTGGTTTAGGAGTTGATTTGTGGTAACAGAGGGATATGCATATGGAAGTATTTTGTAGTATTATCTAGAAAAGGCAAATAGGTAAATGAGGCTTTTATCTGCCACTGAGAAAGTATGAAACTTTTAAGTGTCCACTGAGTTAAAAAAAATTTTCAAAAAAAATGCTTTAGGGCTCTTTGATAAATGAGTACTAGGCAATTGCTCTATTCTTTACTCCAAGTTATATTTACTTAAAAGGAAAAGAAGATATATAAGAAAGAAATTTCATGGGCTCAGAGAATGTAAGACAGATGAAAAAAAAAAGTTAGAGATCATTTAATCTGACCCCACTTTTAATTTTGAAAATGGTAACTTTGAGGATCAAATTTTTAGTGTCTGATAGCAAAACTTCAAAATAATCATCAGGCAAATAAGGTACATTTGCTATTCCTGAATACATATAGCCAATTCATATCTGAGTTATAAAATCAAGTCTGGACCTTGAATTGTGACTTTGAAGTGTACATAAAAAAAGAATTTGAGTAGCTGAGGCCCCATAATATCTAAAGCCTTGAGCAGCCTTACAAGTTAAAAGCAAATGCTTTGGAAAGAACAGGTTGGGTACACCAATGGGAGGGAGAAAGGTTGCAAGCACTTCTTTCTAGAATATACCTTCCAGGTAGACTACCGCAAACCTAGGTTCACAGTTGAATCTTAAAAGACAGAATTTCAGATACGTACCGCATCCCACCTGGCTGCCTCTTCCTGGAACTTCTGATTGCCCAGCCATCTTATATAAGACCCACAGGGGCTGTAGGTCACCCCCAGGTTCAAAACTGGCACACATCCCTGGCAACTACTTCTAGTCCTATCCAGAGCTTTCCTAGTGCTATCTTTAGGAGTTTTCTCATTGAAAATATGTGATGTCTCCACTTAGGGATGCAAGAGAATTTTCTCTCTTGCTCTCATGTCTCCTGTCTCTACCACTTCTGCCAAAACACTTTAGTTGAAACAATGTCAAGAGTCCCTTCCAAGCACCTTCATCTGCACTACTCTTTGGCTAGCTCTCGATTTCCTCTAGTTGAAGAGCTTCGCTCACATAGCCAGGAGACTAGTGTGACTTTTCATTCACACTTTCTTTTAGGTATTTCAGAAAAGTTCTGGTTAATTCTAACAACCTATGAAATGGAATGCTTCCTTAATTTTATTACCCTAAGCAACCATTTCCTAAGCACATGAGCTATATAAGATAGACACACAGGGATAAAGCTCATTTTTGCCCACGTGCTTTAGTGTGAGTTGCTTTTTTAATACTGAGTTCTTAGAGAAAGGAAACCAAAAGACATGAGATATGTACTATTGACCAATTCCAGGGCTTCTTTTTTTTGATGAGTTACCACAAGATTCTGTAACAACAGCATGACTCTTTCAGCACTTGTGGGAGGCACCAGGGAGCTAGAACAGCAAGATTTTCAATATGCTTGTGTAGGAAAGTCACGTGCTGGTTTTCTACCCGAATCGGACAGTATGGCTGCCCTAGTTTCACCACGTTTGGCCAGGTGGGAACTTTAAGAACAATAAACACTTAAGATAGAATTTAAAAAATGCTCCCAAGGTGGCACTTTACCATCTTGACAAGGACCAAATCTGTCATTGCAGTTCACATTGCCCAGAAATTAAAAAAAAATTTGTTGAAGCATGGAATTTCAAGTACTCCAAAAATATACTCGTCACCTCTGCAAACATCTGTTATTTTAAAAGGAAATAGGTATACTGAATTACAACTGTATAAAACTGAGATAGTTGGAAACAGAATTATAAAATTTTTAGGTTAGAGTACAACTTACATTAAAAAGCTATGTCATGACAATATTAAATGCAGCATTATTTGCAAAGGCAAAATATAGAACCAACCTAAATGGCCATTACTAAACTATTTAAATAAATTGTAGTATCTTCATACATTAGAGTGCCTTTTAACTTTTAAAAAGAAAAAAGTGGCTCTATGTGTTTGGAATAAACTTCAAGATCTATCATTCGATGAAGAGGTAAAGTGAAGACCAGAACGGATGACTAAGAAGAAAAGGTGGAAGAGAGATTCACTTTTTACTTTATATGCTTTTATTAGCTGTTTAATTTTAAATTCAGTACTTGAATTAGCTATTCAAAAAGTATTTTTTAAAATCCACATTTATTGGTGATGTGTGCTATTGTCCATGCCTTTCTATTTGGTTCTCTAAACTGATACTATTTTTCTCTAATAGTACGACAGCCACTAGGAAGAGGAAGTTGAGGGAGTCCTATGAGTTGCACGTGTAGAGTTGGACTTCCCAGTCAAGGAAAGATACCTATGATCATGTAGAAGGGGAGATCCCATAATTGCTAAAGGATTCCCGGCAGACATTAGTGGAATTAGTCATTGCTTTTACAACTTATTTGTCAAAAACTCCAAACGCAGATTCTACAAGGTTTTTAATGGGAATTGCTTTAACTAAAGGGAATATTTAGGGAAGTTCTTTTCAGCAGATAGGATAGAAGTTCATATAAAGTGTAGGCATCACAGAAGGTCAGCAGTAGGCATAAGGCAGAATGAGCATTTTTTTTCATAAAATAATGATTTAGAATTATATTTGCTCATATATTCTATTGTATTTCCCCACATCATAATGTAGTAAGCTCCATGATGTAAGAGCTCTGTCTCTCTTGCTCCCTGCAGCACCCCCAGTTCTTCTGCACCTGGCACATGGAAGGCACTTGGGTTGGTTCCAGACTACTGGAACTGGGAACAATAACAGCCAGTGATTCTCCAGCCTGTGACTGCTTATTTAGGTATTAGTCTGTTAGAAGGTAGAAAAGACTTGGCCATGGAAACCAGGATTCAGAATTCTAGTTTCTGAAAGAGTGGGCAAAGCAGAATTCAACTTTAGAGGAACTGAGGAGTTAGAAAAAATACTTAAGCATGAGGGAATGAGGCAAGAGACTACTGAATAAGCAGAATAAGATAGGATCTTGTCTTAAAAAAAAAGAAAAAGAAAAAGAAGCAACCAGTAAACAAATTAAAATGAAACAATTCCCCCAAACAAATAACAAACATCACAAGCAAATAGAAGAGGTAGCCCTACCATTAGGGCTGCAGTTTACAGGAGGAGGAAGATTATCAGCAGAGCAGGTTTACTGCTGAGTCACTGTACCCCAGAGAGCTGAGAGGTTGAAGTGGGCAAGTCACTGATTTAGGGTCTAGGATGGCATCAGAGTCTAGGATGTGACACAGATAAGTGAGCCTAGTAGATGAGGTCAGAGGGAATTAGGGGAAACAATTGACCTAGATGGTTTTAAGTACTTACTTCCAATCTTAGAGTAGAAGTCAGTGAGAAATTTACCTTGTCAGCTATTTTTGTTGGAAGGCAGACATTCCAGGGGACATTAGCCAAAGAGCATGCAGGCGTCAGAAATAAGGACTCCAGCTGGCCAGGAAATGTTAAGCATGTCTCCATAGGTTCCACAAGTGACTGCTTTGAGCCTAGGTATGAGAAGATTGATGCTAAAGTAATAAATGGATTGGAACTATCTGATGGTTTTTAATGGTTTTTGTAGGCCTGATTTTAGAGAAACTATTTTCTTCTGTTTTATTTCTCTGGCCAGTCCAGAGTACACAGGTTTTAATGTATAAGCAGAAGTAGAGTCGTGCTACACCCTGGGACGCAGTAGAGCCATTAGTCTATTCCCATGTCTCATGGTTCTTCAGTTTGGTCAAAACATTTACCTTACTTGAAACGATGTCAGTTAGTCCTGAAAATGTGTCTTCAGCTCTTTAGTCATCTGTGACTTCCTCTAGATTTTGAGTTTAATACACAGAATCCTGGCTTATTGAGAAGGGCTAGGCCATCTGAGTCATTCTTACAAACATCTCTTTTGAAAAAAATGAGCACTATCTGTCTTTGGCAGTTCCTTCTTATTAATGGAGATCTTGCTAGAGCAATTCAAGAATTTGTCATTGTATTTTGGATAACTAGAAGAATCAGTTAAATGTTCAGCAAACTTTGGCAAGGACAACTTGTTTACTGGAAGATACTGTACTGATGAAATGTATTTTCCCTACTTTCTGTGGTTTACTTTGCTAACATATAAGTCCATAAGAACATTTTAGAGTGTTGGTAGAATTAGTTTTATACAGTTACTTTTAATATCTTCGTGGTGAATTATTTGTATATAAAAGTAGGAGCTGGTATTTTCTACAACTTTTTTATGTATGTAGCCAATCAATAGTGAAATTGAAACTCAAATACTTCAGCTGTGTGGATCCCGAACAAGAGTTAATGGAGGTGGATTTCAACTGTTTTAGTATATAGTACCTTTTAGTATTCTAAAGTATTATTTTAAATTATAAATTATAAAAGAATACTTGTTCATTGTAGGAAAAATTTAAGGCACAATAAAGCATAAGGTTTCAAAACTACAAATTATCTCTCTTCCCATCAACCAGAGATAACCAACCACCCCTACCATTTTTCATTTTCTTGTATTCAATGTCTATATTTTACCACCTTTCTTGATTTAATTAAATCAAACATGTGTTTGTTGAGTTTTACCACTGGCCTTATAATCATAAAATAAAAGACATGGTTTACATCTTAAATAAACCATTTTTTTTTTTCTCAGAAAGATAAGACATACATTTGAAAAAAATCTAGAGAAAATGCTAAATTAAATATAATCAAGTACCAAACTTGCCTGAGTTAGGGGTTCACTCAGTCAACTGAGATACTTAGAACGTGGATTTCAAAATAATTCTTGGTCTATCTTAGGAATTCATTCATTCAACAAATTTTATAGAGAACTAACTATGTGCCTGGCATTGTTATGATGTAACACTACTTCCTAAGGCAGACTTGGAGAATTTCTCAACTGAAGTCAATTACTCCCTCCTTCAGTCTATAATGTACACTGCCAACTCCTTATCTTCTTTTATTATTATTATTATTATTATTATTATTAATCATTATTATTTATGCCTACAGCACCTGGTCTTCTTAGGTGGTCTCCCATACAAGTACTAACCAGGCTTGACCCTGCTTAGCTTCTGAGATCAGACATCGGGCTTGTTGAGTATGGCATGGCCGTAGACAATGGACCAGGGGCTCCGCTGGGGCGCAAACCCAGGACCTTCTGTGTGTAACGCAGAGGTGCTAACAACTACACTATGGAACCACGTCCCCTTATCTCTACCACTCATTCTCCACAAGCTGCATTGGCCTTCTTGTTCTTGCTGTTCCCTCTTTCTGGAACACTCTCCCCCAAATATTCACCAGGCTTGCTCTCTAATATCCTTGTTGTTTCTGCTCAAATATCTCTTCATTAGAGAAATCATCCCTCCACGATTTATCTAGACTATCACACATATTCTTCCTTTATGTACATTCTGGTCACTATCCTCCTAATTCTGCCTTTTTTTTTTTTAGCTTTTATGAAAATGCTATCTCTCTCTATTTATCTATCTATCTATTATCTCTCTCTCTCCAGATAGAATGCAATAGAAATGGGAATTTACTTATCTGAAGGTGAAAATGCAGTTTATCTTAAGAAGGTAAAGAGAGAACAGATATGGCATCACTATTGAGAGATATCACAAGAAACTCAAATAGTAGATATGTAGGTGAAGCTTTATTTAAAAGTCCCCAAATAAGCACAACAATGAGACAAAATAATGACAGAAGTCTTAGCTTTCCAGGTATTGGCTACACATTATAATAAGCTGGAAACAGATGATCTAATTAAGTTGTGATTTCCATCATGAACCGCTGTTTTCTTCTGCTTTCTTTGTTACCACTTCTCTACTGTTTCTTCCTTACTCCTCACTTCTAATTATTCTCTTTGTGACTTTTCTCCTTTTCTCTACACTTGCAAACAGTTCCTCTCTGACACATTATCTTTGGGCTTTGCACACATGTCCTGAGTTTTCTTACCCATAATTGTAGCACTAACTACTACCTATATTCTGATGTTTGCTGAATCTTTCTCCATAGTATATAATACCTAGCACTGAGTAGGTGCACAATAAAGGCACTTTTTATTTATACAAAATAAATAAGTGGCATTTTTTGGGGGGAGGGAAAAACTCCTACTGTGTGTCAACCATTATTATAGGTGCTGGAAAAGTTTCCTGCTCCAATAGAGCTTATATTTTATATAAGTATATAAAATATACTTATATAATTGTATATAAGTATACAATTAAACAAATACATGAAATGCACAAAAAATGAACGAATTAATTTCACGTAATAGCAAGCAGTCTGAAGAAATAAATTAGAGTGGAGTCTAGCATGCTTGGGGCTAGCTTGGTGGTGATCAAGGAACACCTCTTTTAAATTGCATGTGAGCTGAAATAATGCAAAGGAGTCAGTCATGCAAAGCACATTCCATGAGCCTTGAGGAGGTATAGGCAGGGATTCCAGGAAATGAATGAAGAGCAATGTAATGAAGCTTGGTGAGAGGGAAGGAGCTTGGCAGGGAGAGGAGGCTGGCCCTTTAATGTGGTTCCTGTGCTCTCCAGTTTGCCCCAGACCTCATGTCTTCTCTTTATCTTACCATGGGCCATCCTCTCTTACTTTACCAGTCTTGTTCTTGCAATTATTTGAGTTTATGACCCTTCCTTGTTCTTGGTAAGCTGTACTGGCAGATATAAAAATGTTCCATCCTCTAGTTTACTCCTGGGCATCCACATAGGCTGCTCTCTCTTTCTGTAATGCCTTTCCCTTAATATTTTGTGGACAAAGATTGAACTCACATTCACTCCATTCTAGCAAGCCTTCTTTGATCTCATATATCTGGATTAGATGTCCCTCCTCTATGCTCCCAGAGTCCTACGTGATAACCAAGACACATTAAAGTTGAATAACTTCCCCAAAATCATGTGATAGAGCCAGGATTTGAACCCAAGCAACTCAGCCCACACTTTTAACCACTGTGCTTTGGTCCCTACTTCATAAGACTATTTGTTGGAGTACATGGATTAATGCATGCAAAGTGCTTAACACAAGTCCTGACATTTGGAAAATACCTGTAAATATTAGCTCTAATTATAGACACAGTCTTTGCCCCTGAGAAGCTTATGGTCAAGGAAGGAAGTTAAAAGTTCAGCAAATATATGAATAAGATGGAGAAAACAATTTGAAAACTGAGAAAGATCTTTACTATAGTTTTAACTGTTTCTCTCATTTGCCTTCCTCTCTGTAAAGTACCTGCCACTTAATAACAGATATGTTGATACCCCTTGAAAAACAACATGTTAAAAGGAGAAACAAGTCTTATAGGAAAAACTGTAAATTCAGTTTTAAACATGTTGAACTTGTCTTCTGGAGGTGCTTATGGAACATCCAATTAGAGATGACCAATAGACTGGATAAAATTCACCCTGTTACTTCTGTGTCATCCTTGATTCTTCCCTTCCCTCACTTCCAGATCTAATCCAGCAGCAAGGCTTTGTTGGCTCTATTTTCAAAATATGCCTGTAATCTGCCTTCTTTTCTCTTCTGCTACAATCCTGATCCAAACCACCACCAACTCTTGCCTTATCTTCTTCATCTGTAAATAGAAATACCAATAGTATTTACCTTATAGGGTTATCATGAGCCTTAAATAAGGTAATGTATGTAAAGACCTCAGAATGCCACCTAGCATGGATAAGAAAGAGACACCAAAAAGCAGAGAGAGGATCAAGACCATATGGGCCATGGGATGTTTCTAGAAGAAAAGTAGTTATCAAAGGTTAAGAAGACTGAGAACTTCCAAACATGTGATGTCTTGTTCTGTTAGGACATGTTCAAATAAGAGTGATGAAATAGAAAGTTGAATAAGGTTGTTCCACACAATCAGTTTAATCAGAAGAGCATATATGATGATTATCTACAAAAAAGGTTTAGTCAATTAGTCTCTTGGCTAGAAGGAGCAAGACTCAGCTACAATCTAGTTGACTCAAGTCAACTCTGTTGAGTCAAAACTTTTGGTGTTGTGGTCAGATCTGTCATCTGAAACCATGTGCTAAAAGAACTGTCAACCCAGAATGTTATGTCCAATGAAACTATCCATGAATGAAGGAGAAATAAGGACATTCTCATATGAAGGAAAACTTTTAAAAATGTGTCACTTGCATATATACGCTTAAAGACTGCCTAAGGGAAGTTCTTTAAAAAGAAAGTAAAAGCTAAAAGAAGGAAATTTTGAGCATTGAAGAGGAAGAAAGGACAACGAGAAGTAGAAATGAGTCCATAATGATAGACAATACTTCTCATGAGTTTTATAAGTCATCTTTGATTCTTGAAACAGAAAGGCTAACACCATTTGATACTCAAGAAACTGATATTTTAAAGTGGGAGAAAAAAGGACATGAAGTGGAAGTGAGATTTTCATACTTAAGTGGTGAAAGGTTGATACCAGTAGAATGTGATATGCTATGTATGTATATTATAATATTCAGGGCAACTACAGACACTATACCTTTGTAGAGTACATCTCTCCTAAACACCATAAGTAAGTCCAGATAGAACTCTAGAGAAATGTTTAAACTACAGGAAGGCAACAAAAGAGAGAAAGAGCATTGAAAACCAGAGGAAACAAACAGAAAACAAATAATAAGTGGCATAAATAAGCTCTACATATCAAGAGTTACCTTAAATATAAATGGTCTACATACAGCAATCAAAAAACCAAGATTCATAGTGGATTAAAAAAATATCCTCTGTATAAGAAACTCACTTCAAAATCAGTAATATAGATTGGTTGAATGTAAAAGGATAAAGATATAGCATGTTAACATTAATCAAAAGAAAATAAGTGTGGTTATATTAAAAATGAATATGGTAAACTTCAGAGAAAAGAAGAATACCACAGAGAGAAAGGGATGTTACGTGAGAATAAAAGACTCAGTCCACCAAAAAGACTTAAAAATTCTAAGTGGTATACATGAACAAAAAAGCCTCAAAATATATGAAGTAAAAAATGAGATAACGGAAAGGAGAAATAAGAAAAATCACCATTATTGTTGAAAACTTCAACACTCTTCTCTCAGCAATTGAGAGAACTAGATTGAAAACCAGCAATGGCATAGAACTTAACATCATGGACTAAAGGGATATGACTGACATTTAATGAACACTCCATCTAATAATAGAACTAAACATATTCTCTTCAATTGCCCATGGAACATAAACCAAGATAGACTATATCCTGGGCCAAGAAACAAACATCAGCATTTTAAAAGAATTGAAATCATACATAATATGTTTTCTGACCACAATGCGATCAAACTAGAAGTCAATAACAGAGAGATAATGAAAAATTTCAAACCCTTGGAAAACAAACAACACTACTAAATAATCCCTTGGACAAGGAGGTGATTTGAAAAGATATGTCTTTAAATCCTAGAACTAAATAAAATAAACAACATATCAAGATATGTAGGATAATGCTAAAGCTGTGTTGAGAGGAAAAATTAAAACAATGCTTAGATTTAAAAAGATCTCAATGGAATATTACTCAGCCATTAAAAAAAAGAAATCATCAATTTGCAATGATATGGATCGACCTAGAGTTTACTATGCTGAGTGAAATAAATTGGACAGAGAAAGATAAATACCATATGATTTCACATATATGAGGAATCTATGGAACAAAAAGAACAAACTAATCAAAAACAGACTCAGAAATATAGAGGACAATCTGGTGATAGCCAGAGGGAAGGTGGATTGTGAGGCTGGGAGGATAGGGTAAAGTGTAATAGAAGTACAAATTAGTGGTTGATAGATGGTCTTAGGGATGGGGAGTACGGTACAGAGGCTGTAGTTAGCATTAATGTAATGGCTAGGTAGAGAGCAAGAGGCGAGAAAAAGCAATTAGGGGGATCATTTTATAAGTTATATAAATGTCTAACTAATGTACTGTACACTTGAAACAAATAAAATAATATAAAATTTAAAAAATAATAATAATAAAGAAAAAGATCTCAAATTAATACACTAACTGCCTACCTCAAGAAACTAGAAAAAGGACAACAAAATAAACCCAAAGCAAGCAGAAAAAAGGAGAGAGTAGAGCAGAAATCTATAAACTTGAATATAGGGAAACAGTAGAGAAAATAAAAAATACAAGAGGTTGATTCATTGAAAAAATAATAAAATTGATTAAATTCCATCAAGAATGATGGCAAAAAAAGACCACAAATCACCAATAACAGGAACAAAGCAGGATATCATTATAGATCCTGTAGCCATTCAGAGGATAATAAGAGAACAGTACAAATAATTTTTACACATACTTTGACAACTTGAAAGAGTGGAACAATTCCTCAAAAAACACAAATTACCAAACCCAAACCAAGATGAAATAGATAATCAGAACAGTCTTATAATCATTAAACTATTTGAATTCACAATTTAACTGCTCCCAAAGAGAAATCTCTGGGCCTAAATGGTTTCAGTGGAGAATTATAACAAACATTTAAAGAAACATTAACACCAAATTTTCACAACGTATTTCAGACAATAGAAAATAAAAACACTTTTAATGTATTTTATGAGACCAATATTTTCCTGATAAGAAAAGCAAAGACAGTACAAAAATAGAAATTCACAGAAAAATGTCTCATGAACTTAGATGCCAAAATTCTAAATAGAGCCAGACATTGAACCCACATCTTCCAACTCTGTGTTTCTTTCTAATTAGGCTATAGATGTATTTGGTATCGCTTGTAACATAAGATATAGGAGAGTGGAGATTTGAATTATATGTAAGAACTGAGTAAAGCACATTTGAGAAGTAATTTTATTTTTAGGGGAGCAGAGACCCTACCCTCTCCATCTGCTATTGAAAATTATATTCACAGTTTCCATTAGGTAAATGTATTGGTCAGGGTTCTCCAGAAAATAGACCGATAGACATCCTGTGATCTGCTGTCCACAAGCTGGAGACCCAGGAAAGCTGATGGTGTAATTTACCACCCTCTGTTCTTGAGGGCAAGAAAAGATAAAATGAGACATTGCAGAACAACAGGTTTTCAGTTTCCTTGCTGAAAAACTCATTCTGCTGATCTAGTTGTTGTTTCAATTCCTGAAATTGTTGATATGAATTATTTTGGATCTTATTGAGTTTTTTTTTCTTTTCAAAAGTACCATCCTGAATTCTTTGACACTTTATTTAAGTCACATATTTCTATGTCTTTAAGCTTATTTTCTGAAGAATTTTCTCGTTCTTTCTGAGTTGCCTTGTTGCCTTGGTAGTTCATAATGTTTAGTTAACTTTCTCCACCTGAGCATTAAGGGAAGTGTATTCTGCCTCCCCGCCCCGCCAAAAAAAAAGATTTATTATATAAAGTCTCTCTTTACCTATTGCTAGAGGGTGTTTTTCTTTTGGTTTCCAGTAGGTGGGGTCCGAGCCTCTCGGATCCCTACTCTATATAAAGTCTTAATAATTCCTCTTTTTCTTACAAATATTCAATCACTCCTGCTACATTCAGTCTCAGTCTATCTCAGTGTTAGCCACAGTTTTGGTAGCATTTGCTGATTCCCCTGGGGTTCTGCATGTTTTGATCTTGGAGGCTATAGGGGAAGGGGCCTTCTGGGTTGGGGGATGGTGTCTGCGGCTCCACCTTGGTTTTGCAACTGCGGCTCGTAATAGTCAACCGTTATTTCTCTGCCATTCCCACTTCTCTGATTTTTTTACCTGATAATTGTACACTGCTGCTGGCACGTGAATCTTACAGCTCTCCCAGTCACGGCTGCTCAGGGAACTTTCCACACCTTCTCCCCTACCCTTCTTCCTACAGGGAGCTCCAGCTGCCAGAGGTATCTCCTTTGTTTCTCCAAGTCTACTGCCCAACGCCCAAGATTCTGAACTTTGGTAGCTCTTATCTGCAGATCCCATGCTCACACATGCTGGTGTGCAGGTTGGTAAACTTTTTGTTGTTTCAGGTGGAGAGATCTGGGGACATCTCACACTCTGCCATATTTCTGTAAATTCGTGTATTTTTTTTTTTTATTTACCTCACTATAGCCAAATTGAATTGCTCATAGCCCATATTTTAATGATGAATGAGAGAGAGAGAGAGAGAGAGAGAGAGAACAAATCAAGTAAAAAAAAAAACAAATGATTTTAATCCTGCAACTTAAAAGTACCTTATTTTCTTCTGGTTTAGAATTTAGTCTTTTGTTTTTTAGTTGAGTCACAATTCAAGCTCTTTGTTAGGGATGTCTTTCCATTGCAAGGGTTCTCCCTGGTACTCTTAGTCATTGCTGTTATCCTTGATGTTTTCCTCCTTCCCTTTGTTACTACTACTTTTCCTTATGATAACTTCTGGGCACCAGGGGAAGCCTCTATAGTAGCATGTCAGAAGAGGTGGGTTTTGGCCTCTTTGGCCTCCACTGAGCATCTTATTCCCCCAGGGCCAGTTCCCTCTCTGCATTGCCAGTTTCTGCTTATCTTTCTGACATGCACCAGCATCTGCTGCTGGTGCCCTTGGTTGTAGCCATGCCATCTGATCTTCAGGTCCATGGACTTTGTGCTCTCTTTATCCTTGTCCCCATCCTGAAGCTTTCTATCCCCACTGCAGCATGTAGGAACTGCTGGATAGGAACCAACCAAGAGGAGTCAGTAATTCTAAGGTTCTCTACCTAAATATGCTATGCCTCCATTTCCATTCCCCTGAATCTAAATGGTGACGGCTTAGGGCATACAACAATATCTCTTTTTCTTTTTTTCATTTCCTTCCTTCCCTCCTTCCTTCCTTCCTTCCTTCCTTCCTTCCTTCCTTCCTTCCTTCCTTCCTTCCTTCTATTCTTTCTTCTTTGCATAATCAGATTCTTCTGTCCTCAGATCCTCAGACACCCTTAGGAGTTTCCATTTTGCACCAAACTAGTCTCAACTCAGAAAGGGAGGGTATTCACCTATATCTGTCTCTCTTTTCTGATGGGAGGAATGCTTGCTTTTGTTTGATGGGATAGCATATTTGTATTTTATCACATATCCTATCTCCCTCTGTTTCATACAAAGCATTCTCTATTCAAGCCTTCTCAGTTTTAATGCTTTGAAGACTACAAAGGAATTTCACTTCCCTTAACATAGTTTGCCTCTTGCAAATTAGAAATAGAAAAATCAGGTTTTATTGTCTTCACAATATGCATCATCAGCTAATTTGAGAAGTTAGAAGCTGAAATGTGACTACTTTCCTACTTGCTTCTATGCAAGAGATTCCAAGACTTCTATGAGGATAAAATTCTCTAAAATAAAAAAAAAATGGAATTCAGCAATCTAAAAAAATAATTCTCAACCATGATCAAATGGGGTCTATTCTGACTTCAAAGCTAGTTCAGTATTTGAAAATCAGTGTGAACATGTTAACAGGCTAAAGAAGAAAAATCCACATGATCATATTAATGATGCAGGAAAATCATGTGATAATATCCAACTTTTATTCATGATTTAAAAATTCTTATTAAGAATATAGGGGAGAATTTTCTCAACTTGCTAAAGACTATCTACAAAAAGCTCAGGAGCTAACCATTATACTTCATGGTGAATGTTGTCCCCTTCAGATCAGAAAAAGGCAAGGATATTTACTCTCACCACTGCTACTTAACAGGAGAGGTGGAAACTGTTTCCCTTCCATTATCTGCATATGCTTTAAAGTCCCTTCCCCTCTACCCCATGATACTGTTTCATTCTTCTAAGTTTGTGGACAAACCTTGAAGGATTGTTTGAATCAGAATATGATTGAGAGCATAAACAAACTTCTCTCAGAAACCAATTGGACATTTTTTATTTTTCCAAAAATTTTTTATTCAATTTTGCTCTTCGTTATTCCCTGGAGATACTAGTTTCAAAAATTTCTTCCTACTTTGCAAGTACTTGATATTTGGGTCTTAGCTGGCACAGAACATGAGCAACCTTTTGACCTCACTGTCAATATCCTCCCCAAGTTTCTGTCTTATGTAATCTAGCAGCGAGTGAGTTTTTTGGAAGTGAGTATTTTGGGGGGAGTGGAGGAGACAGTCGTACTTTTGACCTGCTTAATGATGGAATTACCTGTGAGAATGCTCTCAGTTTTCCCCCTCACTCTAAGTAGAACAGTCTGTTGCCTAGATAGGAGACAGTAACCATACAGGTTGCCAAAAGGAAACCAGGTTTCTGAAAACTCATTCTGGTGACAGGTGTGTTTGTATCCTTAAAACTCTGAGGATAGGAGAGTATACTTTGCAAGTCATGAAAGAGAGATGATCAGATCAATGATCGATTTATGCTTTTGAGAGAAATGGTATAAAATAATGTTCTGTAGTCACAACCAGAAGAATGTGGGGCGGGTAGTCAATTTGTGATACAACTGAGGGAGCAGTGCCCTCTAGTGGTCAGAGCCTGTGTTGCCGAATGAAGCAAAAGGGCATCTTGTAATTCAGAAATCAAGGCTAAGGAAATAGAATCTGTTCTTAGTATGGGCCACTGGCAACATCTGATGTCCAATAC
>CM053510.1:65168148-65341285 GCA_028627145.1 Eidolon dupreanum | reverse complement strand
GATGTTACCGCAGGGGGAATCTGGATAAAGGAGTCATGGGATGTCTGTATTATTTCTTACAAGTGATTAATCCACAATTATCTCAAATAAAATGTTTAATCGAAAAAAAGTAAAAAGAAAAGAAAAGCAACAATGATCCTATAGTCAGTACCTGTGTTTCATACACACTTTCTAGTACCTAGAACTGTTTGTGGCACATAGAAGGCACTTAATTTTGCTGAATAAAGAAGACATTTGCAATCTTTTATAAGGCAATGGTTTCTTAGATTAGACACCAAAAGCACAAGCAACAAAAGAAATAAAAACATAAGTTAAATATGACTGTCAAGATTAAAAACTTCTGTGTTCAAAGGACACTATGAAGAAGTGAAAAGAAAACATGCAAAACATTTCTGCCAATCAGAAGGGATTCATATTTAAAACATATAAAGGATTACTGAAGTTCTTTAGTTAAAAGTCTAGACTATTTAAGGAATAAGGCTGGATGCCATTTTCCTCTTTCCATTGGCTCTCCATACCAATTATTTCTTTTAATTCTTATGCTTTTAAAAAAATTATCCAAGCAAAACATAATATAAAACACGAGTAAGCAAAGTAAAATAAATTTAAATTACCCAATATCCTGCAATGCAGGCATACGTAAACATTACTAACATTTCATTGTAGTCTCAGTAACCTGCTTTTTTCCCTTTGATTTTCCTTGCTATTTGTCTATCCTACCACTAGTTGATGGAGGATTCCCATAACATTGGTAGGTTGATTAAAGTACAAGTAAACTCTTTTCTACTTTTTATACTTTTCAAAACACTCATATAGACTTGAAAAGTTACTAGCAAAATCAGCTTTTTAAGAACCTAATGCCTAGGAGAAATGTATTCGCTGTACTTAGTATTATTCAACTTCAAGGCTTAATTCTATAATTAATTGTGTTGTCACTCATTTAAAGTTTACTTTGGTGTCAAAGACCTCTAGAAAATTGTATGTGATTTTGAAGACTCAGTCATAATAAATAGTAAGATGTCTGTAGACTTTGATATTAACTTAAAGAATCATTTTCTTTATATTCTTTCTGATATCTAGTTTTCTAAGTTTCTCTTACATAAGGAAGAAGATAAAAAGCAGCTATGGATTAAATTTTTAAAATCCCAACAACCTAGCAGAGTATCTAACACATGATCGATATTCAATAAACAGCCATATCCCTTATTTCCAATCTCTTTTCTGAATCTAAGAACATATAAGCTACCCTGGATTATTTTTTCCCAATTAAATGAAGATATTTTTCCTTCTTCCACCCTCACTCCCTCCCTTCCTACGTCTGTCTCTCTTGCAAGAATTACTGCTCTCCTCCACCTTCTCTCTAGCTGGGTATAAATAAGAATCTAGTTAGGTAAACTAGTTCTTGCTAATTAATCTATTTATTACTTTTAGCAAGCCTTCTATCAAGAAATGTTTAGACATAATTAGCATCAGGAACTGTGATTAAATCTGTTGGAGAAAAGAATAGTAATAAAAATGATAAAAGACTAAGTAGCAATTGGTTTGCATTACAGTTCTTTATAATTCTTTAAGAAGTGCTATACTCCCCCCTCCCAAGTCCTATATCATTTTCACATATCATTATATTTTGAACAGAAATTAGATTTTAACTGATTTCATCATAATGTCCCAATCGTCTTCTTCCTTTGTATATATGTGGGTGGCTTAAGAGGAATAAAACAGAATTATGTATTTCTCACTTTTTCTCATGCCATTAGATGAAAAAAAATCAATCCTGACATTTGGATTTCCAACTGTTATACTATACATATACAAAAATGTAATGCGACTGGAAAAACTTTGAACAAAAAAATTGTTTGGGGCGTCTCATTTCAAATATCAGCCTTTTATATAGCCTTTAAATAACTCATATAGTTTTAAAGATTTTCTTTTTAAAATATGCCTTCCTGAGATATATTCTTAATTTTCTGCATCTCTCTCTCACGTGAGTGTGCATATGTGCACATACACACACACTTAAGAAATTATTTTCATTTTACCCACTTGCATTTGGAACAATTTTGATAGCAAGCTTGGGGAAAAAGTGGAAAAGAGCCTAAGAAACTGGATTGTAACTTTCCTCTAATGAGAAATAATAATATAGAGATGAGAAAATATTGAAAATATCTGGCAGTAATTTAATGTTACTCATTTAAAAATCATCTGACAATTTTAATGTGGAAAGTTTAGCTTCTCATCCACATCAACAGATATTAAAATTTCTACAGTTCCTATATATATCATTCTGAGTGTGTATAATGCCTTTTTAAAATAAGACTCAGCAGAAAAATCTCCATAAAATCAGGAGGTTTGGAAGAAAGAAAATTGCTTTTTTATGACAACTGAATAGTTTCTTAAATCATTAAAATATTTCTTCACTTTAGCCATGGCTTCTGGCTGAAGGGTAAATCTTGAATATAAAAATGTTTTCTAGCCCAAAGATTGGAAGCTTTACCTCTTCTTCCAGGCCCAGCCTCTGTCTCTCAAGGGACTTACTTGCTCTATGTCCCATAGCCAACTGGCTGGAGCTGGGCCTAGAACCCCTGACTGTGACATTCAATACAATCTTTGTGCTAAGTTGTTCCTTCAGTCCTGGTGGTCTCCAGCCTTCTCATCTTTTTCTCTGAGATCTTTTCTGTTGAAAGGCACTGTGTTTCAATATCAGCTCAGGAACAATGAATCCTACCCTAAGGTTTTTAGACACAGATATATACCACTGAAACATAGACATAAACAAACATGAATGTAAGTCTAGTCCTCAGTCTAGTATATACTATGCTTTCTATAATAATTGTACTAATATTAACAGGAAACTTTGAAGCAGGAACCAAACCAGACAAAAGAATGTTGAGTCTTAATACGAAGAGATTGTTTGAATTTGTGTGTATGCATGTGTGGGTGCTATCTCATGTTAGATGAATAGTAGAAGCATAAGGGAGAAGAAAATCTCAAAGCTAGCTCCCAGGTTTCTTAACTGAACAACTTTGTAAATGATAGCTTGCTTTTAAATGCTTATGTGAAAAAATTGAAGAAATGGAAGGCTGCCAAGCCTAAACTCCCTCATTAATCTTTTGAATCTCAAATTCTGTTGAATATCTAGGGTATTCAAATGTGTCCTATAAAAAGGCAAAAGACTCTGATGATGCTGGCAATAGATAACCATTTAAAATATTTACAAATTTAAAATTATTTTCAATTACAGTGAAATACAATATTATGTTAGTTTCAGTTATACAATGTAGTAAATAATTTTTAGTGAGATTTTTGGACACTAAATTCTAGCAAGGAAGGAGGACATGGTGCATGAGACTGGTCTTGGGTAGGACTCTTTCGAGTAGATGGTGAAATGGGGAAATGCAGGACTGGAAAAAAAGAGAGGCAGGTCTTTCTTGTTGGCAAATGTAATAATTTTGCTGAAGAGGACAGATGTCCTAAGAAATATATATCATTCTCTTCTCAGAGAAGTGGAATTGACAAATGTATAATTGCAATTCAAATCCATTCCTCTTTGCTTTCAGCAAGCTCCTCACCATCATGACACTCTTCTTTCACAAGCTTAAAGAATCTAGTTGAGTTCGACTGTATCAGATGTCTGATTTCATGCAAGTTTCTCTGAAATATCTAGCTCATTAGCCCATAATATGTTGTCTGTGACTCAGGACCTCTTACTAACTAATGTAATGCATTTTAAAAAACTGTCTCCAAAAGTTTTAGCTTTCTGCTCATCTGATTAAAGGGACAAATCCCTTTATAAAATGCTCTAGATGGCAATAGAGGAACTCATTCACTGCAGTTAAAAAGTCTTCCATGCAAGCGGAATGTGTATAAAAATGGTCAAGTTCCAGCTTCTCACTGTTATCTGAATTAAAGGCAGAGAAAATGTAAAAGAAAAGTAGCACAGTACACTAAGCGCTGGTTCATCAATTCAATATGCTTGGCATTCATGTCACACAGGGAAAAGATTTTTCGAGTATGCTTGTCTCTTGTTTAATGAAGTAAATGCATTTGTTTTCTTTTTCACCATAAAATTATTATCCACTAAATAAACACTGTTTTTTCCTCTCTGAATTTTTTTTAAAATTGGGATATTGTCATTTAGAAGAAAATACTGTTTACAAGTATTATTAAGTCACAGGAATGAAGCAAACCTTTCAAAATAGCCCACTTAAAGGAAAATAATAATCTGCCAAAAACACTGACAGTAGTATTCAAATACTTATAAATATTTACAAAATATCAGTAACATGCTTTATAAAAAATAAGTCACAAAATAGAAAACATTAGGAAAGAAAATACAATACCAGGTTCTTTAGAAGTTAATGATCAACATTTCACTTTCTTTTATCCTTAAATCTTCAGTAGTTTGGTTGAATGTTTCCATTGCTTTGAACTGCTTTTTACCCTTTTGAACTGTGTATTAAATGTAATTCATTAAAATTTTTTCTTCTGTATGTGACAATGGGCTGTTTCCAGGCATTAGCTCAAACTGACTCTTTAATGTCCAATTCAATGTTGTATTTATTTACTTGATGGTAGATGTTTCTTACTAGGTGATGATATTATTACTAATATTTATATAATGTGTTATAGAGAATTTTTCCACATATGTTATTTCATTTAATCTTTACGACAATATTCTGTAGAGATTATCATTGCCCCCATTTTACAGATGAGAAGCAAGGTCATAAAGGCTTAGTAACTTGTCCAAAGTCACATATATTTTAAGTGATAGAATTTTGACATGCACTTAGGTTTGCTGACTCTAAATCAGAGGATCATTCCTCTATTACTCATTGACTCTTAAACAGCACATTAAAATATTATGTTCACTTAAAGAAAGAAGAAAAAACAGTGGGCCATTATGAATGGCCCTTTGAAGGCAGATAGGGGCCAGTTTGTGGAGGGCCTTGTAAATCATGGAATGGGACTTTAAGGACAATGGGAAGTCATTGAAAGGTCTTAAACCAAGGCAGGACTCAATTTGCATTTTTTGAAAAACAACTCTGGTTACAGAGTATAAGAAGTAGTTTGAAGGCAGCAAGAACTACTATGGAGAGGTTGGTGGGGAAATTAGATGGTTCTGTCAGCAGTTCAAGAGAAAGAAGTGGCTTTGGTTAGTGGTGATGGAAAGCTGAAAAATGGGGAGATTTGAGTTAAATTCAGGAGTTAGAATATATAGGCCTTTGATTGACTGTAGACTGGAGATAAAGGACAGGGGAATATCAAGAATAAATTTTAAAATGGGGAACTGAGTGATTAGAGGTGTTAATACTTAAACAAATATTGGAAGAACATTTGATTTTCACTGAAATGTTATTTGACTACCATCTACTTAGTCAATTATGGATTAATTCAAAGGATGTCAGAAACATGGTGGAGTAAGAGATGTCCCCAGATCTCTCCCACTGAACCAATAAGTTTAACATCTAAAATTCAACAAAAAACACCCAACCTGCAAACCAGCATGACTGAGCCTGCAATCTGCAAATAAGAGCTACCATAAGTCAGAACCCCGGGAGTCGGGTGGTGGACTGGGAGAAAAAAAAAAGGTTTCCTTCGCACCAAGAGCCGTTACAGGAGGAGGGGGAGAGAAGCTGTTGCATCGTATTCCCAGAACAACCCCGCCTGAGAAAAATGTGAGCTCCATGCACTGACAGTGCCCAGGGGTCAGGGCAGAAAGCAAAGAAGTGGAGACAGCAGAGAAGCAATAGTTGATTATTATCAACTGCGGTCGTAAAACGCAAGCCGTCACAGCCCCCACCCCCCAACCCAGAAGGCCCCTTCCCCTATAGCCTCCAAGATCAAAACATGCAGAACCCCAGGGGAATCAGCAAATGCTACCAAAACTGTGGCTAACACTGAGATAGACTGAGACTGAATGTAGCAGGAGTGATTGAATATTTGTAAGAAAAAGAGGAATTATTAAGACTTTATATAGAGTAGAGATCCGAGAGGCTCAGACCCCACCTACTGGAAACCAAAAGAAAAACACCCTCATAGCAACAGGTAAAGAGAGATTTTATATAATAAATCTTTTTTTTTGGGGGGGGGGAAGGCAGAATACACTTCCCTTATTGCTCAGGTGGAGAAATAGTTAATTAAACACCATGAACAACCAAGGTGACAAGGCAACTCAGAAAGAACAAGAAAATTCTCCAGAAAATAAGCTTAAAGACATAGAAATATGTGACTTAAATAAAGTGACAAAGAATTCAGGATGATACTTCTGAAAAAAAATAATAAAACCTCAATAAGATCCAAAATAATTCATATCAACAATTTCAGGAATTGAAACAACAACTGGATCACAGAATGAGTTTTTCAGCAAGGAGACTGAAAACCTCAAAAGAACCAGATAGAACTTCTAGAAATGAAGAACACACTGGAAGAGATGAAAAACAAAATAGCAAGCTTGGGAAATAGAGTCGACCAGATGGAGGAAAGGATCAGTAATATCGAAGACAGAAGTCTAGAAATAAATTAAAAGGAAGAAGAGAGAAATTGAAGAATGAAAAATAATGAAAGAGAAATGTTAGAGCTAGCTGATACCATCAGAGAAAAAACAAAAAACAAATAACATAAGAATAATGGGCATTCTCGAAGAGAAGGAAAAGGAATAGGGATGAGAAAGCATTTTCAGACAAATCACACCAATAAATAGGCACAGAGTTGCAGAATGGATCAAAAAACAAAACCCAACCATACACTACCTCCAAGAGATACATCTCAGTTCCAAAGACAAATATAGACTCAAAGTGAAAGGGTGGAAAACGATATTTCAAGCAAATGGCATTCGGAGAAAAGTGGGAGTAGCAGTACTAATATCATATGAAATAGACTTCAAAATAAAAAATAAAAAAGGTAAAGAAAGATGATGAGGACACTTCATAATGATAAAAGGAATCATACACCAAGAAGATATAACACTTAGTAATATCTATGCTCCCAACCATGGAGCCCCAAAATATATAGAGCAATTACTAACAGAATTAAAAGGAGAACAGACCAAAACACTATTTTAGTGGAGGAAACAAATACCCACTATCAGATATGGACAGATCATTCAAACAAAATATCAATAAAGAAATAACATTCTTAAATGACACATTAGACCAACTGGACATGATTGACATTTACAGAGCTTTTCATCCCCAAACAGCTGCTTATATATTCTCTAGTGCACATAGAACATTCTCAAGTATTGACCACATATTGGGACACAGAGATAGCCTCAACAAATATAAGAGAGTTGAAATCGTCCCAACCATATTCTTTGATCATAATGCTTTGAAGCTAGAGATCAACTGTAAATAGAAAGCGGGAAGGACAACAAATACATGGAGATTAAACAACATCCTATTGAAGAATAACTGGATCAGAGAAGAAATAAAAAGAGAGATCAAGATATATATATATATATATATATATATATATATACACACACACACACACACACACACACACACACACACACAAATGAATGATAATGATAGTACAACATATCAAAACTTTGGGGACATGTCAAAAGCAGTAATAAGAGTAAAGTTCATACCATGACAGGCCTATCTCCAAAAACAAGAATGAGCCCAAATAAACAACCTAAAGCTTCATCTTAAAAAACTAGAAAAGGAAGAACAAATGAAGTCTAAGATCAGCAGAAGGAAAAAAATAATCAAAATTTAAGATAAATTACATGAAATTGAAAATAAAAAAACAATGGAAAAAATAAATGCAACAAGAGCTGGTTCTCTGAGAAGGTGAATAAAATTGACAAACCCCTGGCCAGACTCACTAAAGAAAAAAGAGAAAGGACACAAATAAGCATAATCAGGGATGAAATGGGAAATTACAACAGATACTGCAGAAATACAAAAGGTCATACAAGAATACTATGAAAAAGCATATAACACCAAATTTAATAACCTAGAAGAAATGGACAATTACTTAAAAGATACAACCTTCCTAAACTGAATCAAGAAGAACTGGAAAGTCTAAATAGACCGATCAGCAGAATGAAAATTGAAACTATCAGAAACTATCATCAAAAATCTACCAAAAAGTAAAAGTCCAAGGCCTGATGGCTTCACCAGGATAGCAAGGGCCTTCCAAGGAAGATAAGGCAAAAAGAAACTTGCCTAACTTGTAGACTGAGAATTCAGGTTGATCTTGGTTACTAGTACTTTGAAAAATTTACAAAAGCTGTGATATAATTATGCCATAATTTAAGGGGTTCAGAAACTCACATACCATGGATTCCCTAGGGATTAATGGAACCCAAATATGAAAACTTCTGATATAAAGAAATCTTTCTAAGAATTATAGCTGTTAAAACATGAGAATGGATAATCAAAAAAGGGAGATAAATTTTCTTCTGTAAAGTTGCTTTGAAAATAGTTTTTCATGGAGACCTAATGTTGAGGACCATTTGTATATATAGTAATTAAGACAACATTTTCCTAGTTATAAAATTGTCAGATATATGAGTCAAATGGTGTGTATCCACCTTACCTAGTGGACTCATACTCAAAAGCATGCAATCAAACCACAGGCAGAATTTATTTGAGATTCTAATGTTTGTACTGAGACTAACCCTACCACTAATGAGATATGCAGCCCAAGGTAATCCAGTCCCTTCTCTGGGCCTTCATTTCCTTATCTAGAAAATAAGAAGATTTGGACCACGTAGTTTCTTAGGTACCTTTAATTTCTGAGAGTCTCATGTTCATGTTCACTAAAGACTTACCTGGACATATAAGAAAAGAAACATTACATACATCACCCCTTTAAAATTCACAGGATTCATTTCTCTTATAAGTAGTAAGTCTTAAGAGTAGTCAGTATAATGGGGCTTGTTGGGCATATAGTTTGTGCCTGGCCTAGCATATGTCTGACACAACCTATATACCAAACAAGTAAAGTTCTTTTGTGTGAATTTTAAAAAGTCCACTCATTCTTCACAACTACACCACTGTCCCAAAACACACACAGAAAACAAACAAACAAACAAACTTTTCAAGGGCTCTGATGGAATGTTGTCACTAAGAAAATGTGAGCATTTGATATGGAAACGGAAGTTAAGAGTCAACCTTGTACACTGCATATGACATTTTTTTTTAGATAAAGTTGACATTTACCACTTTGAGCCACATGGTAAACATTTGTCTGATGATAAAAAGTTAACCATCTGCCAAGAAACGGTGCCGAGACAACCGGATATCCACATGCAAAAGAATGAAGTTGGACTGCTATTCCTACCATGTACAAAACACCTCAAAATGGATCAAACACCTAAAAGTAAGAGCTGAAACTATAACAATTTTAGCAGAAAACATAGGCAGAAATATTTGTGATCTTTTATAAGTCAATGGTTTCTTAGATTAGACACCAAAAGCACAAGAAACAACAACAAAAAAGTAAATTGGATGCGACTATCAAGATAAAAACTTCTGTGTTCAAAGGACACTATGAAGAAGTGAAAAGAAACCCTGCAAAATTGGAGAACATTTCTGCCAGTCAGAAGGGATTCGTATCTAGAATATATAAAGGATTGTTACAATTCGATAAAGACAAATAATCCAGTTTTAAAATGGGCAAAAGATCTGAAGGATGATTCTCCAAAGAAGATATACAAATATCCAATGAGCACATGAAAAGATGTTCAGCATCATCAGCTATCAGGGAAATGCAAATCAAAACCATGAAATACCACTTTATACACATCAGGATGACTATTAAAGACAAATAGTAACTGTTGAAGAGGCTATGGATAAATTGGACTTACACACTGCCTGTGGGACTGTAAAATGGTGTAATCACTTAGAAAGTAGTTTGGAGGTTCCAAAAATGGGTAAATGTAGTTCCTATAAGACTCTGCAATTCTTTTTAGGTACATATGAGAGAAATGAAAACACAGCCACACAAAAACGTGAAGGTTCACAGCAGCATTATTCATAATAGTCAAAGAGTGGAAATAATTCCAACATCCATTATAACACTGATGAATGAATGAACAAACTGCAGTATATACACAAAAAAGAATATTACTTGGCAATAATAAAGTATTGATATGTGCAACAAAGATGAATGTTGAAAACATTATGCTAATTAAAAGAAGTCAGTCCCAAAAGACCACATTTTATATGATTCCTTTTATATGAAATATCCAGAATAAACAAACCCATAGAAACTTAAAGTAGATTAGTGCTTGCTGGGGTGTGGGGACCTGAGGGGACTTGGATAGGGTGGTAAAGGGTACAGTGATTCTTTCTGGCATAATGAAAGTGCTTTAAAACTGACTGTGGTGATGGACGCACAATTCTATGAATACATAAAAGTCATTGAATGGTACACTTTAAGTGGATGAACTATGGTATGATAAAAGACTTGTATCTCAATAAAGCTTTAAAAAGAAAAAAAAAGTTACCAAACTCCTAAGCCATTAGGCTCCATGCCAACAAACTGGTTTAGAGCCAGAAGCTATAATTTTCTTGATTTGCATAACAACCATGTGAAGTATAATATATAAAAATGGAACTTATTTGCTTTTTGTCCAACATGGTTTTGTACTAAATGTTTGTGTCGCTGTCCATTTGAATTCTTCAGAGACCTGAGGAATAAGGCCACCTGTCCATTGTGGTTTGCCACCATTTCTTTCCTATTCCTCCAGTGTCCTACTCAGTATATCTGCCTAGTAAACTCTCAATGGCTGTGTGTTGCATCAATGAATTAACACTGATTATATCAAAGAGTTTAAGGTGGTAAAATATTAGTATGCCTATCTGGGATAATGAAGTTGTAAACAGGTAACTGAAGAGAAAACATTTTGCTTTATTTTCAACAACTCAGAAAACACTGTTTACTTAAAAACCTAGATCTAGTCTCTCATTAGAATTTTAACTTCATGTCAACCAGGAGCTACAGTACTACTTTTGGAATTTCTAAATCTTAATTATTCTTAGTTTAAAGAAAAAGAAAGCTTATCAAAACAAAGGAATGGGATGAAAGATTTAGTTAGATGAACTGTGACATTTCATACTTTGTTTTTTCCAGTCCTTTTATGAAGAAAGAGTTCAAGCATCTCAGTTGAATTTAAATGAAATTCAAACATTTAAAATTAGCATAGCATTAAAATGGCTTTGAGGAAAGTTTTTCAATACTCAAGTTTCAAGGCTAGAACAAAAGTGTGATCAAATTTACAAATTAGGTTATTCAAATTTGACTACTAACCCTGTTGTGGCTAGTCCGTACAATTTCTTGTCTTCTATACATGCCTGCAGCATTTATTTGTGGAGACATGCCTCAAAGACACTGATTCTGCAAGGAAACAAGAAAGTAATTCTTAACCTTGCTTCTATGTCTTATTTTCACAAAAAGTTTTCCACCACTGGGAGAACTGAAGCTTCTCACTGCTGTCAGTGTGGTCTGTGAAGAGTATGATCTTCTATTTATTCGTAATCTTCCCATTCAGAGTCAATTTGAACATTTAATTAAAACAAATGTCCTGACAACAGAGACTATAGTAAAGGAATAAAAGTTCTGAATTTAAGACATGTTTTTACTTTTGGCTAATGTTTGTCTTTCTGTGAGACATCTGCTTTGAAGTAAAATAATAAATATGAGAATCACTGTAATGTAGAAGAATGGGCACATGACATTCGACCAACATTCTGGACCCTGGTTCCACTACTTAACCCTTCAGAATCTTCTCTGTAAAACTGTTACCCATGACAAGCTATAGGCACCTGCCTGAATGTCTAAGAGGCTGGCTGAACCTCTCCCCTGCTCTACTCTATCTTTGAGCACAGGGAGTCTCATGGTCAGCAGATAAGAACTTGACAAAAAAAACTGAATCCAGGTGAAATGAAGGTAACTGTTTAAATGACCCCCCCCCCCCAAAGATTGAAAAGCTCTTTCTAATACAGTCTCCATGGGAAATAACAGTTACCAGTTCCATGACTGTTCACTGCTGCCCCGCTGTCACGACCGACCGATCATCCACCGCGGCCACACTGCTCAACCGACTCAATCAACTGACCATTTTCCGTTGCTGCGTTACCATGACAACGGGCAGTCGAGCTCATAAAGAAACAGTGTCTGGAACCCTGATCCCAAGAACAAGCCACCGCCCCTTTCCCATGAAAAACCCATGAAGGTTCCTCCTCTGTATTTACCTAAACCTTCCCTACATTTCTAGTATCCTATTTTAGCCACCTCTGCACCGCTAAGGGAGGAGACATTGATCTGAGAGCTGCGCTCCCACTTCTCCGGTCTCAAGGCATAGAATAAAAGTTTGCAATGTTAAGGCTCATTTTCGGTTTCTGATTGGCTTCTCAACACACTTAGTGAAAAAAAAAAACTAAACAAAACATCTGAGGTCTTAAAAAAGTTCTTTCGTCCTTTGGTAACAAAATGACATAATAGTCCAACCGACCACAGGGAATCGAATTAAGATAATATATATGAAAGTCTTTTGACATGGAAAGGACAGTGATAGTGTAACATAGAGTAATGCTTTATAGTGAGTAAGTGCTGTACATGAATAAACATGATAGCAGAACTCCCATAATATATGATTCTTTGTTTCTCTACCTCTACCCCATCCATGCAGTCTTCTGGAGATATAGTTATGGGCCTTCAAGTTGGCAAAGACACCAGTTTCAACCTCCTGTCATAATTCCCTTTCAGCAGCACCCTAGAATAGGCAAGGTTAATGATCTCTCCCTCAGAACATTTCCAGGGCAGGGCTGCACTACATTTTTCATATCATGGCACAAACAAAGCGATATTATTTGTACATCCATGGCACACTAAAATAAACACAGGGGCTCTCTTGTTGCCCCAGTGCCTATCTATCTTCCTGAAGGCTACAGGGCTGAATGAATCAGACACATCTACAATAGTTGCCGACAGCAATCTCTCACTTTCCCCATGCAGTGCGGAAGAGTATGGTGGTCAAATCACAAATCCATAATTGTTTAAAATGTAGTGTGTCAAATGAGAATAAAAAACAGACCAGTGTCTTACCAGGTTCAGACAGAGTGTAACCTAGTAATGGCTACTGTTGAAGCTTAGGTTCAGGAGCATGAACGTAGGGGTATAGGAGGAAATACAGACACCCTCTGAGGTGTAAATCAGAATGTAGGTAAACAGGGAAAGCAAAGGCCACAGAGCACCTAGGTTTTTCAGATCTTTGAAACATGAGCTGATGTGGGTACATTCCATGATCAGCGTCCACATACTAGTGACCAGACATCAAAAAACAGGTTTTACCTTTCAGTTGTGCCACATGACAAAATTAGGTCAAGGCTGCTCAGCACAACACTGACATACACAGTGCTGATATGGCTATTTCTGCTGTCGGTTGAATATTTCTAATCTAAACTTGTCCTACATAAAGAAAATCAGACTGAAACAAATTTATAAAATAAATGAGCTGTCTTGCCTACCAGCCTCATATTGGTGGCTGAGAGAAGGAAGTTTCTTCTGCTCTCTTTCCAGACTCCACATTGTGACTAAGTCTTCAGCGAGCAAATAAAAGCTAAACATCACCTCTGTCGTTGGTTGATTCAGAAAACTTCAGCAGTTGCCATTATCAAATTGGTCATTCACCCTGTAGGCTTTCTGCACTATTCAGGACCTGTAGAGTCCAGGTGATCTTGAACACTGAAGATAATAACAGAAAGAATAGGAGAGCAAAGTTCACTCAATGTAAGTTTATTTTAGAGGTAGTCAGTCAGCTCAGGCTACTGTAACAAAATAACACAGACTGGGGGGGTTTAAAAAATAAACACTTTTTTCCTTACAATTATGGAGAATGGGAAGTCCAAGGTCAAGCTGCCAGCAGGTTGGGGTCTTGGTGAGGGCCCTCTTTTTGGTTTGCAGACAGCTGCTTTCTTGCTATACCCTCACATGGGGGACACAGAGGTAGCACTCACACTATCATGGGATTCTGGCCTCCCAACCTCATCTAATCTAATTATCTCCAATGCCCCCACTGCCAAATACTATCACACTGGGGATTAGAGCTTCAACATAGGAGTGTAGGGGACACATTCAGTCTACAACAGAGGTTTGTGCCAAATGCTCTGGAGACATGAGGGGTATGAGTAAAAAACTCTATGAAAGCACAATAATAAAATATACTTATATTTCCTCAAAGCACTGTTATATGAGTGTATGTCCCACCTTTTGCCCTGCAGATCTTCCACTAAATCATAACAGGGTGAGACCAATCGCTTCACAACAATCTTCACTTCATACAAAAGCAACAACTTCACTATTTAGGTATCTGTGACTTGTGAGTTTTCAGTCTATAAGTTACAACAGGGCTCAATAGTCAAAATTAATAATTACTTTACATAAAAGTGGAAAAACAAAAGACTTTCTTTAACTTCCATTTTATAAAAAAGTCACAAAATTAATTTTTTTTGCCATGTTAAAATGCACTATTGTATTCACATTTTAAGTAAAAATAACTATGGAAGAGTCTTTTCCTACTCTCAAGATTCACTCTATAAAATATTTGCTGACTTGAGAAATTTTCAGCTGGGTTTTCCACACACATGATTTTCTATGGTAGAATCATCTAAGGTATATGGTTCAGTGCACCCATAAATAACTTTGAAATACAGTTTTAGGAGTTTGGAGAACACACCAAGATTTCCAACTTTAGAAAACAAAACTGAAATATCAGCATGGAAAGCAGGACTGGCTAAAGGTCTCCTGAAATAGAAATGTCTTACATGAAACATCTGAAAATGACAGATACCAAGGCATAAAAATCACAAGTTTCCAAAGTAATTAGACCAGTGATTGTATCATTGTTGCTATTTATTAATATTTACTGGAATGGTTAATTTCACGTGTCAGTTTGACTGGCCTTGGGGTGTGCAAATTAAACACAATTTCCAGGTACGTCTGTAAAGGTACAGGCTAGCACTTCAATCACTGGACTCAGTAAAGCAGACTGCCCGCCCCAAGGAGGCTAAGCATCATTCATCCCTATGGGGCCTTTCTAGAACAAAAGTGGAGGAAGGAGGAATTATTTCCTTCCTCCATCCCTCACTGTTGAGCTGTGATGTCTTATCTCATTCTTTCTTGCCCTGAAGAACAGATGGTGGTAAATTACACCACTGGCTTTCCTGGGCCTCCAGCTTGCAGGATGTCTATCAGTCTGTCTCTCTGGAGAACCCTGGACAATACATTTAACTAATGGCGACTGTGAATATAACATTCAATGGTAGATGGAGAGGGCAGAGACTTTGCCCCCCAAAGAATTAAATTACCTCTCAAATGTGGTTTACTCAGTTGTTATATATAACTCAAATCTATTCTTTCCTATATCTTATGCTGCAAGTGAAACCAAATACATCTATAGCTTAGTTGGAAAGAAAAATAGAGTTGGAAGATATGAGTTTAAAGTTCGGCTCTATAGAGAATTTTGGCATCTATGTTCATAAAACATTTTTCTATAATTTTCTGTTTTTGTACTGTTTTTGCTTTTATTATCAGGGAAATATTGGCTTCATAAAATACATTGTAAGTGTTTCCATCTTTTCTATTTCTTGGAAGGCATTGTGAAATATTGGTGTTAACATTTCTTTAAATGTTTGTTAGCATTCTCCAGTGAAACCATTTAGGCCTAGAGATTTCTCCTCGGGAGCTGTTAAATTATGATTTAAATTTATTTAATGATTATAGGACTGTTCTGATTATTTATTTTATCTTGATTGAGGTTTGGTAATTTTTGGTTCTTGAGGAATAGTTCCACACTTTAAATTGTCAAAGTATGAATGTAAAAATTATTTGTAGTGCTCTTTTATTATCCTCTGAATGGCTGCAAGATCTATAATGATACCTTGTTTTATTCCTGATATTGGTGATTTGTGGGCTTTTTTTTTTTTTGCCATCAGACTTGATAGAGGATTATCAATTTTATTTTTTTCCAATATCCCAACCTTTCGTATTTTTGATTTTCTCAGCTCTTTGCCTATATTCAAGTTTATAGATTTCTGCTCTTCTCTTTCCTTGTAGTTTCTTGAGGTAGGAAGTGTATTGATTTGAGATCTTCTTTTTAAATGTAAGCATTGTTATAATTTTTCCTTTCAACACTATTTTAGCAGTAACCCACATATTTTGATATGTTTTTTTTTTTATTTAGTTCTAGGATTTTAAAACATTTCCTTTCAAACTTCCTCTTTGTCCAAGGGATTATTTAGAAGCGTTATTTGGTTTTCAAGGATTTGAAAATCTTCATTATCTTTCTGTTATTGATTTCCAGTTTGATTGTGTTGTGGTCAGAAAACATATTCTATACGATTTTAATTCTTTTAAAATATTGTTGTTTGTTTCATGGCCCAAGATATGATCTATCTTGTTTTATATTCCATGAGCAATTGAAGAGAAAATATTTTATTTCTATTGTTGTATGGAGCATTCAATATATAAATGCGAATCATATCCTTTTGGTTCATGATGTTAAATTCTATGTTGCCGGAGCCAGCCGGACGGAGTCGAACAGTCCTGAGTTGGGGAGCGAGGGTTAGGAAAAAAAGACAGAGAAGAGAGAAAGATCTCGGGAGGGCATACAGTCAAAGCTGCAGCCTCGAGTTTATTTAGCACCCTATACTTATACAGCTTGAGTAGTGACAAACTGCTCATAACAAAGTAACAAACTGCTCAAAACAAAACCACAAGTATCCAGAAACAATAGCTGCGATTAACATGAATTAACATAAGGCCAAGAGAAAAACTCCTCCCTTGGAATTTCAGGAACTGATGCTTATCCTCTCTTCAGGGTTTCAGGAACTGATATTTCCTTACAAAGGGCTCCCAACATCTCCGGCTCCCAACACTATGTCATTGCTGGTTTTCAGCCTAGTTCTATCAATTGTTGAGAGAGGAGGGTTGAATTCTTCATCTATAATGGTGTTTGTTTATTTCTCCTTTCAGTTATCCCATTTTTTTACTTTACATATTTTGAAGCTTTGTTGTCCGAGCATACACACTTAGAATTGTTGTCTTCTTGGAGGATTGAGCCATTTATTCTTATATAATGTCTCTTTCTGTCTGTGGTCATTTTCTTTGCTCTGAAGTTTGCCATATTCACTTTTAATATAGCCACTCCTACTTTTTTTTGATTAATGTTAGCGTGGTATATCTTTTATATTCTTTTACTTTCAAACTTTTGTTATTGAATTTAAAGTGAGTTTTTTGTAATTTTTTTATTAATCCACTGTCAATTTTGGGTTTTTGATTGGTATATGTAGGTCATTTATATTTAAGGCAATTCTTGACATGTTAGAGCTTAATTGTGCCATTTATTATTTGTTTTCTGTTTGTTTCCTCTGGTTTTCGATGCTCTGTCTCTTTTTTTTTTGGCTTCCAGTAGTTTCAATATTTCTTTAGGGTTCCATCTTGACTTACGTATGGTGTTTTGGAGAGATATACTCTCCAAATGCATAGTGTCTGTGGTTGTTCTGAGTATAATAATATTCATATGTAGGATATCATATTCTACTGATACCAACATTTCACCTCTTATGTATGAAAAACTCATTCCATTTAGGGTCCTTTGTTTTTCCCACTTTAAAATATTTTCTTGAGTATCAAATGGTGATTATATTTCTGTTTCAAGAATCAAAGATGACTATTAAAACTCATGAGAAATATTGTCTATCATTATGTACTCCCATTTCTACTTCCTGTTGTTCTTTCTTCCTTCCCAATGCTCTAAATTTCCTTCTTTTAGCTTTTACTTTCTGTTTAAAGACTTCCCTTGACCAATATTCAAGCATCTGTGTGCAAGTGACACATTTTTAATAGTTTTCCTTCATCTGAGAATGTCCTTACTTCTCGTTCATTCATGGATAGTTTCATTGGACATAACATACTGGGATGACAGTTCTTTTAGCGCTTGGGAAATGTGCCACTTTTTTCTGCCCTGCATGGTTTCAGATGATAGATCCGATGATGTAAGTTAGTGTGCCTTTATAGGTAAGGTGTCATTTATGATTTCAAATTTACTTTTGTCTTTAGTTTCCAAACATTTAATTATTATGTGTTAATCCAGTTGGGTTTCACTTATCTTCTTAAATGTGTAGGTTTGTGTCTTTCATCACATTTGGGACGCTTTAGCCATTGTTTATGTGAATACTGTTACAGTGGTATCTCTCTCTCACCTTCTGGAACGTCTATAAGTTGAAACGTTTGTTATTGTACCACAGGTCCCTGAGGTTTTGTTCACTTTTTTTTGTCTCTTTTCTCTGTTCAGATTGTATAAATTATATATGTTCTCAAGAACCCTGATTCTATCATATGTCATCTCCACTCTGCTATTCACTCCACACAATGAGTTTTTAAATCTGTTATTGTATTTTTCGGTTCTATAATTTTCATGTGGTTCTTTTGTATAACTTCTGTTTCTTTACTGAGAACTTTTTTTTTCATTCGTTTCAAGATAATTTGTATTTGGTTGTTGATAGATTTTAAGATGCCTGTTTTAAAATCTTTTTGATGGTCAGTTGTCTTTTCTCATCAATGTTGTGACTTTCCTGGTTCTTGGTGTGACAGGTGATTTTCAGTTGTATTTTGAACATTTTGTCTATTCTTTTAGAAGACTCTGGGTCTCATTTAAATCTTTTATTTTAGTAGGTAGTCACCTTGTTTAGCTTTAGCACACAGGTTCTTTGCTGTATTTGGGTTTTTTGGCTCAACAAATTCAATTTTGGAGGTTTTGTGATACAATTTTGATCTGATCTCTGCTAGAGAGACCTCTTTGGCACATAGCCTGAGACCACCATGGCTAGGTGCTTTTGGTGGTGGGATCCCTTCTGTCCAAGCTATCTGGTCATCCCAGTGTCTTTCAGTGAGAGAAGGAAGACTTAGGTTTGCTGGAGTGAAGATGCTTCACAGGTTGACTTGCTCATTGTGGTTGGGTCTCTCTTTCTTTTATTTCCTGGTCACTGATTGTCTCCCAGTAGAATAGGAAAGTCTCAGGCTTAGCAGGAAAGAACAATTCTCCCCCTGGCCACTGTTAGTGGGGCACTCAGCTATCCCTCTTACTGGTGATATCTAGCTTACCCAACAGTGTCAGAGAGATTCCAATTGCTCAGGGGTAGAAATAAGTGTATCTGGGTAGTCTTCTGTTGCTATGTTGTGAAAAGTCAGTTCTAAGACACCTTCTAAGGATAAGAGGATGTAAAATACATTGCTACTGTGTTGTTTCTCCAGTCTTCATATTCTAAACCAAGTGACCTTCCTTTTATCATTTCTTAGGATTCTTCTTTGGTTGTCTTTTGCATTATATTGAGGAATCATGATTATATATAATCATATGGTTATACTTAGAGGGGAGGAACAAGGAGACACAAGTCTATACTGTTTTGTCAGTCCAATTATTTTTACAATTATTAGAGCTTCTGAATTTTTTCTGATTCTAAAGTTGGAGATATCTAGTGGAGACACAGTAACTTGTTAGGTTTGGACTGAATTCTCATATATAACTTGTGCCTGCTTTATTATGGAGGAAGTGTTATTATAATCCCTATTTTATGGTAAAAGTGTGAAAGAAAAGAGCCTGGGGTCAGAATGAGATTTTAGCTGAATGTATCCACAACGTAGGGCTATTGTGATCATTATGTATAAAATTACATATATAATGCATTGATTCTCAGTGCATGCAGGCAACAATAAGTGCCCAATAAACATTACTGTTCCCTTCCTTCTACACAAGAATGAGCCCAAATAAATAACCTAAGGCTTCATCTTAAAGAACTAGAAAAGGAAGAACAAATGAAGCCTAAAACCAGCAGAAGGAAAGAAATAACCAAAATTAGAACAGAAATAAATGAAACTGAAAACAAAAAGAAAGATAGAAAAATAAATGCAATTAAGAGCTGGTTCTTTGAGAAAGTTAATAAAATTGACAAACCACTGGCAAAGCTCTATAAACGAAAAAGAGAATGGCCACAAATAAAATCAGCGATGAAAGAGGAGAAATTATGACAGACACCGCAGGAATGCAAAGCATACTATGAAAAAGTATATAACACCAAGAAATAGACAATTACTTAGAAAGAAACAGCCTTAGATTGAATCAAGAAGAACTGGAAATTTTAAATAGACCAATCAGCAGTATGGAAATTGAAACGATTACCAAAGACCTACCAAAAAGTAAAAGACCAGGACCAGATGGCTACACCAGTGAATTCTACCAAACATTCAAAGAAGATTTAATACCTATTCTCCTCCAACTCTTCCAAAAAATCAAAGTGGAGGAGGCAATAGTTCCTAACTCATTTTATGAGGCCAATATTACCCTGAAACAAAAACCTGGCAAAGGTAATATGAAAAAAGAAAACTACAGACCAATATCTCTCATGAACACAGATGCAAAAATCCTAATCCTAAATGGGATACTAGCGAACTGAATAAAGCAACATATTAAAAAGATTATACGCCATTATCAGGTGGGTTTCATATAAGGGGCACAGGGATGGTTCAACATATGCAAAATGATTAATGATTAATGTGATATATAACATAAACAAATTGAAAAAATAAGAATAATATGATTATATCAATAGATGCAGAAAAAGCCTTTGAGAATATACAGCCTCCACTTATGATCAAAATACTTAATAAAATTGGTACAGAAAAAAGTACTTTAACATAATAAAGGCTATGTGTGACAAACCATCAGTCAACATTATACTTAATGGTGAAAAACTAAAAACCTTCCCTCTGAGTTCAGGAACAAGACAAGGCTATCCACTATTGCCACTGTTATTCAATATAACATTGGAAGTCCTAACTTTCTCTTACTAGCTATCAGGTAAAAAAAGTTATAAAAAGTATCCAAATAGGAAATGAAGAAGTCAAACTGTCACTCTTTGGATGTCATGATTTTACCTATATGGCGAGAACTATAAGACCCTATTAAAAGAAATTGAAAAAGATACAAAGAAATGGAAAGATATTCCATGTCTCAGATCGGAAGAATCAACATAGCTAAAGTGACCTTATTACCCAAAGCATTAATACAGATTTAATGCAATCACCATCAAAATCCTGTTGGCATTTTTAAAAGAACTGCAACAAAAAAACATCAGATTTGTATGGAAGCACAAAAGACTCCAAATCGCCAAAGCCATCCTAAGAAACAAGAATGAGTCCGGAGGCATCACTCTACCCAATTTCAAACTATACTACAGAGTAACGATAATCAAAATGACATTGTACTGGCAGCAAAACAGACACACGGACCAGTGGAACAGAATTGAGCGTCCAGAAGTAAACCCATATTTATACGGGTAAATGATTTTCAACAAAAGAGCCAAAAACATACAGTGAAAAAAGGAAAGCCTCTTTAATAAATGGTGCTGGAAAAACTGGAAAACCACCTGCAAAATAATGAGACTAGATTCTTTTTCTATCGCCACAAACCAAAATTAAATCAAAATGGATTTAAGACCTGAATATAAGACCTGAAACAATAAAATGCATAGAAGGAAACATAGAAACTAAACTCAAGGACCTTTAACTTAAAGAGGATTTTATGAATCTCAAGGCAAGGGAAGTAAAAGCAAAATGAATAAATTGGACTTCATCAAACTGAAAAGCTTTTGCACAGCAAAAGAACTGTCAACAAGGTAAAGAGACAACCATTCAAATGGTGAAAATACATGTGCAAGCAATGCTTTTGATAAGGACCTAATATCCAAATATACAAAGAACTCGTACAACTCAATAACAATAGAAAAACAAATCACCCAATTAAAAAATGGGCAGAGGACCTGAATAGACACTTCTCACAAGAAGACATACAAATGTCCAACAAATTTATGAAAAGATGCTCATCTTCGCTAGCTGTTAGAGAAATGCCAATCGAATGAGATGCCATCTCACAATTGTTTAAATACCAACAGGTCAAGTAATAACAAGTGTTGGAGAGAATGTG
Organism: Eidolon dupreanum; assembly: GCA_028627145.1. NCBI lineage: Eukaryota > Metazoa > Chordata > Mammalia > Chiroptera > Pteropodidae > Eidolon > Eidolon dupreanum. Next base: position 65,319,288 of record CM053510.1, on the reverse strand, counting down.
GAGAGAAAAAGAACACTCATACGCTGCTGGTGGGACTGCAAATTGGTACAGCCACTAAGGAAAACAGTATGGAGTTTCCTCAAAACACTAAGAATTGATCTACCATATGATCTAGCAATCTCTCTACTGGATATTTACCCAAAAGACTTGAAAATTCATATCTGAAAAGATATTTGCACACCGATGTTTATAGCAGCACTATTCACAGTGGTCAGGACATGGAAGCAACTGAAGTGTCCTACAACAGACAATTAGATAAAGACAATTAGATACACACATACACACACATATACATATATACATATATACACACATACACAGTGGAATATTACTCAGCCATAAGAAGAGATGAAATATTGCTATTTGTGACAACGTGGATGGCCCTTGAGATAATCATGCTAAGAGAAATAAGCCAGACAGAAAAAGCTGAAAATCACATAATATCACTTATATGTGGGCTATAAACCTAAAAGCAGCAAATGAACGGGACAAACAAGCAGAGACTCATGGACATGGACAATAGACTAGTGGTTACCAGGGTGGCGGGGGGGTGGGTGGGGAAGTAGAAGGAGTAAAATGGGTTAAATATGTGGTGACAGAAAAAAATCTAACTATGGGAGATGAACACACAATGCAACGTATATATGTGCCTTAATGTTGAATTATACTTCTGAAACTTACTGCATTTCATTAACCTATGTCACCATAATAAAATAAATAAATAGATAGGTAGTCAATTAAAACCCTTGTTAACAGGGTTCATTTAAAGTTTTAAATTTCATTTCAGAAAGCTGCATTCTTTTGCCTGCAGTACTCTCTCTTGTCTTTCCTCATCCTATAGACAGACCTAAAGCTACTTTGTCTCCTCTAAGAAATCTTTTTCAGTTTTCCCAGCTGGAAATCCATCCCTCCTTTGTCTTCCCATGGCATCACCTCTATACCTTTGGCTTAGCTATTGTCAGATTCTGCTGTCACTTTAGTGTTTATATCCACTGCCTCCACCAGACTATAATTCCTTTGAATTATACTTGAATACTTGAGATTTGAACTCTCACTTTCCTTCCATTTTACAGCAATTAAGATGGCCTTCCTATTTAAGAAGAGAAACTTCAACACCATAAACATGAAACTTAAGCCAAAGATGAGAACAGGAGGAGATCAGGAGACACTGAGAACTCATATAAAAAATAATTTAAGTTCTAGGTATAGACACATTACTTTATAGACTAGTGCAAACACTTTAGATATGATCTCAGAACTATGAATAATAATCTTTTGGAAATCATAGAGAATGTCAGTAGCCTCAAATGAACATAAATGAGAGAATGCCACAATTCTAATTAGGAAAGAATAGTAGGTTCCAGAAACAATAAATCACTAATTTTTATTTAAATCACAGAAATAATAAATTAATTGATTAATAACCTCATTTATTTATTCTGTAAAAATATACTGACTGCTGAGGATACAAAGATGAGTAAGAAGGAAGCCACAGCCTCTTGAGAAAAACAGAGTCATGAAAAATTAAAGTAATATAATGTGACCTGTATTATAATAGAGGTATTCACATACTGCTATGATAATACAAATGAGAGAGAAATTAATTGTGTCTGAGCCTGTGGTCAGGGATAGCTGTAAACAGAAAGTAGCTTTTGAGTTGCTCTTTCAATAATGAATAAAATTCCCCAGTTATCATATGCATGCAGAAATGCATAATCAAGTTATGAAAAATTAAATGCTTGTCTGAGTGGGTGGAACAGAGAATGTGTGGGAGAAAACGACATGGGATGAGCCCAGAAAACTAGAACTGAGAGAGGTCCTGGCCTAGGAGCCATAAGAGGTTGGAGCTTGATCATGTAAAAAATTTTAGAGCTCATTTTAAAAACACAGGGTTTATACATGTGCAGGAAAAAAATGTAGTGCTGGATAAGAGTACAATGATGTGAGTGAGAATCCATAGTGTCTAGCACAGAGGGATGCTCAGTAAGTACTGAGCGAACAAGATTAGGTTCATAAAGAAGCTTTTCATTAACATGATTTATAATATTTATGATATAAAATAAATATGTATGAACGAATAGCTTTTCTACATACCAGAAATGAGCAACTATAATGGAAATAATGCACATTGCAATAGCAACAAAGCATTATCTATATATGTACAAGCTTATAAGAAGTGACTTAGAATCCAGAGGAGTAAAACAACAAAATATTAGTAAGTGATATAAAAGATGATTTGAATATTTGGAAAAACATGTTATGTCATTGAATGCGAACACAACATTTAAAAGATGTTAATTTTTACAATATATTTAGTATTTTAATGTTATATCAATAAAAATCTCAATGACATTTTTTCCAAGAAGGAAAAGAATTTGCACTTTTTCCTGAGGAGTATTAAGATAAAAATGTTCAAAATCAATTTGTAAAAATAAATAAAATAAAATATTAATGAAAGTCTTCTCTTAATATCAAAAGCTATTAGAAAGCTATAATAATCGAAATAGTGTATACCAGAATGAAATTGGACACAAAGATCACTGAAATGTCACAAAGAATTCATAAATAAACTTTTATGTATAAATAAGAAGTCATGGAAAATTAATGTAAAAAAATGATTTATTCCATAAAGGATCCTGGCAAAGTGTTTTAGCCACAATAGATCTTTTACATAAGCACCTAAACAACAGAAGAATTCATATAATAGACATCTTCAATGTAATAATTGATTTTAACATAATGCCATTATAATTACCAAAGAAAGACTTGATATAGTGTATAACCTATGAATTATGGGTTTGGAAAAAACTGGTTGGTAATTTAAAGGAATATACAATTTGTGATGGTTCCTGGTAGTTATATTTTGGCAGACACTATGTTAATTTATTGAAATGTGATTATGTAAATACTTATAGTCTGTGTGCTAGTTAAAAAAGTATGTATGCTTTTGAGTAAATATTAACCAGAATAGCCAGATTCTTGACTTCAGGAGTACACCTTGTTCTAATCTATTCAGAGCAAATTAGATCCACACTGGGCTTCAAAAAGACACTTCAATGAAAAGGCAGAGAATGTCATTGTATAAAAAAGAAGACCCAACTTTATGTTGTCTACAAGAAGCATATTTTAAATATAAAGATAATAATGTAAAAGTAAAAGGATTGAAAAAGATATACTATGCAAATATTAATAAAAAGAAATCAGGAGTGGCTATATTAGTATCAGACAAAATAGACTTCAGAAAAAGGAATATGGAGATAGTAAAGATAGACAATAGAGAAAGTCAATAAAATTGATAAATCTGTAGCTAGCCTGGTCAAGAACAGAAGAGGAGAGTCACAAATTATCAATATAAGAAACAAAAAGAAGTTGTCACTATAGCTCCTATAGACATTAAAATAAAATATTCTGAGTGATGTTATATGAATAAATTTACAACTTAGATAAAATGAACAATTGTTTGAAGGAAACAAATTATCAAAATAGACTCAATAAAAAGTTAAAAACCTTAATAGCTTTTATATATATTAAAAAATTAAATTTATACTTACATGTCTTTCCACACACACACACACAAAATAGATGACCAGCCAATATAGCCCTCACTGGTCAATTCTACCAAATATTTAAGAAATAAAATATACCAACCCTACATGAATTTTTTTTCAGCTGGAAAATAGATAGAGGTAGTTCATAACTCATCTTTATGAGGCCAGGATAGAGAGATGCCATGTTTATGGATGAGAAGACTCAATATTTTAAAAATATTATTAAAATATTTTTAAAATTTTCCCCAAATTAACCTATAGATACAATTCAATCCCAATAAAAACTGTAGCTGACTTTGTGTGTGTGTGTGACAGAAAATGATAAACTGACTCCAAAATTACATATGAAAATGCTGAGGACCTGGGGTATTTAAAACAATTTTAACAAAGAAGAGCAAAGTTGGAGGACTTCTAATTTACTAAAGCCACAATAATCGAGACAGTGTGGTTTTGTCGAAGTGTAGACATACAGGTCAATGGGACAGAGCAGTGAATTCAGAAATACATTCACACATCTATGGTCACTTGATTTTCTGTACAAGTGCCATGGTAATTCCATGGGGGAAAGCATAGCTTTATAGAAAAGAAAATATCTTGCTGTAATAACTGTTTATCTTCATAAAAAAATGAACCTGGATTCTTATCTCTTGCCATTCACATGATTTAACTCAAAATGAATCGTAGTGCTAAATATAAAAACTAAACTTTAGAACTTCAAAAATAAAAAAGGACAATGTCTTCACAACCCTGGGTAGGATGTAGATTTCTTAGAAAGGACATAATATGTTTAAACCATAAAAGGAAAAAAGAATGAAAAACTGGACTTTATAAAAATGAAAAACTTCTGTTATTTGAAAGACAAATTTAAGAAAATAAAAAGGCGAGCCACAGACTGGGAGAAATATTTGCAATATATCTAATATAAGACTTGCATACAGAATAAAGTCTTACATATTAATAATAATCAGGAAATATATAAATAAAAATAGGAAAAAGATTTGAATGAATACTTCATAAAAGAATGTATACAATTGGTTATTAAGCTCATGAAAAGGAATACGACATTATTATCAGGAAAATGCAAATTACAATCAATCTGATGCAACTGCACATGACTAAAATTTTTTTAAAAACTAACAGTAACAAAGGTTAGTGAAAATGTGGAATAACTGGAACTTTCACCCTTTGCTGACAGGAATGTAAAATGGTCCAAGTATGGAAAAAAGTTTGATACTTATACAGTTAAATATATGCTTACCATGTGACTCTCCATTCCCATTTCAGGTATTTATCCATTAGTAAAGAAAATGTGTGGTAACAGAAAGATGTATACACAAACTTTCATCACAATTCTATCCATAATAATCCCAAACTAAAAATCCTAATATCAGCAAATAGGTAAATAAATAAATTTGGTATCTCTGCACATGTGATACCACTCAGCATTAAAAACATGAGTGATGGATGCATGCAATCGCATGGGTGAATCTCAAAAATATTATGCTGAGTTCCAGAAAGCAGATACAAAGTAGTACATATTGTATACTTCCGTAAAAGCAATAATGATAGTAGACAAAAGTTTTCTGGGGATTTTTGCGGCAAAAAGATGTGAGAGACTTTTTAGGTGATGCAAATATTCTCTCTTTATCTATTATACTGGTGTGTATATTTTTCAAAACTCATCAAACTGTGCTTTCAAAATCAGTGCAATTTTGTTGAATAAAAATTGTATGTTAATGAAATTTATTTAGGTAAAGACACCTATATAAATGAGAAATATCTTTGGCATAACTTTGAGAAACAAAGGGATATTCTTATTTTATATATAAAACTATACTAATAAATAAGAAAAACTTGAAGATTCAATAGATGAATAGTGAAAGGTCATGGAGAAGAAAGGAATTCACAGACAATGCAATACAAATCAATAATAAAGTTAAAAAAATATTCAAGTGGTTTTTATTCAAGTTGTTTAGTAACCAAACAACTGCAAATTAAAGTAATGACATGTTTTTGCTTTTTAATAGCAAAAGATTGAAAAATATAATAGTGCTAGAAAGAGTTTGGTATTGGTTTACTATTGGCAGGAGCATGAATTAGTCTCACCCTGTGAAAAGCAAATTGTAAATATATATTATGAATCTTAAGATTTCCTTACTTTCCTCCATTAATTCAAATTTTATGGCTCTATACTAAGGAAATTCTCAGAAACATAGATAAAGCTTTTAGTAAAACAAGTTGACTCTAGCATTACATGTATTGTAAAAAAACTAAAAATAGCCTCAATTTCCAATAATACAGGAATGTTAACTAGTGATTTTTCAAACTTTTGAGAAAATTAAATGTTTTTTTAATCAAACAAATTCTTACTTAGAACCTCAATAATTGAGACACATCATAGTAAGTGTGTTTTGGGGATGGCCTGTGTTCACCTACCCCAGCTGCTTTTGGCTCTTTGTAGTGAATTTTGCAGAGGCAACATGGAACCCTAGGACTTTGAGAGCACAGTTTGAAAGTCCCTGTTAAACAAGTCATGTAAGCTATACAATGGCACATGGTGATATTTGCAAAGAATATCTGGAGGTATGAGAAAATCTTTATGACCAAATTTTGAACAAAATATAGAATACAAAGTTGTAAATATAATTTTATAATCTCAGCTATATAAACTATATCTGGAAAAAAATGGAGAAGTAAGGAACATGAATGTTTTCATAAGAAATGAAAACAGCTATGATATCTAGGTAGTAAGATTATGACTAAATTTAGTTTCATTTTTATATAATTTTTGAATTTCTCAAGCTTTTAACGAGAAAGGTCTATTGTTGTTATATTGAAACAAATAATCAGTCTTGCCAAACTGACCTCATTTGTCTTTCTAATATGTTGGTGAGTTAGTGGAGATCCTGTGGTTCTGCCTACCAATCTTATTTCAGCTCAGTGACTGATAAAATTTCTGATGATATTTTATTACAAAAAATATTAGGCTGGGCTGGGCGAAATACGGTTAGATAGAATCACAGTTGGTTGAGCAGTTCACTCATTTACAAACATTTATTGAGCCCTCATGACTCTCTGGGCCCTGAGAACTTGAAGTAAATAAGACAGGGTTCCTGCCTTCAAAAAATGCCCAAGTCAGGAAAGAATAAATCTGAGTGCAAAGAATCATGATTCCATAGTGATATATAGCTACTGCACATGTGCCATGAACGCTGAGGAATGACTGTTCTTGGGGCAACATCACAGAGGAGGGAACTTATATGACTATTTACTTTATGGTAAGCACCATACTAAGTGCTTTACTTTGTTGTATCAGTCAGGACTCATGGTTGCAAGTAACAGAGGCTACCTATGGCTGATTACACAGAAAAGGAGTTCTGTTAAAAAGATACGGTAGAATTATCAGCTTGGAGAACTAGGCTTGAACCAGTTTCCAGGAACAATATCTAAAATCCTCCTATGGAACTGGCTCCAGTGAGTAGAGCGATGGCCATGATTGACCTTGCTGCATCAAGATTCAACTTTGCTACCACTCAGCTCCTAAAACTGCATAAATCTACAACCAGCATCATCAGCAAAATTATTGCCCCATAAGGCCTCCTTCTTCAAGCTACTTTCTTTGAGATTCAAGTCTTGTGTGGGTGAATAAATGTGGTTGGTGGAGCTTGGGTCACACACCCTCACCCTTACTGTAATGAGGTGGGTTTTTGCCTTGTGTAGACAGAACTTATAAGACTGGACACTATATATAGCATAGGCGTTCAAAATATGCTGGGTAACCAGAAAACCTGATAATTATCCACCACATATATGTTATATCACTTAATTCATATGACAGCCCTATGAGATATTATATTTTTTCAATTTTTAAGATGAAGAAATTAAAGATTTAAGAAGTCAAAGAATATGCTCAAGTTTCCAAATCTAGGGAGTAGTAGAGCAAGGAACTCAAGTCTGGCTGGCTCCAAAACTCATGCACTGCCAGTTAACTAGACCTTGCTATGACCCACAGAGGAAAAAACCACTGACAAAATCCTGAAAGGATGGTTTTCAACATCAGTGTGGCTGGAACAAGCATTCATTGTGAAAGAGCAGGAAGAGGTAACACTGGAAAGATAGTGAGATTTCAGACCATGAAAAGAGGAGAAGCTGGTACAAATAACCAGGATCAGCATATTTAGGGCCCAACCGTGTTTTATATCAGAACAAATCCAGTGTAGACATTTTGAATTAATTCCTTTCCTGAGATCCCCTTCTCCCAATTATTTTTTCCAGCAGGGGCCCAACTCCCTCTTAGTTGTTCTGGCCATTAGTGTTTGGATTTTATTTAAGAAGTTCTTGGTTCTTAACCTGTTGAAAACTATGAAATTTTCTTCCCGCATAATATTCTGCATGTATATCTTCAAGGTGTTAACAGACCTCCTGGAGTCCATCCTTAGACCTTTCATAGGTTCAGGTGATGAGGAGAAAAAGGGAGAACTTAACTGATACAATGACACAGTGAGATTTGTACATTAAAAAGAGATAACTTTGACATTAGCATGCAGGACATTTAGTAGAGAATTAAAATGAAAGAAAATAATTATGAAGCTGTTATAAGCCTCAAAGCAAGAAATGGTGAAGATGCAGATATATAAAAATGGTTAATTGGTTTTGTGAAAATTTAGATGTACATCTCTGCAGACAGCTGTACTTAAATCTGGCTGCTGTGCAAATTACAGAGTAAGTGAGGGTCACCGGACCTGAAGAAGTTCATATATGGGACCCTGGCTGTCTGTTAATGTATACTAAACACACAAAGTAGCTGCCTTAACTTCAAAACTCCTTTTCATTTGAGTGGACAGAAGTACTGTGTTTCCTCAGGAAAGGAAATTCTGCTTTTCTCTGGCTGAGCCATAAGCATAGTACTGTTTGAACCCTCAAGTGCAGTCTTTACAAAACATGTAACTAAAGTAAAACAGCATTTAGGAGAAGGTTAAGAGGACAAGAAAATGCTAGAGAATGAATTCACATATGCAAGAAGAAGGATAAGAGCACAGTACCATTTGAGGTGAATTAACAAAAAATAGAATTAAGGTTTTCAAATATTTGAAAGGCCAGCGTCTGAAAGAATAGCCACATTTATTCTCTCATACTCCAGATATCAGAAAGAAGACCTTTAGGAAGGAGTTAGATTTGGGCTCAGCTTTAAAAAGATGGGTGTAACAATTACAGCTGTCTAAAGAGGACTGGCCTGCCTCATCAGGCAGAGGGCCATTCAGACAAAAGCTGGACAACCATCTGCCAGCAATTCTGTAGAAGGGAATTCTGCATGGAAGCTGCGGGGCTGGGACTGGGAGCAGGTGATGGATGAGAGGGAGATGGTGGAAGAATGAGCCATTTGAATTCTGAGTTACCTTAAATTCTGAGAGCACACAATGCCACATAATTGGATATCACCTAGTCTTAATTATTAAATAAATGAAATAAAATTATGGAAAAAAAGTAATGGCCAAAGGTTTCTTGTGGTCACAGAGACTTCTGGTAGATTTGAAGAGGGAAGGTGAACAGGCAATCTCCTCTGAAAGTAATTTCCAGATACTCTATCTCCTTTAACATTTGAGTTTTTCTTCTTTGGGCCTATTCCAGGCAACAGAGAGATTGCACAGAAGAAACTTGCATTTTTAATGATTGAAAGGCAAAGAGCAATGAAGAGCATACATGTTTGACAAGACACTGGAAGGCAAAAGAGGGATAGAAATTCCTTCCCAGGAAAAGCAGATAGTTGTGAAGACAACAATTGAAGTAAAATCACTAATATATTTTTATAATATTGAACATTTATTAAGCGTGTGATTCTGTGCAAAAAGTTTTGCAAACATTATGTTAGTTAACTCTCACAAAAACCTTAAGAGGTAGTATCAGTGTCATCCTTCATGTTTTGTAGATGAGAAGATAAGAGTCCCAGAGTGCTTTAGTAGCTTGCTAGTGAGTGTTGGGTTTGTTAAATAGGCCACTTAAGTATCTTATCCAGAAATCTTCAGTCTCCAAGGTGCATCCATAGGAGTTTATAAGCCAAAATTTCTATAATTAAGAGCTATTTTATTATTTTAATATTAATTAGAATCTAAAGCTCAAATAGCTCTCTCTCAATTGCTCTCTTTCTTCCCCTCTGTCTCTCTTGGATGAAGCAGCGTTGCAGCTGTATAGCCAGATGGATGCAGCTTGGATTGACAGGGGTTCTCTCTGTTTGTAAAGAGCAGTTTCATGTTCATCTACCCATCTGCTTGATATCCATGCAATCATGAAATAGAACAGCTTTTGCATATTTATATTCTTCTTCTTCCTACCATGCAGAGATGGGTAATTACATGGTCATTTAGAAATTTGACTGTCCATTTAGAAACATCTCATAACACCAAAAAGAATAAAATTACAGATGAAGAACACTTTTCTTCTTTTTTTCAGAGATTGTGTTTGTGTTGTAGTTAAAATTTGGGTAGACTAAGACTTTTTAGCTTACCTCAGCTTGCAAATCAGTTCTCCAAGTAATTTAGCTCAGCAAAATTGTTGTTGGTTCACAAATTCTCATTCTTCATGCCCATGCCTTTATTTGTCCGTTCTTAATGACCCTGTTGCCTTTTATTTAGTCCTGAATTGATAAGTCAAGGAACTAGGAAACACCTGTTCATAGCAAGTATTTTTGGAGTTTTAATAGACAAAGACTACTCTAAAAATTAAGACATAATACACATTGACACTAAAGCACAGGGAGTGTAAAAAAATGCTCCTTTTCAATACCCTATAGTTGTCACTTTTTACTAAGAATGTTAGGTTGAGGCTGCAGACTTCTGATGGTTCAGCTGTGTTGGATACCCTGAAGTACTTACATATAAGGTTGGCAATGAATCCTGGCTCTCATCTGGGAGCTCAGCTCTTGGCTGCAAGGCTAAATAAAAGGCAACAGGGTCATTAAGAACAGACAAATAAAGGCATGGGCATTCCACAGCCATCCAAGTCCAGGGACAACATTAAAGAATGTGGGTGTCTCTCCATAAATCTTCTAATCTCTTGCCCCTTTGATAGCATTGCCAAGATTGCCCATTACACTGTGTGCGGCCCAGTAGTAAATTATTTACTCTAAATTTACCTTGACCTGAATGGGAGCAATGGAAGGCTGGAAAAAGAACAGTGTGATGTCCTTCTAGGCAGGAACCTGACCACAGCCATCAGACCTTGCCACTTCTCTTGCTTTGTAATCTTGCTTTTCACTCTCCTATTTTTGAGTGGAAGAAATTAGTAGCCTCCATAAGCTGATGTGTGATTGAAGTAATTGACAGTTTCATAAATGTTAGTAATAGAAGAGACACTACCTCATTATAGTAGAGCAATATTTTTTCAAATTACAGGTTTTGACCCATTAGTGAGTGGTAAAATCAACTAATGAATTGTGATTGATTAAATATGGTCACAAATTCTCTGATTCTGTTATTATTAAGAAAAGGAGTCTGTGTCTTTTTTTGAATCTGGGTTGCCTTTGTAATTCTTCGACCAACAGAACGCATCATAAGTGTCATTCTGGGACTTTAGAGACTAGGTCATAAACATGACCTTGCACCTTCCACTCAGGTCTTTTGGTTGCTCATTCTTAGGACACTCTCTAGGGACCTGGATGCCTATCTGTGAGAACCCAGATCACATAGAGAAGCCAAGTGTAGCTGCTTTTGTAGTTAGTTCACAAATTCTAACTGTTCATGCCCGTGCCTTTATTTGTCTGTTCTTAATGACCCTTTTGCCTTTTATTTAGTCTTGCAGCCAAGAGCTGAGCTCCCAGATGAGAGCCAGTATTCACTGCCAGCCTTATATGTGAGTACTTCAGGATATCCAACATAGTTGAACCATCAGAAGTCTGCAGCCCCAGCCTTATTTGACTGCAACTGCATTAAAAACTGCAAGCAAGAACCACTCTAGAGTCCATTCAACCTATAGACCCCCGTGAAATAATGATAACATGTTGTTTTTAAGTCCCAAGCATTAGTGTATATTGTTATGCAGCAAAAGATAATCAAAACATAGGCGAAGATAATTTTTGAATGAAATGGAATAAAATAGAAAATAATAGAGAGATGTAAAGGGTAAGTCATTTTGTAAAAAAATATATTGTATGTATATTAGAGAGAGAAAGATATAGAAATAGAAATGAGACTATGTTATGTAAAATGTTATATTTATTTTTTAGAAATCAGTTTTATTGTATATTGTATACTCCCATGACATACAATTTACTCATTTAGCATGTACAATTCAGTATCTTTTAGCATATGTACTAAGTTCTGCCACTTTCTGTATAATCGATTTCAGAACATTTCCATCACCTCCAAAAACCCTTCAATCCCCTTGAACCCATTAACAGTTATTTCCCATTACTGTCCCCTTTCTAATTTACTTTCTGTCTCCTAGGTTTATCTATTCTGAACATTTCATGTAAATGGGATGTACAATACACGGTCTTTTGTGACTAGGTTCTTTCATCTAGGATGTTTTTAACGTGTATCCATGTTATAGCATTTATCAATATTACATTTTGTTTTATTGCCAAAGAAAATTTCATTGATGGATATACCTCATTCATTCATTCATTCATTCAGCAGTTGATGGGACATTTTAGTTGCTTCCACCTTTTAGCTACTATGAATAATGTTGCTACAGATACCCATGTAAAACTTTTTTATGTGGACATATGTTTTCATTGATCTTGGTCATGGTACATCTATGTTTAACATTTTGAGGAACTGTTAGACTATTTTCCAAAGAAGCTGTACAATTTTATATTCTCACCAGCACTAAATGAGGATTCCAATTTCTCCACGTCCTTGTCGACATGTTACTGGCCATCATTTTGTTTTCTATAGCCATTCTAATGTGTATAAAGGAATGTCTCATTATGGTTTTGACTTGCATTTCCTAAATAGAGAATGATTTAGGGCATCTTTTTGTATAATCAATGATCATTTCTATATCCTCTTTATAAGAATGTCTATTCAGATCCTTTGCCCATTAAAAAAATTAGGTTGACTTTTCATTATTGAGTTGTGTTTTATTATGTATTCTGGAGAAAAGTCCCTAACCAGATATATAATTTGCAAATATTTTTTTCCATCTTATAGATTGTCATTTCACTTTTTGAAGTATTTTTTAACACAAAAGTTTTAAATTTATGTTCAGGTCTAATTATTCTTTTTCCCTTTGTTGCTGTGCTTTTAGTGCTGTATTTAAGAAGACTGCTTAACTCAAGTTTATGAATATTTATATTCACTCCTATTTTTATAGTTTAAGCTCTTACATTTATGTCTAGGCTCAATTTTGAGTTAATTTTTGTGTAGGGTGTGAGGATTTAGTCCAACTTTATTCTCTCACATGTAGGATATTTGTTGAAAAGATTATTTTTCCTCTATTGAATTGTCTTGGTCTGCATGTGGAAAATCAGTTGATCTGGTGCATTCAAGTCAGGAAAAATATTGAATATATTAATGCATTTTTTAAAATTTAAATAGGACATTATAGATCATATAGTTCATCTCTCAAGGAAGCCTGACCATGGGTTAGATCTCCTTGCCATGTGCTCCTATAGCAGCTATACTCCTACTATACTCCTACTTTAATGTTTATTGAATTGTTATTTACTGTTTATTGTCTGCCTTCTTAACTAGACTTAAAGCTGCAAGGTAAGAGATCATCTACTTTGTTTGTCTAGTCCAATGCTTGACATAGAGTGACTGCTCAGTAAATATTAGCTATATTGTTGAATTGAAGATGTGTGAGACCCTGAAATGTGTAAATGTGATTTGACCTGTTCAGAATCATATACTAAATTAGTTAGAATTGGGGTCATAATCTAGTCAAGAGAGTTCTACTCTACTCATGTCATTGGTTCTACAATACATACAATACAATCCTATGTATCGTAGGTATCAATAAATGAGAGGTTTTGGAGTAAAGCTTTTATTCAAATGTCAATTAAAAATATCTTATCTATTTGGGAATGAGTCATTTGGTATTTAATAAAAAAAAATAAGAGAAAAAATAGGATCTCTGGTTTCTGGTCTGGCATACAAGGAGCTTGGAAGTCATCACTCCATCTTGATAACAAGTAAAAAGCTGAAAAACTAAGATGAAAAATCAACAACTCTTCTTAGATTTGTCAAAGAAACAAGGTAACAAGGCAAACCACTGTCCCCCAAATTGGAGAGACAGAGGAATATAGAGAATCACAATTTACCATAACAGAAATCTGCAAGCAAAAGTCTCCATGGGAACCAGTGGCAGGAAAGGAAACTGTAACTGAAGAATTTCTAGAGGACTCAGAGTGGACAAGTCTGAGAGTTAAAAGCTCCAGAGTGACCCAACTATAGCAGGTCTCCACACTTTTGTGAATTTTATCTCCAGGAGCTGGACCAGGTTCTCACTGTGAATATAGGAGAAAAATCCCCTCATGTTTCCAGCAGGAGGAAAGAAAAATAAATTATTTTGAAATATATCAAAAACAGTCTGTTCATAGCAAGGCCTACCCTCTAGAAAAACTGTTTTACCAGAGACTAAATTATATCAGGGTTTCATCAGAGGCTAGATAGCTGAGGAATAGGAAATTCCCAACTCCAGCTCTCACTAGCCTTCCATATTGAAAGCATGAAGTACTCAACTCCTGTAGTTCCTTCTAGATCTCCATGTGCAGGAAGAGAAATACCCAACTCCAGTCCACTTTACTCATCCTGTCCCACCTAAGACAGGCAGTGGGAAGTAGCTTGGGAGCACTTTTGAAGTTCACAGCTTAAAGGCTCAGGATCACTAAAAGACTAAGACCTACTCATAAAACTGTATTATGCTTCCCCTTCTCCCACACCTTACCACCATATTACTAAAGGCTTATTTATCATTGTTCCTTTTATCCAGTACATGCCTGGCTACTAAGAAAAATTATAAGGCATACTAAAAGGCAAAACACAGCTTGAAGAGACAGAGCAAGCATCAGTATCAGACAAAAATTTGATAGGTAGGTTGGAATTATCAGACTAAAAATTTAAAATGACTATGATTAATATGCTAAGGACTTGAATGGATCAAGTAGACAACATGCAAGAACAAATGGACAATGTAAGTATAAAGATGTAAATCTCAAGAAAGAATCAAAAAGAAATGCTAGATATCAAGAACAATGTGACAGAAATGAAGAATGTCTTTAATGTGTTTATTAGACTAGACAGAGCTGAAGAAAGAAACTCCAAAATTGAGGTTATGTAAAGAAAACTTCCAAAACAGGAAAGCAAGAGAAAAAACACATAAAAAAATGGAGCAGAATAACCAAGAACTGTGGGACAACTCCAAAAGTTGTAACATATGTATAATGAGAATACCAGATGGAGAAGAAAGAGAAGAAAGGAATAGAAGAAATATGTGAAGGAAGAATGACAGAATTTCCATACATTAATGTCAGAAATCAAACCACAGATCTAGGAAACTCAGTAAAAACCAAGCAGGATAAACATCAAACACATACACACACACATACACACACACACACAAAAACAAAAAAACAAATCTACATCTAGGAATATCATATAAATACTGAAAAAAAAAAACAAAGATAAAGAAAAAATCTTGAAAGAAGAAAAATAGCTATATACCTAAGAACAGAGCATCACAAAACTTGAGGCAAAAATCAATAGCATGATAAGGAGAATAGGTGAATCCATTATAGTTTAACTCAACAGCACCATCAATTAACTGGATATAATTGACAAAATCAATGACATCCAACAAAGCAGAATATATATTTTCCTCATTTATATGGAAATTCACCAAGATAGACCACATTTTGGACCATAAAACACAGCATAAGAAATGTAAAAGAATATAAATCATAGTGTCTGCTCTCAGACTACAGTGAAATTAACTGTAGAAATCAAAAACAGAAAGATAGCTGGGAAATCCCTAAATACTTGGAGGCTTTACAATACACTGCTAAATAACACATAAGTACAGAATAACTCTCAAGAGAAATTAAAAAGTACTTTGAACTAAGTGAAAATGAAAATACATTCTTAAAATTTGTGGGATATGGTGAAATCAGTGCTTAGAAAGAAATGTATATACTAAATGCAGATATTAGAAAAGAAGATAAAGCTAAAATTAATTCTCAGAGCTTCTATTTCAGGAAAATAGAAAGATAATAAGTTAAATTTAAAGTAAATAGAAGAGAAGATATAATAAAAATTAAAGCGGAGATCAATAAAATTGAAAACAGAAATTAATAGAGAAAATCAATAATTATAAACAAAATCTGGTTCCTAGAAAAGATCAATGAAATTGATAAACTTCTAGTCTAAGAAAATAAAAAAGAAGACACAAATTATTGATATCAGAAATTAAAGAAAGGACATCACTACAGAGCCCATGGACATTAAAAGGATAATAAAAGAATATTATGAACAACCATATGCCCACAGATTTGATAACCTAGAAGAAATGGACCAAATCCTTGAAAAACATATCTGCTACTTGCACAAGAAGAAATAAACTCTTTGAATAGGCCTATACTATAGGCTAAATGTTTGTGTACTCCCAAAATTTCTATGTTGAAATCCTACTTGCTGATGTAATGTTATTAAGAGGTGAGCCTTTGGGAGGAGATTAGGTCCTGAGGGAAAAGCCATCATGAATGGAATTAGTGCCTTCATGCAGGGGCCCCTGTATGAGAGAAGATATTCCCTTGCCCCTTTGCTATGTGAGGTTACAGTGGGAAGATGGCTGTCTATGAACCAGGAAGTCAGTCCTTGCCAGACAATGAACTATTAGCACCTTGGTCTCAAACTTCTCAGCCTCCAAAAGTGTGAGAAATAAATTGTTGCTCTTTATAAGCCATCCAGTCTATGGTATTTTAGTTATAGCAGCCTGAGTGGATTAAGACAGCCTATATCTGCTGAAGAAATTGAATCAGTAATTGATAACTTTCTCAAACAGAAAGCTTCAGGTCCAGATGGGTTCACTAGTGAATTCTACCAAATACTTAAGGAAGAAATTACACCAATTCTCTAAAATCTCTTCCAGGAGATAGAAGAGAGAGAATACTTTCTAATTTATTCTATAAGGCTATCATCACACTAGTACCAAAATCAGGCAATGATATTATAAGAAAACTACAACAGACCAATATCTCTCATAAACATAGATGTAAAAGTCCTCAACAAAATATTAACAAATTACATTCAACAATGTACAAAAAGAATTGTATACCATGACAAACTAGCATTTATTCCAAGTATGCAAGCCTGATTCAACATTCAAAAATTAATTAATGTAGTCCATAACATAGACAAGCTAAAGAAGAAAAGTCCCATAACTATATCAATAGATGCAGAAAAATATTTGACAAAATCTATCACTCATTATGATAAAAATTCTCAGAAAACTAAGAATAGAGAGAAACTTCCTCAACTTGATAAAGAACATCTACAAAAAACCTACAGCTAACATTAGTACTTTACGGTGAAAAGCTAGAAGCACCAGAGGATTTTTTTGACAGTGAAACTATTCTGTATGATACTAAAATGGTAGATACATATCATTATACATTTGTCAAAGCCTACATAATGTACATCGAGTGAACCCTAATGTAAACTATGAACTTTGCGTGATTAGCATAGGTTATTGATTGTAACAACTGTACGGCTTTGGTGAGGGATGTTAATAATGGTGGAGGCTGTGTATGTGGAGGCAGGAGGTATTATAAGAAATCTTTGTAGCTCCTACTCAATTTTGCTGTGAACCTAAAGTTAAAAAAAATTCTGTTAAAGAAAAAAAAAGTCCAAGATCCAGTTTAAAAAAAAATTAAAGGAGCTCTTTTGCTTAGACTTTAGCAGGAAAGATTATGTAAATTTGTCAGTGGGTACACATAAACTGTACAACACCAAGAATTTTACTGCTTAAAAGTACTCATCATTGACTTTATCTGTTAATGTTAAATGACAAAATGTTGTTCTCCACGTGGTTAGTTTATATTTTCTTTGTCCAACAAAAGGCAAGAGAAAAAATATTTCTGAGTTGCAACATGAAAGCAATTTACTATCTTATCACCCTTAAAATGTTAAAATTAAAGTGTATTCAATCTTGGCATATACCATATGCCTGAAAATGCTCACTGAATAGAAACTTGGATGTAAAAATGATAATGCACATAAATGGAATCTGATAAATATTTCAATGAAATTTTTTATTCTACACAGTTGGTTTTTGGATATTCAGGTACTTGGTAGGGTGGGGTCATCTAATCACATTTTCTTGTTTGAAATGAGTACACCAGGGTCAAAAACAGTGAAGTGATTTAGCCAGAGACACAAGGAGGACTAGTGCTCAGTTATTTTGATTCTCAGTCTCAACTACATTTTTTTGTTGTTCTTTAAGCTGTAGATTGATCTCATACCTAACTAGTAGGCATTAAATGAACACTTCCTGGAGAAACGTCAGATGAGTTGAAAGAGTGTGAATTTATCAATATATATCTAGAATTGTCTAGGCAAGAGATGCATTGATCAAGTGATGAGTCAGAATATACTGGAGTTCACTCACCATCACTTGCTGAAAATAATTCTTAAGGTCATTTCTTCAGGGAGCCTATAGTAACCTCACCTTTGGGACACCAGATCTAAGATCAGCATGCCACTCACCCTCTGTTCTGGCTCTCATTATGTCTCACCTGGACTATTATAATATTGTCCTAAACCAGCTGTCATCTTCTAGTCTCACTCCATTTTACTCCATTCTGTATGTACCTCAGGAATTTTTAGAAACTACAAAGGTTGTCACGTAACTTTCTGCTACTGCTCACAAACTAAAGTCCAAGTTCTTTAGTAAGAGGTACAAAATCCTTCATAATTAGCCGTGGCCTACCTTTTCAACCTTTTATTCCTCTTCGTGCTTCCTAATGCTCTGTAATTTCCAGCCAACCTGTTGCTCGGGCCCAACATCTTGGCACATCCTCAACTCCTTAATCTCTCTTATATTCTATATCTAATCCATCAACAAATCTTGATGGCTCTACCTTCAAAATATATGCAAAATCTAAACACACCTAACCACATACATTGATACCATCCTGGTCCAAGTCACCATTATCTCTTGTGTAGTTTGTTGGAATATTTTGTAACTAGTGTCTCTTTTGTCCATGTATCACACAGTAGGATCGTGATGCTCTTACAACATAAGTCAGGTTACATAACTCTTCTGCCTAAAGCTCTGCATGGCTTCCAACTCACTTAAAACAAAATCCAGAGTCCTTAGAATGGTCCTATTACTCTCCTTCTAGTTCACTCTGCTTCAGCCCCACTGATAGTCCTCCCGTGTCAAGGCCTTTGCATGTGGTATTTCCTCTTCCTAAACATGCTTTCTCAGGCTACCCCACAACTAACTCCCTCATTTGCTTCTGCTTTCACCTTCAATTTCACCTTATCCATGAGCCCTTCTCTATCCAGTCTATATAAAATAATATCTATCTTCTTTTGCTGAGCACTTTTACCCTGCTTCACTTTTCTCCCATATTCATCAATATCAGATATGTTGATTTATATATTGACAGGCTCCCACATTAAAATATAAATTTTTTGAGAGAGGACAGTGCCTTTGTTTCTCTGTTTTTTTTTTTTTGTTTGTTTACATTGTTAATTCCTAGAACATTGCCTGGCACAGAGTAGGGGCTCGATAAAACAATTTGCACACAAGAAATTGAGGTGATTGAAGGTATGGGACAGTGTGGCTTCTTCCAGGAAAGAAGAAAGACTTAGGGAGGTAATGTAAAGTCTTTTGATATTTTAAAGGCAGTCTATGAAAGGACAGATTTAATTCTAACAAATAGAATGAGGAATATGTTTTTAATAATTAGATCTATCCAAAAATGAAACAAGACACCTTGGGAGTGACCCGTTACTAGAAATGTTGTAGCAAAAACTGGACTATTGGCCTCCAGCCAAACTTGTCACAGAGAGGATGCCACAGAGGCAACTCCAAGTATTCTTTAAAGCCAATGATCTGTGAATCCACAAAATTCATTACATTTCCTGCACCAAGGAATCTTTTAAATTTTTAAGTGATGAAAAAAAGAGCCATTAGGAATAAGGGTGAAATAAATTACTTTGTCTTGCATAGCTTCTTTCTGTATCTCATGTAGACTGTGAGGAGAAACCCTGGTACAAGTTTCAAGTAAAGAGCTTGAGGGCTTAACAGTGAATCCAAAGAAAGAACGTCAGCCAGAGCAATACCAGTTGCTAGAGTAGCAGGAGAATAAATATCACAAATTTCCTTTCAGCAGTTGATGCATGGTCCAGTTCCATGCTTAACCTTTGCACTAGTTGCCCAGAAGGAGAGAGCAGCAGCAGAATTGGCAGAATCTGCTGTGGATAATCAGGAAACTATTAGGAGATAATGCTCCACATACTGGGGATTGAGCTGTTGTTTGTGAACAGTTTTCACAGTTGTTTTTCCCTTCCTAGTTCCCAGCCAAGTGTGTGGACCAGAAATTCCAAACAGATAAACAAAGGTCCCAAGTTAACACAGTCTTCAGAAAAGCCTGCTCCCTCAGCCAAAGTCTTTCACCTACAAGGCTTAAGATAAAATACTGGATTGCTACTGACACTGAATTCTTTTAATTTAAGTGATATTTTAAATAATATCTAGGGTAAAAGAGAGGGGTTGAAATGAAACATGTAACCAAATTTAAACTTCTCATCTTGTTGAGTTTCTGTTGCATTTTTAAATAAAAAGCATACAACTATTGTTGGAGGTTCAGAATGAGTTGCTCCATGATATGCTTCTGTGGTGGGCAGATTGTTCTGAGCTAAAAGCAACTTTAGCTGTTCCCACCATTAACTACTTAGAAGAATTTGAATTAGGGGCCTTGTTCATAATAGATTATCAGAAATAAACTCTTTTGATTTATCTATAGAGTAGGGCAAATTACTAATTATTAAACATGTACTCTTTTTACAATAAATTTCTGAAGGCCCAAAATGCCTTCCTTACCTGATCCCTAGCTCAGAATGTCATATATACCCATTCTCCTTTCTGTCTTGGACCTCTTGTGCATGTGGGGTATCTGACTCTCTCATGTATGCAGGGTTCACATACATATGTATATATTAAATTTGGTTATTTTTCTCTTGCTAATGTCTCATGTCTATTTGATTATTCGAGTAGCCCCCCCCCCCAAAAAAAAAACCTTGAGAGCAAAGTTTCTTCCTCCCTGACACTATGTAAAAGAAATCACAAAGACTATTGTCATGAATATGCAAAAGGAAAACTTGACCTTCTTCTAGGGTCTTCTATGAGAGAGCCTTAGAGTCAGTAAATTCCTATGGGTATTAGTTGAGGAATGGCCCTGAATAAGACACTTAAGAAAGTTAAACTTTGGTTTGAAGAGCACCCTGTTGTCTATTTTTGTTATCAAAACAACTCTAATTTCTTTTTAAAAGATTTTCCACCTTCTGTCTAATTATGTCGCACCCTTCCCTAAGAGTCTCTGCTGGTTTCCACTTGCCTTTTGGGAAAAGCTCAGACTCTTGTGTGGTCTAGAAAGCCCTTCACAGCAGCTTCACCCTGAGATAACTCTCAGCAGCAGCATCCTCCCACTCTACGTCCCCCACAGCAAAATTCTCATGGTTTCCTGAAGCTAAGCTGGTTCCAGTTCTTTGCCTTTGCTCTTTTTCTTTCTACCTGGAATGTTCTCTTTCACCATCTCTATGTAACAGACTCCTTTTCATTTTCAAACCAATGGGTGGTGGTGGTGGTGGTCATGGGGATTTAACCCTTTCTGAAGTGTTGCCCAAATCCCCAAATGGAATTATTGTTCTTTGTATACCAATGACCTTTTACATATTTACCATGTTATGCTGTTATAGTTTTAATGAACATATCTATGGCTTATGTTGGATTATTAATTAAAATGAATAATATCTTATCCATCCTTACACTCTTATTAATGATGTAGTTTAGTAGTTGTGGGGCCAGGCTGCCTGTACGTTTCTGTACTGTGCCACCTATGAATATGTAAACTTGGCCAAATTACCTAAACTTCACAGAAAGAGTTTGGAATAAGGCCTGCTCCATGTACTCAATATATATTTAGCTATTGTTGTTATTTTCATATTCTCAGAGCCTGGCAAGATCCTGATATTTAATAATCATAACAGTGAAAGGTAGCAGAATGTACCACCCCAAAATATGCCTCTTTGGCATAAAGATTATTTTGAGAAACAGCAGACATAGGAGAACCTCTTGTAAGGGAAATATACAAAAGAAGTCTCCATTTGTAAGGGTATCTCCTTCTCTGTAGTAGGAAGAGAAGGGACTCTAAACCATAAGAGAAACAGTGGAGAAAGCGCTGACTTTAATATGTATAACAAATTTCACCCTTGTTTACTGTGCTTTTCCTGCTAACCTTCCCATAACCGTCTTCTCACACCTTTCTCTTTTTTGTCTTTAGCTGAAGATGATATTTAAGCCAGCAGCTTACCACCTCAGGGAGTTACTCAAATCCCCCTGGGTATCTGCTATGTGTATATGAGGTACACATGTTACTAAACTTTTACGTGTTTTTCTTTTGTTAATGTTTTTTATTTTTATTTTATTTTATTTTTTTTCAGAATCTCTACATTACTCCAGGACTGTTTTATATTCATTGGCTCTGAACTTCTCCACCACAACCATTAATGAAATATAATCACATGAGTGATTATATTATAATTACATACATTTTCAATTATGATGGCTGTTATTATTACTATTTATTGTTGCTTCAGAATCACTATCTTATTCAAAACTCTATGTGCAATGAAACTGAGAGTAATTTTTCTGAAGACTCCTGGTAGGATAAGTACAGAAGTGACTGAACACAGCTAAAGGCAGGCAATTCATATTTTTCAGCCATAATTTCAGAAAGGTAGAGGTAAAATTATTTTTTCCTCCCTTATAGCAGCAAATACTTACTAAGTACTTTTACTAAATACTTACTAAGTACTTTTCATGCAATGTTTCATTAAATCACACAACCAAGGCCAAGACTAATGTGAGACTACCAAGACATCTAGGGCATGAAATTTAACGAAATGCTTCATCTCAAGGTTTACAGTGCCATCTGCTGACCGTGCACTTGCATTGCCCTGAGATTGAGTTCCTCTTAAATTATTTAACAGCGTTTTTGAGATCAAATTCATACACCATATAATTCATTCATTTTAAATGTATGATTCAGTGATATTTAGTATTTTGAGAGGGTTGAGAGGGTTGTGCAACCATCGCAATCAATTTTAGAACGTTTCATCACTCTTAAAAAACCCACACCCATTAGCAATCACTTTTCACTTCTCATTAAAATTCTGAGCTCTAGGCAACCACTAATCTACATTCTGTCTTTGTAGATTTGCCTATTCTAGACATTTTATATGAATAGAATCATACAATATGTGGTGGTCTGTGACCGGCTTCTTTCACTCACCATGATGTTTTCTAGTTTTTTTTTCATGGGTAGCATCTGTCAGTATTTCATTCTATTTATTACTGAATGATATTCCATTGTATGGCTATGCCACATTTTATTTATCCATTCATCAGTTGATAGACAATTGGATTGTTTAAACTTTTTGACTATTATGAACAATGTTGCTCTGAACACCTATGTGGACACATTTTCATTTATATATATATCTTGTTATCTTCCATCTATTTTAAATAGTCCTTCAACTGCATGTGGAATGCTTTCTTACTACAGTTTTAACTTTCCAAAAGGCAAATGATGCTGAGCATCTATTTCTGTGATTATTAGTCATTTGTATATCTTCTTTAAAGAAATGTTTATTTAGATATTTTGCCCATTTTAAAAGATTTCACCTTTATTGAAGTTTAACAAATAAAAATTTAAGATATGTAAAATATTTAAAGTGTATATATCATGGTGATATATATCAACACATCTATCACCTCACAATTCATCTTTTATTTTTTGGTCAAATTTTTAATTGAATTGTAAGAGTTCTTTATACATTTTGGATACGAGTCCTACTTGCAAATATTTACTTTCATTCTGTAGTTGTCTTTTAATTTTTTTTGATAATGCCCCTTGAAGCAAGAAAGTTTATTATTTTGATGAAGTCCAGTTTATTTTTTCTGTCGCTTGTGTTCTTGGGGTAAGGTTTTGCCTAATCCAAAGTCGTGGTTCACTGGTTTTTTTTTCTTCTATGAATTTTATAGTGTTAATGCTTACATTTAGGTTTATGATACTTTCAAGTTCACTCCTGCGTAATCTTAAATTTTGCATCCTAGGTGACTCACTTGCTTCACGCTAGCTTCATGCTTTCAACTACTCTCTGAACTAAATATTATTATACTCACTTACATATGGTTAGAATGAGGATGAAGTCATTAAATAACTTGTCCCATGTCACACAGTGGATGGCAGAGATATAATCCGTACTCAGGTCATTATTGAAACTCTTATCCACATGCTGTACTACTGGTTTCTTGGTTTGTACTGATGGTTTCTTCAATGAATAAATAACTCATAAAAAACTTAAATTCGAATATATTCTCCATTCACCTAAAGAATTGTGGAAAACAACCTCAGTTGGTCTTTCCTCAGAGATTTCCTTAGATTGAGTGAAGCGTCTGTCTAGAAAGCAGAAATGGAAACTATAAAAGAGTACAGCCTCAGGGGATTACGTTGAAAAGTAATGCTTAATAATGTAAAGCTACAAATAACTTAAAGTTGGTTCATTCTCCAAAAAATATTTGTTGACATAATATGCAAGGTGCTGGATAATGAGAGATTGATAAAAGAGAGAAACCAACCAAATATGATCATTGCCCCTGACATCATTTCCTGGAGTACAATGTGGAGTGCAGTGTGTCCGCCGAAGTTGTAAATCTATCAGAAATAGAAAAAAGCTTGAATTACAGGCAAAGAATAGATGAGAATTCTATGTTGCCCAGGAGAATTTATTTCGTGTTAAGGATTTGCCATGTGAGTGCCACAAGAGAGATGATTAAAGCAGTCAAGTATTATGAAAATAGTAGATTAACAAATTCATGTAGTGCATCTGTTGTATGTATTTGGTAATTTTAGATTATACCTTTTTGTTGTCCAGATATTCGGGTGTCAAGTTCCAAGAAAAATGTGTAAAAAATTTCATATTTAGACATAGTTTAGTAAAATGTTATAAGCATCCACTTAAAGAAAGATAAACTCTTAACAATAGAACAAAAACAGATTCTTTACAAAAGTACAACAAAAACAGATTTACTACAGGGAAAATAATGGACTTTCAGGTGTGAAGGAAACAGAAAAACAATTCCAGGCACACCACAGGCACTTAGTAAATATTTGTTAAACAAATGTATGTTCTCTTGTATGCAAGTTCTCAGAAAATATACAATTCAGTTACCACTTATTTATAGTTATTTTTTTTTTAGTTTTATTCAGATATAATTGACATACAGCATTATATAAGTTTAGGTATACAGCATTATGATCTGACTTACATATATTATGAAATATACCACTTGATAGATAACATCTATCAGCTCATGTAGATACAAAAAAAAGGAGAAAGAAAAAATGTTTTTTTCTTGTGATGAGAACTCTTAGAATCTAATCTTTTCACAACTTTCATATATACTGTATAGCAGTGTAAATTATAGTCATGTTGTACTTTATAACTGGAAGCTTGTACCTTTTGACTTCCTTTATCCAATTCCCCTACCCCACCCCTAGCTCTGATAACCACAGATCTGATCTCTTTTTCTATGAGTTTGATTTTTTCTTTTCTTTTTTAGGTTCTACATACAAGTGATATTGTGCAGTATTTGTCTTTCTCTGACATTTCATTTAGCATAATGTTCTCAAAGTCTACCTATGTTGTCACAAATAACAGGATTTCCTTCTTTTCTCATAGTTTCTTTATCCATTCAACCACTGATGGACACTTAGGTCATTTCACTGTCTTGGCTATTATAAATAATGCTGAAATGGACATGAGGTTTCAGATATCTCTCTGATCGTGTTTTCATTTTCTTTGGGTATATGCCCAGAAGTGGGATTGCTGGGTCATATGGTAGTTCTATTTTAAATTTTTTGAGGAACCTCCACAGTGCTTTCTATAGTAGCTGCACCAATTTATAATCCCACCAACGGTGCACAAGGGTTTCTTTTTCTCTAGAACATCTTCATCAGCATTTGTTATTTCTTTACTTTTTGTGATAGTTATTATAATAGAAGTGAGAAGATATCTCATGGTGGTTTTGATTTACATTTGCCTTATAATTAGTGATGTTGAGCACTTTTTCATGCACCTATTGGCCATCTATATATCTTCTTTGGAAAATTGTTTATTCAAGTCCTTTGTTTGCATTTTAGTTATTATATTCTTTAATTTCCAGGAGTAATACAGAAGATGGACAAATATATATATATATATATATACATATATATATATATATACACACACACTATTTTTTTTCATATTTGTAATGATAACCACGCACCATAGAGTCAGACCTGAAGTATATAACATAAAACAAGAAAAATCAGAGGCAAAAACAAAAGCCAACCAAAATAAAGAAAACAGAAATACAAGGACAAGGAAGCAATGAAAACACCGAGCTACCAGAAAGCAAAAGATAAAATAGCTATGAGAAGACCTCATATTTCAATAATACCCTAAATGTAAATGGACTAAACTCAACAATAAAAAAAGCACAGAGTAGCAGAATAAATCAAAAACAAAACCCAACTATATGCTGCTTCCAAGAGACACATCTCGGCTCTAAAGACAAATATAGATTCAAAATGAAAGGGTGGAAGATGATATTTCAGTCAAATGACATTCAGAGAAAAGTAGGAGTAGCAGTACTAATATCGGACGAGTGTTACTCAGCCACAAAAAGAGATGAAATACTGCTATTTGCAACAACATGAATGGACCTCGAGATAATCAAACTAAGTGAAAAAAAACAGACAAAAAAAGTTGAAAATCACATGATATCACTTATATGTGGGCTATAAACCTAAAAGCAACAAATGAACAGAACAAACAGAGACTCAGGGACATGGACAGTGGACCAGTAGTCACCAGAGGGTAGGGTGTGGGAGAAGAGGGGAGAGGTAGACTGGGTAAAGGGGGTCAAATATAGGGGGTGAGGGGAAGGGCAAAATGGGTAAAGGTGATCTGATATATGGTAGCTGAAGGAAATTGGACTTTGAGGATAATCACACAATAGAATATATACATTTCAAACTATAACGTACACCTGAAAATTATATAATTGTATCAACCAATGTTATCCCAATAAACTTTATTTAAAAAATAAAAAATAAAGTGCCACTGAAACATGTTAAAAAATAGAAAGAAATAATTAGAATAGAAAAAAAGAAAAAAGGAGAAAAATAAACTAAAGACATACAGGTTAGAAAGAAAGAAGAAAAACTTTATTTGTAGATGACATGATTTTATTAGTGAAACTCCCCATGAATTCACAAAAATTACTAGAAAAAAATTAAGTAGACCTAGCGAGGTTGTAGGATACATGATCAACATTAAAAAATTATTTTTTCTATATCTTAATATTTAAAAAATTCTAAAAATAAAAGATAAATAAATAAATAAATAATTGGAATCTTTTCTGCTGTTTGCCTTATATCTTTATAAGTTCCTTTTTTTTTCATAAAAAAATATTGTTTTTAGAGCCTTTCCTCAAGAACCTGATGATCTTTGACTGTACTTGTATCCGTAAATCTCTTCTCCTGGCAGGCTGGGAGGAATCCTCCCATCTCTCCCGTGGAGGGCACACACCTGTCCACCAGTATTCTGAGAGCAAAGGGGTGGATAAAACTTCTTTCTAAATCTCTGTTTTCAACCTCATCTTCAGGCATATCTGGCTCTCCAGCACAGCGCCTCTCTCTTTCAAGTTTCCTGAGAGTCAATACCCTACCTTCTCCTGGATCTGAGGAGGGGAAGTCTTTGACTATATGAACTGGGACTGGGGACTGGGGATTTAACTTCTTCTTCCCCAGATTTGGAATCATTCTTCCTACTTCCAGTCCCAATTTCTGCTTTTTTGGGGGTCCTTTCTATTTCATATTACTCCCAAATGAACAACTTCACCCAACTGTAAGAGACTGAACCAAGAATCAATCTCAGTATATCATGCTGAAACCTGTTAGTTTGACCAATTTAGGTTTTATATTCTACATTTCTCACCTTCTCTGTTCTAAGTTATTTGATATTCACTATTAAAGAGAATTAAAACAATTTAGAAAATGTGATTATAAGTGACAAAATGGAAAGCCAGTCTTATATCATAGTCATAATGTATATGAAAAGTTTTAATGAAACAAACTCTTATAGACTAGGCTTTCCATAGTACGACAATAGGGAAAACATATGTGGGCACCAGGCCCAGCTGGTCCAAGGTCTGACTGGTTCAGAGTCTGGCTGGTCCAAGGTCTGAATGTGATCCAGGCTCCCAGCTAGGAATAGGACCCAGACTTAGAATGTTACATTACGTAGTAGGGCGCCTGCTCCTAAAATATGTAAACATGCTTCAGCTTATTGTATCACACATGTGTGGCTGAATGCCACTGTTGTACTCTGCTATGTGTGCAGCCATGTGGTCCCTTGGGGAGCAGAAGGGGAGTACAGAAAGGGGAGCAGAAGAAGTGCATGCAATACCGTGCGCCCCTTGCAACAGACTGCACTTCTCCCAACAGAACTGCACTCTGCACAATAAAGTTGATACCTGCTATTTCTTTCTCATGTCGGCCTCTTGTGCATTCTTCCAATTGGGCATCTCACCATCAAACCTTCTTTTCTTGATAAGCTCGGTGCTAACAACATAACATCAGTTAACTAATATGGTTAGAAATTTAAAAAAACTTTTTTTTAGAGGTGCTCAGCATGAATACATAAGAGAGTACTTTAATTACAATATGAGTTTTTAAATTATTTCTCTTGCATCATTAAGAAAGATATAAATCATTAAACATGAGTAATGGAATCCATAAGATGCTCAAAGAAGAGCAACAACTTTGTTAACTGACATTTGTTTTAAATAAAAGGAAGTATCTGTAATTGCAAACACCAAATTAAAATGCCATAAGTGGCATTTATAAACATTGGTCCTGTCCCTCATTTTCACTAATGTTAGTGCTTACATATTCATTAACTTATGAAGATATTAGAGAAATTAATTAGTGGGTATCTAAATGTGGAATTCTGGAAAGTCTCATGAAATCTCCATCAACGACAATGTCCTTTCAATCTGTGCTGATTAAAACATAGTGGAACAGACACTCTTGTTATCTTATCCCTGGTGCCTTCTGTGGGTCTTTCTAGAGGGGATGGAAAGTAAGATAGAGTTAGGAAATTTTTTCACAACACATCAAAATCACTGGCAATTCACCCATCTTTTAATCAGAAAACTTGTTAATTCAGTGAGAGGAAAATAGAAAAAAAATTTTGGTGTACCTGTTTGTGGAGACATTACTTAGATAAAAATAATAAAAATAACTATTAGATTGGTTAAAGCTTTATCTGAAAAAGAAATGCTTGAGAAGAAATGAAAAAATATATCAAAAGGTAGATATAGCATATGTGATGACTTTTGCATTGTAGCACTTAGTAAAGTAGGCACCTAAATATTTTTTGAATGAATAAAAACCATTCAGAAGACTTTTTTAATGGTTACATTAGATTTATAATTAAGGTTTATGTTCATGGTAGTTTGCCTCAGCAGTATCTTCAGAATTAAACCTAAATTCAAACCGACCTCAGGTTCAGCTCTGTCCTGATGTTCGGTGTGTCCTGGTATCTTCTAGATAATTTAGTCAAGGGGTTAGATAGGGCCCTCTTGCAATAGCTTCTGTCTGCTCTCAATTCCGATGATAAACTCGAATAAAGACAGTGGTATTGAAAGCACAGAGGATGAGTTATGAAGATCTTTTTATGGGACATTCTGGTAAATGTTAGAATTTCTTTATAAGGAGGAGGTGAAGTAGGGAAAACTAACAACAGTGTGTTTACAGACAATGAACAAACAAGTTGTTTTTCTTCCTTGGCAAAAATAAAATAAGGTAATTTATATAAAAGCAACTAACAAAGAGCCTGGGACATAAAGCAGGCAATTAATCAATATTAGTTTCTTTTTTTTCCCTTCTTGACAAGGATAAAGTATGTTTAGAATATTTTTTTGATAGCATCTTGGGTATTGCATGTATGTGTGTGTGTCTTTGGAAGAGGATGCTAGGTAAGGAAAGAACGACATAATTTTATTTTTAGAATATGCATATTTGAGAATATATAAATTATAAAAATAATTTATTGAGTATTAATTGTTGTGTCTTCCAGTGCCATCCTCAGAATCTCTTCTAATCTCACCTTGGTGATCAGCTATGCAAACTGTATATACTCCTTTACTACAAAAATTCAGAAGGGAGGATATAGTTCTACAGTTAGCCTATGAATCTCAAAGTAGACATTTGAAGTTCTTGGCAGAGATGACAGCTTTGAAAATAAAAGCAGGATAATGTTGAATTGCAAGAGACTGAATCTCCTAAATGTTGAGTAGGATATTGACCTAGCCGAAATATCTGGTTGCAATGCAGAATTTATGATAATTCGGGATGAGTAAATAAAGGTTCCCCAATCTGGGGAATTAAGGAGTAGATTAGACAAAAATCAAGAGGAAGGGAGGCTGGTGGGTGTCCCTCACCAAAGGACACTTCCAAGAGCTGAGGAGAGACACATGATGGATGATGAGAGCTTCTTGTAAGTGCAGAGATATGAAAACAGACCTGGAACTCTGTGGTGGCATGTGACCTGAGTCCTGTGTCACCAAGGTATGGAAGCAATAGAGCAGCCCAATTCTCTCAGGCCCCTGTGCCATGAGCAAGGTACAAATACTAGCAAGCATGGAGAGCTGATTGACCTGAGGCATCCCACAGCCAGGAGGAGGATGTGGTGTGAACTGATACCCAGTGGGCCATGTGGCACTCCCTTTCTCAGCACATGCTTCCCAAGGATGATGACCACGACTGAGCCACAAACCCAACTCTCTGCCAACACCACTACAAACTGTCCATGAGACTGTCCCATCTTGCAACATTTCAAATTAACTTCAAGGAAAAGGGGATTAAGAGAGAAAATCCTTACCTGACAAGGTTTAACCACCAGGTGAAATGAGACTGTGAAATAGAAACTTCATTAAATTACGAAAAGACAAAGAAGAGTGTGTTTCTTACACATCTGAGTATATATAGTTTAAAAAAATAAATACAAATATGTGCATAAGCATAGGGATGAATATACAACCAAATATAGTCTAGACAGCAGAAATGACTCAGCTAGATGGCCTGGGGGATATATTTGAGAATGGAAAAAAAAATTAGAAAATTTTTTTCTTCTTCAGTACCTGAAGATGCATCAAGAAAGACAAAGTTAAATCAGGAAGGTAGGCACTGGGCTATTTGAAGGGTTAAAAGACAAAAACATCTACAGACACAAAAATTTCAAAACACTGGGTTGGTTAAATTATTCATGTTTGCAAATCAAAAAATGATTCACTGGTTACCAGTCCTTGCATACAGATTTTAACATAATGTTCCTTAATTTTCTTATAACTTGATGAACACCTTACTAGAAACTGTTTTTTTTTTAATATACTGCAGCCAGTATAATAGAATTAATTCAACTAATTATTAATTTATCAAAATGCTTGCTAAAATAAAGTTATCAATTAAAAGACAAAGCACACTAAATGGATATGGCTAGAATAGTGCAACAAAGCCTAAATAAAACCATTTTATTTCTGCCGAGTTGTGTTCTTTGTTTCTGAAATATCTAGAGTTTTTATCCTCATCTCCTTTTCTCTCTTTATCCTTCTTACTCTGTATGTTCTGTTTATGGTCTTTGCCTTTCCAGAAACAAAATTTGACCATTTTAAAAATAAGAAAATAGGTTTTACAGTCTCAGAGGGTATGTTCCAACTACCATATTTCAGATAGCTCTCTTCATTACTTCTTGTAAAGATAAAATAGGCCTGAGTGCTGTAAAATTCCTCTACTAAATGCAATATGTCTTCTCATATTTGACCTGAAAATACGTTTCTTATTCTTTGTATTAGAAACAGAGGTTCATCTATATTTCCCCAGCTCATTTAAATTATTAGGTTGAAATTGGTGCTGTTCCAAGCAGGAAGCTCAGCTTGGGTGGGGTCTCAGTACAGAGCATACAAGAATGTTGCACTTGATTACCTCCCTACTGGGACCACAAATGAAGAGGAAGGAAAACCACGATGGAAGATTAACATCTTTCAAAGACCATGGGACTTCACTGAGTTAAATATTTATTAATTTCTTTCCTGTGAATTGATTTCTTCATTTTTCATGCAAGTGCAAATTTCATTCTTGCCCTCATGTAACAATTTTAGCAAAAATAAATCACTCTCAATTTGTCAGATGATTTCTTCAGAGGTGATATGTTTTGGTGGGAACAGCCCTGGAATAAGAGAGGGATCAAAGTTCTACATTCAATGTCACTACTTATGAGATTTGGGAGTAAATTCCTGTGTGTATTAGCATTCTCAGGTGGCCATAATAACATACTATAGACTGGGTGGCTTAGATAACAAAATTAATTTTCTCACAGTTTTGAAGGCTGGGTGGGAAGCGTGAAATCAGGGTGCCAGCATGGATGAGTTCTGGTGAAATCCCTTTCTTGGCTTTATTGTGCTTACATGGTGGAGAGAGAAATGTCTTTCTCTCTTCCTCTTCTTATAAGGCTATCAATGTTATCAGATTAGGACTCCACCCCTATGACATCATGGACCGTCATTACCTCCCAAAGGCCTTATCTTCAAATATAGTCACATTGGGGATTAAGATTTCAACATATGAATGGGAGAGGGGACGTACATAATTCAGTACCTTGTATCTTGGTTTCTTCATCTCAGATAATATTAATAATACCAATTTTCCAGCTCAAAGGGTAAAGATCAAATGAGATAATTAATACATGTGAAAATATTTTTCAAATTGTAAAATCCTATGGAAATGGAAGATGTTAAGTAATAAAAAAATATATATTGAAGAAAAACATCATAAATAGAAAAGCCAATATATTTTTGGCTTCTGAGTTTTTACATACATTTGAAAAATCCCTTATCTACCTCGGTCTAGGCAAATTGGGGCAACAATGTCCTAAAATAGACTACATAAATAAATGTGTAATCATCTTAACAGATAATGAAATATTTGTTCTTTTCTAAATGATTAGCTTCAGGAAACCTAATAATTACATTCTGCACCCCTTCTAAATTGCATTCCACCTGCAAACATCAAATAACTATCCAAATAACATTTAAATATTACTAATATCCAAGTCAACACATCTGAAAACTTTCCACAGCAGACCTGTACTTGCATTAAGTGTCTGAGTTATGCAAATAATACCAAAAAATTAAAAGCTTTGTCATTTGAATCTCCTTAATCATTATTTATTATTTTTCAGTATTGGCAGTATAACCAGTGCTATGTAAAATAAGAGAAAAATATTATACCAGCGTGAAGACTTACAATTTAATCAGAAGATCTAACAATTTAAGTATAAGAACAGAGGTTTGGAAGATGGTCATTAGATTTTCTAGCTTTGCTTCTTTGGGATTTCAGCTATTTTTAGAGCTGTTTCACCACAGCGTCCACAGCAACTATCATTACTATCATTGGTGATCACACTGGATATGTAATATTTTTGACTCAGATTTGACTTCCTATTTCTGTGTTACTCAGTAAAGTAATAGGGGACAGACATTATTCTCAAAGGAAGTGTCTCTCCCTCTTCTTGAACCTAACGGAATAATTTATCCACAGGCATGGCGCTTTTTGATCTCTCATTCTATAGAGAAAATCGACCATATTAATAACAATAGTAATAAAAATAAACCATCTAAAACAGTAATTCTTAAGCTAGATTTCAGGAATGGCTTCATGGGATCTGTAAACTCTATGTAAGTCAATAATTTTCAATGAACTCTCAAAAGGTTTGTAACCTAAAAAAGATTTAGTCACAGAAAAAAATGTTAGTTAAGTTACTTCATATGTGTTTTCTTCCTCATAGAACTTTCTTTAATATTCTATACTGTTAGTAGTAATACTTTAAAAAAACACCATAACATACTTTTATTATGTGTAAGGCATTATGCCTAATGCCATGTAACTCATATAAATATGAATAAAGCATGTGACCACTACACACTCAGGGTCATATAACAGCTAAGAAATTGGTACAAGCAACAACCAAACAACGCAGACTGTGAAAAAGATGACAGAACAGGTATTAAGGAATTTTTAAGGAAATTATTGAAAGCATTAAGACTCTATGAAGGAAGTATTTGAACTAGGCTTTGAAAAATAAATGGAAGGTGTAGTTTGGGGAAGAGCACTCTGAACAGGAGGAATATCATAAGAAAATGTGGAGGAGAGAGAGCATGAGGCATATTCAGAGCATAGATTTGGGGAGCAGTAGGAAATAGCACAGCCAATTACTAAATTTGGATCATAGTATCTTAAAATTTCATGTTGGAAGGGAGAAAAGTAAATAAAAAATCTGTAGCAATAGTTTAGATCAAAAAGGAATAATGTCCAAGAGCAGACATTATCCTTGGAAAAGGACACCTGTGTAGAAATGCATTTTTATATGTAGGTTCTAGCATTATATATGTTAGAGAAGTATGAGGCAGCGAAGAAGCCCAGGAAAATGTGATGGCTTAAGATGTGTAAAACACATTAGAGGATATTGCATTACTAGTATTATTTTTTACAAAGGGAATTGAATTTGATCCCATAGGTATAAAACAATCAATTTTTTGATGATTAACCACTATCTATAATAACCTCAATAGACTGATATTAATTAGCCTTTTCACTGTAGGTTTGATGGAAGTTCTTTGGCTATTTAGAAAGCAAGAAGACACTGGTTTTAATTTTCTCTTACAGGACTTGAGAAGCTACATACCCAAACACAATGCGAAGCTTTATTCTTTATCCAAATCAGTGATGGTGACCAATATGGGCATGGTAGAAGAGGAGGAAGGTGCAGGTAATAGAAATGCTTAAAGTCAGTGATGAATGACTTTAAGCATTGCTAAATTTATCCAAGTACCTAGGCAGGTGTGTTAGTATTTCAAAGAAGGCAGAGTTAAAGCTTAAGGAGCTTATGAACTTGTTGAGGGAGATGTGTGAGAGAGAGAAGAGAAGCAAAGGAAAATACTTTGGAGGTGTGTACCTTAAAGAGGGAGGAAGATTAGGGACAATAATAAGGCCCAGAGAAGGTATTAGAGACAGTAAGGGGAGAACCAGGAGAAGCAAAAGTATAAGGAAATGGTGATTGACAATGTGTGTAGTATTGAGAGAGGCTGAGAAACACATGGTCCAAGAAAAGGCCAATGGATTTGAGATTAGTACTTTGCTCAAGACCTCAAAGAAAACAGTTTTAATAGAGTGATGGGATGGAGGCCATATTTAAAGGAACTGAAGAGGCACCCCAGTTGAGAATATGAGGAGAGGGGTTTTCCCATATACAGGAGAGGTGTAGTAGTGATTTGAAAGGGTCAAAGGTAAGTATACAGAGAAAAATCAGGAGACAGAGAAATATTGAAGATGTGAGGGAGAGAGGGAAAGGTGGGGGGAGGAAGGGGGAGAGAGGAGTTGAAGACATAAAGTTGAAGAAGGAGTGGGAAAGTCAGAGAAGAATAAAGATACAGAGAAATTCCTGGTTGTAAAGATGGATATAAATATCATGATAAATTATATTTATCTTCCTTGTAGAATTTACTCTTATAGAGTAAGGCTAGCACTAGAAACAAAGAATAAGAATAACCACTAAATATTCCATAGCACAAAGAATAAAATAATTTTCAAGTAGCAGTGAGGATTACTGAGCTAAAAAAGTGTAATATTCCATTCTATATATGTACCACAACTTCTTTAGCCAATCATCTATCGTAGGATACTTTGGTTGTTTCCATGTCCTGGCCACTGTGAATAATGCTGCTATGAACATTGGTACGCAAATATCTTTTCAGATATGAATTTTCAAGTCTTTGGGGTATATACCCAGTAGAGGGATTGCTAGATAATATGGTAGATCAATTCTTAGTTTTTTTGAGGAACCTCTATACTGTTTCCCATAGTGGTTGTGTTAGTCAGCCATAAAAAGAGATGAAATACTGCCATTTGCAACAACTTGGATGGACCTTGAAACAATCATACTAAGTGAAATAAACAAAACAAAAAAGGTTGGAAATCATATGATACCACTTATATGTGGGATATAAACCTAAAAGCAACAAATGAACAGAACAAACAGAGAGTCATGGACATGGACAATGGACTAGTGGATCCCAGAGGGTAGAGGGTAGGGAGGAGGGAAGAGGTGGATGATGGAAAAAAAGAGAGAAAAAAATGGAACCACTTCAACTGTCTTCTCCCCTCTTGACAGGGGTCATTCTGTCTGGTGGTTCTTGGGTTCCAATAGGCTAACTTAAACTAAAAGATGCAAGTTGTTGGTAGCATCCATGGGTAACTAATCTCTACTTCGCAAGAGAATGAAACAGAAAACAGTGAGGAACTCAAAAAAATAAAAAATAAAAAAAGAGTGTAGAGTTGCAGTGTCCCAAACTACTCCAGTCTCTTGACTTCTTCTGGCATTTCTCAGCAGCCAGGAAGTCAGAGCAAAAGCAAGCAGAGGGAGTGACCCTGAGCTGGGATTAACATGGAAAGCCTGACAGAAGGTCAATCAGAGTAAGGTCCATTGAGTCCACCTAGATAGAAAGGAACATAAAGCCAGAATGTGCATTTGTTGTTTTGTAACAATTGGTCTTACATCCTGAGCTTGCCTGTAAACTTCTGGAGATGGTGGAGCACAGAGGTTAAGACCCCAGGCTATGGAGTTAGAATGGAGCTGGTTGAGAATTGCAGTTTTGAGAGAGACTTGTAAACAGTGGGTCTTTATAATGCAGCAACCCTGATGCTGGGAGGTGGGATTTTTGGATACCCATGGTTCTGTATACTAATGATAAAAACACATTTGCTTCTTGTGCACTTCTATGAACAAATTAGTTTGATAACATTTAAAATAAAATCAATATAATGGTAATAAGATCTCTTATTAATATACCTGAGAAGCATGTTATAAATTTAAGTTAGCGTGGCAATTGGTTCCTTTGTTTAAAACATACAATCTTTACTGTTGAAAGTCTAAATAAATATAGATATTTATTTGTCTATAAATAATAAAACATTAAAATTCATTTCCTTGAAATGTAAAAGCTCTTCATGTGTTTTGATCAGTGTTTTAACAGACCCGTTGTGTGTTTTAAATATTGATTACCTGACATATTAAGGGGAAAAGTTACAATCTCTTTCAAACCCATGTTATAGTCTGAATGACTATCATGCATATTTTTACTAAAAATATATGTAGTTTCTCTTTGTTTGAGGAACTATATGCATAACCTGTGTTTTGCTGTTCTACTACCCTAAAGGTAACAATTAATAGGGAAAAAATTGAGAGAAAGAGGTTACTATCTAGTTTATTGAGGGAGCGACTTATTCTTTCCAGAGTAATTATTTACATCAGAAGCCATTAATCTCAACAGTAAATATTAAAGAAGTAAAATAGTTAATTAAAAACAAAACAAAATCTTCTTACCCCAAAAATCAAATACAGCAACCTGTGATAAATCTGAAGAGAACAAAGAACCTATCCATACTGTTTTTCAGAAAGGACAAAATAATGAATTTTTGTTACTTTTAAGAAATTTTTTCTTTTTAAAAATTGTTATTATTTTCTTTTCAAAAGCAATGTTATTGTGGTGTATTTGCATACAATAAAATGCAGCCATTTTAAGGATATAGTTTGATAGGTTTTGGCAAATGTACGTACCCATGTAACCAGCAGCACAATGTCAATAAATAATATTCCTATTAAACTAAAATGTCCCTAGTCTATTTGCAGCTAATTCTCCACCCACCTGCCACCTGAAGCAACCTGTGTTCTGCTTTCTACAGTCTAGGTTGCTTGTACCCTCTCTAGAATTTCAAATAAAGGGAATCATACAAGATGTTCT
Organism: Eidolon dupreanum; assembly: GCA_028627145.1. NCBI lineage: Eukaryota > Metazoa > Chordata > Mammalia > Chiroptera > Pteropodidae > Eidolon > Eidolon dupreanum. The sequence goes on along the minus strand of CM053510.1, from coordinate 65,281,546 downwards.
CTTTTTTTCTGACTTCTCACACAAAACCTAATGTATTGCATTTATCATTAATTTGTTCTTTTTTTGTTGTTGTTGCTAAGTAGTGTTCCATTGCATGTTTAGGCAGACATTTGTTTATACATTCTTCTATTTGGTGGACATTTGAGCTTTTTCCAGTTTGGGACTATTATAAGTAAAGTTGCAATGAATATATGAATCCAAGTTTTTTGATGGACACATGTTTCTTCTCCCTTGGGTAAATTCCTAAGAGTGCAATGACCTGGATGTATGTTAAGTATACGTATAACTTTATAAGAAAAAGCCAAGCAGGTCTCCAAAGTAACTGTACCGTTGTTAGATTCCAACCAGCAACACATAAAAGTTCCAGATCCTTGACATTTTTGCTAATGTCACCAATGATTGTTTATCTCTCATGTTTCGTAATTATTTATATATATATATATATATATATATATATATATATATATATATATACACACATACATACATACATACATATTTATTTATTTTCACTTCAAATTCGTTTCTTGGAATCTTGTCTGTAGGAATTCTTTTTCTTTTTAAATCTGCATAAGCTACAATTTACTGAGCACATACTCTGTTAGATACCAGTGAACACTTTAACTGCATTGTTTCATTTGAAGTTCATAACATTAAGAGGTAGGATTTTCATACCTCTCAACCACAATTATAGAGCAAGTTAGTAAGCAAAAAAACTGAGATTTATGTCGAAGCTGTCTGTCCCCAGAGTTCACACTCTAAACCCTGATCTAATTGCACAGAAATTGTATTTTGGCTAAAATGTAAACAAACATAAATGTGATTTTTTCTTTATATAAAGTACATAGGTTTGCTCTGTAACACCATTGTGTTCTTGCTTATGCTCTAAGCCTGTCCCTCTAGGGATTCTTTCATAGGAATTCTTTAGGATCTGTTTTGAGGAAGAGATTCTTCAGAGAGGATTTGTGTGTTCTTCAAGTTGTACTAGAATGAAAATTGAATATCTCTACATCAGAAAACCCTAGATACTACAGTCTTTGTTCTTTCTGAGTTCTATCTAGTCATAATTTCCTGAGTTTCTGAGCTCTTCCAGGAGCTCTTCTCCATGTACCAGTGTTCATGTTTTCATTTATTACAGCTAAGAGAACCTAAAAAATGTCCTGACTTGTAAGCAGCTGTGGATACTAAGCCAGAAAAGAAATCTAGATGTTATTCCTTACTCTGTTACATGATGGTGGGGCCTCTACTTCCACCTTTATTTAGAAGAAACAAGTCCATCTTCCAGTCGCCTTACAAGGATATTGCAAACCCAACAAACACTGGCATGCATCTCATAGCTTGGTGTGATCCTCCAAATGGCCAGTTCAAGAACCAATTAGACAATAAATCAGAAAAATAGAAGAAATGGATGTTGGAGTCCCCTACCATACCCCACAGAATTAGTTATGGAAATGCAGGAATAGCCAACTCACAATGTCAATTTCGTGTTATAAAAAACTTGGAGAAATTCCTTCCTCTGTTAAACAAATATAATACTGTATTGGATAAATAATAGCTCCTACTTTTAGTGCATGCCAAGAATGGTGTTTGAGCACTTGGTGATCTCTTCAACTATTGATTCTTGACTGTGTCTTAGGTTCACAAGGTGAAAATAGCTGCACCATTTTCCAACATCTAGTGCTTATTTATTTACCTAGTAATGTAGTTCCTTTTTGGTTAGTTAGCTTATTGATTAATCACTGCCTTAAGCAACTAATTATTTTTTCTAGTTAGGAGAATAGTTCAAAGGCCTTTGCCATTTGAAATGCATCTGCACAGTAACAAATCAGAGGTTAGTGTTTTACGAGTACATTTGGCACTTGTAGGTTTATTGCCCCAGAGTTCAGAATTATAAATTTAATCACAAACATACATTTCATGTTCTGGACATCAGCTTGGATTGCTGTGACAGTACAAGTTTTTGTATGCACAGGTGCACATTACAATGTGCTTGTGTGTATAGAAGAAAGATGAATTTGAAAGAAATAAAGATTAAATTATAGGCAACATTTTCCTTCACTATTATGTTCTTAACATCCACATATAGTCATACCATGGATTACTTAGAACAAACTGGGGATTTTTTTTCATAGACTATTTTTTAGCGCAATTTTAGTTTAAGTTCACAGCTAAATTGAGTTAAATGTACTGAGATGTCTTACCCTGTCCCCACACTTAGAGAGCCTTCCCTATTATCAACAGCACCAGAGTGGTACATTCATGTTAATTTATAAACCTACATTGACACATTATTACCTCCAAAGTTCATAGTTTACATTAGAGTTTAATCTTGGTGTTGTACAGCTTATGGGATTTGACAAATGTATAATGACATATATCTATTATTATGATATCATATGGAGTAGTTTTACTGCCCTAAAAATCCTCTATGCTCCATCTATTCATAGCCCCTCCTCCCTAACCCCTGGCAACCACTGATCCTTTTACCTAATTTTGCCTTTTTCAGAAAGTCATATAATTGGAAACACACAATATGTAGCTTTTCCAGATTACTTCCCTCACTTAGTTATGTGCATTTAATATTTCTCAATGTCTTTTTATGAATTGATTGCTCATTTTCTTTTAGCACTGAATAATATTCCATTATCTGGATGTACTACAATTTAACTGGTGATTTTTTTCTAAATATTACTCTTTGGGGATGCTTAGGAGGTAATCAAGTATAAAATAGACCATTTAAAGTGGAAACAGGAAATTAAAGACCTAAAATACTTAGTTGTTGGAATGGAAATGTGGTTGCATGATTATATTATAATACAAATTAGGCAAGTAATGAATGTTTGTTGGACTGAACATAAAGAAGGCTGTTCCCTGGAATGAGGAATGTGGAGGAATCAAAAGAAGTATGGACCATGATTAACCGTATTAATTATCACGTCATCTATCAGAAGACCATTGCCTTCTGGTGACTCAGTGTTCTCAAAACTCAATCTTAGATTATTAAATTGGCCAGCCAGTGTTTTAGGCAGATACTTGGCAGGAGGTCAGCAACAGGTTCTTTCTTCATGCCAGGTCTTTAATTAAATAAATATTTTTATAAAGTAATGAGTGAAGAATTTAGCTTCTAAGAAGCACTTAAAATCAAGAGTCTTTCCATAAAATTTCATTTGTCTTCTACTCAAAGAATCCTAAACAATAATCTGATGTATCTGTACCTATTTCTCAGTATCTGATGGTAAAGTTTTTCTTCTTAAACATTTCAAAAGTTCAAATAATACCTAAAGTGGAAGAGAAAAAAAAAGTTTCCTTCAAGGTCCAGCCTTTAGGATAAGCTGACACTGCTTCTGGACTTCACTCACCCAGAGGAGAGAGGGCTTGATCCTTTGAGATGATTGGCAGTGATAACTTCCAACTAGAAGTTTTCATTTTTTTATTTAAGACCTAAGGATTGGGCTTTTTCTGGTTTCAAAAAAAATTAACACAAGGTAGTAAGCTGGCTCAACTTTTTATGACATCAAGCAACTTTTTTATCCCCGCCTTTGCAACTTATATGAATGATTTCTTGTGATTATAGCAATCCAGGCACAAAATTTTTATACATTAAATAATTAATTCATTAATTCAAGCAACACTTACTGAAGCAATTACTATATGTCAGATAGTGTTCTAGACACGAAGGAGCTGTTCTCTCCTGGACTTTATCCTCTACTGAGAAAAATAAACTATGAGCAAATAGACACATTAGATAGTTTTGAGTGTAGTGAGAGTTAAGAAGGAAATACAGCAGGTTAATGAGCTAGGGAGTCCTTATATAGAATGGTCAGAGAAGGACTTACAGACCTGGACAACAAAGGATCAATTTTTCTTTAAACATGTCAATGAAATTTCCAGGGAAAAAATAGAATATTACTTAGGATATATGTATATTCCTATATATATATCTATAGGAATATACATATATCTATAGGAATATACATATATAGGAATATATATATAGGAATATATATATATATATATATATATATATATATATTCCTTTCTCATTTTGGCTTTTAAGTATTCTTCTGTTCACTTACTCTAAAGTAAATCTTGACAACCAGCAAGCCCACCTGGATACACAGTGGCCCTCTTGCTTCATTTAAAAAAAAAGAATAGACCATCAAGGGCATAGATATTTAGGAAATATAGAAGCATAAAATAAAGACCTCTTCTTACCCTTCAAAGAAGAGAAAACAAAACAAAACAAAACAAAACAAAACAAAAAAACAGAAACAACCTCAGAGAAATTAGAGCTAAATGTAAGAACAGAAAAACGTCAAACAAATAGTAGATCTAAGTTGAGATGAGTGAAGGGGCATTTTTGCACCAGGCTCTGAAAACAACTGGTCCAGATAAAGCAGAAATATGGACAGGCTCTGCAAAGTAGGTCATTATAATAAAGAATATCTGATAGAATAGATAACATGACTGATATCTCAAGAAACTCTGAAAAATGATTGAGGCACAGAATGCAAAAAGAAAAGGTAAGGCTGTCAGAAACTCCAGTGAACAACCAAGCAATAAGCCTACATAAGACAGTTGTAATCCAAAACTGTAGTAAATTCATTAATGTGAGATGTCTTTAGCAATTGGTCAGTATAGAGCAGGAGAACGCATTTGAACTAAATGTTAAGATTATTCTCCAAGTGTCACAGGTTATGGCATTAGAATCTTGGAGATGGAAGAATACTCATTGCACACCCAGTGTCTGCAGATAACAATATTTACTGCTTACAACAAAGCAAAACCATTTGCTGATGTTCAATATTTGTAATCAATCTATAAAGAAATCATGACAGACTTTCCCATCAGAACTGCTATCAACTTTGAGCACATGAAAGTAAAGCTGGAGTTGAAAGATGTTTAGAGGTAAAGTGGGGAATGGAAGGTGAAGGAACAGAGATTCCACTAATATTTCCAGCTCCAAAATGGGGAGCAAGACTAATTGTCTGAAAAAGACGTGGAGGTTTAAGTCTGACATTGTAGACTCAAACTGAAAACAGTGATATGACTATATTGTGAGGCAGAGGGTAAAGGACGCAGGAGGTGGTACAAATGAGCTACATTCATCTATTACAACAGGAAGTTACAGATGATCATTAATGATGATACACCATGCAATAGTGATTTAAGCAGACTATTTAGAGGTTTATAGGTAACGATGAGAAGAAGCATTTAAAAGTGGTTCACTCTAAGGAGAGAGATTGTAGATGGGGGTGGATGGGCCAGATAACATGTTTTCCATTATAAGCCTGTGGTGCTAAAGAATTTAAACATATAAAATTTGTATCCTGAGGAAATTTCTGAACCATTTTTCCTTCCAGCTCATAAGAAGGGGCACAGATGGCTTCACATCTGATGGCATGAGTTCAGGAATCTTTTTTGTACAATGATACAAACTTTTCACTAATTTAGTTTTGGGGGACAGGAGAGAAAGCCCCTTTTCATTGAGGTGAAGGAAAAACTTCCACTTCAATTTCTTCAGAATATTTTTTTTTAAATTTTTTTTATTGTGGTAAACATATATAACATAAAATTTTCCATTTTAAGTATTTTAAGTGTAAAATCCAGTAGCATTAATGACAGCGCAACCATTACCACTACCTATTTTCAAAGTTTTACATCACCCTGAACAGAAACTGTGTACCCATTTGGCAAGAACCTCCCCTCATCCAGACCCTGGTAACTTCTATTCTATTTTCTGTCTCTATGAATTTGTCCATTCTTTGTGATCCACATAAGTGGAATCATACAATATTTGTCCTTTTGTGTCTGACTTATTTCATTCATCTTCAGGCTATCTTTGGGCAATTTTCTGAAATCTTAGGGCAATGGCAGGATCTGAAAGACATGGAAAATGTGAATTTAAAGTATTTTATCTCATATAAAATCTCAGTAGTACTAAGAGAAAAAAGATACATCCATAAGGAACAATAGCTGCAGAATCCAGGACTGGTGTCAGTGCCAAAATTTTCTCTTGGTAGGTTATTATAACAAAGAAGCACATTTCGTTAGAGTGAAGAAGAAAGTCATGCAAAATCTGATGCCTTTCATTATTACTATACATGACTGCCCACACTGAAACAGTACTGGGAACCAAGCTTCAATGCTCAGTCAGTCTCACAATGCTACTTCTTTTACCAGTTGAGAAAGACATGATTGGTACATGAACATTTTAATAAGATAAATCGCTCAAATCTTACTTGACTACACAAGATATGACTTGCACACATGGCCCCGAGGGACATTTTGTTTTTGCCAGTGGAATCACTGTCCTTTGTCTGCACACTGATACCATTTTGTTCATGCTCTGCCTTTCTGGAACTTCTTACATCTCCGAGTTTGTTTGCAGGGAAATGAATCTGTGTGCAGTAATATACCTAAAGAGATTAAACCATCTCTTACTATTTATATTGATTTTCTATTGCCAAGTAAAATTAGTTTCAAGGGCATAGCAATTTGTAGGAAAATTCAAGACAGGACTGATAGCTGGTGGATTCTTTTCCATGCTTTCTTGAATAGCTGTCACTCTTGACAGATATCCTAGAATGCAGTTATGCAAGGAGCTGCTAAACTGTCAGCATTTTGTTAAAAATAAACTGCTGAAGATTACAGGGTGACTACTTACCATACCCCAAAGTACGAAGAACACCAATATATTTGCAAGAATGTCCTCACAGAGCTCAAGAGCAAAGAATCTTTGTAAATCGATTCACCGTTTTAGTATCTGCAAAGCCACAACAGGGATAATTTTAAATTTTTCAGGGATGACCATTCTTAAGTGGAAATTGTAGCTATAATTTAGCTGTCAAGATGAATGGGTAGGTGGAAGCTCTGATTTTAAAAGCTAACAGACATGAAAGATGTATGATGTGTGTGTGTGTGTGTGTGTGTGTGTGTGTGTGTGTGTAAAGAAAGGAGGGTTTTTAAAAGAGATGTTTTATTCTGAAAACTCATTGAGTGTCACCTCAAATGATATCATATAAATAGCTATGCTGTTGGTCTATTTTGGAGAGGATGTTCATTAATGAGAACATCAGTAGAAAGCTAGGGAAGATAATAATGGGCCTTAAAAAGCATGAAAGGAGAAGCAACCAATAGGGACTTGAAAAAGAGACTAAATTTGTATCAGACACCTGAGTTGTACTGGCCTGTTCTTTTTAGGGAAAGTTGAGAAGGCAAGAGTGGGGAGTGGGGGCTAGCAGTGAGGTCTTATAAGATTAATACAGTAAAAAGTGGTTTGATTGATGTTTGAGATATAGGACAACAGTTCTGAGTGGGCTCTATAAGAATAACAATGTTAAATAGAACTCATCAGTTATATATTTGAAAGGTTATGAAAGGGATTGGTGTGATGACAGTTTAAGATTGCTGATTGATGGCTAATTGGAGAAAGTATATAAAGGAGCATATATTCATACCCCCTCAAAAAACATGTTTTCACACTATATGTGTATAATTAATTTTCTCCTCTGGTAACAAGTAAAACAGAAGCAGAACAGTACAATCTGACTCCTTATGTATGGCTAGGCTCAGAGGACATTAGTGCTACCTCATGTATCAAGGATGAGCCAGGGGACAGAATTTGGACTTACAGGATCTGAAATAGAGGTTTTTGTGATATTTGACTTTTTTCTTGTCTTTCACCTTCAAAGTTTGTGATAAAATTCAACCACCTGTTTTCAAACACCTGTCATCTTGGAGGGTTGGGAGAGATTTAAGGGAACTGAGGGACCCACACCATGTAACATTGCTGCCTCGTCTAGTTTGACTTACTCAAGATCTGATTAGTGTCTCAGGCCCAAATTCTTTGGGTCATGCTTGTGTCTCTTCTCTTTCTCTCATAACCCATAATCAATCTGTCAGGAAATTGTGTCAGCTCTACCGTCAAAATGTGAACAGGATCCAGCACTTCTAACCATTTTCACAGTGAACGTGTTAATCCTAGCCTCTTCTAAACTGTGTCCCTTCTCTGCCCGTGTGCTCTATAGTTTCATCTCAACACCTCTGCCCAAGCCCTCTAATGGTCCCCACCTCACTCAGAGTGAAATTCAAGTTCTTAATGTGGCCCACAGGGCCCCACACAATTTGACCCTCAATTCTCAGGCCTCATCTGCTGTTCTTCACACTCTTATTTATACTACTCCAGCCACAGTGGCCTTTTTTGCAGTTACTCAAGCATACCCCTTTTGCTCTTGTATCTGTACCTTTGCTCCCTCTATTTCCTTTATCTGGAGTACTCTTTCCCAAGTATCCACATTGCTCACTTCTTTACATCCTTCATGTCTTTGCTCACATGCCACCTTCCTAGAGAGGCTTTCTTTGGCCATCTCTTTTAAAACCTTTTCCCACTCCCATCATGCTCTATTTTCTCTGCTTTATTATTCTTCATCACTGTAATCACTATCCATTATATATTTTCTTATTTTATTTACATTCTATCTCGCCTGACAGAATGTAAATTCTCTAGGAGCAGGGATTTTTTTTGTATGCTGCTATATCCTTAGTGTTCAGAGTAGTATCTGGCATATAGTAGGACTCGATATGTATTTGCTGAGTGAATACATGAATGAATGTCTCTTGTTTCTTATTCTTAGGACCAGGACATGGCCTTGTTCTAATTAGTATGTTTCCAATTCTGACTCTGTTCTCACCGTGCCCCTGGCCCTTTGAGTTGGTTTTTCTGTTGTCACTGTGGCCCTTCCACCCCATCCAGCACTGCAATATCTTCTGCGAAGTGAGGGCCACAACTTACTACCAGCACTCTTCAAGGCTGACTGCTGGTCTGCCTGCCAATTCACTTTGTGTAATCTGTTTTTAGGCCTCCTCTTGTCCTTGCTTACTTTTATTGTTCACAGTACTTCCTTGATGTATAGAAAGTACAGCCTGTTTTCTGTCACCATGCATTCCAGGTATTGTCCTCCTGCACTGTGATTCCATCAACTGTCTAACACGTTCAGCATGGAGTACAACATGTAGTCACATTTTCTTTTTATATTCAAATTAAATGACTGAGCCCCTATTCTGTTTATGGTGAAAAGATATTTCCTTCACCTCTTGAGGGACTTTGTCTCATAATAACAAGAATCTCAGGGTTTTACTCAATCCAAAGATTCATATCAAGGAAGAAAGCTAGAAATCTACTTAGTCCATAAAGAGACCTGGATTGTTGTCACTGCCACATGGTGTCACTGTTGAAACGTAGGCAGTCTGAATGCTAATGCTGCCCATTTCTGTTGGCAGAAGAGACACAGTTACGTGGTACAGAGTTGGTGGCATGCTACTACTGATACCTGAGAATTCAGGAGCCTGGGCTGATCCCGTCATTCACTGAACAAATATGCTTCAGTGACTAGGGGCTGTGGCTGCCAGCTCAGAGGGAAGAGCTGGAAGAGGGAGTCCTCATCTCCAAGTGTTAACTGGAGTAGCTACCACTCCACACCACTGTGGGCCTGGGCTTTCAGTATTACTGCTCCTTGGGTGCTAACTCATTAGTTAATGTACACACATATGCACACCCATGCACGTTTTGCCCTAGACATGTCAAAGGGGCAACTTCTTAAAAGGCTTTTAGCAGCCTCCTTCACTGTGTAGGATCAGGCTTTCCTCCTCAACCCCAAGTTCTGATCTTGAGAGTAAAGGAAACTTCTCTGTCTTTGACTCAAAGTCTGAATCTTTTTGTATCTCAGGAAGAATGACATTTTTTTTTTCCCAGAGAAAACCCCCATCTTATTACACACACAGTAAGGCCTATGTTACAGGAACTTGCCTCACCCAGTTGGATGAGCATACTTTTTAAATTGCCTGATATTTCCTGGTCTTCTGTTCCTTCCTATGTTATAGGATATGATGCAGCTTGACTTTGATGGGGAAATATAAAAACCCAAAGGGAGTACTTTAACTATAAAGATGATGCCACAGGGGCAACAAAGAAAGAGCAATGCTACTCCAAAGAGATCTTTATTCATTAACGGTAAAAACTAATCATGAAAATGGTTACCATCCACGAGGCAACTAATATGTGCCTGGAACTTTTATATATTATATTAATCACTCTCTTATGTATCCTGAAAAGCCAATATTATTAACACAGATCTAATGATGAGAAGTGTGAAATGTACAGAAGTAAAGTAACTCAAAGCATAAAGCCTGAGATACTGCAGCAGAGCCAAAATTTAACTTTCAGTCTTTGAAACTCTAAAGCTTGGAGTCTTCCTGATGTACTATGCTTACTCTTACTGAATATCTCAGGCCTCTGACTGCTGGGGGATATGTACACCAGTGGTTATTCCAGAATGACACCTATAGGAAATACCTGCTATAAAATTATCCCACCCTACTGGTCCTGGAAGTGTGTATTTCGATTAGCATCTTCTTTACCTTTGGAAACATTTGTAGTTCAATTCACTCTTTCAGAGGGGAATGATAACTTTTGAATCTGCTCCTTTACATCCAAGGTAAAGGAAAGGAGGAAGAAACCAGCCACCTGGACTGACAAGGAAGACTGTCTGGGATGTTTTGGAGTATACTCAGTTGCCTTTATTGGCAGATGGCTCCTGTGCCTCCAATAAAGGTTAGGATGTTCCTGGTGAGAGATGTTCTTTTTTTCAGTGTAATCAAAGCTCTGGGCCCAAGAATTACTGAGCAAGGTATAATTCTTCTTTTCTCTTCAGAGTCCTAACAACCCCTGCAATTGATAAGCATTGTGGTCACAAAACGAAATTCTGAAGTACAGAAGATAAAAGGCCACTACCTTTGAAAACCTTTTCTCGATTTTGGTGTTGCCTTCATCTCACAGTTGGTTATTCTGTGGGGTTCTGACTATCACCCTACAGCAGTTTCCTTATGACTCAGAGAAGGCCTACAGATTCTTGCTATCCAACTTGAGGTCATTAACATGCTTAAGAGAAATTCCAAATTTCTCTCTGCTTAAGACAAACTTAGGTAGGAGGTGTGTCTGGGCCAGGCATCCAAATGCCGTAGAAATTATCTCAGAAAAAAAACATTTCCATTTTTCTTTTTTTTTCCTTTTAAAGACAAGCTCAAAATTTATTTTTATTTATTAAAATTTTAAAAAATACAGTTGGTATACAATATTATATTAGTTTCAGGTGTACAATATAATAGTTTGACATGTATATACCTTCCAATGTAATCAACACAATAAATCTAGTAATCATCTGTCAACGTGCAATTATCACAATATGATTGACTATATCCCCCTGCACCTTTTGCTCTCATCTCCCCAGTCCCTCCCCTCTGGCAACCATCAGTTTGATCTCTATTTCTATGAGTCTGCTTTTGTTTTGTTTTGTTTGTTCATTTGTTTCATTTTATGTTTAGATTCTACATGTAAGTGAAAGTATACAGAAATTATTTCAAAAGAGAAACATTTCCATTTTTCAATGCCTTTATATGAACATATTCAAGGACTCCAAAGCCTCTTCTATTTTGGCATGTTTTTCTTGATTTCCCATAAGGATTTCTACATAGAAATTACTTGATTATATATATATTTTGATATCTCACGGTACCTCCCAGGGAGGCAGGTGCATCTCCAAATGAGGAAAACTAAAAAAAAAAAAAAAAAAAAAATCTTAACCTTTAAGCTAGAATACTTACTAGGCAAAGATTTTTTTTTTTTCCAAAATGGAATTAGGAAAAGAAATGATAGTCTAAAGCTTTTAATCCTGAAAGCTTCTATCTACACTAGGGTTTTTTTTTTCCCAATTGTCTCACTTTTACTGAATCCTAAATGCATTGAGAACTTCAGCTGACATGTGAGAGGGTCCCTAATGTTATGGCAATGACTCTAACAGCCTCCGCAATTAGTTATGGAATTTTTACTCCTCTTCTCAACTTTACCAATTTATATCATTTGTGTTTTTTTAATAAATTTATTTATTTAAATTAGTTTCAAATATACAGTACATTGGTTAGACATCTATACTGTTCATAAAACGATCCCCCCAATTGTTCCTTCCCTCCCTTGGCCCTCCACGTAGCCATCATATTAATGTTAACTGCATTCCCTCTTTGGTTTTACTTCTATTTAAGGCTAATGATGTAGAACTAAAACATTTTTCATTTACTAAATAGATTTTACTTGAAATATGTACTCCATTAATTTTCCTAATAATGTTATAGGTCATACCATTAATTATTAAATGTCATGGGATGTCTTGCTTCAGTGAGAAAGCAGGCCCTTCAGATGTTTATTGTTAATTTCTAAGGAGTTTTCCTTCAACCTCTTTAATAAACCATTGCAGACTTTCCTTCCTGATTATGTTAGAAGGTGGAGCAGAAATTTGTGGATTTGGTATTAAAAATTAGATTTTAGGGTCTGGAGATCTCCAATCTATTTTTTTACAGTATGCTTAAAGTAAAATTGATGGAACAAGATAGCTTGCTGGTACAAATGAAGACTGGCAGCATTCCAATTTCTGGTTAAAATTCAAAAAACTAAAATATTTCAAAAGACAATAGAGTCTATTTCAAAGCAATAAAAATAAATCCTTTTCTAAAGAATAAGAACGTTAAGTATCTGTGATACTTACTGTAACTCTAAATTTGAGTCTATAAGGCTATACCAAGGATCATAAACTCAAATGCTTATAGACACAGGCCAGTAATATTAACTTTGGCTTGTGACAAATGAGGTGACCTGCTGAGTTCTCATATAATCTAGAAGGAGCAGCTTCTCTTCAGCTCTTGCTGGTTGTTATCGTTTAGAAATGTGGACCTGGCCTTGTCAGAGCTTTTATCTCTTTAAGAGAAGCCACAAATCCAGGTTTGTATGAGAAGGTTCCTGTGCTCTTGATCTGGACTTTCTCAGGCTGTTTTGGTTCATCCTAGATGTTATCTCTGCATCTCAAACAGCTATCACCAGGGGAACAATTGTGCCTGGCATTTGGCTACCTGAGTCAATAATTTAAATTTTCCCTAAGGGTAGCTAAGGGAGAGGGACTAGCCCATTATTCAGTTGATTATATACATATATGTAATATAGGTAATATATAGAGATATATAGATTATATATAAATAATATATATTTATATATTTAATGTATACTATATATAATACATATTCATATATATTTTTGAAAGACAAAATCTTTCAAAAACAGTCTAACACAAGTTATAAATGAACACAATTATGTAACTAAATAATGTATTTTATTAGCTAACCCAGTTGTTAACTTTTGATTAATATGTGTTAGGAATCATATAATTTGAGGCAAAATCCAATCTTTACATACACTTTCTTGACTACATGTAAATTGTTCCAGGCAATTAACCTCAGTTTTTTCTGTGAGGGCAGTAGAGACCTTGAACTCATCCTAAACATGGATGACATGGAGCCAAATCTCAGCCTTTAACTTTGGTACTTTTGGACTCAAGATCTCTTTAATTGCAAAAGATCTTACTTTTTTTCTGCTTTTGATCCCTCTGTAGTAGATAGACCTTTTTACAAAATATCTTCATCAATGTGACGGCTCTCGTAAACTCAGTTAAATGCATTTGCTTGTATTTCTTGATGAACCACATCTATAGGCTCCCAATTCTTAACTCATATAACCTTGAATGAGTCACTTAACCTTTTCATGCTTGAACACTAATGTGAAAGCCCTGGCCTTAAACATTTCCAAGGCTGCCTCCACTGTTCTGGCCAATGCACTATGTTCTCTGGTTTTCAGGCATAGCCTCTGAAAACCACTTTTTTCTTTCACTTCTATACTTTGATGACTCTAGACAAATCTGAGATGTCTTCCAAACCCACGGTGGTTTACTCTTCTTCCTCCTCCATATTCCCAGTGAATCACTCATCTACACCTGTGTATTAGGAGTTACCATCCTATGCAGGGTGAGTGTATTGGGGTGGGGTGGGGGGAGTGGTCTTGGAACTCTTAAAAATAGGAACAGCACATTTTATCTTATATTCTTGGCATGTAGTGTATATAGTTCTTGGCACATAATAGGCACGTAATTCTCAAATTAGGGTTCCTGATTTTATCAATTTTTTTCTCTGCATAGTTTAAAACACCTTTTAAACAAACCACTGCTTAATTTTGAAAAAGTAGATTTCTTCAAATTATCTAAGCTCTAACACATTGTGAAAAAAATTAGTTGTATTTATAGTTTGGTTCCTACTCAAATTCCATACAATATGAACATATATGTAATATATTTCACACACATTTTTGGATGTTGATGACATTGATTAGGACAATATTGAAGCCCAAATTTGTAGTCCTAATCTAATTGGTCAGTCTTTGGATTTGGGTCCTAGGAAATAAATGCACATCCAAACCAACATTGTCATATACGTTTCATGTCAAGTACAGTGTGTTTTTTATTTAAGAACAGTTATGTAAGTTCAGGATATGACAGATTATAGTTATTCTTTACAAAATTTAAGATGACCCAATTTTGAGCACAGTTAAGAGGGTCTTGGACACATTAAGAATGCTCATGCTTGCCTCAGAGATATTATCCAAGAAAAGAAAAACACCTTTAATCCAAACATCATTGAAATTACATTTAAAAATGCCTCAGCCAATTCGTCATATGCAGAACAATCTCCTAAAAGGAACATTTGTGTTGTAGCTTTTATGTTATTTAGCTTTATGTACTTAATAATTATATATAATAAAGCATATTCAAGATTCCAAATGTGGAGCCTCAATTTACATAACATCACTTTATATGGTTAAGAATAAAGGGCTTTGTTTAACTTAGAATGATTTGCCTTGTGATCATATGTAGAAACGATTAGATTCTGAGTCTTACCAACAAGTTCTAGATGCAGAACCCAGAACTCTGAATTGCTCTCACCTGGTTCTATTGACCCTAAGACCTGTGGTTATCACATTAGACAGAATTAGAAAGCTCTAAATCCACAATTCAAATTTTTAGGATTTATGTCTCTATCAGGAATCAGATTGCTCTAATTTACTGACCAGAGAAGATAACCATGAAATAGATGCGAGAATGCTATTTTGTTCTTTTGGAGACAATCACATGAGTGGAAAAGAAAGCTCTGACTTTTGTCAGCACTAGTAATTATATCTGGTTCACTTGGCCTCTATATAGAAGACAGTCATTTATGTGCCAGCATGGAAAACGCTACTTAACCACTGGTATAGTTGACAAGTAAATTGTTAGTTTGAATATCTTCAGTAACCAACTCCAACTCATGTCTATCTTGATCATCATTTCTCAAAAAGAGTGAAAGATTCTGCCCAGGCAGCCTTTTGGTATCTATGAATTAGACTTTTGCAAGATGCAGAACTTCTGGCGATTTGGGATTTTTCTAATGCTGTCACAACCGTGGAATGAGTCCAAAGCCAGGAAAAAGTAAAACCAGAAGCTGGTGCTCAGCACTCTTTTGTTATTCTCTATATTCTTGAGGTCTAATGCCCAAGAGCCACTGAAGGGAGCCTGCCTTATTTCTCAAGATTATGGATGAGAAAATGGAAATTGGCTTCCTTCTCTAGTGTGTTCAGAGACTAGTCTTTAAAATACCTTGGCCAGATGAAAGATCATTTATTTGAAAAAGTCACAGATAACCGATTAATAACTTACCCCTACAAAAAGTAGAAATCTGTAAATATTTCCATTTAAATAAATGTATCTCTTTCATTCTACAATAGATTGTATTTAATTAAAATTCATGACAAAGGCCATACCGTTCCCTCAAAGGCCTTATGTCTATAAAGATGAGCTCATACACCCATATTTAGACATATTTTCAGAGCGGCTCTTAGTTAACTGGTAGTGTCAGAGATTCTGGCTTTCCAGGAGATTGTTATAGCTTTGGCCATCACTGTTATTGATTCTGTACTGAATCAGGTTCAATTTTGATTTAGGATCAAGCTATTTCCTCTGATGAGGTAAATGTACTCTTCCTAGATTCCCTTGGATATTAATTATCTGGCATATTTAGTTACAGAAAAAAGAAAAACATTACAACCCAAATTCATGAGGATAAAGGGAATGTGATAGTGAAAATCTCTTTTAAACAGAGCAAAACAAATCTCTCATCTCTAGGCTATCACAGCTATCTCCACCTGAATAAATTTTACTTTCCATTTCTTACTTGTTAACCTGGTCTCTTCTCCACCTGTCCTCCACCTGTGCTCCTGAATTTGCTCTCCTTATTGCTGACCCAATCTTTGCTATTCATCCAACAAATTCATAAGGAACTCATGTTCTTCCCCTCTTATCTAGAGATCGCTTCCCTTTGGTTAAAGGCAATGATTTCGAAATCATATCAAATGGCGTTCAAATCCCAACTTCATCTGTTACTAACCTTGCAATATTGTACAAGTTTTTTTAATCCACTCCAAGTTTGTTTTCCCATCTAAAATGGGGTTAATAACACATCTCAAAGTATTGTCATAAAGAGGAAATGGGATGAGATGTGTTAAGTATATAAGGTAGAGTATGGCAGGTAAGTTCTTAATAACATATTGCTGTGAATAGTATCCCACATTTTTTAGCTGATTGTTTTACTTCATTCATGAAGATTTTTTCTATTACTCTATGGACATTGCTTTAACCATCTTCTCAGCTGCTGCAGGAATTACTCTCAGTACTCAGCAGACACTAACACCACACAGGTGGCTATGATACAGTTGAAAGGGCACTGGATTAGGAGTTTGATGATTTGGGTTGGATTCCTGGCTCTGCCTTGCCTGAATTTGAGTGAGCCACTTAACCTTTAGAGCTCTTTTTTTTTTTTTTTTTTTTTTTTTACTGGACAAAGACTGGAATAAGCAATGCTTACCTCATTGGATTGTCAATTAATAAGGTTATTTTATCAAAGGCTTAATCTGTGTCAGGTCCTGTCTCAACTTCTTTACATGCATTAATGGCATTTAAACCTCAAAAAAAAAACCCTCTGAGGTAGTTACTGTTATTATCTCTGTTCCATTGATGAGGAAGCTGAGGCTTAGAGTGGATCAGCCACTTGCAAGAGAGGAAGTGGGATTTGAGCCTAAGTGTAGCTAACTCCAAAGCATATGACCACCATAACTTGCTACTCATGAAAGAGCTTTTCATTCTCTCAAGCGTGACACCAGTGAAAGGCTCAAACATTGTTACACGTCGGGCCTTGTTGAACTGCTTCATGTGTGTACTTCATCTCCCCAATGAGACTGTAAACTTCTTCAGAGCTCATTGTGCCTTTGGTTTGGGTTTATTCTTTTTCCCAGTTCCCAGGAGACCCCTGCATTATAGCAGACATTTAATAAATTTTCCATCGATTTAAATGAGTACTCTTTGACTTCTCTCCTACCGAAGGCTTTCTTGAAGACTTTTGTGTTAGTGCTAGGTAGTATTGTCTGAATTTCGTTGTCAATAATAAGAATGACATAATAATAATAAAAACAACATAATACTTAAGAGTTTCTGAGCACTTTGTACCAGACAATGGATTATCTTGTTTACCCCTCTCATTGATCCTATAAACTACATGTACTATGACTAATTCACTTTAAAGAAGAGGAAACTGAGCCTTGAAGCAATTATGTAATCTGCTTAATGTTATAGAGCTTAAAGGAGATGGAGATTAGAAGCCTAGATTTGAAACTAGTAGTCTGATTTCAGAGCTTAAACACTCTTGACTCTTAAAAATCAGCACTAGATTGTCTGACTACCTCTAATTTCTTGTTTTACAAATATTTACTACCAAAACTCTTTCTGTAAATGTTTTTTTTTTTCATCATGGTAAAATATACATGATGCAAAACTTACTGTTTTAACCATTTTTAAGTGTAAACTTCAGTGGCATCAAGTACATTCATATTGTTACACAACTATCACTACCATCTACCTCCAGAACTTTCTCATCTTCCCAAACTGAAATTCTGTAGGCATTAAACAGAACTCCTCCTTTTCCCCTCAGTCTATAAAAGTGTTTTCTTCCAAGGTGTGTATTTGACCATTTCAATTCTTGAGGACTAGTCTGAGAACTTCTATTCTGGAGGTGTTGGCAAATTCTGCACTCCTATAACTGTCTTAGTCGGCTTGGCCCTGGAGCCTTGTGAGTTTACTTTCTACCTGATAGCAGCAGGCCTAGGGTCAGAAAGGTCCTTGGTGACAGATGGCTTCTCCTTTATGAATCAACCCTTTCACAGATTTTTCCATCTTCAGGGCTTGTTTATTTTTCTTTTATCCCTGTCACATCCCCATGATGTGGGCCCAGAATTCTGAGTCACCAGCTTTACTTGTGTCAAATAAAGTTATAAGGAAACTTGCTATAATTATTATTTGCCATAAATCATGTGCAGAATTGCTGGGTGAAAGAGAATCCCTATATTCTGGGTGGAAAAATTCAGCATCACCTATAGTTCAGTAACAGAGTTGAAATGAAACAATCAAATTAGAAGTACTAGAAATAATCAATCTGTATATGTAGGATAGTTCTCTCTTATCTATGGTTTCTTATTTTGTGGTATCAGTTACCCAAGGCCAATTATGGTCTGAAAATATTAAATGGAAAATTCCAGAAATAAACAATTCATAAGTTTTAAATTGCGTGCCATTCTGAGTAGCGTGATTAATTCTCATGCCATCTTGCTCTGTACCACCCAAGATGTGAATCATCTACTTGACCAGTGGATGATTCTGCCCTTTAGTCACTTATTAGCTGTCTTGTTATCAGATCAACTATTGCAGTATAACAGTGCTTGTGTTCAACTCACACTTGTTTTACTTAATAATGCCACATCGACATAACCTTTATTACAGCATAGTGTTATAAACGTTCTATTCTATTGTTAGTTGTTAATCTCTTGTTGTGACTGATTTATAAATTAAATTTTATCATAGGTATGTTTGTGTAGGAAAAATCATAGTATATATAGGGTTCGGGACTATCTGTGGTTTCATGCATCCACAGGGGTCTCATAGATAAGGAGGGATTACTGTAATGAGAAGATAGAGATTTGGAGGCCTCTATTCCTGTTATCCTTTCCCAAACATTCTTCTTCGGGTTGTGAATGGCACAACATTTTTCATCTCGACAAGCCAGTTTATGGAACACAGATGCAGAGCCAGAAGACTACAGTTGCTTAATGTTGCTTTCTACCTAATGTCCTTGTGATAGCCACGTAAAGTCACTATATCTTTAAAATAAAGCAGCCATGGTGTCCATGTAAAGTAGGCCTATTTTGCACTATGTCTATATGAATACAGATATGGTTATAGATAATTTTAGTTTTTTACTTCAGTTACCAGGTTAATACAGATCGTATTTTTGATTACTCCTATCTCAATGCATATATTCCTTGAAATTCTCTTTTTCTTTATTTTCCCAACCTTCTGGCATTTATATCTGCTCTCACATGAGATATAAATCTTACACCTTTTGTGTCTAGTTTTACTGAGCAAGATTCTTTTGTTTTTCTTTACTGTTTTAAACAATTCCGTCATTCTATGAAGGCTTCCTTGACAAAACTAATAGGAGTTGGTCATTTTTTTCGTTTAACTCTAATTTACCTTTATGACATAGGACCTAGACTTATGTCGTTATACTTTTTATCGGATAACATATGGGAAAATGTACATATCATAATTCTACAGCTCATTAAATCTTTTTATCTGAACACACCCATAGAAACAGAACAGAGATGAAGAAACAAAATATTATGGTGACTTCTAGGAGTATTTGTCTATTTTTAAACAATATAAATGGAATCACACCATTTATACTCTTTCGCTTAAAATATTTTTCCTTAAATTAAAAATTGGGATCTAAATAAGATTACGATTGGTTGTTATGTTATTTATGTATTTTATATGTGTCCTCTCCTTCTCTTATTTCTCTTGTATTTTTTTTTTCTAAAAGAAACTGTGGTGTTAATTCTGTATAGTCTCCTGCAGTCTTATTTGCCCATTGCATTCTTTAATGTTTCTTTAGACAATAAGTGCCTGTCTCTACTGTTTCTTGCAAACTGGTGGTCTCTTAGAGAGGCTTGATCAAGTACTAGAGGCAAACAAAGTCTGCTTCTCCTTTTGTAGTGTCATCAGATACTAATTGTTGCCTTGCTCCCAGATGAAGATATTGAAGCATGCAGAGGGCAAGTGATTTGGTCAAGTGCTCAAGGCAGGACAGAGGTCTCTTGGCATCTAATTCAGTGCACTCTACAGACCAGTATTAAAAACTTTATTGTAATCTGAATGTAATTCTACCGTATTTTCACATTCTGTTGGCTCAAGTATCTGACTCCTGCTTTTGTGTGTCCTCTGTTTGGAAGGCATGGGCCATATTTTTTGTATTGCTCCTGCAGTGTACAACATCATTTGTGACAGTGGTTTTGTGTGAAAGCAGAGTAGAGAGGAAAGGCCTACTTTTTGTGGCTTTTTTATTTTAGAAGGATGATGTCAATTAAATTCAGATGAATGTGTATTTAATAAGCACATACTATGTTCTCAATGAAGTGAAGCTATAGATAAAGAAAGATAACATCTCTGCCTTTTAGGGGCTTCTAATTTTTTTTTTTTTTTTTCAGAATCTTGCGTGTGAGAGGAACTACTCACGTATACATGGTCAGTGAGAAAAAAACTCATCTCTGAGTTTGAAGACAGGGATGAAAGTTTCACCTGTGTTGGCTTCTGGCTCTGTGACAATTATAAGACAACTTAATGGCTATAGGTGTTAGTTTACTCATTTATTAAAAAAAGTGGGCCTGTCTACAGAGTGGTTATGAGGTTTTGGTGAAATAATAATTGTGAAGAGCATTATACTAGTGGTACCACTACCTCATCTCTGCTTGGATATTACAAGAAAGGGAGAGCTCATTACTATAAAAGCAAGTGGTTCATTTTTTGGAAAATTATAATCATAACATTTTCCTTTGAATAACCCCACATCTTCCTTCTTGTAACTTCTACCCGGTGATTCCAGACAGCCTCTTCCAGTGTCTCTCTTCACAGTGTAAGTGCAGATTTTTCTTTCTTGTGTTAGTCCTTCAGATATTTGAAGACAGCCACATCATGTTTCTATTTTCCAGTGAAGCCATCCATAACTCATTCAATTATTCTCCCCTGTGTTAGGGTTCTAATCTAATAATTTTAAAGATAGGATACACATCAGAATCACCTAGGAGATTTTAAAAAGTGTACATTTTTAAAAAGCTCTCCAAATGATTTTTGAATTCTTAAGTATTTTTATATCCAAAATATCTTAAATTGTCTTTAACGTTTTTCAAACTTGCCAATGTCCCTCTTAAAATATGACTTTTCTAATTCAAACACATACTGCGGATATATGTGGACAGATCAAGTTAGTTAGGGTTTGCTCACTGTTACAGCAAACAAATCAAAAGGTGATAGTAGCTCAAACACAATGATAGTTTATTACTTGCTTATATGAATTTAAAATGGACTTTCCTGACTAGAGGGTGGCATTGATTTAGAGTGCCAGACTTATTGCCTCTTTCAGTTCTGCTGTCTTTAAAACATGACCTCCAGGGTCATTGTGTTTATCTGCATCAAGCCGAAAAAAAAAAAGAAGAGAATGGAGCATATGGGCATTTTTATGTGTATTACTTCAGTTCACAAAACCACATGGCCATACCTTGCTGCAAAGAAGTGTACCTAAGAATGAGAGAAATTGGGTTTGGGAGACAGCTAGCCAGTCTGTACTTCTATAGTATACAATATGTAGTGAGTGTTTCTTCTGACATATGAATACCACCCATTAATGAGGTCATAGGGATTTAAATTGTCTGGATGACAGAATACACCTTGAATAAAATTTAAGAAAAAGTACAGACTGAAAGAAAATGTTTATAGCATCTCAATGTTTTGGGTACCTATGCCGTTAACCCGTTGAGGTAAATGTTCTAAGTGTTTTTTTAAAAAATATGCCAAGTCAGATTCCCCAGCACCCTCATTATATAATCATTCAAATGCTTTTTAAAACTTAACCAGGGACTTTCTGTCAGGTTATTTCAGGCCCATCATTGTGACTGTTTCAAGCTATTATCTAATATATCACAAAGCTTGTAGCAATCGTGCATTTAGTAACAATTTCTCCTTTCTCTTTAGCAGAAACATCATATACAGAGAAAAGTGTCCTATGATTAAATTTGTGTGATATAATACTAATTTCTATTTACTTACTGTTTATTTTTTTTCTAGGCAGTACGCTAAATGCTTCCCCTGCATTTAGTTTAAAAATTTTCACAGCAACCTCATTAAGTAGGCATTGTTACATTCTCTTTAAAGATGAAGAAATTGAAGCTTACAGAGGCCAAATAATTTGCCCAAAATCACATGACTAGAAACTGTCAGAATTAGGGTTCTAATGCTGGTATGTCTTACTCAAAGATGAATTTTTAATCTTTCTTTAATGTCATATCCCAGGCAATATAACATGACAAAATAGGGAGAGAGCAAGTGTGGTGAATGTAATTAGGGAAGATTTAATTGGAAGTCAGATATGTTATGATTCTAAATAAAGGGTAGGATTTAGGTAGGTAGAAAGAAGAATAAAGGGCAAGAGTTTATTTACATATTGCATTTTCTCTAAGGATACTCAGCCATTTCATAAGCAACAATCTTTTGAGCTTTGGCAGACAAGGATAATAAAAAGGAAGACTGAGCTACAGGAAAGTTGGATCTTGTATTAAGGCATCACACTGGCCCGAGCCTCTTCAAGACACGTGTGTTGCCAATATTTGTCTCTCTGTGGATGTATGTTTTCACTGGTCTACTTGAGGACATTTAAACATCCATAACTGAATCTAGGAACTACTCATGTAGGAAACCACACAAAAAGTACATGCAGGTACTCCCACTTTTCACAAGTTTGCAATATTACACTTTGCTTTTACTAAAGACCTACATTAGTACCTGTTTTGGCTAACTGAAAGAAATTCAAAGAGGAAAAATCCTCTTTTATGAAAAAAGGGGAAAAGCAAAAATAACATTCAGCATTTGTTTTTCAGTGTCCCCCAAGAAGTGAAGATGACACTTCCAAGTTCTTTCTCCAGGAACCACACTAGCATCTTAGTACCAAGTGCCATGGCTTTGAACTGTGTCTGCGAGCATTCCTGCTTTATCTTATTTTGCACATGTTAGCAAGATGTGTCCTATGGTATAACAAAAACCTAAGAGAGCTCATACAGTGTTAACAGCTTAAAACTGGATGTTATTAAGTGTATTTTGTGTGATTTGGTAGGTCATTTTTTGAGTCTGGGAATGCTCAAAATTTTTGCCATATAAATGAATGGTAACTACTTCTTCACTTTAAGCCTTTCGACGTGTGAGTAGTTTCCTGGGAATGCTCTACTTTCTAATAGTGGGGTGAGAAACTTTTATTAGGATGGCTTTGCTGGTCAAGTTGTGAATTTCTAGAGCTCGGTCTCCGCCTGATGGGAAGTAATGAAATTACAGCAAATTCACAAGGGTCACATGGATAGAATAATGATTATATTCACCATAAAAATCAGTCAGCTAATTATACGAAATAAAAAAAAGTCAAAAAACCTAAAACAACAATAATAAAAATATGCAGTTTCCTAAATTGTCTTTCCTTACTGCAATGATATATTGATTTCTTCCCCACAGATACCTATTCTATTTTCCTGCATGCGCTATTAGAAACATTGATTAGAAAGCTTGATAATATTCTATTTAAGGGCCGTCGCACTTCTCAAAAACTATTGCTTTATTTGCTGGTATGTATTTAATGAAAAGCCAAATTTCATCTAAAATATCATTTATATCGGGTGACTTCATAGTGTTAGGACGTCTCCTTTACATGCAGAAGGTCCTGGGTTCGCACCCCAGGTTGAGCCATGGACCATACCCCGGGTTCGCCAGGCCTCTGGTGCATGCCATGAGCATGTGGGAGGCGACGCCCTGCCTTCAGAGATTTAGTCCTTAAGGAAAAATGACAAAATCCACAAGTCAGAGCTGAGAGAGAGGGAATTAAAGAGGGGGAAAAATATCATTAATGTCAATTCAAGGAGAGGGAGTTATGGTGGGAGAAAAAAAAAAAAAACAGAAATAAATTTCAAAACTTTTCCATGGCTTCAGATCATTCACACACATGATTACCTTAACTGAAAATTATAATGGTATTGATTATAGTTTAATTAATTTGGTTACAGTTAGTATATCTAGTATATCTAAGCCTTTGTAGCTTTTATGAATCATCTCCTTCCAATCCTTGGTAAAAGCATAAATTAACATATCAGACTCTTGGTTTAGAAATAGAGATGAGAATTTGTCTGTTTCAGAATCACCCAACATATCTTTGGCTATAAAAGTTGGAGTTGGAAATAGCATGCAATATTTTTATCGTATTAGTTATGTATGGTAACACCGAGAACAAATTTAGACCTATTTTAAAAAGGTCTATGTGTGAGAAGGGAGAACTAAAAATCAGGTCACAGCAGGTTTAAAAAATTAATTGATTTTTTGGATAGCTATGGGAAAGGAACTAACAATTGGTAAATATTCTAAGAGTCCTAAATTTGGTTAGATGCTTTAAATACATAACCTGTTTTTGAAAGATCAAGTGTTATTTCCTCAATTTACAAAGGGGGAAAAGGTATTTAAGTAAATTGCCTAGGGTCACATTATTATGAAGATGTGGAACTTAGTAAGGGCCCCAAATCCTTATTTTCCCCACTGCTTCATTTATATCCACAACCATCATTTTAATGACAAAGCCCTAGTGAGAACAGCACTTATAGTAGCAAGGTCAGTTAAGGAAGTGATTCAGAGCCAAATCAATGAAAATAATAAAGATGAAAACATGTGAATATTTTATGTTGGCATGTAATCTATTTGTAACATCCATCAGTTAGAAATGATTTTATGGACATTATTTTATTTACTCCTCACAACAATCCCAAGAGGAATGCAGATCTAATAGTGATTTCCTTTTTTCACAGGTCAGAAGACTGAGGCTTGGAGACATTATTTCTTTCCCAAGACCATTGAGCTCCTTTTGATATGTCATTTCTGTATGCCTCAAAAGAGAAGGTAATTGTCAAACCACTTTCCTCTTCAAACCCCATTTTTCTAACCTTATCATGGGCTTTCAGTGCACAAAGCAGGATGACAGCACAAATGGAATCACAGTAGATTTTACTCCCAGGAATTTCTCATCCTCAAATCAGACTCTCGAAAGTTTAATACTACTGAAAGGTATACTGTGCGTTGACTCAGTACTCGCTGCACCCTGAACACCTACTTAAAAAAATAATAATGATACACAGCAGTACATAAATTCTAAGCTAACTATAAAAATAATAAATTTAAGCTGCTATAATGCTATAAATTACTTGGTTCAGATTATCATCAACTACATTTTTGAGATCTCATTCTACTATAAGATACACACATTCAATAAATATTGGTCACATTAGTTAATGATTCCACAGTACTAAATGGAGGAGCATGATGTGAGGGAGGGGCATATTTGCCTCTTGCTAGCTGTGAGACCTTCTGCAGGTTAATCTTTTCTAATAATTTCCTCATTTGAAAAATGGACCTAGTAATGCCTGTTTCATGGGGTTTTAGTGAGGATTATATAACAGCACATGCAAAACATTGTACACAGTAGGAATCCAATTACTGTGGATATCTATAAAACATTTTCTGAGTTGTCTAAGAGAACTACATTTTAGGAGAAAATATAAGAAACTCCATTAAAAACATTAATGGTAAACATATTTCAACATATCTCTACTGTAGTTATATATGGGTATAATCCAATGGCATTATTTTAGTTTTCAAAGAAAGTATAACATTTAATTAATCCTTCCGCAATGGAAAGAAAATTAAGTTAGGAATCAGAAGGAGTCCTGGCTCTATTATTTAGCATCTCTGTAACATTGAGGACATCATGTAGATTCTCTTAAATTCAATGTCCTCATCAGTGAAATGAAATGATCTTCCTCATTACCTCCCATCTATGTCATTATGAAGACAAATTGATTTCTGAATGTGAAGGGTGTTTTTTTTTTTTTTTTTTTTCTGCACTGTATTATATAAATCTATGCATATACAGCTTGGCTTCCTGGATACTCATGCGAGGGAATGGGGTCTCCTTTACTACTTTTTGAGTCTCAAATCCAAAAGAACAATGATTGGTAGATATATATATGTCAAAAGAAATGTCACAGATTATTTTGAATACACTGCTACCATTGTGTTTTTTTTTTGGAAGCCTCCTGAGTATGACATTTGTTCCCATCGACCACATTGTGTTGAAAGCTGCTTCTGAAGGAGAACAAAAGAGCCTCAGTGGTTGACATCAGTGTCCTGCTTGGGCTGACGCTGATGCTTTAACTCTGAAAAAGAGCCTGTGCTCCCGGAATGTCCAGGGTGATTTTTCAGTCCCAGGAGCAACAGTTTAGATGGAATTAGCTTTGGTTCTTCCATCACTAATTAAGCAGCACAGCAGGCCTGCCCCAGGGCACAAAAGCATCGATTCAGTTCCTCTAATAGCCTAATGAAGTACCTTCCCCATCTTTCAGAATGCCAATTCTCTAAAATTTATCCTGAAATATAAGACTTAAGAAATATCAGAGCTACCCAATCAATTTATAGACACAACAGAAAACAAGCTGAAGTTACATAGATATTTTAAAAGATATGTTCATATATTTTCCAACCCTAGGTTTGGAAAAAAGATAGCCACTAATTTATCCCTCAGATTCCATGGTGGGTTATGATGGAATTGTCCTAGGAGTCAGGATCTATTCTAAATTTCTAAAAGCTGAACGTGCCACAACTGCTTTGTAACACATCCAACTTTCTGTCACTATGCTCATTAGTATGAAACATGGTCTTATTTATAATTGAACATCACCCACTTTCCCAATATAGTCTTGATCCAAGAGACTTCCATGTTAGGTTGACACCTAGATATATAGGAAGAAAACAAAATTAAGGGGGTAGTATAAAGTTCTCAGTATAAACTCATATTTTATATAGTGCTGTATATTTTGCAGAGCACTTTCACATCCAGTTTCCCATGAGAGAATCTGCAGTGAAGTTCATGGCCCTAGAACAATAGGCTTAGGAAAAATCATTAAGGAGGAGACAGTAAAGAGATATGGTGCAGATTCACAGAATCCTAACTTTGAAA
Organism: Eidolon dupreanum; assembly: GCA_028627145.1. Lineage (NCBI taxonomy): Eukaryota > Metazoa > Chordata > Mammalia > Chiroptera > Pteropodidae > Eidolon > Eidolon dupreanum. Next base: position 65,254,390 of record CM053510.1, on the reverse strand, counting down.
GAAATCTTAAATTTTATCAAGTTCATCCTCTCACCCACACAGGAATTCTCTTTATATGCTTAACTAGTAATCAGCCACCTTCTGCTTAAACATTTCTAATGCAGGGACGTGTCGAGGTTATGAGGCAGCGCTGTCCATCATCAAATGGCTCCATCTGCTAAAATGTACCTTGTTATATTTAGCCAAAATCTGCCTCCTGTAGCTTCTTCCACTTCTGCATTTGCCTTTGGTGACAAGAAAGCACAGTCTGTTTTTATTCATAGAAAATTATTAGAAACTTAAGGACTAAAAATTTGTCCCTGCCATACAAATCTCCAGTCCAAATAGTTCGGTTCTTTCAATAATTGTCATGGCCTGGTTTTCAGGTTCTGAAGTCCTCCAGGTGTGGCCTTTTCTCTAGAAAGACACTAGTTCCTTGCTATTCAAAAAGTGCTTTGTGTCCCAGCAGCTTCAGCATCACCTGGAGCTTGTTATCAATGCAGATTCAAACCCCAAGCCAGACCTACTAATAAGATGGTTTGTAAGAGCATTAAAGTTTGAAAAGCACTGTTCTAGTTTGTTGGATTATCTCTTAAAATGTAACAACGAGAATTATGTAAGTCCTCAGGTGTGGTCTGAGGACCATAAAATATAGTGATATTATTTACCTGACTTAGTACATTATATTTGTATTGAATCTCCTATCATTGCTTTATTTTAGTTTTATTTTTTCAGCAGATGCCTTACAAAGTTAATACCTCCCCATGATAAGATCCAGATCCTTTTCAAATAAACTATCACTAATACGTCTTCTTTTTCTCACAATGATATAATTGATATTTCGCATGTATATATGAGAATATACACATATCATTCTAAAATTTTATCCTGTCAGTTGAAGCCACTCTTTCTACTCTGTTAGGATAATGTTGAAGCTTTATTTCATCAACCGTTATTTATCTCTCTCAGCTTGTATCTTTTTAAAAATAAATGTGCATATCTTTATTTAAGACATCGATAAAAATAGTGAATAAAACAGTGCTAAGGGCAGAATGCAGTAATATACTTCTAAACACTTCCTTCATAGAAATACATTTTTTACGAATGTTTGCTGGGACCCTATCTTGTGTTGGAAACTACTCTAAGTTAGATATCTCGAAACACAGAGAATGAGGTAAACTTCTTGTCCTTGAGAAGCCCACTGTTGAATGTGAATTCTGGATCTGAATATCATGCAAGGACGTCTCTTGCCAGGGCTACCCTCCTTTCATTAGGCTAATTATGGAACAGAGTCTATGTTTGTGTGCCCTGAGGAAGGCCTGCTTTGTCACCTAATTAGTGATGAAAGAACCAAAGCTAATTTAATCTAGTCTGTCACTCTCTAGACTGAAGAATTACCCCAGACATCGTGAGAACACAAGCTTTGTCTTGAAATTATAAGAAAGGACAGCCAACACCACAAGATTTTTATTTCTCTTGAGGAGTTCATTGAATCAAAGAGCAAATGTGACCTTCTAAAATGTATACCTCCTAAAAGAATCTCACAATATAAAATGCACATAAGCAATATCTCAGACAAATGGCATAATAAGACACCCTAATTTCTGCCCAATTTTGTGTTAGTGGGCCGATACTTTAGAATTTTTCCATCATTAATTAAATAAGCCAAGATCAAGATCAATACCAAATTTAGGTACATATTTTAAAATAATCCAGCTCTATGTAAGAAAGATAGTGAAAAAAAATCTTTAAATGACAAATGCTTTGACCACTACAGCCCATACTAGCTTGATTCAACTTTTAATTACCTTAGAGTTGAAAATTCTTTTTCTCACAGGCCTGCTGTGTTTCCCCATTCACTGCATCTTCCTGCCTTTTCCCTGGGTCCCAGCATTCTTCATTTAATAAGCATTCAACAAATATTTATTAGATGCCTTTTGTCAAATAGGCCTTCATAAAACTTATATTCTAGTGGGAAGAAACAGAAAATAAAGCGATATGTCGGTAAATAAATGAGATACTTTTAGTTATTGAGAAATGCTACAGAGAAAATAAAACTGAGTTGTGAGTGGCACATCTACCAATGAGGAGAAGCCAATGTTGTCCAATTTTGAGGAAAAAATAGTCCTGGCAAAGAGAATGGGAAGACTCATCCTCTCACATACAGATCTCCCTCAGACTGAGCCCCTGACCCCTACTGCACGCTCCCCTGAAACTCTCCTTTTCCATGTGGACATCAGCCGGGTGTCAGCCCTACCTCATTTTTAATGGACACTTGTTATCTTATAGTTTGTTTGGACATTTTATTTATGATATTTGCAAATTCTTTCTTACCCAGGCCTTGTGGTTTGAATTCTGCTTCAGGTCTCATTAAGACTTATATCTCCAAGTCTTCCTCTTTAGGGACACACAGCCCTGGTATGCTCCTCTGATTAGAGCTCAAGAGCTTTTATTCTCTGTCCCCATAGCTCCTTGTGCTTTTCTTTCTTATAGAACTTGTCATGTTATATCGTTATCATTTCATGACCATTGTCCCTACCGGTGAGCTCGTTGAAGGCAAGGACTGTATCTCCAATTGAGATCTCATTGGCTAACACAATATCTGATATATCCTAGGCTCTTAGACACTTGAGATAAGTGAATAAGAAATTATTAAGCCATTTTAGATTCATATTTTTAACTTTATCTCATTTGGCTGTGTTATACTGCCATGTATTTTTAATATGTACTTTTCTGATGACATTAACTACTAAGAGCGATTTCATGTGGCCATATTTTCACTTTATTAGAATTATGGTACCTTTCGCAATTTAAATTTAATTCTACTCTACTTAAAATGGCTTTCGGCACCCAGCCTTACCTAACAATATAAAATTTTCAGTGGGATTTATGGTACAAGATCTATATATTTCTAATCAACTCTGGTATATGTTTTGCTCAGTTTTAAACAACATGTGTCAATAAATCTTGATTTTTCACTTTAGAAAAACAAAATATTTAATTTTTAAAATCATTATGCTTATTTTTTCTCCAAGAAATCTCTTGAAATTTTTTTCTACCATTCTTCTTTGGCATAGGAAGAAAGCATAATTTTCCAGGAAAACAAGCCTGTGAAACAAGCAATTTTAAGCTTCACTTAAAACCCAGATTCAAGGGACTCTTTCATCAAGTATAACTGGTAAAATAAATAAAGATTTTGGGGCTAAAAAGAGTCCCCTTACCTCTCCCCAAATTCTCTTCTACCCAATGAGTCTTTTTCTAAAATTTCACAATTTTTAAAATTTTCTTGTTAAAATGTAAATTCCCCTAGAGGAATTAGACATTAAGCCTTGTTCACACTGAAATTTAAGTGGCTAATATTAGATTTTTTTCCCCCTTAAGTTCCAGAGGGGAAAGGAAGAGAAGGAGAAAGAGCTACAGAGATGAGGATGTATAAAAAAAGAGGCTGGGACCTACCAAGTTAAACTCTGTCAACTCTGCAATTCTTCAAGTGTTGATTTTGCCATCTGGGCAAGGCCTTATGCTAAGCCTAAGAGAATGTGCTGCTCTCTCTTTATCCTTTACACTTAATTTCAGATTCAATATTGCTAAATCCCTTAATAATTTTCTGATAGCATACCATGAAATGTGAAGAAATAAATCCCTTGTCTATTTTCACTAATTCGGAGTGAAATACCCCCTCAGTTTATTGCTTTTGAGTGTACACTTGATTCTGGCCAGTCATTCACTAGTAATGGGCAAATGATTTTAAATATTCAATAACTATGCCGTGCCCATTCACATATTTACATTCGTCTTCATAAGAATCACCAAGGGTAATTTTACATTTATCTATTCAAGCTCTGGACAGTGTTGAGTTCAGCAATAAATTCCTCACAGATACTTTTTATTTAAAAGCCAGATTAGAATTCCCAATTGTATGTGTTTGTCAAATACTGAATAATTCAGATGGCTTTTAACCAGTTCTCAATGCAAATGCTGAGGGTCGGGGATAGGACTTACAAGAGAACCCAGCAGAAAAAAGAACAAGAATTAAATTAGCTACTGAAATTGGGTAGTAAGGAAGAAAATGGTGAATTAGAGAGACAGTTTATCACATTAATTTGGAGGGAAAAGTTGTTCTGGGCTTGGCGGAAGGCTAGGGGTGATTAAAAGCAGTTAACATTATTAAGTGCCATGTTCTGGGAATTGTGGTAACTGCCTTATACATATTATCTCACTGTGTATAAGCCCTAGGAAATAGGTACCACTATAACTCTGATTGTATAAATGAGGAAATATTGTTGAGAGATGCTAGTACAAGCTTATTCATAGAGCTAGACAGTGAAAGGTTGTCTAACCTGTTGGATGATGGCTGTCTAACTGGTCAGTTGCCACATAACTTTAGAGCCAAAATTTGAAACCATGACTTTCTACAGAGAGGGATCGAGATAAAGGCAAGAGGAAAGAAAATGCAAAATAGGTGAGGCTCTGGGGATATGGGTTGTTGTGATTAGAGGTACACACACTCACACTGTAGCTCCACCTTCTCTGTGAAGTGTTTTCAATACCTATAGTTAGAATCAACCTTTTTTTTTTTTCTGCTGGGATTCCATAGTGCTTTACATGTAACTCTGTTATAATACTTTCATAGGCTGATTTGTTCTTTATTATGTACTGACATTTTTCAAAAGTTAAATTTTAACAACTTCTTTGGGGTATAATTAACATGTAATAAATTTCATATATTTAAAATGTAAAATTTGCAAAGTTTGACATATGTATATGCTCATGAAACCATCATCATAATCAAAAGAGTGAATATATTCATCATCTCCAAAAGTTTGTTAGTGTCCCTTTATCATTCTTCCCTTTACCCCTTGTATCATTCAGGGTTCTCCAGAGAAACAAAACCAATAAGACATATAAGGAATTTGATTATGCAATTATGAAGACTGAGAAATCCTAAGACCTATAGTTGGCAAGCTGGAGACCCAGGAGATTCAATGATGTGATTTCAGCCTGAGTTCAAAGGCCCAAGAACAGGAGAGCCAGTGGTATCAGTTATAGTCCAAAAGCTGGCTACTTCTAGCCCAAGAAGAGCTGATTTTTCAGTTGGAGTCCAAAGGCAGGAAAAGACTAATGCCTCAGCTCAAGTAGTAGGGCAGGAGGAATTCACTTAGATTTTTTGTTCTATTTAGGTCTTCAGTTGATTGTATAAGGCTCATTCACATTGGGGAGGGCAATCTGCTTCACTCAGTCTGTGGATTCACATGTTGATCTTATCCAGAAACACTCTTACAGACACACCCCAGGATTAAGTTTCACCAAATGTTTGGGTCCCCTGTGGCCCACTCAAGTTGACATGATAAAATTAAATATCACACCTCTCCTCTCCACCCTTGTTCCCAGGCAACTACTGATCTGCTTTCTGTCACCATAAATTAGTTCGCATTTCTTAGAGTTTTATATAAATAAAATCACACAGTATATACTGTACTCTTTTTTTTTTTGGTCTGACATTTTTCATTCTATTTCGTCTGACTTCTTTTCATTCAACATAATTATTTCACCCATACTGTTGTACATATCAATAGTTCATTCCTTTCTATTACTGAATAGTTTTCTATTGTATAGATGTACAACAGTTTATTTATCTGTTCATATGTTGATGCATACATGAGATGTCTACAGCTTTTAACTATTATAATTAAGGTGGCTGTAAACATTCACATACAAGTCTTTGTGTAGGCATACACTTTTATTTCTCTTGGGTAAATACCTAGAAGTGGAATGGATGGATCATATAGAAAGTGTATGTTTAACTTTTTCAAAAATAACCAAACTCTTTTCTGACATTCTGTATGTCTAGTCTTTAATTTTATCATTTTAATAGGTGTGCAGTGGTATCACATTTTAGTTTTAAATTTCATTTTCCTAATAATTAATAATGTGGAATATCTTCATGTTTTTATTTGTCATCATATATCTTCTTTGGTGAAAATATCTATTCGAATATTTTGACCATTTTTTATTGGATTGGCTTGTTATTGATTTTTAAGAGTTCTTTACATATTTTATAAGATATATCATTTGTAAATGTTTTCTCATAGCCTATGATTTGTTTGCTTATTCTCATAATATGATTTTTTAAGAAAGGTTTTGATTTGATGAAGTTAAACTTATCAGTTTATTATTTTATAGATTATAATTTTATTATTGTTTCAAAGAAGTATTTGCCTAACCCCAAAACACAAAAGTTTTTAATCTTTTCTTCCATAAGATTTATAGTTTTAAGTCCTATGTTCCACTTAGAGTTAAGATTTATACATAGTATAAGTTATAGCCAAAGTCCTTTTTTCATTTATTTTTTTGTATAACAAAATCTCATTATTTCAGTACGATTCATTGAAAACACTATCATTTATCCATTGAATTACATTTGTAACTTTACTGAAAATAGGTTGTTCATGTATGTGGGGTTTTATTTATAGATTCTCTATTCTGTTGCATTAGCCTATTTTTCTATCTGCACTCCAATACCATACTCTTTAAATTACTGTTGCTTTACTATAAGTATTAGTTTTAGTGTTAGCCCTGAAACTGTTTTTCTCTTTCAAAGGTTTGGCTACTCTAGGTCCTTTGCATTTCAGTATGAATTTTTGAATAAGTTTGTATTTTCCATAAAAAAAGCTTTCTGGAATTTTGATTAGTATCATGTTGTATTATATATCAATTTGGGAAGAACTGGCATTTGACAACTGTGTCTTCTGACCCGTGAACCCAATACATCTCTTCATGTATTCAGGATTTCTTTAATTTTCTCTCAGCAATGCCTTATATTTTTCAGAATATAGGTACATCATACCTTTTGTTAGATTTATCCCTAAGAACTTCATATTTCGATGTTCTTATAAATAGTACTTAAAGAATCAGTTTTTAATAATTTACTGTTACTTTAAAATGCAACTGATTTTTGTATATTGACTTATATCTCAAAGTTTTAGTACCCTCAGTTATTAATTCTAGTAGGCTCTTTATAGATTGCATTGGATTTTCTGCATAAATTGTCATGTCATCAGCAAATAAAGACTATTTTTACTCAGCCCCCCTCCCCGAATGCTGCTATCTGCAAACTCTCTCAAGGCAATAAACTTCAGCAATTTTAGGGTTCACCTCATTTGTTTCCCACCTTTCAGGGAATACTGTCTTTCAGTGCCTGATGTACAGTGTTTTGTGATGTATAGTGATGTATAGTGTTTTGCAATCTGTTGTCTCATACAATTAATCTCTTTTATTGTTGCAAGCAAGAGGGTAAATCTGGCCCCTGTTATGTCTTAATCAAGTTATGTGTATATTGATCACATTGTAGTAATATAGTGTAATCAGACTGTATTACAATGTTTACAAAGAAAAAAAATAACAGTTGCTATACTTGTTTCCTAGAATTAATCTCCCAAAATGTTTTGAGCTATTTCTTCTGGAACTTAACTTCAGATTTCTACTTGCATGTATACACTGTTTTCTTTAAGCTTCATCTTCCTATTCCCCATCCTCCTAATGACATTCTCATACCCACATATTTCTTTCCATTCCCACCTTTTAATTTAATTATGCCATAATTTTTGATTAAATATAAAATAATTTTTATATAATATAACCTCATAAAATGATTAGTTAATTGCAGAATTTAATAAATAATTTTAATAAATAATTTTAGTTTATTAATAATTTAAATAAAGAATTATCTTTTAAAATTATGATTGAGTTTAAAATCAAACTTGCCTGCATTCAAATTACCTAGAAAGTTTTAGAAGAATGTATACTTCAAGGTTGTAACTTGGATCTGTCGTATTCAAATCTTCAGGCTAGAACCTTAGAGAATGTATTTCTAAAACACTCAGTGTTTCACTCTGACTTTGATGGTCTTCTGCAGTTTGGAAATAACTGCCTTCCAGCTCATCTCATTTAAGAAGCGCATAGTTGTTGAAAGTACAATAACATCTTCATTGTTAATGAACTGTCAGATTGCACTGAAGTTTGACAATCTTGAGTTTCTCTCTGATACTACACATCAGTCATATGCTATGATTGCATCTGTCAACCAGCACCAAGCCACCGACCTGAGCTTTGCTAGCAATGACTGGATTATAATTAGACCTGAACTTGTGGACCTCAGGCATCGTATTTATATTGCTGGGTTCACTGAACTGAAATAAGACCCAATAGCCTTTTTCGAGGAGTCACGTACATGAGATTGACTCAATTACTTATTTGCACCTATATTTTAGTGGTATCAGTTTGCAAAATTTTTAGTTTTGATTAGAGGTAGCCTTGAACACAGTGTGCTGTGCAAATTGCCATTAGCGCCACCTGTCTCTTCATTAGCTTCTGCAGCCTAATTAGATTTCTACCATATCAGGAAATATTCAAAGTGTGCAAATTGCAAGGCTTCACCCTCTTTAGCTATCCAGTGGGAACCAGAGTACAACAAAGTGAATTAACTCTCTGCCCTTGAAATCTAGGAATTGTTTTTCAACAGTAAACATTAAGTTACAAATATCCTCCTGAGACTTAAATGCCAGGTCCTTCCTGGAAGACATTGCAACCTTTCCCAATAATCATCGCAAGTGCTAATACTAGATGTATTATTCACAAAGCATATGCACGTGTTGGGAACTTTCAAACAATAAAATTTGGTTTGATGACCAGTCAGACTCCAATATAAAAGTAACACAGTCTCTGAACATCTGTGCTGCATAACTCACCTTCATCTTACAGTGTTGAAAGTCATTGTTTTTGTCTCATAGTCTGTTGCAGGCATGAAGTAATTCTAACACTTTCAAAGCCCAAGTCTTCCATATGGTTTCTTCCTTGATAGTATACCACACATCACTTGTGAAAACCAGCCTAAAATTTTTGATTTGTAGATATACTATAAAATCTCACATATTCCACCAACCACACTTTCGAAAACACTTGGAAACTGAACTTGATTACATCAACTTCTGCTCTTGGAGGAGGCTGGTTTGCCTTTCAGAGAGTACATTAGGTGCTTTAGGAAATGCTAAAATTCTTAAAGTTCTCCAGAACAAAGAAAACTGGTGATTAAATTATTCATTCATTCATTCATTCATTCAAGAAATATTTAATGGGTCCCTTTCACATGGGCCAGGTACTGGGGTACTGAGAAGTATTATAAAGAAAATAAACAGTAACACTAAAGAGGGTAACAGGAGGCGTGGATGGGCACAAGTGTTATTTTAAGTAGAAAAAGCCCTTATAGTGAGACATCATTCTGGCAGAGACCTGAATGAAGTAAGGAAGTAAGTCATGCATGGGACTATCTAGGGAGTATGTTTTGGATAAAGGAAAGAGTGAGTGCAAGAGTCCTGAGGCAGAAGTGTGTTGGAATGTTTGAGAAATAGCAAAGAGGACAGGAGAATAAAAGGAATAAGAGATGAGATCAGAGAGGCATGAAGTAGACTAGTCCTTGCTCCTGTATGAAATATGATTCAAATGTGATTCTAAATGTGAAAGGAAGCTTTTGATGAGTCTTTGGCAAAGAGTGGCATGATCTGACAGGTTTTCAGAGGATCCCTGTGACTGCTGTGTGGACCATAGATTTGGTGGTGGGGCGGGGGATGGGTAGAGAATGTCAGGGGAAGAGTAGAGTCAGGGATGTGTAGTTCCTGGGGCCCTTGTGCCCCTGTTAGAAATACACCAATAAAATAGAAAGAGCAGATCTTGGAAGACAAGTTTTATGTTATTGATTTATTGTATAGCTGCAATATCCTCAGAAAAACCCTGCATTGCTATAATTCAGTTGTGCAAGTAAGTACTAAAATAAAATACACCATATTTTAAAAATTAGGTTTCCATGCCCTCCTCCAAGAAAGAGGAAGGCAATAAAATAAACAAAATCCTCCTTTTTCTTTTTAACTGCATACTAGACATAAACTGTTACTTACCCAGAGTGTGTAGGAAAGTGCTGTTTGTTAGGCAGATTCGTTAAGTGTCATTTCTTAGGTTTTCCAAGAGGTGATTTTATAGGAGATCTTCAAGGAAAAAATTTGGAAGAAAGAAAATTATTCTGAGCTTTATGCTGAAAACACAAAAATTATTAAGCAAATATATATTTTTTGCTTAAAAAATATATATTTAAAAAAATACAATATTGCTAGTTAATACTACTTTAATATTCGACTGAAAGTTTGGGTTCAGTTACAAATATCAAGGAGCCTAACTTATTCCTGAATAACTAGTCACTGTATCAGGAAAGTAGACTGAGGAAATACCTGCAAACAAAGCCAAAGTTTCTCCCATGAAGAGTCTGAATCTGCCTCAAAGTGTGGACAAATACTTTATCAGGGCCCTAAAGTCTTATATCAGAACTCTCTTAGCTAGGAACATTACAAAGCAGGCATTACTAATTTTCTAATACAGTCATAAAAATAACTCTCTGTAGAACTTCTCACCACTAGCAGAACCTCACAGAACCCCTGGTGTAATGTTTCAAGTTATAATAATTGCAAATTTAAAAATAAAATTAAAAACAGAATCACATTATTACCTTTAGGTAATAATGACTGTCTTATTATAAAATAATCCAATTATCAGTCCATTAAAGGGGATACCATCCTAGAGGCTGGGCAAAGCAGTAGAGATGAGTCAGTGTAGAATGGCAAAGATATTGGGATCACAAAGATCTGAACGAATTCCAGGTGTCACTCACTGTCAACTGTGTGGTACGAGTAACTTGCCCATCACACCACCACGGTACCACTCTTGGGTGAGTTACTTAACTCGCTATAACCTGTACTTGAGGGTAGCTGAAAAAATATTTCTGGAGAAGACTGGTGGTGCAAAGTCTCCAACTACTCTTACTTGTATCGTTGGCTTCCCCCATGACTGTTACCCTTTCTGCCTGTTATTACAAAAGGAAATCATGAAACTCAGTGTAGTCATACTTCAAGAAAGAAAAAAGTTTAAAGTGAAATGATAGAAATAGGAATATGAGAATTATAAGAAATAATACATTAAGGTACACATTAAAATATAAAAAGCTAAACAAAAGAAGTAAAACTTAAAATGATCAATAGTACAGATATAAGAATATCTAAAGCATAACTTTAGATATAAAACTATGGGATAAAAAGATTATAACCAGTTAAATTAAAAAGCCTAAAAATAGGTCAAAACATAAAATTAAAAATTAGATAAAATTGAAAACTAATGATTGCCACATGAGAAGGTTAAAAAGGTGAAGGGATTAAGAAGTACATATTGGTAGCTATGAGATAGTCAAGGGGTCATAAAGTACAGCATAGGGAATATAGTCAATAATATTGTATTAACTATGTATGGTGTTAGGTGGATAATAGACTAATAGGGGAGTCACTTTGTAAATTATATAAATGTCTAATCACTATGCTCTATACCTGAAACTAATATAAAATAATATTGAATGTAAACTATAATTGAAAATATAAATGAAAGTTAGAAAAGTAAAAAAATAATAAAAAATAAAAATTAGATAAAGTTAAAAGAGAATATTGAAAAGTAATTAAAATGGAATAAAATTTATGTTATTACCTATTTTATGCTTTTTAATTTTAACTGATTTAATCTTTTTAGTCCATAGTTTTAAATCTGATTAAAGTTATCCTTTAGAGATTTTCTGTAATATTGATAGCTTAGAAATAATGTTTTCTAAGATAATGTAAATGGGCAGTCATATATTCTCCCTAATAGTGAGTAAAATCATAGTTGAGAACAACCTGTGGATATGAGTATTAAAGAAAGCCTATTTCAGCATGGAGTTCCTGGTATGAAGAGCCAACATTAAATCACTGGCCATTCATCCAATTAAGTGTGTCTTAATCATTTTTATGTCCCTGAGTCTGGCCACTATAGACATAGTGCTTCATATTTGTAGAAGAAATGAACAAATGTTTAATGACTGCCTTTTAAGGTATGCTTATGTAAATTAGCTTACTAAATCTTATAATAATCATCTTATGAGTTATTTTTACTCTTAATTTATCATGAAGTAGCTGAGGCTAAGAAATGTTAAGTGACTTTGTTCAAGGTCAAAAAATAGTGTTAATTTGGCCACAGCCTTGTGGCCAAAGCATCTGAGCATCTCTTGGATAAAATGTATACACACGTGCACATTCACTCAATGACCATATTTACAAGTAGTTATATGGCTATCACCTGTCCCAGTGGGGATCCTCATTTTAACCGCACAAAGAACATCCAATCCTAATTAATTCTCAAAATTATCCAGGGGCAGACTGAAGACATGAGGAGACTTTGTAACAGATGGCTCCCCAGGTGCTGGTAGAAATGACAAAGTATTTTAACTTTGGTGTACATGAATGAGTTAAACACATGAAGACCATTTTTTATAACATCAGAGGCTGCACAAATACTATTGTTGTGTCAATGGGATATAGAAAGAACACTGAATTTGGTTGAAACAGAACTAAGGATGAAGTATATTTCTTCATAGTGGAGTGGAGATGATTTGTCCTGCTCTTCTTTTGTTGCTGTGTGGCTGTGAGGGTCGAATGAGATCATAGTTTGGAAGACAGCCTGCAAGGTAGAGATGTGGTTTGGGATCAGAAAGACATGTGATTAGCTTTGCTACTTACTAACTATATGACTAAATGAATTAAATTTATTCAGGCCAAGATTATTCCCACTTCCGAGTATGGACAATACTGTGTTGCCTATTTCTTGGATTTCTTGTGAGGATTAAATAGGTTTTAATGGATATAAAACTTACATTTGGCATTCAATCCATAGAAGAACATGAATGAAATGGCATTTGGAGGAACACTATGGGGGAGGATGAAAAGGGGTGTTTGTCTGAGGCATCGGTGCTTTCCAAGCCTACCTCTGGATATGCACAGGACACCGTGTAACATCACGGAGCCCATGGGAGATAAGTAGGATGAGCTGAGAACATTCTAACAAGACGGGAGTTTTGTTTTCTGGTTGTTTCATGCATCATTCTCTTATTATATACTCAGTGAGTTTCATGGGGGAATATACAGTGTCTAATACATCACCTGATGCCCTGAGGTGCCTCATATGGAGCTTGGCCCTAAATGAGTCCTCGATAAGTAGTTGTGTGAATAATTACCCGGGTAGTTGCAAATCTCTGGCTTACCTGCTATGCTCTTGAGGGACACTCAAGGCACGGACTAGAGCTGTTCATCTAGTTTTAGTTTTTCCTCTGCCATCTCTCCAGCAATGTCCACTGGGAAAATCACAGCCTTTTTGGGCCCCAGGAAATGTATTTTCAAATAGATATTGAAAGCAGGCAACTGGCCAGGTATTTGTGTGTTTACTCTTATACCTCTGAAATTAACCTGGCACCAGATAGAGAAAACATTATGTAGATTAGAGGTGGCCTAAAATTTGTCTTCTCTTCTGCATTTCCCCACCAGCTTTGGTGTCAGAATCCTAGGAGAGAAACATGTATCATCTTTCCTTCAACTTCATTTCACAGCTGAGCCAGCGGGTTTTCAGTTCCAGATTATAGACAATGCAACTTTGCCAATGGGGAAAGAATGCTCTTTTTTGGGCAGTGGAATACATGGTCCACTTGCTTCTAGTGTATTGTGTCTGTCTGTCAGGCCTTTGACAGGAGCTGGAGAGCAGTCAATTCAAGGTTAAAGACTCTGGGAAGGATGCACACTGGGACACTACTTGGCTGCCTGAAAGAAAATTGTCATGTGTTGGCTATTTTTATCTTATTAGGAGTAGCTGTGGGAAAATAAAACATATTGTCTGATAGAGAAGGATATTTTTCTTCTTGTTTGCCAAGGCAAAAGATTATACATCTTGTTAATTCAAGAAATGTATGAAGCTATTTAGATATTTGGAGATGTAGGAAATAATACCCTTTGAAAGTCAATTATCAATATGCATACACAATGGATAGGATTATCCATCTAAAGGAAAAATCCTCTGTAAAGGGTAAAGAGTCTGGGTTTATAATTTAGTAAGTAAAATCCTAAAAAATAATATTTTATCTTGTTTAGAGAAAGACTTTGAAAAGATAACACACACATATACATACACACACATAGTTGGTTAATGGATCCATTCTAAGAGAGCCAAACAAAACCTGGCTTCACTAAGTTCTTTCGATAAATGGCATTATTTGAGACCTTTAGCAATAGGCAACTGGCTTTATCTTTCCACTCATCTGTATCACAGGCTATGATATTTTAAATGTCAATAAAACTAAAAAAAAAATAGACTAAATTGTGGTTCTGATTCATAGGAACTGAGATTGGAATATGAAACACTAAGAGATTCTGAATGCACTCGTTGATCTTGCAGAGTTCATAGAATCAAATGCTGATGATAGACTGTTAATGTCCCCAAATCCTATTTATCTTTAGCCATTTTCTTAGCAAGGTGAAAAAGAGTATAGCAGTACTTGCATGTTCTTGATGTAGGATACTGTATGGAAGAACAGGAACTGCAATTGATTAAGAAAATGACAATATCTATTCTTGATGGAGTATATGGCAGTAAAATGAATTTTTAAATACCTTCACGCATATTGGAGAAACTGCACATAAAAATCAATTAGAATATACAGTTTAACAAAGATAAAGCCCATCTTCCAGAACAAGAGTAGCAAAATACAGCAGCAAAATACAGACCCTTGAACAGCATGGGTTTGAACTGTGTGGATCCACTTACATATGAATTTTTAAATTCCTGAAATCTTTCAGCCTCAACCTGGAATCTTACAACAAATTTCATATAGTAGAAGGTATAATACTCTCTGGAAGAATGGTAGAGACTAAAAAATTCAGATAAATTGTCCTGAGTCATGAGAAATAACTCATATATCAATAGAAACCTGTATTCTACATTTTAAAAAAAGAAATATATACACTTATTAAAAATAGTATTATCAAGTTTGAGGCTATCCACTTAGCTCTTTCAACTCTGGATTTTTATAAAGAAATAGAAAACTTAAGAAATAATACTGATTTCATAAATCTCAGGGTGCTTTCTTCTGTGTCTTACAGTGGTTTCTCCCTTTGGAGCTTATCTATTTATTCCTTCTCTTTTACATGATACCTATAAGCCTGCCTATAGCCCTTATAGCAAATTTTTGAAGACAAGACTTATTTAATTTTTAGACCAAACACAACTGATGGACATAGCAAATATCACATAAATCCCAAGAGCAAAAAATTCTAAACATGGTGATTTATTATTTTCTCTATTACTTGCTTAAGCAACACATTGGAGGTTTGTATATTCCCAGGTCAATTTGGATCTAGTCTAACAGTCAGTGCTGATACTGATAATCAACCTTCACTTGACTGTATTGTTTATTAGAAAAATTATCAATAGTGTCTCTCTTGGTTTTGCTCTGCTGGCACGGAAACGGCCCGTAATCACTTAATATATGCCATTGTAATCTCCCACAAAGATCTATCCTGGGATAGTAATTTCCTGACACACAACCCTTCTTTGTTTCTTATGGATACCACTATTCCAGAAGGCATTTTTTCCCATTGAACCTCCATGCGACCTCAGAATCTTTCTCAACACAACACTTGAATCTGCACTGTCAATTGACTGGTGTTTGTATATAAGATGAAAATTAATGCCCTCCTTGGCAAAACACGAAATATGCTTGCATTTTTATTTAATCCAAGATTCCTTGAATATTTAATTATTTATGATATAATTGTGAGCAGATGGCAGCCTACAAGTTATCCACTTATTCTGTGCAAGAGTAAGTAATATCTCTTGTTTGCAAATCATTCCTCCTGGGATGTGTAATGATTAATGTCTAGATACTTTCCATCTTCCATTTTATGAATGACCTCCTTGTAGAATGCCAACGTATTGCTGTATGTGCTATGGAATGTTGACTCCATTAGAACAAGTCAAAAAAAATTTGTGAACAGACACTATTTTGTTGACATTTTTGTGACTTCTGAAAAACAGACTTAAATTTAATAGCAAAGTCACTAGGACAAATGTCTTTTTTTTTTCCTGTTGAGAAAGTAAAATTGAAATATTGCACCAAAAATAAACTCTAAGAGGTCTGGAATTTTGAAGAGCTCTCTCAGAGACCTTTTGGAAAATAATGTGTGGACAGTGGGCATATTTAATTATGATTGCTACATTTCTCCTCCAAACTTGGAAAACCACTGAATTAGGTGAGAGGCCAACGCCTTATTAAAGCCTGGAGTTTAATTCCTGCTCAGTTTCCAGAGTAGAGAAATTACCTCTGGTGTAATGTGGTAAGGTTCATTTTAAACCCAGGTTACTTGTGTCTGTCAATTTTTGCTCCTTGAAGTATGTGAATTAATAAAACAATTACTTGTCAAAGTAGTATGTAGAAATCAGTAATGGAGAACAGACATGGCCATCTTCTAGGAAGTAGAGATGATATTGCTAAATGCCATGTTTGGAGCTGATGCTTTAAAATAGTAAGATAAGGTACCCATCATGTTTTTTTCCCTCTCTTTCAATACTTGATAATTTTAAAATGCATGGTTTTATCCTGAGTGATGCCCACTTCAATGCAATTATTCTGGTTTCGATGGATGCTCTAGCAACACAGACACCACCAGCCTCTAAGCCATGGTTTCATACAGTCAATATTTATAACATAGTGTAGATCTGGACCCAAATTCTAGGAATACTACAATCTTATTGAATTTTTACTTAACTCTGGACAAAACTTTGTGTTGGCATGATGAAGTATGTAATTTCCCCCCTTCCTTTTGGGAGAGTTTTAACTTACCAGAGTTATGTCAGTTCTTGCGGATTAATTTTCTCTGGGAAAAGTCATACTAAGCAAATGTAAAGACTGTAAAGAGCACTATTTAATTTAATAACTAGTCTAAAAATGTATTTCAGAGTTTACATTACCTTCCAAAAATCTTTCTGAACTTGAAGAAAGAAATCTGAAAATCCATGTTTAATACTTTAAGTCTTTTTGGACAACCTCTAAACATTATCCCTTAACTCTATAAACTAGAGTCTTAATCTTTCTGTTCTCAGACTCCTCAAATCTAAATGCACTTAGCCCTTCCCCGTTTTAACTCTCTGTTGTGCACTGCTTATTTGTCTATGTGTCAACAATGGCTTCCCACCTTTCTATCTTTACCTCTACCCCATCCAGACCCCAGCTCCAACTCCAGGATCTGAGTGGATAGTGTATATAGAACACTATCCAAGAGACAGTTATAAGAGGGATAATACATCAAGAATAAAGCCAGAGTTCCTGCCATCGAGAAATTACTACCTTCTTGAGGAGACAAAATATATTAATTTGTAGTCTACCTGCTACCTGCAAAACTCTCTCTCTCTCTCTATATATATATATAAAATTGAAAATCCTCAATGATTAAACATAGGTAAGTATGTAGGTAAACAGCAATTTCTGTTTTTAGGTGCCAGAACAAAATCTATTTGGTATTACATTTGCACGTGCTCGCTTGTGTACATGTGTGCACTCATGCACATACACACACACACACCCACACTCATCCCTACCTGCTGGTGTCTTTCTTTACAAAAATGTCAAGGATTAAGCTGCCAGCTGTCTCAGTGAGAGATTTCATTATAATTATTTCATTAATTTTACATGATGTACAACAGTAAGTTTATCTGTGTACTGTTAAGTACTTTTGCAGTTAAAACTCCATCATACTTGTCAGAACAAATGAACAGAGCTCATTCTCCTTTATGTAAGATTCTTCATTTTGTTTTTTGTTTTTGTACTTTTATTAGAACATAACTTCACAATCTAGAGTGAAAGCAGCTTTGCTTAGTTTGTGGCCTGGAATTCACACCCATTAAAAGTTTGTTGAATGAAAATATTCTTTACAAAAAAAATAAAATAAAAATTGATATGCTTGATTCTTTATTGACTGTCCTAGCTGAGATGGGTACTGTATTCCACATTTTCTATTTCCTGGTCGGGGGTCACCTAATTTTAAGTAAAAGTTGGAGGCAGAAGCTGGGAAAAGTAGGCACCAAGCTAATAGAGGTGTCATAAATAGGCAGGGATGACTACAGAAAATAATGCAAAACAACTGGGGTTTCCAGTTTTCTGGGGATTGATGTGTTGAGAAATTGTATCAGGCAATAGAAGCCTGAATATTGTTATGAAGCTACTCTTGGCTTAGCTCACCTCAATCACTAAATCATGAAAATATAAGAATAAAAATATCAGTGTTAAATTATTGCATCTCATCACTTAATTAGATTTATATTTTCAAAGAGTGTTCTCTGAAAAACTGTATTTTACTAGGGAAATCTAATTTGTCAAAAAACCATTACTGCTTCTTTTTCTTTGTTTTTTTGGTGAATGCTGAGATGAAACATCAGTATCAAATGGTATTTGAAAAAAGTTACAGTTGAAGGGGAAAAAAATAAAGGCCCGAGTTTTAATACCATTATTTTCATCAATCTGCTGGAGAGCCTGGATTAGTCTCTTTTTAGCAACCCCCATCCTTTTTTTTTTTTTTAATCATATTCTTCTTGCTTTTTCAAGAATTTTCTACTTTGGTTATCTTTCCTCTTGAACATAATCAATTTTTCTATCTCCATGGTACCATTCATATATGATCTGGTCTTTTCCATCTGAATTAAAAAAATGAAATGAAAGCTTACTATGTCCTCATATCCCTCTAGTTAACAACCCTTCAACCCAAATTCTTAGTAAAAGTTACTTATACAACTAATTTTCCTTTCTCTTTTCTAAACTAGCTTGTGTCTTCCTCATTCCATCAAAACTACCTTAATGAACATTATTACAGCAACTTTTATGTTGCTAAATGCAAAGCGTGCTTTTCACAAACTACTTAACCTTGAAATATTTTCGTATATTGGCTCTTCTAACATCATATTCTTCTAGTTCTCTCACACTCATAGGCTACACCTGTCAGTTTACAATATTGGCTCCCTCCCTCCACTTGAACTCTCCCTGGATAATTTCATCCCATTTCAATGGCTGTGTGAACATTTGGGGGCTGGTTTTTACTCTCCCAAGAGGTTCTTCCATAATTTTTACAGGCATTTCATGTGAACAGAATCTTTTTAATGAAGGAGCCAAACTGAAAGCCATGACACAACCTCCAGCCCATCAGCAATGGAGTGCATTGAGTCCTCAATCATGGAGGTGGCAAAGTCGAGTATTAGTGAAGTTTGCAGACTCTCAATTCAAATTGCACAGATTTATATCATATCTCTGATGCTTATGTAATTTCTCAGTGTCTTATGTAATCTCTTAACCTGTAAAATGAGATGATGATAATAATTGTACAGCAGTTCCTCCCTTATCCTTGGGGATAAGTTCCAAGATGCCTGAAATCATGGGTAGTACTAAATCTGTTACAAGTTATATTTTTTCCTATACCTGCATACCTATGACAAAGTTTAAACTATTCTTGTGCCTTGGGGCTATTATTAATTAAAATTGGGTTACCTGAATATGAACACTGTGATATCTCAACAGCTGATCTGATAACCCAAATTGCTAATAAGTGACTACTGGGCAGGTAGCATAGATGGCGTGGATATGCTGGACAAAGGAAAGATTCATGTCCCAGAGGGGATGAAATGGGACAGCTTGAGAATTCATCACACTACTCAAAATAATATGCAATTTAAAACTTAAGAATTGTTTATTTCTTGAATTTTTTATTTAATTTTTTGGACTGCAGTTGACCGTTGGTAACAAACTGCGAAAAGTGAAACTACAGATAAGGAAGGACTACTGCACCTACATCATAGTACTTTTGTGAGAGTGAGTTAATAAGTATTAAGTGCTTAGACAAGTATCTAGCCTATAGTAAAGGCTATCTGTAAGGAAACGTGAGAGGTCTGAGACTGACCTTACCAGCTAGTGAGTTAGCCTGTTAGTACTTCATGGATGCTGTCAGAAGACACAAGACTCTTAGGTCAGAGACAAAGAACTTTAATACTCTGGCAGAGCAAAGAACATGAGTGTCTTATTTGTATCACCTCTTCTTCCCTCCTGCCTCCAAGTCCTTATGGGACTCATGGGAAGGGGCCTAGTTGTTATAGCACAGCTAAAGAATCCTAAGCTTAGGGAATATGCCTCTTTTATAATGGGCTATAAGCATGCTTGCTCTTTGCTTCCAAGGGAAACATTATCTTTATTATAATTGAAAGTGAGAAAATCTGCCTATTCTCAGGAGGGAGACACACTAGCTCTATCTATCTTGCTATACAAACATCCTCGAAAAAAGTCCAGAACAAAAGGGCAATGCCTTACTCACAATATGTGCAGAAACATGAGAGACTCATGGGGAACTTTCTCTCCACACTATATTGTCAGAACATATTATACCATCTCCTCTGTTGGACATTCCCTGTTCTCCCAGGGAGAATTCATTGCTCCCTCTTCTGTGCTCCACAAAACTTTTTGTATGTCGTAACCATATCACATCTAATATGTGTAAAGGTGGTTTATATCTGTTTCTCTTGCTACCTTGTGAATTTCTTTAGAGCAGGTACCATGGCTTACTCATCATTTATATTCTTACCCCTACTTACATTCCACCACCAAGAAGCATGCCTAAAATTGTTGGTGCTTAATATGTGTTGAATTATTTGAAATTAAAAAATTAATACATGTCATGGGTCGGAAGACTTTTTCCTTTCAGTCTGTGATGAAGAATATTGTCATTCGAAGGGAACATGTGGCACTCAGGACAGTATAGAAACATGACTCTCATTAAGCAAATCAATGTTTGATTTTTAAATATAGAAAATAGAATTAGAGAGGCTGTTAGCAAAGTGCTACTTTCCAAAGAAAATTTGTTTGTTTGTTTGTTTTGATTCAAGAATATAATGCTAAATGGTACATTTAAACCCACAGCATTAAAAATTCTACATATAGTTATAATAGTTTCTAGCTTCAAATTTATCCTGCTTGTAGTGGATATGCAGCACAAGGAATATTATGATTTAAATGAATATTTTGTGTTGTCTTCATTCTTCTTTAGAACTGTCAGACAATTCCTCAAGATTGAGAAATGGCGTCCCCAAGGGGGTGAAGAGACACCTATATATAGATGCATATTGGTCTATGGCTGTAATTACTTTGGTATCCATGGGGATGACAGGTGCTAAAGAAATGCAAGCTGATATTATGACAAAAAACTGATCTATACGATTTATCATTAAGCTTTGGCATCAAGAGAGTTCAATCTGTTCTGAAGTGTGGATAAGTATGGCAAAAGAGTGTTGTGTGCTTATTCTGAGTTTAAAGTGGTGTCAAATTGGGCCTTAGGAAGAGAAGAATTTAGGGTATTCTGTCCTGATGAAAATAATTAAATATTTATTCTGTAATTTCAGTTATAATAATATTTAGAAACATGGTCAGATTTGTCAACAAGGGTTAAAGAGAATTTTCTCCAGCAGTAAGCCTTCAGATAAGAATCGAAAAAGTGAGACCAGAGAAGGCATACTATAGTGATGAAAAGGCATAGCCTGGGGTAAAATCATTCTGGGTTTAAATTCTAGCTCAGCCATTATTTAGCTTTATTATCTTGGGGAAGTTCCTGAAATTGTTGAAACCTCAGTTTCCTTGTAAGGTGTCTCCATTCCAGACTTCCTGTGAAGATGGAGAGTTATGATGCCTATGTACTCCTCAGATACTGTTAATGTGTGATAGTTTGCAACTTACATATGTATTTATTCAAGAAAGACTTCTCCCAAAGAAAAAGCATCTGTTTACCTAAGGGTATACTTTTAGTTGCGAAAAATGCTTTTCTTTAATTCCTAGCTGAGACCCCATAGTCCTGTTTCTCCTAGGATTCTCTAGAACTCTAATTTTTAGCCCTCATCGCTTTTCTATGATGGTCAGGCTATTCTTCCTATATTTAAATGAGATAATGTACAAAATACCTTGAGAATGATGTGTAGCCTGCGATAAGCTCACCATAATAGTAAATATATTATTGATTATCATTAGCATTCATTTTGCAAGGATCCACTTTCTCTCTGGAGCAGCCTTTTTTATCTGTTTCTTCTCCACCACTACTCTGCAAATGACAACACTTGAACAGAGTATCGAATTCTATACAAAGTCTCCTCAGAATGCCAGGCAGACCCTACTGAGGTGCCAAAGTCTTCAACATTCACATGGATCCTCTCTCTTCCCATGCTTGCTCCTCCCTCTGATAATTGACCAGTTTCTGGTTTCCTTTTGCTGTCCCACTTTGAAATAACAATTGTCTCTGTGTATTGAACGTCTTTTATAGTTTTTTACTTTGAACCTTGGTGAAATCCTGACCTGGTACCTGGTTACCAGATGTCATCTTTGATTATTCCATTTGCTCCAGAGAAATGTAGCTTTGCAAGCAGAGCAGTAAATCAAATCGAGTTCACAACCATGAAATAGTGGAGACAGTTTCAGACATTCATTGTACTGATTTCAGTATCTTCTATCTGGCACAAGAACTCAAATACTCCCTGAGAGGAAAACATTCTATGTAGAATTATAATTATTGTCACAAGCAAGGTATCAACAAGTATATATACATTAAAAATCACCTACTATTTAGATCCTTATTTTGTTTTTATTTTCCAGTGAGAGCTATTCCTGAAGAGTTTCTTTAAGGCTCACATGCATACAAGTGACTGTTAAAATGCGAAGTGGCAGTTTAAGAGAACAGTAGGTGAACACATCTGTTCTGACAACCTCATCACATTTACCTCTATAAGATCAGAAATGTGGGATATACAAAATCTGGGATATACAAAACAGAAAAATATTAAGAAGAAAACAAGGACAAATAATCTTAGCATTTGGGAGGAGATGAGGTCAAGAGAGATGATGGAAAGGCTAAATTTGAGTAGGGAAGAAGGGAGAAAGAGAGAATGAGAAAGGGGATGGGGGTAAGGAAAAGGATGGGGAGAGGGCTGAGGAGAGGGAGAGAGAGAAAGAGAAGATACCCTGAAAGTGAAGGAGGAAAACAGGGACAGGAGTTGAAGTTTTTGATTAAAGGTTCAGCACCTAAAAATATTCTCTGTCTGTGTATATTTTAATTTTGCCCATGGATGTCAAATACAAGATTTAGAGTAGATTTAATATTCTAATTTAATGAGAGGGAAGAGGTACAACATAAAGGAAAGGTTATGAGTGGCTGTAGGAGTTAATGAGTTTAATTTGAGCTTCATGACTATGCATGTTATTTCTAGTCTTTTCAGAAAACATATGCAATGAAATTTCCATACAGTGCTTTTGCAGACTGTGGATTTTTCTGTTTACATCTCCCCCTCCAACTCACTTTTTAATTGTGTTTACACAAAGTAGGCTCTAATTTCTGCCAAGAGCAATGCAATTCTCTGCCTCAACTATATTTGGCTAAATATAAGCTAGAGAGAGGGTGGAGAAATGTTATGCTAACCTTGAAATTCTGTCAGCATGTTCCCTCCCTAACTTGACTGGCCAGCAGCCTAATGGGAAAATGAACAAGGAAGAGGAATTCAGTGACATATTTAGTCATGTAATGCTATAATTCTCCTTTCCAAAGGAATATAAAATTTTGGATGAAAGAACAAAGTACAAGCTTAAAAAGACAAAATGGTATGTTTCACACATTTCACACCAAATAAGTGATCAGATTTGGTCTAAGTGATCAGATTTTTGTAAATGAAGGAAATGAAATAAAGGAAACTTACATCTCATGGAGGATACATAATGATGTGCTTCACTCTGGGATGGTTTTTATTCCCTTACACACTCACTGAATCCTCACGGTCATCTTGTAAGTTTTACGGTGGAGGAAAACTGAGACTCAGAGAGGTTTTGATAACTTATCCAAATCTCAGGAGAAATTTCAAACCCATTTTGGCCTGAGCCCCAAACACTACATCTACTTCCAAACTTTCTTGGTTAAAAAAGGACCTCAAAATATTAGGAAGATGTCAGAAATGCCAGGGTCTAGAAATCACTGTTGCTTTTCCAGAAACTCCATAAATTTAATAATAATAATGAAAAAGAAAAAAAGATATCTGCTTCAAACATTTGTATTATTTTCAGGAAGTCTTGGAATAAGATATCTAGGCTTAAAAATAATATTTATTATTTCTTGTGTTGATTATATATTATTACTTATCTAAAATGGAAATTTTGGAAAATGCAGAAAACCTTGGAGAAGAGAATAAAAATCACTAGTAAACTCACTGTGTTATTTAGAGTTTATCCTAGTTGCTAAAATAAAGCCATCCTAAAATTTTGTGGATTAGAAATTATAAAAATTAATTTCCCTCTCATATAAGAATTCTGAGAACATTTCAAGTAGGGTAGTAGTTCTCTCTTCTTCAGTGTGGCTTACCAGTTTATTCTAACCATCAGGAAGAGAAGAAAGAACACTTATGCAAGAATTTATGTACGAATATCAGCTCTACTCACATCGTTTTCAAGAACTAAGTCACATGTCCCCTCCTAGACTCAGGCACATGTAGTCCCTGGATAATCTGTTTTTCCCCTAGTGCTCAGGAGGAAGTATAAAGTGGATTTCTGAAGAAAATGTCTCGAGCCAAAATAATCATCATTATATTTGATCTTAGATCTCTACAGAATCTTAATATGAATACCTACACCTACATGATTTAAAAACAAAATTAGTATAACTATTGTTTTGTAATTTTTTTCATTAAATAACTATGTTGGTACTATTGTCTGTTATAACATCACTATAATATGGCACAGATATTCCATCATTTGGATGTGCCATACTTTATTCATCCAATCCCCGTAGTTGTTGCTAGTATTTCACTAATAATTTAAAAGTGAGATCTATGACTTTATGTAAAAATCTTTTTACACATCTCACAATTCTTAGAAGTTAACAGGTAAGAACTTGCTAATGTATCCTGTAGAAAGATTGTATTAATTCACTGTCCTATCAGCAATGTATGAGAGTAAAAACATCTGTAACTTGATAATACAAGAACCACCTACCTTAACCGCCTTAGCAAAATGATCTCCAATTACTCTTGAAATGCATCAGACTAGGATTCTGCCTGTGAACAATTAATTGTCATTTAAAAATATTTACTTTCCACTTCCATGGAAAAAATATACTTCACCACCCTTTGAGTTGGTATTTGGCCAATGTGATGTCAGTAAATTTTATAAGCAGAAGTTTAAAATGTTCTTGCCTGATTGTATGGGCCCTTTTGTTTTTCTGTCATTGCCATGAACAAAGCTTCCCCTGGTAGCATTCAATGCAAGGAAGATGATAAATATAGGCAGGCCGGGGCACAGCAGACAACTCAGAGCCACCCAGTCAACTCCAGCCTATACTAGCCACATGTGAGTGAAACCAATACCTTAATGTTGTCTGTCACTGAAATCTAGTGGTTTATTATTCAGCAATACATAATTGACTGATACAGTGCCAACTGACAACATCTATGACAAAGGAAAACCTACCAGTTGTGAAGCATATAACCTTTTATGGGCAGGCCTGCTCTTTCTCTGGCTCTTTTCACCACTCTTTTTATCTCTCCAGTTAAGTGATTGTCCCTTAATTTTCAAGTGTCAGTAGGTGAATGAGCTTAAGTTATCATCCTAGTTGTGCCATTTCAGTCTTTAATGTTTTCCATTTTTACTTTCTCTTTGTTCGAGTCCAGTACAAGAGGTTATAGAGTGTGGACCAGCACTTGGCTTCTATAATGAGAAAAGGAAAACAGTTATTAACAGAACCTGTCGCAGACACCCATGAGATGCATCCTTTTACCCTACATTTTGTAAATGCAGTGCAGTGAGATCATCGGCAAAGCCTAAACCCAGAAAATATGGCTGCAATGGGAGGCTATAACATAGTGTCTTAAATGCTTAATAAAAAATACAGTTTTACTTAAAAAAGAATAAGAATAGTCTACGGCCATGCCACCCTGAAGGTGCTCTATCTCGTCTGATCTCAGAAGCTAAGCAGGGTCGGGCCTGGTTAGTACTTGGATGGCAGACCACCTAGGAAGACCAGGTGCTAATAGGTGTTCGCAAATAAATAAATAAATAAATAAGAACCATACAAAGCTTAATATACTCTTATGGGTAATCCCTGAAAATTTTATTCTAGAAACTGCTCAAGACTCAGACCTACTTTAGGAACAAATTTTGGGCATTTTCAACATTTTTATTAACTCAGAACATCTATCTGCAAGACGATTTCATGGATAATGCCCTCAAGGCTGAAGCTGCTGCACTCATTCATTCAACATTTATTGAGAACTGACTATGTGCCAGGAATCCCGCTAAAGACCAGGAATCTAAAGGTGAATACACACATTCCCTGAGCTCAGCAAGTTCACAACCTAGGAGAAGAACAGATGTGAAACATAACTCTTGTAATGCCATAATGGCACTATGGACAAGGTGCTTGCTCTCTGAGAAGAGAGGGATGAGTTGCAGCCAGACTTCAACCCAGTGTCCTACTTTCATTCTAGCAAAGCATAGCACATCCCACATACCATGTCAGTATCATTATTGGTTTTTCTTGGCCTTCTACTACCAAACCATGTATTATTGTCCTGATTTTCCTACTCTCTCATAACCTGCTTCCTTTTTTAATAATTTATTTATAACTTCTGTAACCCTGCTGAGAGAAAACTCCCCACTGGTCTGCTTTCCTTATTTTGAGCCTCAACCCTGACTCTTTCCAGTAGATTTACAGAGACTGAGATTCCCTGCTAAAGTTTGCAGAATGTTTGGAAGACTGCAAAGTAGTTCTGTCTTACACAGAAATGATTTAAGGCAAAAGTCATTTAGAAGTAGCTAAAGGAGCCTGTTATTTCATTACCTGTCTGAGGCAAGAGAAGGTTACTTTTGCTATGTTAACTGGATCTCAGACTTGCTATCATCAGTGTTAAGAGCCATGCTGGAAAATTCAACAGGCGAAGAAAGCAACACTTCAGCCCTACTCCTTCCTGCCCCAGGAGTTCTTGCTCTGAGGCAAAATTAGAGACTATTAATTATTAAGCTCTGTTTCTCCTGAAAATTATACCAAGACTTTCTGATTAATGACTGAGGAAACTGATTAATGACTTTCTTATTAGTTTTTAAAAGGTCAAATGCAAGTGTTTGCTAGTCGGTTGTGTAAAACCTATTTTTTGGTTAATATACAACAGTGACTTCCAAACCAGTCATGTATCATCAGGTTCATCTGGGGAACCTCTTATCCATAAGGGTTCCAAGACCCCTCATTTGGAGCTTCTGATGGTTACAGAGTGGATCCAGAAACTCTGTATTGTTGTTAATAAGTGCCTCAGGTGATTTTGATAATTACCTTGACTAGGGAGTCACTAGAGAAGTTTCTGGGGAACACTGTAACCTTTGAGATATTTAATCCTCACATTCTTCAAATTGTCTCATTTAATTTCCAGCCATTACAGTGACTATGATTCTTGTTTCTTAGACCACAGGGATAGTAGAAAACCGAGGCTCATGAATTCCTAAGCTCCAGGACTCAGCAGGATTCCATGTTCTTGGGACCAGTGAGTTTCACAGTCAGTGAAAGATTTGGGGGTTTGTCTTCCACACGTGTGTATAATCAGGAAGGAGATATCTTCATGGTCCCATTTCTTCTCAAGAGTTCCCGGGAGGGTCTTCTATGACAGACAATTCTAAGAACACCAGTGACTCACATGCCACTAAGACTGCCATCTCTAGAGAGTTTTAAAGAATCTCTTTTTCAGTGTAGTTAATGATGCTTGCCACTCTTGCCCCCATCCCTAGGCTGCTAAGTATGACATTTTTTTGCCCTCTGAATGTTGCCTTGCTCTTTTTCAGGTTATAATTACTCCTGTTGAAGGATCTAGATCAGCACTGACAGACTTGGGGAGTGGGAATTCCTCCTTGACTTCTGCGACCTCTTTTCTTAGCAACTTCATGATCTTTGATGGGTTAAGTTACTGACCTACTAAACTTCTCTTTATGTAGAATCCAGTCCACTTTTTGCAGATATCTGGGTCTTGACACAAGGAACCTAGGCCTAAGCTAGCTTGGCATGTCACTTGTAAGCACACTTTCAAGAACAATGCCCTAAGACCCCTGACAATCTACATTGAAGTTTCATAGTTACTAGGTTGCCTGTATAGAGCATAACGCTTCCTTTGGAGAATCACACACACACACACACACACACACACACACACACACACACACACACACAAAGGGGAAAAAAAGTTGGGGGTTGGAGACAGGAAAGAAGGAAGTAATATAAAAATAGATACAAGTATTACCTGATCTCTTTAATATAGAATCTATGATTGCTAGGCAACAAGTACCTGTGAACAGGTGCTGTTTAAATCATGAAAGAAACATGTTCTTAAGATTCTTACCAGATTTAGTAGGATTAACACATCTGAAATAATAGCAAACCATATAAAGCAGAATGTTATTCAGTGTTAAAGCATGTGGAAAAGACTATAATAGTTTTAGAATTCTATAGCATTGTCCTACCTTTGTCCATTTCCGTATATAATCAAAAAGTAAACCCAAACTAACCACCACCACAAATAACAGTGAAAACTTGCTTGATTGGCTTGTGTCAATAATCCAGCTAGAGCTTTTTATTTTTTACTATCTTCTCTCTTTTCTTTTTCTTTTTTTGTTTTAACCTAGCAGCTAAGCATAACAAATGTAGGAAAACTAAATAGGAAAGTGGGAGTGCTGCCTCCCTTATTTTAGAACTTGACAAGATGTGTTAGCTTTTACATTTTGAGCCCTGTAGGATGTCAGGCACTTCAGAGCAGGGGTGGCATCTATCTTTATGATGTTACTTGCACAGGCATCCTATTTGGATGAAATCATCCTTTGTTTCACTTATTATTTTTAAACAGAGTTTGTCAAGGTTCCCAAATGCCTTCTAAAGAGTCAATAGGTCCTCTAATCTCATTTGCAAATCTGGGCACCTCACTGCAGAGCAACTGTGCTGCTGACTGTAGAGTGGCCTCCTGCTGTGAGCTGTGTGCATTCCTTCAACCTTCAGAATAGGCACACCCCAGAAGATGAAAGCTTATCATTGCCTTTTTTTTTAGACCCTCCAGGGACACAGCAGCAACAGCACACATTTGTCGTGGTCCCATGCCCCTTGCCATCACCATCAGATGCTCTGCTGTGCCTACTACTATCTGAAATTAACTTGTTCATCAGTGAATTTAGTTGTTGTCTATCTCCTCTACCCAGAATCTCAGTCCCTTGAGAGTGATGGTCTGGTTTGTGTTGTTCACTCTCATATCTCCAATACCTACAATAGTGAGTACCTGGCACATGTTAGGCACATAGTAGTTACTGTTGGAAGGAAGAAGAAACAAAAGAAGAAAGGAAGGGAGAGATGGAGAGAGGAGAACTTCTAGGAAGGTAATAAGTAGTTGATAATCTCTTCCTATTCCCAGTTTTTCAAATATGTGCCCAGCCATCTGCATTAGCAGTTTACCTTGCTCCTCCCTGGAACCAATGGAACTTGGATGAGATGTACATCAATATCTCTGTAGTCTTAGCTGCTCCTCTTTTAGAGCTGATGTCCAACTATTTCAGTGACATTTCTACCAGCAGCCTCCATGAATGGAAGCAACTCCCATCCTTAATAAAGGCATATGGAAAAGCAGAGATGACAAAAACAGGAAGCAGCAAATGGGATACAAAATATTGCTACAACTCTCATACTACCCCTTCTTCAAGCAGGAGGAAAGAACCTCCTAAGGGGAAATTGAGGAGGTGGGAGGACACTTTCAGGTAGAAGATGATTCTTTAGTTATAGGGAGCCTGGTATTCCATTGTTCCCACCTGGTATATAGTGTTTTTCATGCAAAGCAATAAGATTTTTAAAAATATTATCACCAGCAGGATCTACTGAACCATCTGGATGTGTAGGCCACTCAAGATTCTCAGGTGGAATTCCATTGATATGAAAAAATCTAAATATTCATAAGTACTATGATTTGTAAAGTAGACTTTGAATTGTACCAGATGTCCTGGATTTTGAATCAGAAAGTTTGTTCAATGTCTTATTCTGAAAATATGGGAACATAACCTCCAATCCATGCTAATACTTCCATGACTTCACTTTGCACATGTTCTCATGTTCTCACTAACTGAAATAAGCATCATTATACCATTATATATTGTTTTGCTATTTTCCATAAATTGTCTACAATCATCATAATAATCCTGCAAAGTACCTGTCATTCTCAGACAGTAAACAATATACCTTACATTTGGAACCAGATCTTACTGATTCCAAAGCTTTGCTCTTTTTACTATTCCTCTTCCAGCTTTTTCTCTACACTCTCACCCATTCACTCTGCTTCCTGTTTCTCTGCTTGTGCATCATCAATTCCTATATATTTTCAGTATTGCAGTTGGGAGTTGGCTTTTCAAGACACCCTTTTCAAATACACATTCAGCATGTCATAATCTATTTTATGTGCCTCTTTTAGGCTTTTATTACATCCCTCTGTTACCCTCCAAGACTGTAAAATACCATAAGAATAGTGATGGTGCATATACATACATACATACATACATATAAATTTTCTCTCCTCTCTCTATCTACCACTGTCTTATTCTGAAAGGAATATAAAGGTAAATATTGAGTCTTTTGTCTTTTATTTACACTACTTTGAACAGTTCCTGATACATACAATGTGTTGGGTAAGGTTTTATGAATGAATAAATAATATCAATAAAACTCTGAAATAACAACCAGGATTGTTAAAATTTCCATTTTAGTGAAGAGGAAAGTGAAGCTTGGGCAAGTTGGATGGGCCTGCTCAAGCACCGTAACAACCAAGTAACAAAGTTAAGACTTGAATATTTGTCTCCTAGTCCAGTGTGACAAACAGTGCCACAACTTTTACGGTTTTTGTTGCTTTTACATATTTGTTTTTGTTCCTTTCAATGGTCTTCTTCTTTTTTCTATTTCTTCCTTTTTTAGCAACTCACTCTCTCTGAAGAGAAGCCCAGGGTTACTACTATGCTTCATCCATAGCTTAATGCACAGAAACATTTCTAAATTTGCTTTTATCTCCGTCTCTGCTCTCATTGTCAGTTTGCCCATCTCCTCACCTTATTGTATCTTTCATTTCAGACATTATATTTTTGACTTCTAGAAGTTTGATTTGGTTCAGTTTTATTTCTTCCATATTAACATGCCCAATCTTTCTTCTACAATCTTGAGCACAAGTAGTGCAGTTTTAATGTGTTTTAAGATCCTTATATACTAACTATATCATCTTTGTCATTTCTGGTTGCTCTCAATTTACCGATATTTGTTCTCACTTGGAGCTGTATTTTTCTGCTTCATTTCATGGCTGTATAATTTTTTTATTCCATGTTAGACATTATGAATTTTAACCTGTTAGATATTAGATACATTTTTCCCATAAGTTTTTCTTATAATTCTGTGATATAGTTAATATTCTTTGAAATAGTTCTATTCTTTCTGGTAATGATTTTAAAAAAATTTGGCGGGGGGGGGCCAAATTTAAGCTAGTGCTAATTTTTCTCTACTACTGATGCAAAATCTTTTTTTTTATACTCTGTCATGGTTAATTTTATGTATCAACTTGACTAGGCTAAGGGATGCCCAGATAGCTGGTAAAACATAGCTGGTAATATATTTCTGGAAGTGTCTGTGAAGGTGTTTTAGAAGGAAAAATACTAGCATTTGAATTGGTAGACTGAGGAAAGAAAATCACCTTCACCAAGGTGGGTGGGCCTTGTTTAATCCATTGAGGGCTTGACTAGAACAAAAGGTAGAAGGGAAAAGTTGCTCTTGTTGCTTGAGCTAGGATGGGATATTCATCTTTTCCTGTCTTAGGACAACAGTGCCTGGCCGTTTGGCCTTCAGATGTGAACTGTGCCTTACAGCATTGGCCCCTTGATTCTCCAGTCTTTGGACTTGGACTGAATTTCAGCACTGGCTTTTTTGGTTCTCCAGCTTGCAGGTTGGAGATCTGGGGACTTCTTGGTCTCAATAATCGTTTAAGTGAGTTCCTATAATAAATCATTTTGGAAGTTTTATTCCCTAGCCTTAGGTATTCTCTTCTGATGAATGAGCTGATAAGTACTCAGCTGAAGACTCAAGGAAGATTCTTTGTAGATCTCTGGAACCTTCTTTCTGTGCACTTTCTTTTCTCCCATACTCTGTTTTGTGAAGTTTAGCTTCATTTGTTTCCCCATTGTCCTAGCTCTGTCTTTTAAACTAAGAGAGTTTGCTGGAATCTTCTTAGATTTCTCCTCCCTGTACTACTGCATGTGAATTCTCTCTGGGCATTAAGTTGATATAATCATAGGGCTCACTATGGTTTCCTGACTCTCGTAAATCACTATCTTTTGCTTTTTGATGTCTAATATCTTGAAAACTGTCATTTCATACATGTTGTCCAGTTTTTTAATTATTTCCCATGGTAGAATAAATTTACTCCCTGTCTCTCCATCTTGGTTGATGGTAGGATTCTTGTCAAATAATTTTATTTTAGAAAGTATTACAAGCACTGCCTTTTCAAATTCAATTTCATTATAGATAAGTGATTTTTCCTTCTTACATTCTAATAATTATAATTAGCATAAAAATGTACTTAGCAATTAATGTTACACAGCTCCTCCCAAGTCATTTAAAATCTATTTTCACTTAGTCTAATTGGGTCCCAACAATGAGTAAATATTCTTCAATGAGTAGTTCTCTCCAGGAAATCTTCTTCTCAAGTTAAATTGTATTACTGGAAGGTTCATTTGAGTTTATTTTTGGCCACTCATATTTTATGATAAGGATACTGGGGCTCAGACTGTAGAGATTCTTTGATATAAAGCATCAGTGGCAGACATTTGGCAAAAGTAAACAATAAATATACTTATACTAGCAAGCCCACAGCTTATGATTGAATTATATTTAATATGTTAATTTTAAGTGGTTATAAAGCAGGGTACATTTTCCATAGAAACACTGCAATGAATTTGAATCTGTATCATTGACATTGTGTTATAAACACAGGTACATTTTAGATTAAATAGGATTTTGTAAAGTGATAATTGAACCAGTCGCTGGTGATACTAGAAGAAAATGCATCTGGGTTCTAAATCAGAGTGCAAAAAAATCTTTCCCTTCTTGGTTTCTGACAGTTTTAGTTGACAGGAGCTCCGTTCAAGCATTTTTTTCTTACCAGGAATTTGTTAACTCACTCTATTTCTTTATGGACATTAAAAACTCCCTCTTGAGTGAAAAATAAAAGACGTTTTCCTAAGAACACATAGAGTTTTTGAATTTAGGCTATGTTCTTTTCAGAGACATTTATCTACATTTCTATTTGGTATTCAATGTTAGTATATTGGAAACTTCCTATATCTGTCAGGCTGTATTACTACTAGGCTCTCTGGCTTGTATTTTCTTTGCCCTTAGTTTTATATCAGGTGTTATAAGAATAGAAATTTTAAAAGCAAATAATTTCATCAAACAATTATAATTCTAGGAATTTATTTTAATGAGATTAATAGAAAAAAATGAAAAGGCACTTGTACAGAGTTGTTTGTCTCAACATTGTTTATAATCACAAAAATTTAGAAGCAACTTATGTGCCCATCAATGGAAGATTGGCCAAATAAATCACTGCATATCCATAAAACTGTAAACTTTGCAGTTATTATAAATTATAATAATCTCTATTTATCAGTATGAAAATATATCCATACAGACTTATTAAATTAAAAGATTAAAAACAACTTTTAATGTGTGAACTAATTTACTTAAAAATTTTTGTAAGCATATGCCTGCATGTGTGTGTGTGGCGGGGGGGACCCAAGAAGAGAGTTTCATTTGATATTAAGGAAGAATTTATCTGCTGAGATGCACTTCCCATGGTCAACCGAGGGCCCAAATTTTATGGATAATAAAAGTTTAGCAGCCATTTACTGCCAAGTGCTCCTTGCTTACTCTGTATACCAAGAAGAACCTCAGACTGAGTGCTTGGTGCCCCCGCTTGTTTACACCATCTGAATCAAGCACTACAGGGAAACCCTTGTTTTGTCTTTCTACCAGTGAAATGAGACCTTCCCCTCCAATCAGAACTATACAATTTGGATATCTTGTTTATACTAAACGAACCTAATTGAGAACCTGGGCGGGAACTTTTGCTGTAAAAGGCAGCCTCCCCTTTGTCTTTGTAGAACACAATTTAAGTTGTCATCTAAATCTCTATTTCTTGGGATACAGCTCCTTTTTGCTCAAATAAGTGCTTTTTATCTTTTATTACTGTCTAAAATTAGTTTTGGTTTGTAGTATAAAATGTTTGATGAGACTTTATATGATTTTATTTCTTTCTTTATACTTGATCTTATTTGCAAATTGTACTACAAATTGTACAACATAACTTTTCATTTTGAAAAAAATTAAGAGACTCCAACCCCATGAGAATTCAATTTAGAGAGTCAAAACCAATCAATGAAAAATATAAGACAATACATTATATAAATAACTACCAAAATGTATTTTACCAGATATGGGGCAATATGAACTGCGAAAAGAAGAAACTATATTCAAGTTTTACAGAAGAGATAAGACTGGACTTGAGCTTTGGAAGAAAACAGGTGCTGGACAGATAGAGAAAGAAGTGCATTTCAGGCAGAGAGGGCACTCTGAGTAAGAAAGGAAGATCTGATTAGTGGGCTGGTATGATTTGTGGTGGAAGATGAAATTCTATAAAATATTCAGAACCAAAGTATTTTCTAAAATCTGCAACAACCACAGCATATGCATTTAATTCTCATCCTGTTTTTACTTATTTTAAAGTGAAACTTCAATGTTATTGGGCTTTTTAAAATTTTATCAAAGTACTCAGCAAGTCCTTCATCATTTCCATTTTTATCCCTCTTGTCTTAATCAGTTTGGGCTGCTATCACAGTATACCATAGACTGGGTGGCTTATAAACAATGTTTGTTTCTCACAGTTCTGGAGCTTGGGGGGTCTGAGAGCATGGCACCAGCAGATTCAGTGTCTGGTAGGGGCTGCTTCCTAGTTCATAAACTGCTGTCTTCTAACTGTCTTCCATGGAAGCAGTGAGGGAATCTCCCTAGAGTCTCTTCTTTGAAGGCACTAATCCCATTATGAGGGGTTAATCCTCATGACATAATCATCTACCAAAGACTCTGCCTCCTAATATCAACCCACTTGGGATTAGGTTTCAACATATGTCTATAACATACCTCAGTGTCTTCAGTTATAGTGTCTTGTGCCTCCCCCAATACTGACTAGGCTTCTTGTCCTCTGCCCAATATATATATACATATGTATAATATTAGACTGTAGCAGTTAAGAGCATGTCTTTGGAATCAGATCTTATTTGAATCTTATCACTTATCTGTTTTATAACTTATTATCTATAAAACTTGGACAAGTCAGAACTTGGACATAACTGCTCAAAGCCTCCATTACCTCATTTATAAAATGGAAATGATAATAGCTAAAGCAGCCTTGGAAACAAAAGAGAAATAGATATAGTATTTCAGCACTTTCTTTCCTCTTCCTCCTCCTTCTTTTTTCTTTTCACTATGATTTTCAGTCTCTAGCCATTCAACTAGGAAATACCACAGAACTTCTAAAATCTGAATTTGGATGTCACTGAATTCATTAAACCATCATTTATTAGGTTAGGCATCTTGGTAACTAAAAGCTAGGGTTTATATATCATCCTTTCCATGCATGTTTTAACAAAGACTTTCTAGAAATACATTTCTTTAAGACAGAAAAATAATTAATTGATGAGGTCTTGTGGTGGGCCAGTGGGAAAGAAAGGTCTTTTAAGAACATGGAACATGTAAAGAATATGCCCTCTCCCATTTCTGTATCACATGTGTTAGAGACTTTCACATATGCTGAATGATTTGATTAGATTATCTACCATCTGAATTAGGTTTAATAGAAGCCATTATTCCCACATTATAATTTGGAATCTAAGGGCTAAAGAGGATAGTGATTTACAAAAAAAAAACAACTTTAAAAATGTTGCTTTCTTTCTGACAAGTGGAGAACTACCTTTTCTTCTCGTGTCCTATGGGGGTTGTTTTTGGGTGGGCTGTACCAGTGTAGTTGCTTGGTCACCCAGGCACAGGGTTCTTTCAGCTCTCTCCACCCCAGGATGCCTAGGTACCCCCTAGAAGGGTGAATCAAAATGAGTTCGAGAACAGCCTCACACTGCTTCTAGAAACACAGTTGCCTTTCCTCTCAGCCATGATTTCTCATGGGGGTCCTCCTGCCTGATTCCCTCACATATGGAGATTTCCCACTCTGAGGAAATCTATTCTAAATTTTCTTCCTGAAAGTTGGATTCTTTTAGAAATTTCCCCAAATACTTTAAATATGTGTATAGATGCCTACACCTTTATTATGAGCAGAGCTTGAGCTGTTTTCACCAGTGGGATTCCTGTGTCCCAGGAGAGGACAAGGATGCACATCAATGGAATGAGTATTTCCAACAGCACATGCTAACATAACCGAGCCTCAGCTGTCACTTAACCTAGATACTTGCAACCTTATCTTGTGCTTTTATACATAGGGTATTACTAAATAGAAGTGTTAACTAGGACTTGCTTCAGGTACAATTCTGCATCTGATATGGGATCAAAACCTCATTTTGCATGAGTTCTCTGCTATTCTGCTATGTATCTGAAAAGAGAAAACTTACTCTGATGTCATAGGTTCCTTTCTCGTTGACCTACTCCTCCCTGCATTATGTTCTGGGGTAAGGAGTCCTGGAATCTAACTTCCATCTTTAGAAGCACCTGCTGGTTCGCTGCCTTGAATGGAACTTAATACTTCCCTTTTATTTTGTTAGCTTTCTCCTCAAGGACCACTAGAGACAGATACCAGGAAAGACTGCACTAGAACCTTCTTACTGGCATCATAGCAGTTAATCACGCTTTATTTTCTATTTTTTTTTTAACAAAGTATTCCTTTTTCTTCTACTTTACTTAAATGCTCTATTTGTTATTTAAGCTAAAAACACAAGCTCTGTCAGGAGACATATTTTACTATACATGGCTCACAAATAAATGAATAACTACGTCACCTATTGGCAATTGTTTTGGGGTCAGTAGTGGCCTTGCTCCCTAGCTTCAGGGTCAGCTATAATATTCTGTGAGAAGAACTGAACAATCTACTTTGACTTCTTATAACTGTGAAATTTAGTGTTTGCTAATAATTCTTTTGTGTTTCAAAATTTCTGTGGCCTTACTTGAGGCAGTTTTTCTGAGTCAGTAGGCATCTTATAAATAAGCTGAAACTCTGTATAGCTTATTAAAGTATAATCACAGCCATAAAAATATAGTTAGAAAGGATCTTGAGAGGTTGTTTTTATGGTAACCTTAATGATTATACAATTCATTTTTAGAGACCGATTTCTTTGGTGGGTTCATTATCACCTTTCTTATTGTAATCCAGAAGCTAATTCCTAGCATTGCCCCTAGGTTGTATGTTCTTCACCTTAATTTTATTTTGTCCCCATCTTTATTGCACAAGGTCTGTCCTATCACAAATTAGACTGCCCTTTACCTCAGTTAAAAATCCAACTCTCATGTCTTTCCTTGTGTCTGTTGATTTCTAGTGCTCTCATTCTAATTACAGGCATCTCATAGCCTTGTCTTCATTTATAGTGCTCAAATTTTGGGTATACCTACCATTTTCCCAGGTTACACAGGACAGGGACCAAATTCCTATATATTGTTTAGGGAAATGATAGCCACTATAATGATAAACTCCAAAATTACAGTAACTTACAATAAAATTATATTTCTCTCTCTTAAGTCTTATGCAATTCTCTACCGTATGATCATTCAGGGACCCAGTCTCCTCCTATCCTGTAGCTTCTTCTTCCTTCAGATTCTCAGCATTCTCTGGCTATAGCCAGCAAATGGTAAAAGAGAGGCAAATCTACATCTTAACTGTCTTGGTCCGGAAGTGATATATATTACTTTCACACATACTCCATTGGTGAGAGCTATTCATATGGCCCAACAGGAGGCAAGGAGATATAGGAAATGTAGTTACTGGCTGGGCACCATTCCTTAGTAATACTCTATAATGGAAGGGATAACATTTTTTTTCTATGTGTGTGGTAAATATACATAACATAACTGTTACCATTTTAACCAGTTTTAAGTGTACAGTGAAGTGACATTCAGTGCATTCACTTTCTGGAGCAGCCATCACCACCACCCACCTTCAAAACTTTTTTAATCTTTCTAAACTAAAACTCTGTACCCATTAAACAATAATTCCCCATTTCCCCCTCTCTCTAGACCCTGGAAACCACCCATCTACCTTCTGCGTCTAGAAATTTGAATGTGTCTAGATGCTGTATGCAAGTGAAATCATACAATATTTGTCCTTTTGTGCCTGGCTTATTTCACTTAGTCCAATGCTTTCAAGGTTCATCCATGTTGTAACGTGCATTAGAATTTCATTCCTTTTTACAGTTGAATAACATTTCATTGTATGTATATACCAGATTTTGTTCATCCATTCATCTGTCAATAGATACTTGGGTTGCTTCTACCTCCTGGCTATCATGAGTAATACTATGTGATACTATGAACGTGAGTATATAAATATCTCATGAAGTACTTGCTTTCAATTCTTTTGGTAAATACTCAGAAATGGAATTAATGAATTATATGATAATTCTATTTAAAATTTTTTGAAAACCTGTTATACTGTTTTTCATAGCGCCTACACTTTTTAGATAGTGAGAGAACACAATTTTTGATAACGGTTAATTATCTCTGCAACTCTTATGTTTATTAGCTCTGTGACATTATACAACTTAAATAACCTTCATGAGTTTCCTTTTCCTTGATTAGAAAATAAATCTAATACCTATTTCCTAGGATTATTGTAGGAATTAAATAAGATGGTATATGTGAAGCCTTTAGCATGGTGGCTAGCATATAATGTGTGATTACTGTGAAATTATTTTTCTTTCTCATATACACACACCACTATATCTTACTTTTCCTCCATTCAGTTCCTTCAGATATACAAATGGTGAAAGTTAGGTACTTATGAATTAATAGATTATCCACCAACTACCCCAAATCTGGGACCTGTGCTTTTAGGAAGAGGCTCTCAAGTGCTCAGAAGTTGAGAGTTTCTATGGCTGGTACATAGGGAAGAGATTCTTAAACAAGAAAGCCTTCTTCAGCTCAACCCTTTAGGTTGTATTAGCAGATGTTGTCCCTACTTAATTACTGCTGGGTCTCTAGAGAAAAACTAGTCAATAACTCAGTAACTAAATCATCCTTAAGCCTCTCCACTTTAAAATTTTAATTAGTACTGCTTCTCCTGCTTGAATAGTTTTCTCATTCATGTCTCATTTTCTTTCTTATTATTTCAGACCAGCCAGGCTGAATTAAACTTAAAGCTAAGAGCAACGCTTGATGTTGAAATGCCAAATCACTAGTCGAGGAGAATGTTGGAGTCAGACTAAATGATGGTGCCCTCAGACAAAATTAATCCTGATTCCCTTTACTCTGCCCTGTCTCTCACCTTTACATTGGCCAGTAGGGGTTTTGAAATCTCTTTTGTTCAAAGGAGCAGCCAGAGGCAAGATTATCCTGGTCTTCCAGTCTTTAACTGGAGTTAGAATTTTGATTCTGACCTTGATGTCATCCACCACTAAGGAGGTGATCAGGAATACCCATTTCCCCTCCGGGTATCAGCTTTTTCACTTGAAAATTAAACGAGGTAAATTAGACTGGGAATTGAATTAGATTATATTAAAGGCTTTTCCAAACTCCAAAGAGTCTATGAGCCTCTTTTCTTGTTGGTGTGTGTGTGTGTGTGTGTGTGTGTGTGTGTGTGTGTGTGTGTGTGTTTTGGCAATTGAGGTGCTATGTGATAGCTTCCATACCTTTTATCAAAGTTAAGGAGACATGTACCAGCAGGAAGGCATTTTTTCTCACACACAGATTTACTTGTGAACAAAATGTTTGAGGATTTTGTGTTCTTACATGGAAGTACACAATCAAACAACAGATGTTCGGCATTCAAAACTAAAAAGGCAGCTGAACAATTTGATCTCTTCCATCTGATAAAATTTTATAGCTAAGAGACTGACACAGATACCTTAAGGGTGACTCAGCCTGGGTTCTCCTCAGACAGGCTGTGTTGGAACCATGTGCAAAGCCATCTCTGAAGTTGGCAAGAACAGCAGCAGCACTCGAGATGGGGAAGTCCAAGTGATGGGGACGGGAATGGCATGAGCTTAACTTAGCTACAAAACTGCAGGCAATAAAGCACTATCAATGAAAAGCAAGAACAAATGGAAATGGGCAGTTTCAAAGAGACCTCTGAGACAGTATCAGATATTTTTTCCAATGCTTTTGTGTGCAATTATACAAGTGAGATTAGAACTGTTTTTAAAGAAGGCAAAAAATGAGAATTTTTGTGATGATGTCATTATATATTAATAAAGAAAGGGAATACCTTAAAATCATCTCCATCTATATGGAGAAAGTATGTATTTCTTCTGTCACAAAACACCATAGGAAAGAACATTCTAATGTTGATGTAATAGATTGTAGGCACAACCATATTTCTTGACATTTTTAGAAAATGAGTATCTTGTTTTTTGTACATGAATATCTACACTATTTACTGCTGCCTCATCTTTTGTATTCAGTCAAGGAGTTAAAAAAAAAAGGTGGTGTTCCCTGATGTAGTCCAAATTGCATATGTGAAAAATTACCCCACTTCTGTTTTCTGCTCTCTCACTTCATTCAGGTCCTCTTATCTTCAGAGCACCTGGTGTTTCAGAGGGGGCTTGAGTTCCTTTACCAATAACAAAACCATTTCCTTTATTCATTCACACTAATATTTTACTGACTTAATGTTTTCCACCTACGAGAACTCTTGCATTTGAAAAGAGAATGCTGTTTGTGGGTACAATGTCTAAACTATGGAAATAAGCCTCAAATCACGGAATTTCAGGTATAATGGTGCCTGGCTTATTTAGAGAGATGTGGGAGGGCAGAAGAAGCCAGAAGAAGCCTCTAGTCCCATCACTTAGATGACTGCTTATTCTACTTCATTTCAGGCATCTTGCACTTTACACATAGCATGATCTTTTCCATTAACTTTATTACTCCTATGATCTGGGTTTCAGACTAAATTAGGCTGACATAAATCTCAACTGGTGGTTCACCACAAACATGGGCTTTGTAGATCTGTCCCCTAATGAATGAGATCTAGTATGATTTGTCTGGAAATAAGACTTTGTGAACTTTCTTCATTGGCTTCCATTTTCCTGTTCATCAGCTTCGACTGATGATTTGGCAGTCTGTTTTAATCACTTTAGGCAAGCTCTCAGCACTGGGCAACACATTGTTATCAAAGCCTCAGAATAACAGCTGCAGGATCCCATGGCCCACAGAGACGTGAGGAAATCTGAGTCAGTTTATTTGAAAAATAACTTTTCTGATACATAAATTGCTGTAATTCTACTCACACCAGGAACCAGTGGCAAAAATTAATGATGACAAGTCACCTATCAGCTTTTTCTTCTACTTGCATATGCTTGAACAATCAGTCACATAACAATTGTTTTGAGCTGAAAAGAGCAAGGGGAACATGAGGATGCTCTTTACTTTTCAAGGGTATAAGAAAATCAGGTTTGGAGTGAGTTAGTCATAGGGCTTTTCTCCAGATAAATTACTTCTGAGGCTGGTGGGGGTAAGGGTGGGAGTACAGAAAGGGGTAAAATAAAGACGAGAGTTTAAATTGCTTCAGGGGGACTAGCTTTTCCTCTGACCTGTTTCCCTCAGCCAAGTGGTCCCTGCCAGCCATATGAAACAGAATCAGGTCCTTGGTCACTCTTGCCTCAATTTTCTTATCCTAAAAGGGGACTTCCTCTTAAGATTTATAAAATTAAAAGAGAAGCATTCAGAAAGTGAAGGGTCAGTATACTGGACACCAAAGTCAAGAAGATGTTGGCCTGCACTGCTATCTTTAATTATATATCCTCCATGTTCTTTTCCAGTTTCAGACTGTGTCAGTCAAATTTAGATCCTGAGTTGTCTTTAAACTGGGATTAGCATAATTCAATAGTCTTTGAAAGTCTCCTAATAATTGATACTCTAGAGCATCTCTTGATGTTTAATAGATGTCGAATAATAGTAATATGCTATTA
The DNA here is from genome assembly GCA_028627145.1 of Eidolon dupreanum. Taxonomy (NCBI): domain Eukaryota; kingdom Metazoa; phylum Chordata; class Mammalia; order Chiroptera; family Pteropodidae; genus Eidolon; species Eidolon dupreanum. The sequence goes on along the minus strand of CM053510.1, from coordinate 65,212,203 downwards.
TTAAAAATGTTAGTTTCCTGAAGTGATGCAGAATTGACTTGTTTTTCTTTCTATACAGAGAAATCTATTTGGCTGGACAATGGCACTCCAGAAAGATGTGGAGTGGTGCATAACTTAATAATTGCACAAAAACATTTTGCACTTCAACAAAGGATATGAAATGGAATAACCTTTTAGTTTTAAATGAACTTTATCTTATAGTCATTTTTTTCCATTTGTTGTTATACTTTCAAAGGTCAGAAAGAAAAGTGACATTCTTTGTTCAATGTGTGAAAACCAGAGTTTTACTAAAACAAGTCCTAATTAATTGTGTATATCTGACCAGTTTACTCCTCAGAATACATGCTAGAGGGTTTACCTAGAGTTTATGAGTTCTGAATTTTACTCACGACAATTATTATAAGTTACCATTATCAGACATTAACATTACAGTGACACCTGGTTAAAAAAAAATGCTATAACTGGTTATCTAAGGTACTTCTGCAAGGAAGGGTATTATAGGTTAAACCAGAAGAATATATATGGCTTTATGATTATTATAATATCATATAATTCTACATTTAGAACATATATATTATTTAATCTGAAAGATTTAAGATTTTGTTTTCTCACACTCTCTAAAAGCAATCTGGAGTGTTGAGGAAAGCTCAGAATTCATGCCAGTGGATCTAGAGTTGAGACTTGGCACTATGGTTTACTCACCGTATGAATGAGGATAGAACAGGTTTTGTTCTTTATAACTTGAGATGAAATGAACTTATTCTATTCTCCTTATCTTTCAGAGTCATTGTGATGTTTAAAAAAGATAATGTGCTATCCTTTGTAAATTGCAAAGGACTTTGGGAATCAAAGATTCTATTTATCAATGGTACAAGTGTAAGGAAACAGTAGGTCGATGGTGGAAATGAAAAAAAAATAAGGAAGGAGAAAAAGCAAAATATATTTTTGAGGATTATTATGTAACAAGAATTTTTTAGTACATTTAATTCTCTCTACATTGTGAATGAAATGGGAAGAAATCCTTCAATTCCCAAATGAAAAAAACAAAGGTCAGAGAGTTTAAGGAACTTACCTAAGATCTCTCAGCTAGTAAGCACTGGAGTTAGTGCTTCTTTCATCGTATCACCTGTATCTCTGGACAGAAGAATTTTCTTCTTTCTAACACAGCTCCATGCTAAGAAGGCTGATATGCACATTTATTTACTCATCGTTCAATAAACATTTATTCTTCAACACTAATAAGTCATTGTTCTTGGTTCTATTAAGGAAACAGAAATCAATAAAACATAACCCTTGTGCTTATGGAGTTAAAATCCACTGCTACAATCAATTCTTGGCTTTCTTTTTGATGACAGAATAAAGAATAATTAAAAACACTGACAAATTGATGTTCTGTAAGTGGATTCTCAAACCAAGGTGAAGTTCTCTAATTTGCTTCAGTTTCTCAATAATTATAAGCCAAGCAGAAACCTTGTTTCTTTTTGTTTGTTTGTTTGTTTGTTTTTGGTTGAAAATAAAAAATAAATCACTTTATTCTCTTTATTTGGAAACTGGATTATCGAGAATATAAATAGAGTTGCTAAAAGTAATGGCTATGGAGTCAGAAATGCTGTGTTTAAATCCTGGCTACACTTACCAATTGTACACTTAGAAAGTTACTTCTCTTCTCCAAGCTTCAACTTCCTTATCTGTAAAATGTACTTGGAACTGTAAAATTAGAATAACCCCCCCTACCCCCAAAGTTGTTAAGAAAATTAAATGAATGTGTGTGAGTGTATGTGTGTCCTATATGGTGTATAAGATGTGTTAAACACTTAGTACAATGTCTGCTGTCTGGCAAGCAATCCTCAAATGACAGCAATTATTATACTTATTTTGTGTTTGAGGACTCAGAATTAAGGAGACACAAATCATTATTCTGAATGTCAGTTTTGATGGCAAAGGGCAGGAGATCCAGGGAGCCTACTTAGATTGATCTAAATCTTGGAGTATTTTAGGCTTATTTATATTGGATTGTTCGTTTTATTATTTTTTTTAACTAAATTCCTGATAACAGTTTTTCTTTGTGTTGTTCTCATTAAAATGTTCTAGGTAATTGAGTGTTCAGATTACTTGACTTCTAGGAAATTATATTTTTATTGCCTTTGCCCTTAAAAGACTCCTTTTTTTCTGACTTTATTTGCATTATAGTTGTTACATTCACGGAATGTTTACAATGCATCAGACTCTGTTCTAAGTAATTTTCATGAATTAATTGATTCTTCCAAAACCGAATGTAGTAGGTTACCACTAATGGAACATCTATTTGCTTTGGGCTTGCTGACACCCAGAATAACACATAACACAAACCAAAAGAACGACAAATGCTAAGTGGGACTATTGGTTTAGAAGACCTGTAGGAGGACCCATTTTACGGATAAGGTCACCAAGGCCCAGAACTGTTCATCTGTCTAAGTGTGTTAAGTGGTAAGGTTAAGGGATGAACATAAGCAGGCTGCCCAGCTCCTGAGCTCATGCTCCCAACACCTCTAGCACACGCCTCCCATAAAACCAACATATTCTATATGTCTTTATGGGCACACTGAAATCAAGACTTGTCCAGTGAGGAAACAACCCAGATGCATTGATTGTGAGCTTCACTGGACCTATGACCAACGAAACTTTTCCTTTGTGTATCATGGTGAAGCAAGAAGATAACTGGACTGAGACTTAGAGGCACAAGCTCTGGTTTAGTGTTTAGAACTAGCTTGCTGTGTGACTTAAATAAGTGATTCTCTAATCCTGTTTCCTCATCTATAAAATGAAGAATTGGACAACATGATCTCGAGGGACTCTCTTGGCTCTAAAAGTCAATGTTGTTTAAGTCCGGGATGTTTCAGGTAAAATTTCCTGTGTTGGAACTACTTTTGGTTAAGGTGGTTATTATAAATGGCCACTGATAAAATAGCTTATCTAGGAAGGAGAGGGAGCCCAGCAATTGTTTTTTATTTTATTTTATTTTTTCTCCTTAATAATCTGACTCAGATCATTTCACCAGATTAGTTAGCTATTTCCTTAAAAAGCAAAGAGCAGGGTCCTAAAAGGATGTGGTATAAAGCAGGCAAGTTTTGATGGTGCTGAAATGAAGGCCAGAAAGCATAGAAGTTTGGATGTTTAGAGAACTGCTGGGGAGAGGTTGCAGAGGATAACGGGGGCTGCACATGAGAAACAGGTGCCCAGGGGTTGGAGGTGAGAAAAACTGAGGTGACACTCTTCACTTTTGGAAAGAACACCATTTTGGGTGGAGCTTTTCTCTCTCCAACTACCAATTTCTTGGAGTTGACATGTTACTTAAGTTGGCCAATCAAAATACTTTCTTGAAATTCTTTTATATATATATATATATATATTATGACTAGAAGAGAGAAGGGGCAGTTCCTCTCTGGCACAGGAACTGTCAGCAGCTAATTTTCCAATCTGCAGAGGAAGTGAGTTTGAGACACTAGAACTGATCAACAAAAAGAAGCATATCCTGGTAATACTGGAATCTCTGGTTCCATTTATTCCAGAAGCCAAGCTCACACATCTATGTTTTTTAACATAAATATTTCTTGGACTCTCTAGGCTATAAGGAAGAAATCTCCTTTTGTCTAAGTAAGCTTGAGTTTGATTTTTATAACTTGAAAAAAGGAAATAACAAGAAAAATTCAATTCAATAATAATTGAATTCAAATCAATTAGACTCTGAATCCACAATCCATGAACCACTTAAAGAAGGATGTAAATTTTTATTGGCTTTTGGATTTTTATGTGGTAAAGATGTATGGTTTTCATCAGCTTCTCCAGGAGGGGTATGAACCAAAAAAAGGATAAGAACAATTGCACCAGGGAGCTTGCGGGCAGGTGTGAGATCATTTCTGCAGGAACTCAACAAACAGCCATTGAATGAATTCAGCATACATCAGGTAAGCACTTGCTGAGCTTCAGATATGGTACAAAGTTCACGAAGGACACAAGATGAATAGTATGGCTTCAAGCAGAGCACATCTTGTGGGAGAGAGACACAACTAAAGTGCAACAGAGTGGACTACTTTTTGTAACAGTGGCACACAGTGTGGGTCCTTGTGGGAAGCAAGAGCTGTTGGTTGATTCTTGTTAGGGGATCAGGAATGCTGAGCACAAAGTGGTTTGCATGTGTGTGAGGCTTCAAAGCCTGGGCATGGTATTGTTCACCTGTGCAGTGTAGTGGCTGGGAATGCAGACTCTGGCAATAGCAAAGTGAGTTCAAATCTTCCCCAGCCCACTTATTAGCTGTCGGACCTTGGATCTGGCATTGCTGAGCCTGAACTTCTTCACTTATAAAACTGAAATAGTAATATTATCTACCTCACAGGGTGGGTACTAGAAGGCTGTTCACAACAGTTGGTACGAAGAATGGGCTAAAAAAAATACTGCTCATTGTTGTGTTGTTGTTGTTGTTGTTGTTATTGTTGGTGGTGGTGGTGGTGGTGGTTGAACAAGGGAGATGGTAGAGCAGAGTCCAGGATAAGGCAGCAGTGAGGATGAAGGTGGAGAGGCAGGGAATTGTGTATTATGACTGAGAGAAGCAAATTTGGTTTGCTTGGAACCGAGCACCTATCCAATGACTTTGGAGAGTCAAATCAGAATGGCTTGGTGGCCAGGCTATGGAGTTTGGGAGGTAATGGGCGGCCATCAAAATGTCCTACGCAGAGAAGAAATATGCTTGGAGCTGGGTGTCAGTCAGTCAGGATGAAAACATGAAAACTGGCTGCATTGTACAGAAACGACAGTTCCAGTGAGATCTGGTGGGTGACACAGAGGAGTAAAGGTGAGGTTGCCCATGGTTAAGAGCCTAGGTTTTGGTGTCAGACACACCAGGTTTCGATTCTTGCCTCTGTCCCTTATTATTTATATCACCTAGGAAAATTTACTCAAATTCTCCAAGATTTGCTTTTTAAAATAATTATGGGAATAGTATTTACAACATGGGATTGATATGAGGCACAAATGATATGATGCATGTTAAAGAGTTAATTTTTCAATGTGGCACATAGCAAAACACTCCATTTTCAGTTATTATTATAATCTCAGAGAACAATGAACAGGCATTTCTCCTAAAGCTGATCTTTACTGGGCTCCAGCTCATTTTCATCTCAAATGTGGTAGATGAGTCTTGTCCAGTAAATATTCCCCAGACCAAAGCATCCAACACTTACAAGGTTGCTCCATCTCCCTTTCTTCCAGCATCTTTCTACACTTTCTACAGCCACTTAGCATTTGTTGTCCTTTGTGGTTAATGTTGCTTTGGATGTCAGCAGGCCCACAGCAAATGGACACCCCAGCTTGGCTATAAATATGACTCCACAGTGGCTATCACCACATCAATGCCTGTTTCCTGTTGAGCACATGGTCTGAGTAGCAATCGGTCCTCTCCGTGAACAAAGGCTAAATGCTTGGGCTTGTTTAAAATAAGCAAAATTTCTGCAACATTTGTAATGTAATTCCAAAACAAGGGGGAAAAGAAGCATTTCAAATGGAAAATGAATAGTAAGCTAAAAAATAAGAATTCATTTCTTTCTTTTTGAAATCCAAGCTCATAATTGTGGATTCTCACTTTTTAAAGGAGGTATTTCAGAGAATGGGGCAGGTATATATGGCTAGCTCATTCATTCTATCATTCGTAACTTTATCCTATTAATCTGAGGAAAACTTTCCTTCAATTATGCTCTTTTTTTTTCATTTTCATCACTGAAATTATTAAAAAGTTGCCTCTCCCCATACAATCTGCTCCCCTCAAATCCTTTAGGTATTAAAGGGACACAGGGTAACATCACCAAAAGAAATGACACACATGACAATTGTGTAATGGTTACTAATTTCTTTGCAATTTATATAGGTGATGATGTTTATGATAAACATTCATACGGTACTCACTATATTTCAGGCATCATTCTCAGAAGTTTTTGTATTATTAACTCATTTGATTTTAACAGCCCAATGAATAAGGTAATATTGTTTCTCTATTTTACATATGAGGAAACTGTCAGAAAGTTTGGTCAGGTTCACACAACTAGGAAGATATGGAGTTATGATTCAAACTCAGTCAATCATATATCTTTAACCACAGTTTTATGATGACCAAATTCATTTGTATTCTTGTAATTTTAAGTTGCTAGCTTGTGAACTTATCATCTAAATTAAGATTAATGATCACTTCTGTAATAGTTTTATTAAAATTTCACAAGATAGGAAGATAATAAACTGGCATGTCATATAGACATTGCAGAACGTTACCAGTCTCTAGAACTACCTTGGTTCATGTCGCAGAGATGTTCAGGCCCTTTCTTAGAATGATGGATGCCATCTTCGTGTTCTTAGCCTTTTATGTTTCCCTAATTTCTAGGTGATTTCTTCCTTTCCTCTTGGCTTCTCAAATTTATAATTTCTTTGTATTTTCTCACCTACTGCTTTTTTTGTTCTTCCATTCAACTTGTCTTCCTACTGCTGTGGTGCCATAGCACAGATTAACTTTCTTTCTAAAAAAGAAGCAACAAGTTTACCTCTTTAGGAATCATTTGTCTATACTTGACTGTGTGTTAAAGATATGAATAATATTTAAACTTATTCTGACATCAATTTCCATGTATGGGTTATTTTTCTATACCAAGCAATTCTGACACTATTTACTCAGAGATAGCATAAGATTTTACAAGTTAGTGTCCCATTCCCATGAGACTGCCTTCTACCTCAGGTGCCAATAGCAAACCCAGGTTGTTACCTGTGGTTTTAACTGACTGGCTATAAATCTGAGGTTCCCAGAATCTCTTCCTTGGGTTTGATTAATTAGCTAGAGCCTCTTATAGAACCTGAAAAACCAGTTTACTCACTAAATTACCAGTTTATTATAAAGGATATTAAAGGATACGAGTCAACAGCTAGATGAAGAGATACATGGGATGAGGTTCAGACCACAGGAGCCTCTGTTCCTGTGGAGTTTGGGGCCCTGAACAAAGGCATATGGATGCATTCTGGCTCACTGAATCCAGTCCTTTTGGGTTTTTATGGAAGCTTCATTACATAGAAGTTATTGGTTAAATCATTGGCTATTGGCGATTGAACTCAATTCCTAGCCCCTCTCCACTCCCCAGGGGCTGGAGGTGGGGCCGAAAGTTCCAATTCTCTAATCACAAAGTCAGTTACCCTGGCAACCAGTCTCCACTTTTGTTTACCCAGGGGCCTTTCAAAAGTCATCTCATCAACATAACGAAAGACCTTTCTGCTCTCATTACTTAGAAAATCCCAAGGGTGCCAAGAACTGGAATAAAGACCAAATACATTAGGCACAGATATTTTTTCCCTAGGACTGCCATAACAGAGTATCACAGACAGAGTGGCTTAAACACCAGAAATATATTTCTTCACAGTTCTGGAGGTTAGAAGTCAGAGATGAAGGTGTCACCAGGACTGGTTTCTCCTGAAAGCCGTGAAAGGAGGATCTGTTCCAGGCCTCTCTTCTTCTCTTGTAGGTGGCCATCTTCTCCCTGTGTCTTCACATGGTCTTCCTTCTACAAATGTCTGTGTCCAAACTTCCTCTTCTTATAAGGATACCATTCTCATTGGATCTGGGCCCAACCTAATGACCTCATTTTACCTTAATTACCTCTGTAAAGGTCTTGCCTACAAATGGTTATGAGGTACTGAGGGTTAGGACTTTGACATATGAAGTTTTTTGGGGAAACATAATTCAGTCCTTAACACCATACAAAATAAAGATTGTCCATCAGTTGATTTACTTCTATTCTAAGATTGAGAATTATTATGGGGAGGCTTTTCTTTCACTGGAAACTGCTGAGGAAATAACCATGCTGTGTTTCTGGAAACCATTACGATGTCACCAGAGTGTCTTAAGATGATTATTTTTTTCCCCACAAAGACAGTGTTATAACTGGGAATTGCATTTCTAACAGAATACTTTCAGTACTAAATTTTTCCTCTGTTTTCTCCATCTGGTGTCCAGCTTGGGTTTTACCTTTTCTGTTTTTTGTGTCACTTTTGTCACTTTCTTCTGTGCTTTTTGAGTTTTGGGGTCTCAGTGACATCTCTGTGCTTTTTTACTGAATCTCCCTTTTCTCTCATCTGTAAAATAGTGATAATAATGACATTTTCAGAACTTGTCTGAGGGTTACATGACATTAACTATGAAAAAGAGTCTTTTTCTTAATTGTATATAGATTTGCTCTTTACTTAAATTGTGAGCTCCTAGGGAAGAGAGGATGCTTTCAATAACCAGTAGATAAAAGTAGGCACTAAAGTAAATATTTGCTGGGTAAACAAAATAATTCTATGGTAAAGTATGTTATATTTTATTATAAATTATAAAATAATCTAGTTTCAGCAAGATGTAAGATCCAAGGAGGAATATAAGTCTAGAAGAAGTCTGAAGGTATGACTTTGGATGTGGAAGATGGAATGACAGGATTATTAGATACAGAAGTGGGTCATTTAAGAAAATGTGTTCCCAGTAGATGTAGAAAAGAGTGGGTATTATAAGTTGAATCATATTCCATTTTCCAAATTCATGCATTGAAGTACTAAGCCCCAGTACCTTAGAATGTGACTATTTGGAAACAGGGTCACTGCAGATATAATTAGTCAATATGATGTCATATTAGAGTTGGGTAGGCCTTCAATCCAATATGACTGGTATTCTTACAAAAAGGGGGAATTTGGACACAGAGACAAGCATACGGGGAGAATACCATGTGAACATTAAGGCAGAAATTGGGGTGATGCTTCTACAAGCCAAGAAATGCAAAAAATTGCCAGTAAATCATCACAAGCTAGTAGAACTGATTTTCCTTCACAGTCTTCAGAAGGAGCCAATGTGGCTGACACCTTGACCTTGGACTTCTGGCTTCCAGAACTGAGACAATAAATTTCTGTCTTTAAGCCACTACGTAAGTGATACTTTGTGAGATAGCCTTAGGAAACTCATAAAATAGAGCTAGCAGCAATGAGGGTCAACTGGATAAGTTAGGAGTTGAGGATCTCCCATCCTAAGAATTGGTGTTTTGGGGTAAGAGATAGAGAAGCCAAGATATCTGAAAAGAATGTGAACATTGAACATCTTGATTATTGCACAAGGCAGCCCCTGAAAATTTTAGCCCTTCAGAATGGAGCAGTCAATACTATATAATGAGGATGAACACAACTATAATTTTTGGCAGGATCCTACAGGGTTTCAGGGGGTTGGGGTGAGAATGGATCACAGGAGTGACTTCTGATGGCCATTTGCCCATTATGAACAATGTAGAATGGGATGGGAACTGAAGAGATATATCAATGAGGATGTTAATGTTTCTGTTATCTTTCTTTAGCAATGAACAGCTCCCAAATTTTAGTGGTTCTTAACAATATAAGTTTATTTTGTATTCGGGTCATATGTTCAACATGGCTTGACAAGAATCTCTCTTTATCAGGGTATCAAGATGATGCGCTCTCCATGTCAAAAGATGCTTCCATGGTTAGTCACCACAGCAGAGGGTATGATAACATAGCAAATAATATACTAGCTCTTAAGGTGTCTGCCTGGAAGTAGTGCATGTCACCTCCATTCACATTTCAGTGACCAAAGAAAAACTTCAAGGGGATGCAATTTTATGAGATCCCCAGAAAGCAGAGAGCCAGGATCATTTGGTGAACAGCACTAATAGCCACAAATCGTAAGAGCCACACAGTCCAGGCATTAGTTTTGTGGATTAGGAAAGTAGAATACAGAGATGTGAGTTTTGCAACCAAACCACAGCTCTTAAGTGGCAGATCTAGAAACCCCAATGCTGTTCTCCTTCTGCTGTATCCTGTTCCTATTCCACAAGAGTTCCATCAAATAAAGTACAGTTGTATAAGACATATTAGTTACACAAAGTACCTCTTTGTTCTATAAGATGTATGTGACATGCATAAAAAAAAATCTTAGTTGTTAAACAATGAGATTTATCTACAATAAATTTATTCATGGTTCTATAATTTAATAGCCATCCAATAATAATTTCTCTAGTGTCCCCTGCCCACTCTAATTCAGAAGAGTTATTTAGGGGCATTTTAAAATTTCTAAATCTACCACATTTTTATCTTCTTCATATCCATAGTTTCTAGAACTGTTACAGGCCCACTGCATTTTTAAATTAATAAAGATAAACAACATAAAGCTAACTAGAGAAGTTTAAACCCATATTTAAAAAAAAATTTTGTTCAGTAAGTTCTGTACAGTAAAGAGTGGACTCAGCAGGTTGGTAGAATGAAGTACTATCCAGTGATGACTTCAGTGGCAGAAAGTACCTGTAAACTCAGGCTGGTTTTTCATGGATTCCTCCCTATGTACCTTTCATTTTTGCTCATTTTAATACATATCCATTTACTGTAATAAACCATAAACATGAGTATAATAGCCTTAGTTCTGTGAGTCCTTCTATGGAATCGCTGAACTTGAGAACGGTCTTGGGGACCCCCAATGAAGCTTTCAAGAAGTAAAAAGAGGCATTCAAAATAATTTCATAGATAAATCTTAGAAACTAGTCATGAGGAAAATAGAAAGAGTGCTGAAGAGATGCTGCGAGTGGGGGTAACAAAGTGAGTACCAACCTAATACAACTTGTAGAGGGCCCGACCAGGATGCTCTGGGATTTGACAGAAGACATTTAGATGTATGTACATTAATGTTGATGCAGATTAACAGTCAGTACATGTAGTTTACTAAATGATGTAGCAGAAGGTTATTTGGAGGTTAATGTCCGCTATAAGAAAGAATAACAGCACATCTCCAAATTGGGACTAAAAGTACTTTTAACCAAAGGTAATTATTTGGCTATTTGCTAAACCACTGCCTTTTCTAATTATTCTGTTTTAAAAAAATGTTAATGGAGACTTGCCTCAGGTTATAAAATAGAAGACCTGTGAAATGCAAACATGCCACGTTTATGAAAGACCAAATGTATTTGCAATTAACAATTCTCAGTAATTAAGGTTGCTATTTTCTCAAACAGTTGGTTACTTTTGGGAAAGAGAAGTGGAAACATAATAAGGTTTAATGAATTTGCCAACTGTTCATACTTCATATTTGAATTTGTGTAAGTCTCTATTTAATCAAGGAATAAAAATAACCCTTGAATTAAAATTTAAAAAAAGTCCACTGATTACTTTTATAGATTTAAATTTTGTATTTATATTTATTAAAAAATTAAAACTATTTTTTTAATTATAGTTTATGTATTTTTTAAATGTACTTTATTATTGGTGTAAATATTTTCCTTCTTGACTAGAGAGTGTCCCAAGTGCTATTTTGTATATGGACTATTCTCTTGCAGAGTCATTTTGCAATTTGAACCCTGAACTAGCCATTCATATTAAAAGAGGTAGCATATTAAATTGCTTTGCCAACTGTGTAAAGTGTTACACAAAAGTAAGAATTATTAGTCATTATTATGGGCAGTGGCCCACGGTATTCTGTGACTAGCTTCTTATGCATCATGCTTTTTTCCAACCCAAGCATATCTTTGTAGTAAATAAGGGTGTCATAACTCTGAGTTTGACTGGATCTGATCTGGTTGACAAGAGCAGACTGGGGCAGACAGGAAGAGCTATATGGCCTGGAGAAAGTTCTGTCCATGAGGATGGGGCAGCCACAAAAGTGAGGAAAATAACAAGTTAGGAAAATATTTTGGCAGATAGAACACACAATCCATGGGTACAGCAACTGAGTGATGGGGTATCTGGAAATATGTGAACTCTGGGGACAGGTAATATAGGGTCGTGTAGCATAGTAAAGAGGTTACACATGCGGCCTGTGGGATCGCCAAGACATAGATTTGCATTCTGTTTTACTAATCAAAGGCTGTATGGTTTGAGATAAATGAAAGTCTCCCAGGCTGAATTTTCTCAAACATAAAATGGGATAAGAGCAACCTCCTGAAGGAGTTATTGTTAAGATAAACTTAGAGAATATATGTAAGGCATTAATAAAGTACCTGACAAATAGTAAGTGTTCATTAACTGTTAGCTCATATATATTTAGGACGACTATTTGCTAGTCAGAATCAACTGGTGTCAGCTGTGTGAAGAGGGTCGCTTCTGCTGCTTAGGACCAGGCACATCCTCTTAGGAAGGAGGAGGTGGAGGAAGGTAGCTCAGCCAGACCTTCAGACCACGTGTACCATTTAAAGGAGGATGCACACAGCCTGGGGGTTGGAGAGGCACTTGTTATTTGTCTTACTGCTATGGGAGGTGAGTCTTTTCTCAACGCCTCACTTTGCCCATGGATTAGTCAGCCAGATGGTTTTTCAAGGCTTTGCTGAGTACCCTCATCTTTTTCTCATCAGCTTAGTGTACTTTTATGATACCTGGATCACAGGGGTGTGTGTAGATGGCAGTTTCTTGACACAGAGATAGAGGTGGTATAGAAGGAAAAGCCCCAGCATGGGCATTTCAGTGAAATGGAATAGAACAATGCACACCCTATTACACAATGTCAGAGGTAACAAGCCATTAACAGTGCTAGAGGTCCACTGACAGTGTGTTTCAACACTCCATTTGACTCAGAATGATCTTAATTATCTAAGATCACTTGGGCAAAACAGATCCAGCTATTTGCAGAGGACACATGGGCTATAAAATGCATTAAATGAGGCCAAGGAAAGCGCATTCAGGAAATACAAAACATTAGCTCTTCCTTCTTAGATCTGGGTAAGAACAACCCCTCTAACTAATGAAGCTGATGCTGAGTGTCACTCAGGCAGCTAAGTGGGCAGCTCCAAGGCCATACAGTTCATTATTACCATGGGTGCACCTTACCATGGTAACAATGAACAGCTCAGACCATGTCTCATGCCAAGAAAGAACTTGGAGAGGTGGAACAGATGGCCTGTTTTCTGTTTCTACTTTGGGCATAACAGATGAGCAATGGATCCAATTATATCAGTGAAAGAAGAGAGTCATCTAAGACATTTGTGATCTATGGGGCTGGCTGTGGAGCCACAGAGTGGCACCAGGTGCATGCACGCAGTACCTGCTCAGAAGTAGCCATGGTAATTATAGACATGCTCTAAGGAGTCATATCCTGGACCACACATCACTCAGGAAAGAAAATATAAGAATGAGAACAGCTACCACCAAGCCCAGCAGATGGTTCCTGCTGTCTGTGCAGACAATGTGGGTATAGAAACTTAACCTTCATCATAACAGACTGAATTAAAAAAAAAACCTTCATTTTTAAAATCCATTTGTCAAAGAAAGATTAAGTGCTTACTTGTTCAGTGATGCTTCAAGTGTTTCTCATGAATGCTGAGTAGAGAGATGGTTATTTCACATTAAAGCAAATGATGAGCATATGTCATAAAGGAGCTTTCTCTATATTTGGTTTTGTAGTACATTGTAAGTGTAACTCATTAAAGGTTCCCTGTCAAATGAATTTGGGCAATCCAAAATTAAAAGGCTTCACAGTCTTTAATTTATGAAATGAATTATGGATATCCAATCACAGCATATAAAATATGGCAGCCCTAAAGCTTATTTAACTAAGTAGCACTTTTTGTCTGGAGTATTTGGCTGAAGAGGGAGCAAAGGTATATTTTAAACTAGTGTTTTGCAGAAACCTCTTTGGAAAAGGCTACTTTGGAACCCTTTAGAAATAGTTAAGATCAGGAGCTGATGACAAAAATCACACAAATTATCACTGTAAAAATGATTGGGATTTAACTGTTCAGTTTAAAACCATTACTTGTATTCTCTCCATGTGTAAAATGAGGATAATACCTCAGTTTTGAATTTTTCACCAACTCCTCCAAGCATGTGGCCAGTATTGTTCTGGCTTCCTTAATGTCTATGTAGTCCTTCAAGTCATGAGGATGAAACAGAAGCTGAATCATGGAATAGTTTTCCAAGTAGGAGGTACTGAATAAAAAATAAAGTTGTCTAATGGTTGATATATACTACTTTATATTTCAGAAGGCTTAAATTCCAATTGCCTTGACAGTTCTCAAAAACTTTATTGAAAAACACCATATCCTAAGAAGTCAGGGCTATGCTCTGTTGAATAAATAGTTAATATTTTTATCCCCTACTAATCTTTTGCAATGATAATATAGTCCATTCTTAATCAGATCTGTGAATAAGAAGATCTGCCTCAGAAAGCATATCCTGAATAATGTGGGATTCATGGCGAGATAATTCCTCCCCATGTATGCTAGGTAAATATACTCAATTACATGTTTTCAGACCACTAATAATCAAATCGGCCTAAAAATTCTTTGGCTTTGTTTGTATTCTTGTGGCACCAAATTGATAACAGACCTCTAGTTCAATAGTTAATGAATCTTCTCAGGAAATATTCACCGATAATGAAAGGGACAACGGAGCCTGCAGTGCAGCAAGCTCACGACCATAAATAATGCAATTGGGCTTGGTGAGCAAGGTCTAAGAGAAAAATGCTCACTCTGAGGCTGCTGTTCTGCAGGTGAGCATGGGACTTCTGAATCTGATGGTCCCACACCAGTGTCAGGCCTGAGATAGTTGCCTCTTTAGTACTGGGTAGAGCTGCAGAAACTCAGATGAATGAGCGTGGTCAGGTAAAGGGGTCAGGGAGGGAGGGAATGCCGCACAGAGGTGTGATATGGTCTGAGGATAAGGAATTGAGATTCAGGCTCGGCTCCAAGCTCTGCTGCCATTTACCTAAATTCCCTTGGGGAATATCTGGGCTCAGAGCTCCAGTCTCTGCCTTCCACTCTGCACCTTGTAAATCACAAGTCTGGGCAGCCTCGGGGTCACTCTGGGGTCTGCTAATGTGCTCTCATATATTGCACTGAGAGCTGCCCACTCAGATGACCTCCACAAATCTTGTTACCTAGAGGTAAATGTGCTGGAGAAGTAAGTGCTGTATTTGGAAACATAAATTAATCTTCCAAATTAAGTTGGAAGATTCTGGTCTGATGCAGTAAAAACATTATTGAAGGGGAAGAGATGATAGAGGAGTATGGGGAAGAACATTCTCATATATGTGTGACTATTGTAAACAGGAACTCAAGCTCAATATCTTTGGTCCAGTGTTGCGAAAAACAGTCTTGGTGCAGTAAAATTGTTAAAATTATAATAATTGCAATCATTTATTGAGTGCTTATGATGTTCTAGGCGCTGTGCTAAGGGCGTTATGGGCTTAATTTAATTTAATTTTTATTATAAAGAGGCACTATTAAAATCTCCATTTTACTTATTAGGAAACTGAGGCTCAGAGCAGTTGAGCCTCAGTTCCTCTAAGGTCACACAGCTATTTGGCAATAGAGCTTGTCTTCTGACTCCAATGATGGGAGCTCTTAACCACAAAGCTGTTCTGACGATGAGTCATATTTGGGGTGAGGGGGTAAAATGGATTTTAAGGAATAGAACACATATTTCTTGTTGTCATGGAGCTTATGCCTAGGAAGAGAAAATTGACAAAGTATTTCAAATAGTTAATTAGATGTTTATAGAGGCATGTAGAGCTGGAAAGGGAAATGCAGAATGCTGTTGGGACATTTCACAGGGGCCCCTGACGAAACCCATGATCTATCCCCTATATTACTCTGGCTCTGTCCAAAGCTGTAGAGGCCAGCCTCTACACACCTGCATAAATATAATTACTGAGGAAGTTCAGGTTCATCCTTCCCACCTCAAATTTGATTTTATAGTTTATATTGATTGTCTGTTCTAGAAGATTAAAATACGGTATCACTGTACATATTATTATCTTCGTCTGTCTTTATTTGCTACAGGATAAAAAACTTATATTTTTTAAACTGACTTATGTACTTGATCTCTATGTCATTTTGAACATCTCAGATGTGGCAAGAAAGCAGAGGCACATCTAGAATCCTGATTCCCAGTCTTTTTTGCCCCACCGATTGTGCTCATTGCATTGGGATGAGTGTGGTAGTGCAGATCTGGATGCTGTTGCTCATTTGGTTTCCAGTGAAGTCGAGTCTCAGAGGCTGCACTTGACTCTGGAAACCGTGCAGTCAGCTTGGTGGGATCCATCTCTCCTGGGGTGTTTTAGGGATTCTTCCAAAGGGACACATTCAACCTCTCAGTTGAATTCTGCTCTCGTCTGTCCTGGTACTGGCTAGAAATGGTTTTGTCTTAGGTCAAGTTCTCTAGAAACAGGCCCTGGGACAAACACCAAAGGGAGGGAAGCAACAGGATTGGAAAGGGTGGGAGCCCAGCAGGGATGTAACCTCCGGCCTGGTCACCAGTGTTTCTGGAGTCTAAGTCACATGCAGAGGTTTTCCATCAGGAGGTGAGTGGCCAGGCTCTCATAGCCCCACATCACTCCCCTGAACCTGAGGGCAGCTAACCTACTAGGCCTCTCCAGAAGCCAAAGTGCCAGGTGAGTACAGCAGCACAGAGTTCTGAAGGGAGCGTCTGCTCCAGATTGACAGCAGGGTATCTCCCCTCAACCCCCGAATTTCAGTCCTTTAGTGGGGGTTGTGAAAGATTTTAGCACAAAACACATCATAACAGTATATATTTTTTTACCTTTCTGATAGCAGCCCAGCAGGTGGAGAGTGAGGAACTCCGGTACGGACAACACAGGGCTCTCCAGATTCTGTGTTTTCTGCCCTCAAATGGAGGAGGAGGTGGTCCTGCCAGTTGGAGTGCCTCCTAATGGCCACACCTAGAAGGCAAAGCTGTTTTAAAGGGTCTGTCTTTCAGGCCGAACATCCTCTTTCATGATGTCTCTAAGGTGTTATGAGACACTCTAACCTGAAGGGACAAGTCTCTATATGGGCCACAGAAAGAGAAAACAGGTTTTACGCATTTAAATACCCTCTCACAACAAACAAAACTAAGATTCTTCCTGCCTCTGTACATATCAAGCAGCAAGTGTAACAACGCAGGCAACTCTCTGAATTCATTAACTTTCCTGTACTCAAATACTTAATTCCTGTCAATATACCATTTAAATACATGCTTCAAAATAATTTATGAGTATTAGCCCCCCAGAATGACTTTCTCAACTGATCACCTGGTAAAACTTAAAAAGTCTCTTCCCTAGAGTAAGCAATTCCTTTAAAGGAGATTTTTCCACCAAGTGTTGAAAGGAATGTGGACCAAAAAATAAAAATAAAAAGCTGGGAAGCTGCCTTCTAAGTCCTTGCAGCCTAATTTTTGTCTTTGCCGAGAAATGCTACATTCCCTTCTGAAAGATTGCTGCCATTTTTCCCTCAGCGTATGCCTCTTCCAGAATCCTTGATGTGATGGTTAATGTGTGGAATAACCATGAAGATTGCCATGCTTCACTAAACAATTTCCTCTCCTACTGTTTTTTTCATGGGGCAACACCCAGTTAATTTCACATCATATTTTTGATAGTTATAATTTGGTTGTTTCAACTCAGAAGTTCTTACCTAGATAAAAATAATTATGGTGAGTAGATGAGACTATATAACCAAAACACAGAATTGATTTAGTCTTTGTGTGCATGGAAACACTTCTAATTTTTATGTACCTTAAATTAATTACAGATCTTTTTTCACAAAAGATGTGAAATCTACATGCGCATATAGAGCCCTGATTTATAGATTTGCTGGTTGTTTTACCATGTTGTAAAATTTACCTGATGTTATGTCTTTAGCCATAATACTTACAATTTATGTTATATATACCATTGGCCACTGTTCTCCAATTGCAATGATTAACAGACTGACACGTCTTTGAGTAGATGAAGACAATTTATGTAAAGAAGTAAATGCCCACAAAAGAAGGATTTGTACATCTATAAATGGGGTTTTGTGAGCCTCCTACATGCCCATGCCAGGCCAGAACTTTCCCCAGGGTAGGAGCAACCACCCTGATAGGAGGTCTTCCTTCCTAATGTCCAGAAACCATAGTGAAGACAGATCCATAGTTCTTAATTTTGACTCCCAATGAAAGCAGACATTGGTGACTGGTAAGACAATTCTCAAGATACACTGACTAAAGAAAAGAAATTTGATTCAAGGAAAGTGGAAATCATTATTTAGTCTGAGAAACTATAAATCTTGATATTTCATACAATAGTATATATATTTATTGCTCATTTGAACAGATGAGCCAGAATTATATTTAATGCTTCCTGGAAAGTAGCCAGATTTCTAGTTCCCTGTAGGAAATGATGATTTATGCCAGGTAATAAAAAAGTAAGAGAAAAAGGCTGATTTAATTAATTTTGTTGCCAGGATTTCTTCACTGAGGAAGGGTGAACTGGGAAAAAGACTAGTAGGATAATTCTAATAGTTATTAATCAGAATAATTAAAAATTGTCTACTGTATCTTATTTATAATTGAGGTTGATCATCTGTCTTTGAGTTATGCAACCACCTAGTCTACTCTGGCCATCATCAAATCAGGTCAGTTACTCATTATCTGACTTCTCCAATTGAATAGTCATGGCCACTGCTACATGGGCTTGAGTGTTGTTCATTCATTGATTACATGAATAGTTATCTGATGCTCTAGTTATCGGGATGTTCTAGGTACCAGGGATATGATGATCAACCAAACGAACAAAGTTGCTGCTATCATAAACTTACTTTCTAGTTTTTATGATAAACAAGAGATAAGGACATACATATTTCCAGATCAGAATAAATGCTATGAAGAAAATGAAACAGAGCAAGAGGATAGAGTATGAGTGGTGTGTACTATTTTTTTAATTTAATTTTATTATTAGTTTCAAGTATATGGTACATAATGGTATGCTGTTTTTAAAAGGCTGTCAAACGAGGCCTCTCTGAGGAGGTGAACTTTGAGTAGAAACTTGAAATGACATAATCTATATGATTATGTAAAGTATGTAAATCTGTATGAATTTGAAAAGATGTGATCTACATGAATATTTGGGGGCAGAAAGAATACAAGTATAAAGCCCTGTAATGAACATGTGCTTATCTTAGGATACTATTATTAGTTTATTTCTTTCATTGACATAAGCTCAGAGAAGCTAGCTAAATTATTTTCCAAGTTGAGAATGAGGGAATAGGATTGTAAAAGAAGGCAAGATTTTGGTGCTGAAACCAAAAAGGAGATTCCAGAAGCAGGGTCCTAATGAGGCCAAAGTCTGAGCTGGTAAGGCTGTCCTAAAGCTGGCTGTCAAATTTAACAAATCCAATGGCAAAGGGGGAGAGATGTAAGAAGCGAGAGCTAGAGTAAAGTCCATGAGTGGAATGCTGATACAGACTGACAGTGTATGGAATAAGGGGATGGGCGAATATGGAACTGTTCCTGAACCAAAGGCTGATATCCGTGGTTACTTTTCCTAAGCCTTGTATGTCTGTTTCCCAGGTGTACCAGGGTCATTGGAAAGGTTGGAAGGGAGGTCAGTAGAGCCAGGCAGGATGAGATAAAACAACCAGCTGAATCTCAGAAGAATCAGCTCTAGTTTGGAGCAATCTTCACATTTTATAAAATACTGAGGTGTGGGTGTAATGGGAGAATATCAGAAATGAAGTATAGTTTCTAGGTTTTTCAAAGGCTGGGGGTAAAAAGGTCTCCTCAGAGTGGGAATGACCACCTTATTTCCTGAAATCTAGCACATCAATGGGTCAATTGCCCAGGCAAATTGACCAAGGGAACATACTGTAACATGCTTTTGGGGCAAATACATTTTTTGCTTCCTCTGGTGGATTTGAAATTTAATAGAATATTTACTGGAAAAATAATTGTTTGAGCCACAGTTAATCTCATTTAGCTTTTTTTATTAATACTCTTATGCTTAATACAGTCTCATTAAACTAACATATAAAATAGGGCAGAGATAGAAATTTGAAACAGAAATATAAGATTTTGAACTCAAAGGTAATAGGGATTTTAAAAAGTTAAAAGATTTAAAAGACTTTTTAAAATCTTTTGTATGGATCTTAAATGAGAAAAATGAAAAGAAGTAATGTTTACTTAGCTACTTCTGTGTGCCAGATATTTTACATATTTTTTCATGTTAATCCAAAAATGAGAAAACATATTCAAGGTGGTTATGGGATTTATAGAATATTATATGATGTATAAGTGCTAAGCTGGGATTTGAATCAAGATCTTTGTGATGCTGGAATGGACTTTTTAATCCTTCATCATGCTTTAATATGGATCTGAAATTAGCTAGCCACACAACCTTGACCTTGATGGCCTCAGTTTCAATATCAGAGCAATGACGAGACAAGATTGGACCCAGCCTCCTGAGAACACTCCCAGTGAAAACTCAGTGGCTTGCCTATTGTCGCTCCCATATTATTCATAGCTAATATTTGGATGTTGTTCCTTAGGAGTTTCCTGAATCCAGGTACATATAAATAAGAAATAGTTACCTACACTCCAAATGGATTCCTGCTGTTTTGTTCTCAATT
Source organism: Eidolon dupreanum (assembly GCA_028627145.1). Lineage (NCBI taxonomy): Eukaryota > Metazoa > Chordata > Mammalia > Chiroptera > Pteropodidae > Eidolon > Eidolon dupreanum. The sequence goes on along the minus strand of CM053510.1, from coordinate 65,191,804 downwards.
TTTTGATAATATAGATCTTTGTAGTCTGATTGTTTGGGCAAATTTTTTCAGGATGACACTAGTATGCTTTTGAAAGTGCTTTTCTCATCATTCCACCCCTCTAGGTGTTCAGGAGACTTTACTAGCACCTCTGAAAACAGAGCTGCATCCAGTCAGATTCGGAAAGAAAAATGGCTTTGACCATTTGGATAACAATATGAAATATAATTGACAGAGACTTAATTGCAAAATGCCTGTGCTCTACTTAGTAATTTTCTAAAATAAATCAACAGATCAGCTAGCTGATCAACAGATGAGTGCATAAAATCAATGGGAAATTAGAAGGATAATGTCTGTCTCAAAAAAGATAACTTGACACAATGTTCTAATAACTTTGAGCAACCAAAGCACTTTAAAAATTAATTTGAAATCCACCATTGATCATTTTAGATTTTTATGGCCAAGGAACCTCATTTGTGTAACTCAAATACTCAATTGCATGGCAACATTAGGTTTCAGACCTAGAGAAGGGAAATTAGATGAAATGAACACTGACCTTTGCTTTTGATGAAAATGAGAGTCAGCATCTTTGGGCATTTCTTGTTTCACATTGTTCTTAATTGGCCAATATTACAGAAATAACGAGAAATAGGACTTGATACTGCCAAAATTGATCTAACCGATGGGAGTATTTTGACATAGTAATTCCAAGGTTTTCTAATTTGAACATGGCTGAATTGTAGTTTTAAAAACTGTCTAGTATTTTTATAAACTAATCGCTCGAGGAGACATATCCAACAAAAGTATAAAATGGATCTATCATATTTTACTGTCCCAGGGATCCAATTACATGAAAATTTAGGTCCTCTAACATGAAAAGGACAATTAATTGGTTAGGGCCTAACAGCTTCAGACAGAAATATCAGATAAATCTGAGAATTGTCAGTGTCATACATAAGCCACAAATTGAGCTGTCAAAAGCCAGTCCCCCTTCATAATTATCCTGTATACACCAAACACAGGATCTGTAGGAAGCAGAGAGCCCCTGAGAAAACACTAACAGGGTTAGACAAAAACTCTAAGTAGGCTGCACTGGCATTAACAGGACCACTAAAGGATTTTAGAATTAGGGTCAGTCAAAAACTGGACCAGGCAGCGCAACAAGAAACTGGCCAAAGAGAATGTGTGACTCTCAGTGACCAATCTAGTGTTTAAGGTCTTGCTAATCCCCCTCTATGAGGCTCAAAGCTCTTGCTTTGCACCCTAGTCTATTATATACTGCACTGCCCCCAACATGCTCATAGAACATTTTCCTTCAACACACACACACACACACACACACACACACACACACACACACACACAGAATAACCAGCCTCAGCCAGGAAAATGGTCTTGTTAGTAAGATAATTGTTTGCCTAGCCTCCCTTTCTGAATTTTTTTTTTAATATTCATGAATGTTTTTTTCTACTTTTGGGTTCCAAGGCCTCATTGTTTTCTGAGACTCCTCCCAAGAAAAGCAGGTGTTGGTCTGTAGCACTACTATCCTTTGATAGAAATTATTCACTGATGTGAGAAGAGACGTGAACCATGACCTTCTCCATACCCAACACACCTTGCTTTATCCCATGGGATAGTTATCTATATCTCATCAGAGCAATCTCAGAGGACCATGACATAGAGAAATAGATCTTCTTCCTGGAGAATGTAGGCACAGAGAAAAGGGGTGCGGTACAAATAAAATAAGTCTGCAGGGGCAGACATGGAATCCAACAGGCATAGTAATGAGTGAGAAGGTTGAGTAAGTGGGTAGCAGATAGTGATAGGGAACCCGTGGTTAGGTGGTATAGATTAATGTGTGTTTGAACACTACCTCCAATACTTGCTGGAATGTATGAAATATGAAAAATATTGTTTGTCCCTAAATTTATATTGTACCTAGAAGTGCTCTAAAAATAAATATTTTAGTTATTTTGGGCCATTTTGGACTATAAAGGGATAGTCCACCTGTTGTCACTTAGCACTGACCCCAAACATTAGCCATGACCTCTCAATTTATTCTCTCTCCTTATCTATGTCTTCACTGCTCTATGTTCTTCCCTCTAATACACCACTGCCATCATCACCACCTCCATTTCCACATCTTGGTGATTGCTGGAAAGCCAAATCTTGTCTTCATGGCCCAGAATTTCTACTGTCACAAATCACCCGGTGACCAGCACACCTAGCAGATTTAGAGAGCAGAGTGTAGTTCCTTTAGAACCCATCTGGTATGAGGATTCTGGAGAGGACTGGTGAGATGACAGCAAGTGAAAATGCAAAATACCCTCAGGGCTAGGGCTCAACGGAGTAGTTACAGAAGAAGGCAATAATAGAATGTATTATTTTTCAAAATATTTGTTGCTCTCTTTGGGAAAGCATTATCTTTCCTGCCTCATTGCTTAGTTGTACAACTTGCATTGGCCTATGAAATTAGTGGAAGTGGTCAGTGTCACTTCTGAGAAGTTCTAGGGGCTGGCATGTGGCAATCCATGCTCTTTCTGTCCCATCTGCCACATGACCAGTGCTGATTCAGAATAGCAACTGCTTCATTGGCCTGGGTTCCAGAGCAAAGAAAACAGGGAGTAGAGCCACCCAGAAGATAGATCTATCTCTCTATCTCTCTATCTCTCTATCTATCTATCTATCATCTATCATCTATCTATCGATGAATAGACTGCTGATGTTTTATGCTGCTATGATTTTGGGGTTGTTATCTTACCTCTATCCAGTCTAATCTATTATACTGTAATAAGAGAGTGCCAGGACAAGATAATTTTAGCCACTGATGAATAATATGGTTTGTATGTATATGTGTATACACTTGAGCTAGAACAATGCATAGAAAAAAAGGTCAGCAATAACAAAGATGACAAATACTGGAGAAATGAGCAAGTAAAAAGAGAAAAACTAAAAATTTGATTTGATTTGTATGCAATAGTAATACTGATTACAGTCATTTTGGTGAACTGCTTACCATTTAAGACTACTTAGTATGCAGCCTAATAAAAATTTTGCATAGCATTAAAATTTACACCCGATTAACTCTATTGCTGGCTTTGATTACAACAATAACCTCTATAGTGTATATTGTCTTTGTAATTTGTTATTCATGTAGCAATTTAAAATAATCTGTGAAAACATTTCCACTAAAAGGGTCAAATCAGGAAGCATGCTGTGGGTGAGGGTATACAAAAGAAAGATGTACAACTAAGAAGAGAGACATGGAAATCTGAGCAAATGAGTAGGATCAGTCTGACTCTGGCCCAAACCATGTAAACATCTATTTATTGCATTGAATTTCCTCTAGGCTTAGTTGTAGCCCTCTTATCATTGAAGTTACTTTCATTTATACTCATGGCTTTCACTAACAGCAATTGATATTTCTCTTCACAAATTACATCTCCAGCCTGTACAGCTTCTATGAACTCTCTCTATATATATCTAACTACCTATTCATCGTTTCCACTTTGATGTCTCTGAGGTACCCCACAGCCAACACACTCAAGATCACAATCATGGTTTTCCTCATGAGCTGATTTTCTTTTCTCCTTCTTTCACTTTGCTACTCCCAATTAATCTTCAACTAGCGTTGATTTTACCCTCTCAATATTCTTGTTCTATTACCTTATTTATAGTTATGTTTTCACCACCCTAGTCCAAGATGTTATCATCTCGTCTGAAAAAGCCTAATTAGTCTCTTTGCATATACTATGTCCCCTCTAATATATTGTCCACACTTCAGTTAGGGTGATTTGTGTCAAAGTACAGATTTGATTATTTCATCTCATTTAAAATCCTTAAGTTATTTCCCATTGCACTTATGGTAAAGACCAAAATGTTTAACATGCCATAACTCTATCTGCAGTGGATATCTGTAACATTTCCACTCCCACCACTCTTTATATTCAGAAATATGTTTTCCCAAATGGGCAAGTTATCTATTATTTAGCTCCATCTTCCCTACTTAGGAGGGGCATGTATGACCCAACCTGGCACATAAGGGTACTCCAGTAATTGATTCAGAGCTGGGCATTACATTTAAACTAGGATTTATATAAATCCTAGGAGAAGAAGGACCTCTCATCTTCTGAGATAAGAGCTCTTGGGTATGCCTCTAGGGTTGGTCTTTTTATAATGCAGAGAAAGCATACTGAGAATGGAGCTAATGCAGAAGAAAAGTGAGTCAAGAAATGAAAACAAGACAGATGACTGGTGATATTTGTTTGAGCCAGTGCCAGATCTTGGCCTTCCCGTTTATGTAGTCAGTATATTCCTTTTTGGTTTAGGCTAATTTAAACTGAGTTACTCTCATAACTCTTATGAGGGAATCTTATTCTTATCCTTTCTTCTAAAGTCATATCCCCTCCCTCACATCAAGTCAAGTTAATTTCTTCAGAGGCTGGTTTAAACATTACATCATTAGAAAAGTGTCTCCTAATCCTCCAAACAAGATAAGGTATCTATGTTATGTTCGCTCATACTACTTGTTTCTATTTGTAATTATATATGTATTTATACACTTATGTCTATGATTCCTCTCTGTGTTCCCCACGTTACTTTGAGCTCCATGAGGGCACACTGTGGTGCCCTCCATCACATGCTTGGTGCCTTGCACAGTGCCTGACAATAAATATTTTTGAATGACTGAATGAATGAATGAACAGAGTATAACTTAGTGTTGTGCTAAGTGCTTTTATATACATTATCACATTTAAACTTAACAATCTGGTGGCAAATGCTGATACTTTTGTACATGTGGAAACTAAGGTATAGACATGTTAAGAAACACTGTCTAACGAATGTAAAGAGGGAGAAATCTAGGACATAAAAGGTTTTGTTTCAAATGCAGTTTCTTTTCTTATGCTGCCGCCAAGGACCTCCTAAATGTCTATTTGTACTCTCTCCTTTCCTTACAAAATGCTTATCTTGACTCTAATTCCTATAGTACTTTACTCTTTTCTATCTTTTACTTAATGTGGTGGTTCATTAGGTTTAACATGTTCCAGGAACATTTTCAGCCTTACCTGGAACACTTGAAACATATTCCTTTCACTACTAGTAAGCGTTCAAGATCCAGAAGAAAGAACATCTTTTAAACCAATGGTCCTGATGGGGCCTTCTTAAGAATCTCCATGTTATTCTACATGGGCCATCGACTTTCCCGTTTACTCCTAAATCATCCATGTGTAGAAGAGAAAAGAGGTGAGAGAATGAGAGAGATTGGGAGAGGGGAGGAGAAAGCAGAACCCACCTATTCCATTGAAATGGAATCCCTGAAGTCTTAAACATTTTAAAGCCTTTTCCCACTCACAGCACCTCCTGTGTCCCAGTGTCTTGGTAATCTGCACATTGTAATGATCTGACAACAATATGCATTAAATGCAGAAGAGGTTCATATCTAGTAAAGTAATGCTTGATGGTTCAGTGGACATTGACAGTCTACTTGGTACATAGTACTCATAGCTGTAACAATAAATGTTTAAATTAAATGCCCATACTCAAAAGAGTCTACAGAAAGAATTCCAAGGATTTTTAATATACTGCAAAGGCCTAAGGTAGTGCTATTTAGAGAGACCAGCCTCCAAACTCGTTGTTACAGGTGGGTGATGAGATGAGTTTTCATCAGAGAGTAAATCAATTAACTACTTCTTTCACTGAGACAGTGTTGCTACAAAGAAAATGTCAGCTGAACCAAAGTGCGTAATGACATACTTGATGCTGGCATAAGCTTCTCATCTTGTTTCAAATGGGCGACAAATTCACTGACCACACTGGTCTCTAAATGCACTTTGAGCAGCCATGGCCTTGAAAAGTGGTTTGCTATATATTAGAAACACCTGGGAGGCTTACACTATACTAAGGCACAAGTAACTTATCCAGAGATTCTGCTTCTATGAATTTGGGGTGACATCCAGTATGTTTTAGCATCTCCCCAGGTTATTCTAGTGTGCAATCAGGATCAAGAACTATTGGCCTCAATTGTAGCAGGACTGGAAGACATGAATTCCTGATGCTGACCTTCAGCAAAAGACTGAGATAAGTATAGCTGACAAGTGGAAGAACTTTTCTTTCAAAAACTTCTTGCTTCTTGGATCTTTTATCAGCAATTTTAGGGAAAGAAATAGAATTGAACAGAGTTACTAAGAAATAGGTGACATGCATGGAGGGAACACCTACAGGCTGTTAGGAACCTTAGGCTTTAAGAAATATAAATTTAACAAGAGAATTGGTAGGTGGGATTTTACCTTATTACACAGGCAGAGGAGGCAGTTGAAGGACAAAAAAATTGTCATAATGGCCTTATTTCACCCCTTCCTCCTCCATGGTTGTTTTCTGAGGAGGATGGAGCTATCATTGATATCAAAAGAGGGAAAAGTGAGCATCTGGGAGGCAGAGATTATAAATACGGTGGTATAGAGAACAAGGGGAATCTGTCACCTATTTAAAATACTTAAGTTTGGAGTTGAGCTTGGAAAAATATGTAGTTCAGAGTTAATGAATGGATAGAGCAGACCTCCAGTTGTTCAGGCCATCTATCACTCTAGCCATACAAGTTCGTGAAGCACCAACCATTATTCAACTCACCCACTAAGTGAGGATGGAATTCAAAGATAAACGTTATAAAAACTTGCAGTGCAATTGGAGCCTGTGCTTAATACTGATAACCCTTCAGACCCTACATTTCAGAAAACCTCACTTTAGGGGTCAAGCTGATCTCCTTTGCAGCACTGTGTTACCCACAGTCACTGCTGGACTTCCTTCTCAGACCAAAAAGAAGTATCGTAGCATTCTTGTCCATTGCATACTTATCTACTGACTTATTAAGAGTATTTTTATACATTGAGTATATTAATATAGGTAGCATAGCATCATGAGAAATGTATAGGCTTTAGACACTGACACTTTAACTTGGTAAAGAAATATTGGATAAATCAATTTACTCCTTTGACACTTGGCTTCTTTGTATGTAAAAGATGTCTTTCTAGGATTGTTGTAAAGATTAAATGTGAGCTAAAGTCAGCTATCAAGCAAGCTGAATCTAGTAGGGCACAAGTAGAAAGCAATTTTATTTTTTTCCAACACTGCCTTTCACATCTAGTCTGCTGAAACTCCCTTTCTCAATCCTCAATATAGGTTCATGAAAATTTTATAGCTTGTCTTATTACTCCTGGAATTTAAAATAGTCTCATCTTAAGAAGTCCAGTCTAGTCTTACATCAAAACCTCAACTTCTCATACAACTCAAATCCTTGCCTCTCTTTGGATCAGGCCTGTCCAGTCTCTAAAATCCTGTCCCATCACTGCCCTCAATGCTCTTTGGCTTCTGAATTCTTCAGGAAGAACTGTGATGGAGAAAAGAAAAGAGGTAAAAGTTTTACTTAGTTATCTAGCTTTAAGGTTTTCTGTGTCACAAACAACCAAGTTCCGGTGCTATCTCTTGTGGGTATCTTTCGGACTCTTCAGGGGACTAAAGAAAGCACAAGAAAACAAGGAAATGAATGGCATATGCAAACCCTAAATGACTGGTCCTTGGATTTAAATAAAGCATGCAATGATAGGTTTTTGTAGACCTAGGAAGAACATTTGCCTACTTTTCACCAAAAAAAAAAAAAAAAAAAATTCTTATGTGATATTTCAGATATACAGATGTATATTTTCTTTCTCTTTATTTGACACCTCCCTTTGCCATAACATACTTTCTTTGTCTTTGTGTGTGTGTGTGTGTGTGTGTGTGTGTGTGGCAAAATACATGTAACATAAATTTTATCATTTTAAACTGTTTTAGGTGTACAGTTTAGTGGCATTAAATATATTCACATTGTTGTGTAACTATCACCATGGTCCATTTCCAGAGCTGTTTCATCTTCCCCAACTGAAATTCTATACCCATTAAACACTAAGTCCTCATTCTTCCCTCTCCCTTAGCTCTTGGTAAGCACCATTCTACTCTATGAATTTGAATGCTTTAGATACCTCATATAAGTGAAATCAGATGGTATTTATCTTTTTGTTTCTGGCTTCTGCTTAGCATAATGTTTGTGAGGTTCATCTATGTTGAAATACATATAAGAATTTCCTTCATTTTTAAGGCCAAATAATATTCCATTGTGTGTATATATCACATCTTGTTGATGCATTGATGTGTTGATGACACTTGGGTAATTTCTACCTTCCTTGTCTCTTAGATGCCATTTTAAATAAATAGTCCATGCCATAAGTATTATCAGTTGCTAGACACTTTGCAGTGAGAAATCCTCTTTCTCTGGCACACCTCTTTCTCCATTCTTCTATGTGGTGGCCAAACGTTGGGAACTGCTTACCTTCAGGGAAGGTCTCTCCCTGGTAACTCACGCTTTTTAGTGTACTTGCTTCCTAATCTCACTCTCAAACCAAACCAACACTTAACCTGACTTTTGCAGATTAACAGTGAAATACACAGACACTGGTCATTAAGAGCTGGGTCCTGTCTAGCTGAAAGGTACACAAACACCTATGGCACAGTGACTCTGGAGTGGCTATTCCTTGGACTGTGTGCAGCTTTCCCCAGTAATTCTCATGCTTTTCTTGATTTCATCCAGCCCAAATAGGTTTTTTCACTTGCATCGAAATCACGACTAATGTTATCTGTATTCTCTTTCTCATATGCCCTTTCTCCTACCTGTTTGTCTTCTCAGAGTCATCCTTCACCAGCAACAAAAGCATCAATGGTTTTACTCAGAACTATTTCATTTTATTTATTTTTATTTCTTTTAATTAAAATTATGGGGGGTGACATTGATCAATAAAATTGAGTAAGTTTCAAGTATATCATTCAACGGAAAGTCGTTATGTATCGCATTGTGCATTCACCACCCAGAGTTATATTTCCTTCTGTCTATTTTAGCCAACCTTTCTTAAGGCTAAAGAGGTTGTAAATTCCAAGCTAGACTTTTTCAATTCAGCTGACTGTTGTTCTCCGCCCTGTCTCCCATGCAAGCCCTGAGTAATTTAAGCTGACTCCTGGCCTCCAAAGCCAGGAGACATAGTACATCCACTCAGGCATTTATAGTAAAAAAAAAAATACTCATGGTTTTCAGATGGTGGTATATAAAACCCTGGAGCAAATGTCAACAGACTGGGTGCACAATCAGCTTTCAAAAACCATAACCTTCTCTTACTTTTTCAGCAAGTTATGCCCCAGAAGCTTGTACTTTACCTAGAAAAGCAGTATACATACAACATAATTCAGGCCTTAGTGACTGGACATATTCGACCCAAAAAGGTGTCTAGAGATTTTGTTCTCTTTTCTGTTGGTTGAATTTTATACTTCAGCTAATTCTTTATTTTCAGCTTTCTTCAGTTTATGTGGGATTCATCTTGCCTACCAATTCTCTCTAATGGTTTAGTAGTTGTAGCCTTTTGTACTTTCTTCTTTTTCCTTAATACTTAGGAAAGATTGATCCAAACAAAGACTGGCACTCAGATTTGACACATTAGGAACTGAAAATCTGGTGTGTCACTGGGCTGTAATCTTGCCTCTGCATTTTCTATAACTGATGCGGTGAGCTAAATAATCAGCCTCTGCCTTTACCCACTTCACTGCTCTTTTGCAGGAAATGCACCAAATGGCAGAGAATTAGATCCTGCACTTCTACCAGCTTATGGTGCTGTCCTTTGATGGAACATTATATTTGCTAAGGTTGGAGGGATGAAGATCTGCTTGTTAATAATAATGGTAATGCTTCCATTTATTGAGCACCTGCTTGCACCAGATATTTTACATGCAGAAGTTGTAAGCCCTCCCTGCAAGATGGGATGTATTTATTTACCCCTGTTTATAGATGAGGAAACTGAGGCTCACAGAAAAGGTTAATAGATTTATCTAAAATCACACAGGTAGAAAGTAGTGGGACAAGGATTTAAACTCAGAACTTCTAACTCTAAATTTTAAAAAATACAGGTATGGCAAAAGGTGCAATTTTAAAAGAACTGGCTCTTTTAAAAAAATATCTGAAAGAACTTACACACCAAAAGGCCCAAGGAGGAGGTATGTTCATTCTCCAACATGTGGGTGTGTCCTGGAACTTTGCTGTGCTCTCTGCCCCCCACTATTTACCCACAGGCTGCACTTGTGCTGTGTCTACCGGGTTAATGAGCTGCTACTGCATGCCCACCACTCTGTTTCTGATTGCATGCAGGCCCCCAGTTGACTCTGTTGCTGTTTTGTGTTATTCCTGTAGTCGATCCAGGTAGAAATTTAGACATCTCCTTGTCATAAAATAATTGATCACAAAAAAGAATTAAATTCACTTAGTGACTTTAAGCCTTACAATAACAAGGTTAGAAAAAAATTCCCATTTTGTTTGGAAACTATCTCCTGTTTCTGTAGAAATTGAAAAGAATTTACATTCATACCATTTGGCAATCATGTGAGCTGACTCTCAAGAAAAAACATGATTCATCTTATAAGAGTCTGGCATTTCCCACGAAAATGCCCTTCATGCACAGCTGTCAGGATTGTTAAGCAAAGGAAGAGACAACTGATTGGCAACTGTTTCAGCCAACCCTCACCTGGGCTTTCTAGGTCTCTGACCATCAGGAACGGTATCCAGTTTCTATGACAGTGCAATATCTTGAAGTCTTCATTGTACCTTCATTATTATTTCTTTGTCTTTATACCTCCTACATGATAGCATTCTTCAAGGTCCAGTCCCAGGTTTCCTGGGCTTCTCTGGACACACACTACCTCCTGGTTTGCACATGGACTCTCATAGCCCAGAACATCCCTGCTGTAGGCCTCTGCCCTGAAGGTCAGGCCTCCATTTCATAGCCCTGCCCTTGATTTTTGCCATGTATGAGTTTCACCTATTCTGGAATTCCTTTGTGCTACTTTCCCTCTGTCTTGATGAACACTTGTTATTTCACTGGCCCTTCCTGAGCCTGGGGCTGACCTGGCCAGCATCAGTTGTCCAGTGCTTTCCTGTAGGTTACCATTTTCTTCTTGTTGCATCAGACTTCCTTCCAGAGCCTGCAGATGTCTCTCCCACTGTGTGCATTTATCTAGTTTTAAGTCATGGTTCCTCCAGGTCCCCTTCCTAGGCACACTTGAGAGGTGATATTTTCCATTAGATGTTAAACTCTTGTTCGAGGTTGCAGTCTCTTAATAATGAGCACATATACTGTTTTGTATATAGTAGATTCTCCAGAAATCATTCAATTTAATTAAACAAATATTCAACAAATTGAATTGAAACTCATATTTACTATATCATGATAGCACTGGGTAAAGGGTATAGAAGATTCCAGAAAGAAAAAGAAAAAAGTGGAAATTTTAAATTTACCATATTGATAAGAAACATGTATTAAATATCTGTGGAATTTAATTCACTCATAAAGTGTAGAGAAGTTTTAAGGTCTGTGTTTACCATGGGAGGATGTGAGGCTAAAGAGGGATAAAGTATGTCATGATCTCTTCAATTGGTATTTTTCTCACTTCAGTTTTTCTCATTTATAAAATTTGTCTTTAAGTCTAAATTAGGTATGACTACAGGATTAAATTAACTGTGTAAAAACACCTCTCAATAATTGCATCCACTTTTCCTCTGCAGAAGACTTCTGGGCAAGCTGGGGGCTGATATTTTATATCACATCATTTAGCAATTACAATCCGGCATTTTTTTTCTTATCTTTTTTCTGGGCGAGTCTAGTTTTCCATCATTATCTGCACAATTACAAAGGACTTATTTCCTGCTTTTGCACAGCCCCAGCCAGAGCTGGACCAAGATGTGTACCAGCTAAGACAGACTAATTATTTGGTACCCTCTCAAACTAATATTCTCTAAATATTTAATAAAGGTGAGGATAAACTGATTTTCTATTAACATATATTTTATCGTGAAACAAATTCACTTACTAGATCATTTCCTCTGGCAGAAGCAGAGTCAATCTTGTGAAAAAAAATTCTATAAAAATAATTTTCTATAGTTTTGTTCTCTTTTCAGCTCTCATTTGTGATTTCCTGAAGCAGGTTTCCCTTCCTTAGGAGACATACTAAAGGATTTAAAAGTGTATAAAAATAAACTATTTGCTTTTGCTAAATAGTTCTGTGTCATGCATGATGCAGTCTTCAAATGTTGCTGATTCTGACGTTTGATCTTAGGCAACTGTTAGTAAGCTGCTTTGGGGTGTAGCTGTTCTACACAACTTGCAGAAATGCTCAACAGAGACATGTATGCCCTGGAGAAGAATATTATTTTTAACTTCGTTCTAGGACACTGCCTAGATCATTAGCAGCAGAAGCAATTTACATTTCCCTGGTTCTGTGGGATGACATGTATGGAAGCCTGAATTAACCAGTCTCACATTTCCACTACATTTCAATGATGCTTTAGTGTTCATGATAGCTCAGAATCATCCACAGCTGGCCTGCCTCTTAAATCCAGTTCTAACTTCATCCAGGGGGTCACTTCTGCATTCATTCTTCCTTCTGGCCTGACATTCTTTTTCTTTCTACTTGTATTTTGTCTTTTTTTTTCTCTATAATCCACAATGCCTCCCTTAACCTCTTAAATATTTTAGCAATTCTGTCTTCAGCCCCTTAGAAATTCTCTTTTGTGGTAAACCCCTGTTAAGGTCTCTGTGGACAGTCTCTGTTTTGAAGTTGCCCCACCATAGCTGCATCTGAGACCATGAGACCCCTGCTTCTGGATAGGACTAATTGAAATGGATATAGATCATTGTCACCTAAGTTCAGGGGGACCACAGATAGCTTGGATGAACCAAAGTGATTCTCTCTCAGAGGAATCTGGAATTGCAACACAGAGATTGAGTCAGCTGGATGATGGTAGACACTAATGAAAGACCAGGTAAGGTAGTCAGGACTGCTATCCCAAAGTGGGTACATGTGAAGCCAGACTAAGCCAGGAGAAAGAGAATTGGAGAAAAGAAGAGAGGGAAGGAACCACGTGATTCCCGAGCACACAGTGACTTCTTTAATTTTTGAATTTCAGCCTGTCTGTGTCTAGCCCAGATATACTTCATTTTGTCTTTAGATGGTCCTGAGACATATTGCATTTAAAATAACTTCCCTTTTTAGTTAAATTACCTTGAGATAATTTCTATTGGTCATTCAACAAAATAGCCTTTAGCCAAAGCCCCTTTCTTATTTCTGCCACCCGAGTTGACTCTCTGAGAGTCTTTGGGGCTCAGCCTTGGTTTTCCTCAACACCTGCTCTGAGAGAGGCAGCAACTTGGCTCCCTAGGAATAATGCTGGTGACTGAGAGTCACTAGCTCATTTTAATAACCTAGGTAATTAGTGATAACTGCCTCAACAAACCAATCCTCCAAACTTAGTAACTTACCTCACAAAAAATGTATTCCTTACTCACATCTGGTGTGGGTTGGACAGCCACCCTCCACTCCACAGCTATGTTATCCGGAATAAGGGACCTCTATGGTAGCTGGGGTAGGAAAAGAGAGAGATGAAGAAGGCAAAATGACTCTTAATTGCCTTGGGCTGGGATTGACACATGCCACTGTTATTTTTACTCATAGTCCATTGTCCAGGACTCAGCATATGGCTTCACCTTAACTGTGGAAATCTGGGAAGTGTAAAGGAATACCTAAAACATTGGATGAGTATCAGCTGTTTATGCTATACTCATGTTTCCCTGCTGTATCTAATGGCTGGTTGGATGCTCTGACAATTGGCTGAGGGTGAGCATGGAGGGTGAGCCCCTGTTCCAGGTTACTACAGTGTGCTGCAGGCAGTGTAGCAGTTCAAGAGACACCAGGGGAAGCTGCTAGGCCTAGTAGGTAACTCCATAGATTCTCAAGTTGCTGGGTCATAGGCCAATTCACATGTCTTACCTCCTCACTTCATTCAATTTTTTTTTTCAAAATATTACCTCCTCTGATCTGTCTTCCATGATGGTTTCATTTAAAATATCAGTCCTCATTTTCTCTTCATCCTTACTCTGCTTTATTAATTATCATAGCACTTATCCAAAAGAAATATATAAATAAATATATATCAAAATATGTAAATATATCAAAAATATTTATTGTATATATTGTATGTACATCACATATATATAAAACTTGTCTCTTCCCCATGTTTTTAGCTACTGTCCATGTGGGTAGAGAATGTGTTTGCTTTATCCATCACTGTATGAATGATTTGCACACTTTCATTTTTCCCTGGACCTTCTCTTCCTCCTTCCTTCTGGCTAATTCCTCTTTCTTAATATCTCAATTTATTTATTACTTACTTTGGGAAACTTTCTCCAGGACAGTGCTAGGTACTGTCTCTACAGGCTTATGAAACACACTTTACAATCTGTATCAGGACACTCACTACTTCATACAGTAGGTTTCTGTTTTCCTCAAGCTGGGCAGCCCATCGGCCAGGCTTTCTGAGGCTTGTCTGTACTTGCCTCTGAGTTATTCCCCCAGGCAGAGAAGAGAAGAGCTCTACCTCTCTGCTGCATAGAGGCGATATTGTCTTCCCCTTCCCACAGGACAGAAAGAGCTGCCTCCATAGCCCCCTTCTTCTGTGGCCAAAGAGCACCTCACCAGGGACTCCCTGACAGGCTCAACCTTCCAACCCCCAGAGAAGCTTAACTTTGTCTACTGTCCTGCAATGACTATTATGGGAGAGCCTGCAGAGTTTCAGTGGACAATAAATGCCACCAATCTGTGAAGGGAGGGAAGAGCTGCCCAGATAACAACACCACAACTACCATAATGACTTAGATTAGAGCAGAAGGAAACTGCAGTCGTGTTTTAATCTGTCAGTTTTTCTATTATCCTCAAGACTGAGCATGAAACATTCATTACAACACATCTTTATTGATTCAACTGATGAAAATATATTGGTTTTAATAACACAAAACTCTAAGGCACTGAGGATAATAAAACAATTGATTGCGGGCATAATGTGTCTCAGAATATTTTTATGTGGTCGTTCCATGCATTTCATTTCCATTAATTGCTCAGTCAGCAAGTAAATGATTTGGGCATTGCATCATCAAACCATATAACCATTTTTATTTGGTACTTATATGTTTATCCAGAGGAAATAATGCTGATTTTTTGTTACTAACAGTTTAATTTGAGGCGAAACAAAAAAATCTGTTTGAAATGACTAACTCATTGATGAAAGACATGGAGCTGGGTCTTCAAATGAATTAAATGTGGTCATGAAAAAAGAATGTTTTGGGGGGATATTTTTAATATTGTGTCTTCTTAGGAAGTTTCAAAAATAGAGCTTCTGTTGTTTTTGTCTGGGTCTTATTTAGGTCATCGTCTTTTGATATTCAGATTATTATGATATGGCATAGGAACAGAGAACTTTCATTATGGATTATATACTCTGTGGCAACACTTATATCTTGAGAAACATTTTTTGCTTGATCGTTTCCTCAGTTCTTATAACTCAGCAAAGGGTTATTGACAGCTTCTGGAAAGGCTGATCTCACCAAAATGTATGATGTCACAATATATCATTTTTTAACGCATTGCATAAAATAATTATAAAA
The DNA here is from genome assembly GCA_028627145.1 of Eidolon dupreanum. Classification (NCBI taxonomy): domain Eukaryota; kingdom Metazoa; phylum Chordata; class Mammalia; order Chiroptera; family Pteropodidae; genus Eidolon; species Eidolon dupreanum. The sequence continues at coordinate 65,176,265 of CM053510.1, read as the reverse complement.
ATTCTGAAAATTTTAAAAGAAAAAAGTCTAAATTTTATTGACCTTGTTCACATAAACTGTTCTCATTTTGCCATATTGTATTCTAGATTTAAAATGTCACGTATGTTTGTAATACATGTTCAGAATGGCATTCGCAAAATATTATATTTTGTTTTATTCTTTTATCACAAGCAGTTTTCTGTTTTTATATTAATTTTAATGACTGCATAATATTTCATACAATTCTATAGCTCTCACTTTCATTATCATCTTGTATATAATACTGCAATGGAATATTAATGCCTATGTGTTTTTCATATATTTTATTCTTACAATTTTTCATTATTCTATGAGTAATTTTACTGGGTCAAATTGTATGAATTTTAAAAAACCTCATAAAATATATTTCCAAATAACCTTTTAAGATGATTGAACAAATTTAAATTGCCCCTACTGGTATATCAGATACTAGTTTTAAATTATTTTGATCAGGATTATGAATGTTCACTTAAAATGCTAAATGTAGTGTGTAAAAAACAATATTCTGTTTCTGTTTGTACTTTTGGTAGTTTCAGAGACTATTTTCCTAAGTATTTGTTTAGCAGTTGTGTTTTCTCATGTGTGAATTCTCTTTTCATCTGGTTATTTACTCTTTGGGTCTAGGTGCTTTTCTGTCAATTTCTGTAAGCCTTCATGTTTGCTGCAAATACTTTCTTAGTCTTCTGTTTTCTTCTGTAGTTTACATATGTTATTCTTTATTGTACTGGTGCTTTAACCATTTATGCAATTGAATCTGTTGATTGTTTCTTGTCTACAATTGTCATTCTTCTAAAGATAGATATAATTTTTTAATCCTATAGTTTGTTAGATTTCTATGATTAAAATTTTATATTTGCCTCTTTAATCATGTAATATTAATTTTGATAAAGGGATGAGATAATTATTTTATATTATGTACTTTCATTTTTACATCAATTATTAAGTAGCACAAGATCATTTAAAATGCACTGTTGGCAGTATTACAGTTTTGAAGCTTATTCAATAATATGCACTGTTGAGTTAGGCAGTGTTCTAGGCACAAGAAAATGATAAATAAAAATGGCACCATTTTAATCATTAAAGAGCTCAGAGTTTAGGCAAGGAAAAAGAGCAGGGAATAGTTTATAAATAGCAACATTCTGGTATTTTACATTGATCACTGAATCAATACGCTGGGAAACTGAACTCTTGTTCTCTTTTCATTTCTATTTCCTTCTTTTTGTCACTGTTATTTGCTCTTGCCTGTTTTGTTTGTTCTCTTGCTCTTACATGCTCTTTAGTTTGCTTTCTTTTTCTTTTCCCCATTCTCCTTTCCTCCCCTTCAGACTTTTCCCTTCTGTTTCCATCAGCACTTCTTTCTTCCTCTAATTTCCTCCTTTCATCTCTTCTTCACCCATGCCTCCTCTAGAAAAAGAAAGTTTGTCTTTCTCTGGGGAGACATACATTTCTAAATCAATGACAAGTCATTAATCAAAGAATGGTATTAGGAGCTAAGCAGACTTGAATTCAAATCTTGGGCCCTGTCACCAGCAGTTGTATCAACATAAACCATTGAAGGAAGTCTTTACTTTACACAGTTCTAATTGCATGAATTTAAGTTACGATTTAGTTAAATAATACTAGTGCTTAACGAGCACTGTTCAAATTTAAGTTACCTAGGTATATTGACTATAAGTAATGGTAAAATTACAGACTTCATTACTAGCTTGTCAGTACACAAATCACAAAGTAAATAACAGACAGGCATCGTGATCAGAAACCAATCATCTCACTTCTTTCAAAGCCTATGGGTGACAGGTCACTAAGACGCATCTCTTATTCAATTTACACACAAACAGCGAAGTGTGTTGTTGTGTTACCTTCTTGTGTCCCAGTGATAAATTAATATGGGTTTTACAGAAATGAATAATTAAAAAAAGAAACTGACCAATGAAGATGAAAGTGCAGCAAAGAGACAAAACTTATCGCTGGAAGTAAACTTCGAATTGAGTATCAAGAGAGTTGCAGAAGACATAGCTGGCCTTGGGTATACTGTCCCTGCACTATGACTCCAGATATCAGCCCAAGGAACTTAGTGAAGATGAACTTATGGACATCAATAAGGAAAGTGGTTGTGACGAAAAGGATGAAGATGTCCCAGAGGAAGTGATGTCAGCGATAAACTTCACATTAAAAGAACTCTTAGAGATATTTTACAACATTAAAGGAACAAAGAATGAAATGTTGGCAGTTTCATAGAAACATAAACAAGTGTGAAAATTTACAAGGCATAGAAAAGATGCTCTGTATCACAAGTTATATGACAAGAAGAAGGCAAAGCACTGTTCAAACTGCTCTTGAGACTTTTTTTCTGAAGAGGTAAAATACTTTAATTCTCTTAAATTACAGTGTACAAAATGAATATAGGTTTTCCTATTTTTCATTTCCCTAAACATTTATAGCAGACAGTTACAGAGTTCTTAATGTTTTGACAAAAAATTTTAAGGGTCACAGTACTATAATGTCTCCCATTGATTATTATGATTGTTTTGCGAGGTAGCTTGTATGGTCATTTTTACAGCCCCAGTCTATCGTGCAAAGTGGTAACTGCCTCTTCTCTAAATTTTAGTTTCTCTATCTGTGAAATGAAAGAGGATAACTCAGGATGATGGTGAATGTTAAATGAGATAATACATATAGAGCACTTAGAGCAGATGGAACATGGTAAACTTTCAATAAAAAGCAGCTATTATTAATATTAATATCATTACTATCAACCAACAAATGAAGCAATATGACAATTCTAACAAGTTGAGTTTAATGAAACTTTTATTATTTAAGCCAAATAGTTTTCACAAAGTATCAGAATGAAATCAGAAAACATAACAGTAAATTAGTATAATAAATAAATGAATATTTTTTCTAGGAAACTGCCCCCTGCTACCTCCAGGATGCCTCATTCCAAAACAATTACATTGTCGGTCTTGATAATAAAATAAAGTGCTCAAATGCACTTTCTTGGATTTGTCAAGAGCTCAAATCATTTTTTTTGTTCAAACTCTAGTATTTCATTTCCATTTCTTTTTGCACCAAGAAACACCAGTATGGGGGAGCCCAGAAGTCATTATTAGAAGAGTGGGGAGTTGTGGTGGGTGGGAATTTAATCAAATGACACTATACAGCATTTCTGCAGAAGCTCATAATTATTCTCTGAATTATGCCTACCTATTTGCAAAGACAGGAATTAATGAACACAAGGGAGAAGGAATTTCATTAAAATACATGTCTCCTTAGCCATTGTTGTCAGATGTTTTCCTCATATTTTTCATAGCAAAGTAAATATGGTTGATTTAATTTTTAATGCTTTCTCTACTGTAGTCTGAAACTATTACTCAGAAATAAAAAATAAAAAAGCAATGTAGTTTTCACAAAGTGGGAAAAAATATAGAGCTTTTATAAAGTCTCCATTTGAATTAAAACTGAATAGTTCCCCATAGCTTATGATCAAATCCAAATGCCTAGCACAGCACAAATGCCTTTCTTTTTTGGAACCACCTTGCTCTTCCAGCTTCATCTGATACTCCATCCTATATTCCAGCCACGTTAATCTTCTTCCTGTTCTTTAAGCAATGTTCGTTCCCTGCTCAGTGTCCTTACTGTTGCTTTCTCCTGTCTTAAATGACCTCTCTTTTCTATGTCCAAATAATGCCTGCTCTTCAAACTCCAACTCAAGCCAAATCTTCCAATAAGATCTTCCTCATTATTCCATTCCCTATCAATTTGGACTTTCTCTGACCGTCTATAGTTCCTATGGTTCACAACGGTGTCTTTTGACAATGAATCTTTCAAGAACCTGTCGTATTGTTTAATCATAGTTTGAGTTCCTTGAGGGCTGGCAGCCTACTTTATATTTCCATTTAGTTCACAGCTAGTTATGCACACAGTTTGCTAGTGACTCCTTGAAGCCAGAAGCACTGTCTGGTCCATCTCTGCATTCCATAATGTCTAGCATGTTGTAGAATCTCAATAAATAAATAATTACTGAATAAGTAAAAAAAAAAAAAAAAAAAAAAAAAGACATAATAAAGCATTAAAAAATACCATTCACTTGATTTTCCTCCTTCACATAGGGAAACATGTCTACCCTAATCATTCTTAAATAATCCATCCTTTTTCTCTTTTCACAGTCTTTCTGGGAAACAAATTTCTCAGAGATATATGTTAACAAGTTGAGAAACCACTACATGGAATAGCACCAGTGCCTTTGTGTAGGTATACAGGAGACTAGTTTTCTCTTTAAACAGGTTTATTGGGTCCCAAAACACAACATAACTAATTTTTATTTTAAGTCACTTGAAGATATTGCACAATAAATTGAAATGTGAAAAATGTAATCAAACATTTTTTGTTTTACACAGTAAAAATAACTAGCTGAAATACAATTTTTTTCTTCCTGAATTGATTGACTATTTTTGTATAACATAGACATAAGTGCTCTCCAATCAGCTAATTTGAGATGATATTACCATTCTAAAATTTCAGTGTACAATAAACAGAATCATTAACTTGTAATTTTTTTTAAGTTAAATGTATTTTTTCTGTAAGAGCATGTGTGTAATATATGTTTTGTATATATACATGTCTCCATCAATTATAACCTACTATACAATTTCTCTTGAAAATACAATGTACATTGATACAAGTAAAGACAAATCATATTTCAAACTTCTTAATATGTTAGCTATTCAGGAAAGGGTGACAGATAAAGATTTAAAAGTTCAAAAATGGGTCTCTGAGGGATCCATGGCTGTGAACATTTGCATGTTCAGAGAATAGGAGGTGTCTATGGCTCAGTCAGGTCCAATTTCTCAATCTTTTATACTTTAATAAGTTTAAATCAACATCATCAATAAGGAGAGGAGAGAGGCTTTTCAAAGTTTTCCTGAGTTAAACATGTCTGCATTAACAGCATTGCATATGATAGACCGATAACGTAAAACTAAAATCAGATACTAACCTTGTCATAAACTGCACTTTGTCCTAAAGGATTTTCAACTTGCCAGTCATCAAACCTCATTTAAATGATGGCTGCTTGCCATTTCACACGCCTGTCAACCATAGCAGAATCATTCAGTTGTGGTCCAGCTTCATGCCAGGGTGATTACACCATGTGCCTTTCTGGATTGTTGTCAAGGCTTTCACCTCACTGGCTTGAATATCCACTATATGCAGGCCACATTGCTAAGCTTGCAGGGATAACTTAAGAACAAGAAGAAATCTTTATCTTTTTCTACACTTAATGACAACAGAAGGGAGGAGACAAATCACACTGAAATAGAAAGTCCATCTTGGTCAGGAAAAAATTTAAAAAGAAAATGACCCATTCTCCTTTTTTATATGTTGATAGTCTGTGCATATGGGTGTTTAAATCTCAGAAAGACACTGCTACTATTCTAAGACACTTGTAAGACCGCCTTACACAAATATACTCATAATGTCTTTTTCTTTCTCGTTTCTTTGTTGGGAGCTATTGGAAACCATTCCAGGTCCACAGAACACAAAGTCACAAGGTTTAACATTGTATGACAGTCTTTCAAGCGTGTTTCATGAGACAGTGCTAAGCTGCTTCACAAGTTAAACTATCAATCACCTGTGTTATGACCGTGCTCAGATAGGACCTAACTGGAATTCTGACACATTCCCAGCAATTCTTGAGCTGTCTCTTGGCATGAATCCTTACTTTTCCAAAAGAAATCCCTCAGAGTTGAAATTCATTCACTTGGTGCATTGCAGTTCCCCAGCAAGCCAGCAGCAGCAGGGAACTGCTTAGAACGCTCTTTTGAAAACTGATTATAATTCAGGGGTGGCAGTGAGTATTCTCATGGAGCATGAGAAATAACAGCAATAACCTTTCTAATTACAAGGAAGACTAATGCATCGACTAAGGAAATCACTGGAAAGAATGGCTGTATTGTTTCTTGTGACTGTAGCTGCTCAGAAAGAGAGTAATTATAGAATACAAGTCTCTTTGCTGGTATGACAGAACTGTTAGGGAGCTTGAGGGAGGGAGTGCCGAACCCAAAGGAAGTCTGAGTCCAGCAAAACGTCTTGGGATGGAAATATGCACCGAAAGTTTGAAACCTGGCAGTGTGCCAGGACTAAGTGGAGCCAGATGCCAATTCTAAGGTAGAAAACCTGGCATAGGAGAGCTATACTTCTCAGCTGGTTCTCTGAGGCAGACACATTGTGTCACCTTCAAAATTGTGTGTCCCAATGTAATTGACGTGTAAAATTTAATTTTGCTGCCACTAAGGATATGTGCAGTTTGGATATGTGCAGAATGCCTGTACATCAGAAAATATTACTATTAGTAAACCTGCTTCTAGTCCAGTTCCCCCTCCTGAGCCTCAGAGTCACCTATTCACCGTCTGTTGGATATCTCCACTGGATATTGAATATATACATTACTCAACACATCCACTATTGTATGTATTATCTCCCTAAACCTTCTCTTCTTCATGAATTCTCTTTCATTAGTTAACGACTCACTCATGAACCTACCAGAAATCTTAAGATCGCTCATAATTTCCTTTGCTTTTATTTGCCACAGCCAATTAATCATTAACTTTGACTCTAAACCCTCTTTTCCGTCTCTTACTGGGTAACCACTTTGGCTCAGGATCCTTGAAACTTCCAGATTACTACAGACTTCTCCAAATTGGTCAGCTTATTTCAAGTCTTGTTCTCCTCAGATACATTCTTAATTCTGCTGCCAGATTAATACAAGCAAAAGATAAACCTACCAAAGGTATCTCCCTGCTCAAAACCTTCAAAGGATCCACATCTCCTACAAGTCCAAACGAAGCACAAAGTACAAGGTCTGCTTTTTACCTCTATAGGTTTGTCTTCTCTCATTCTCTGCCACACACAAAACCTGATCCTTCTTCCTTGCATTCTCCAACAATGAAGGTGTTTCTTTTCCCGCATCCAGGACTGGCTCCTGATTCTCTGCTCTGGAACCCATCTTCTGAATCCTTGCCAAAAGTGATTCCTTTTCTGTCTTATATCTATAATTTCCTTCTTTTCTCACTTATTCTCCTCAGAACATTTAAATGTTCTCATGTATCTAAACCTTATTTATAGTCTTATGTCTCCTCTTCCTCAAAATTGTATTTTCTGGGAGGGATGTCTACAAGTATAGTTTCTTCTAACTCACTTCACAACTATTCCTTCTCTCAATTCAATCTGGCTTCTTTCCTTATCAACTGAGTGAGTATACCATTTCCTGATGTTATTATAGTCAATGGAGGCTTCCTGGTCCTTGGATCCTTGGTAGCAATTGATGCTATTGACTATTCTATTCTTTTAAAATCCCCCTCTTCGCTGGACCTCCATGGTACCCTGCTCTCCTGACTCTGCCTCTATTTCTCTGGATACACTTTTCTTTGTTTCCTTAGGAGATTTCTCTTCCTCCAGACATTAGTGTTCTTCAGGGTTTTATCCTTTTATTCTCTCCCTGGAGATTCTCATTTTTTTCCTACCACTTCAACAACCATTAATGTGCAGATAAATCCCAATCCCTGTCTACAACCCAAATCTCTCTTCTAACTCTAAATCTTGTAACCAGTTGCCATCTGTGCATTTCCACTTTGAGATTTAACAGATAACTTTAACTCAATATATTTCAAACTGAACTAATTTGTGATCTGTTTTCCCAGCTTGAATGCAAGCTTAATTACAGTGAGATCTTTGAAATATTCATTGTTTCATCTTCATGAGAGCAGTGACAAGAATTTAGTAGGCATTTATTAACTATTTGTTGAATAAACAAAACATATCTTACCTCTGGAAATGACACCACATAGTTGCTTAAGCAGAAAGTTCAGTTTTAATTTTGATTCCTCTTTCCCCTTACTTTCAAAATGTAATAATCAATTTTCAGTACAAACAATAAAGTAGAAACATTTATAGAACATATAGACCTGAGACCCAGCTACATAGGCCAGTTCCCAGAACAGGTTAACTGCATCCTGCTTAACGCTGTCAAATAGATAGATTACAAAGGCAGCCAAGCCATGAGAAACTTCCGCTTAGACAAACAGCCTTTGTACCTGTGAGAA